>OU906966.1:0-1200000 GCA_918317495.1 Synanthedon vespiformis
CCTAACCTAACCTAACCTAACCTAACCTAACCTAACCTAACCTAACCTAACCTAACCTAACCCGAACCTAACCCGAACCTAACCCGAACCTAACCCGAACCTAACCCGAACCTAACCCGAACCTAACCCGAACCTAACCCGAACCTAACCCGAACCTAACCCGAACCTAACCCGAACCTAACCCGAACCTAACCCGAACCTAACCCGAACCTAACCCGAACCTAACCCGAACCTAATCCGAACCGTACTGGCAGGACAATTTTATAAAACAGTCTCAAATGCGGTATTTTGTACGAATACCCGGGGACAGAGAGTATCAAAAGACCTCTGCTAAATAGACACACAACGAGTGCGGAAATCTCCGATAAACTCTAAAGTGTTTCTTTTGAGCGTTCGCGCTCTGTTATTATATTAACAGAAGTGCGAACATCAACCGGACAAGCGATATCATTGTGTTTTCGAAAATTGAAATATTCTCTGCGTGACACGACAGGTTTAAATTTTTATTTAAATTTAAAATTTAAAACACGAACACGCCAGCCCCGATTTAAACCAGACCCACGAAGCGTGTCGTCGTCATTTTTGTTCTGGATAGTGTTTCTTTTTCGTTTGAGAACCAGAACCATTCCATTTTGATTGCCTTCGATTTCAGCTTTCGAAAACATATATACGGTTGCGCCGCACTGAGAATATAACTTTTCAGTTTTACCAAAATAAAATAAATATAAGGAACAAAAAACTAAAGCAGCGCAACATCACGTCTCTAAACGCGAACATCGGCAACGACAACTACTCAGCTCCGATCGTAACAGATAGTGCGCAGCCGCTGCCACGCCGCGCACAACGCATGCGATACATTTTAAAGACACGAACATCAAAGCGACTACTGAGCCCCGATACAAACGACGCACGAAGCGTGTAGTCGTCGTCGCTTGTTCCGAACAGATAGTGCGCAGCCGCTGCCACGCCGCGCAGAGCACACGCGATGCATTTTAAAGACACGAACATCAAAGCGACTACTAAGCCCCGATACAAACGACGCACGAAGCGTGTAGTCGTCGTCGCTTGTTCCGAACAGATAGTGCGCAGCCGCTGCCACGCCGCGCACAGCACACGCGATGCATTTTAAAGACACGAACATCAAAGCGACTACTAAGCCCCGATACAAACGACGCACGAAGCGTGTAGTCGTCGTCATTTTTGTTCTGGATAGTGTTTCTTTTTCGTTTGAGAACCAGAACCATTCCATTTTGATTGCCTTCGATTTCAGCTTTCGAAAACATATATACGGTTGCGCCGCACTGAGAATATAACTTTTCAGTTTTACCAAAATAAAATAAATATAAGGAACAAAAAACTAAAGCAGCGCAACATCACGTCTCTAAACGCGAACATCGGCAACGACAACTACTCAGCTCCGATCGTAACAGATAGTGCGCAGCCGCTGCCACGCCGCGCACAACGCATGCGATACATTTTAAAGACACGAACATCAAAGCGACTACTGAGCCCCGATACAAACGACGCACGAAGCGTGTAGTCGTCGTCGCTTGTTCCGAACAGATAGTGCGCAGCCGCTGCCATGCCGCGCAGAGCACACGCGATGCATTTTAAAGACACGAACATCAAAGCGACTACTAAGCCCCGATACAAACGACGCACGAAGCGTGTAGTCGTCGTCGCTTGTTCCGAACAGATAGTGCGCAGCCGCTGCCACGCCGCGCACAGCACACGCGATGCATTTTAAAGACACGAACATCAAAGCGACTACTGAGCCCCGATACAAACGACGCACGAAGCGTGTAGTCGTCGTCGCTTGTTCCGAACAGATAGTGCGCAGCCGCTGCCACGCCGCGCAGAGCACACGCGATGCATTTTAAAGACACGAACATCAAAGCGACTACTAAGCCCCGATACAAACGACGCACGAAGCGTGTAGTCGTCGTCGCTTGTTCCGAACAGATAGTGCGCAGCCGCTGCCACGCCGCGCACAGCACACGCGATGCATTTTAAAGACACGAACATCAAAGCGACTACTGAGCCCCGATACAAACGACGCACGAAGCGTGTAGTCGTCGTCGCTTGTTCCGAACAGATAGTGCGCAGCCGCTGCCACGCCGCGCAGAGCACACGCGATGCATTTTAAAGACACGAACATCAAAGCGACTACTAAGCCCCGATACAAACGACGCACGAAGCGTGTAGTCGTCGTCGCTTGTTCCGAACAGATAGTGCGCAGCCGCTGCCACGCCGCGCACAACGCATGCGATACATTTTAAAGACACGAACAACAAGGCGACTACTGAGCCCCGATTTGTTTCTTTATCAATATCATTATAGAAATGTAGTTAATCATATTTCTCCGAAACTCATCAAATTTTTTTGTATAGGGATCAGGATCACAAAACACGAAAATTCGACTACAACTCAGCCCTTTTCAAAACGCGAACATCATCAAAGACGACTACTGAGAATACTTACTTCAACGTTAGACGGCGCGTAATATATAGATAACTTAATTTAGAAATACAAATACAAATCTATAAAGATTTTTGTATAATATTCTCTGACAGTGAAAAGTTATTGCTAGGTGACACGTACGTTTTGTTTTGATTGACGTCAAATGTTTGATAGCTGGGGACAGAGTGGTTGTATGGGAAATGAAAATTGTTGTTTTTAATTTTTCCACGTTTTTTTTACGTTTTTTTCTCTCCATAAGAAACTTCCTCAGACTTCATCAAACACCACAAAGAAAAGACTGATTTCTTTTCAACCGATTCAAATCGGTCCAGTCGTACTCGACTTTTGCGCTTAACAACATATTTAGTGATTCATTTTTATTTATATAGATTATGTATAGAAGTTTCTTGCTCATATAATAAAGTAGGTAATTTAGCTACCAATAAAAGCCTCTTAAAAATTAGTGCAATCTCGCTTAGGAAAAAAATATTTGTTAACGCGTTGTCCGGCTGACCTTGCTTTATGTTGCGCCTTAAATTCATTTAGCATTTTTAGGTGAATATGTTTTAAAATGAGCGGTCGTTTAATATAACAACAAACGTTTTCTGTGCTGGAATTTAGTTTCTTTATGCGTCTTACCTCTTGGTCGGATTTTTTTGAACGGAGGGATCGCTTCTCACGCTCATTAGTCAAATCAAATAGCGCACCTTAACCTAACAGCTATCATAATACGGACACTTCCCGTTCTTAGCACCCCCAGTCGCAGTTGAGGAATGCTAGAGCCATTGAGTTCAAATATTTACCACGCAATGGACTAAAATGCTTTTACACCATACTGAATAAACGTAACAAGTGAAGGCGGCGTATTTTGCCAATCGAGTCCTCTTTTACTAATTTTATTTTGTCGTCGTTAGTACCAATGAGTACAATCTGTATTGTAGTATATTCAGTGACAGATAACCCCCCCCGTGTTGGGTATCATTGAAAGGTCTCAACGAGGGTGACCTATTACATCAATTAACACCTATTACATAAAAAACACAAAAACGCGGGCTGCTTGCAGACCGCAGCAGCACGCAAAATCTAGTTGTAGTATAGGGCTTAAAAAATAAAGCTCCGATAAAAAATATTGTGTTTTCAACATAAAATGCTTGTTGCCATTTTCAACCGACAAAAACGAAAAAACAAAAACGGAGGAGGTTCTCAATTCAACGCATATTTTTTTATATATGTAGGTTAGGGACGCATAAAAAGTTTAAAAGTTTTATTTTATAGTCTTGATCATAAAATGTGTGAACGCAGCTCTTTTCTGTTACGTTTTGGTTAGTAAAGATGTCAATGCCTCTTCCCTTGTATTTCACCACATATTATTATTTATGAGGTTGTTAGAATAGACAAGATAGTTAAATGGTAACTTACTTGCCCCTAGACAACGACATAAGGTAAGTTCACGTTTTGACTTCTAGTTTTGTAAGAAGCAGCTGATCCTGATTGGGATCAACTGTTCCTGGTCTAATTGTCTTATGTATTGTGTTTACAAACGACTTAAGCACTGTTCACGTTTTGCCCCTTTTTTGTAAATATAAATAGGAAAAAGGAGCTCTGGCGTAGTTACGAGAATCAACTGTGTTTGTTGACATAATTTTTCTATCATAGAATTTTTTAAGTACTGAATGCCGTGTGACGGTTAATTTCTTTTGACCTTTGGATATAGATTCAATATTTGAATTAAACAGTACACTCAATTTGAAGTTTTTTTTCAGCTTAAGTCATATTATATTAACCGTATTCAGACAAGTTCGCCAGAGCCTCGTTGGTTTAATAGCAGGGAGCACCACGACGTCCTCTAAGACACCGCCGCTGGACAGCGCTAGCAGGTGAGGTTGACTTGGGCCAGATCACCATTTATCCGTTCACCCCTTACTCCCCATTTGTTGGACTCTCGTTTCATTTAGTTCCCTTCTGATGAATTCTCTCTTTAAGAAAGAAAAGTTTTAAAATTGAAAGACGGATGGTGCGGACTTTACCAATCCTATTAGTCTTAATTTATTAACGTGATCTGTAAACGTCTCTGTCAAGATAACAAAACACGTTAACGATTTCTTCGTAGGTTCCACCGAAACCATGTCACGAATTTTACTTCGTGTTCGATCAACTTACCACTTACCACTTTGGAGACTCTTTCTCAAAGTTTTCAGATTTGAGGTCAACGAGCCAAGTGATCCACCGTCCAGGGTAATATTTGTCCTTAAGACAATAACAAAAAATAATTATTAAAAGGAATTACCGCTCTATGAATAGAAGACTCGATATGGTGCGGATTTTTACCAATCTCTGCGTCTTAGAATATTTATTAACAGTTGTGTACAAAGTCTCTGTTAAAACGATATTTCCGCAGATTCCCATACGGATTTGTTACGACTTTTACTTCCTCTATAATCAAAAGTTCGGTTAACATCCCAACAACGCCAACGGCCGCGAAACCACCGCGTGTCGGGTCCAAAGACCTCAGTAAATAATTCAATCTGCTCATGCACACACAAGTGCGCAATCTATTGTTTTTAAAGAAACAAAGATGCAAACGGCGAATAAGCAATACCAGTGGTTTTCGAAAAGTGTAAAAAAAATATTATTGACACTGAGCGTAAAGCCCACTGCAAAACACGAACATCGCCAACGACGCGCGTCGTCTCAAAGCTCGTTTCCTTTTTGTTTTCTTTCGACACATACGAGTATACGGTTGCAACGTACTCACAATATAACTTTTTAGTTTCACGAGCAGTGCATAACAATGTCAATATGAAAATATTTAGGTATGTTAATGATAGTATTAAGTATATCTATAATGTATGTTAATTGTTATTATGTTTTTCTTATAAATTAATATGTTTAATTCACCTTGTAGTAGACCATATTCTTGAAATTGAATTGGAGTCTACCATATAAAATAATATGTCATCAATACTAATAATAAATCTGTAAAGGTTGGTCATGGAATAAGTTACTTACTTTGTTTTCAGAGATATGATGTTCATACATGATACTGAAACTAAATTGACGATTTTTACATTTTTTTTCTGTATGTTGTAATGTAAGTATGCATATTCTCCATAACTTTTAAAGGAATTAACTGATTTTCATGAAACTTGATAGATAAACATTTAGACGTACAGGATACAGGATAGGCTACTATTTTTTTGAACGCGGACTAAGTCGCGGGAGCAGTTAGTTCAATATAAATTCTTTCAAGCGCTTTAAAACGTCCTTTATAATTCGCACTGCCAAGGTTTGGAACTCCTTGCACTCTATATTTCCTAGCTCATATAACCCAAATCTTTTCAAAGTTCGAGTGAATAGGCGTCTTCTGGGTGAGTTCGTTCATAGTTCTCGCTAATTAAAAAAAAAAAATAAAAAAAATACACGTAATTGAAACGAGAAGTTCGCAAAGTCCATAACTCCATATCTTAAACGAATTAACTGATTTTCATGAAACTTGGTAAATAAACATTTAGACGTACGGAACACAGAATAGGCTACTTTTTTTCTTTTTCAACGCGGACAAAGTCGCAGTCACCAGCTAGTAAATAAATAATTTTGATTATAATATTATAAATTTTAAAGTGTCGAAAATAATATGTTTAGCGCCATCTGTAGCGATTTTTAGCAAGACAGTTGTAATTCACCGCCTATATAGTCTAAACGTGGTCAAAAGCTGGTTATTGTAGTTAGCAAAAATATCAATTCATTATTTGATGCAAATCTAAATATATAGAACCTAGTAGATAAGATTCTTGAGAATAAGCCCAAGGAAGATTTTCATTATGCAATACTTCAGGCATTAGATTAAACGGTTACCGAAGATAGAAAGAAGAAAGAAAGAAAGAATTTTATTCACGCAACACAAAGACACAAACATAATACAAAAACCACAAAACAGAAATTAATAAACAGGTAAAAGATGCATATTTTTATATGTTGATTATTGTGTTATTCATGACCTGTGAGGGCTGTGAGTCTGGCTGTGGCATCGCATATAGCTCCCAAGCGGATCAATCGAAATTGGACATTTAATTTTTGAAAAGTGATGTGATCGAAATGGTTCAGCTACAATTTGAATTGACTTCGGCAGCGAGTAGATTGCAGGATATAACTCCTGAGCAACTTACAGCAGATAAAGTGTGAACAGATAAAGGGCTCAATAGAATCTTAATTAAAGTAGTTGAATGAACAAGTCGATAATATTGTCATTGGCCACTATCCCACTCATGCATACTCATGCAGCAGCCATACGCCGGCCGAGGATGGCTAGGACGCGGGAGGGGAGGGGGGCGCATGCGCACTACACGCCGCGCAGCAACTCTCTCCGTCTGGCTGCAGCTAGTTACCGACTCATTCAGTCTGAGAGAGCCCCTCGAGACGCGAGCGCGTGTATTTTGGGAGGCGTCATTTGTTAGTCGGCAAAGCCGTCTCGCAACGGAAGCCACAAAGCAACGGAAGGTGATATTTTGAGTGGAAGTGAGGAGTGCGATGTCGCGGTGTTGCCTGTGGTCGCGGATGTGATGTGTGTGGCCATGTGGGAGTGTGCGGGCGCCCGCATGCGGACGAGGTGAAGTATGTGGAGAGCGCTCGTGTGGTTGTTGGCGATGGGGGCGGCGGGGGCCCCCTGCGTGGCCCCCGAGGGCTGCACTTGCCTCGAGGGGGGCGCGAGGCTCCTCTGCCGCGGCGCAGGGCTCCGCCGTCTGCCGCCTCTACATCAACATTTACTCTCGCTGTGAGTTCTCTCTTCTTTATTAAGGCCTTTGCCTAATGTACTTATTCACTATTAACAAAATAAGTAAATAGAATAAACTAGTCTCCAGGGTACAGGTAGGTAGCCACATGTAGCCTATGCGTAGGTACAACCACACTCCGAGATGTTAAAAATATACAAACTAAAATCAGATATCCAGAAGGAAATGTTGAATATGACCTACTATCTGGTATTATTGAAGATTACGCGCAATATGAAATTCCAAGAATCCTGATCGAATATTTATTAGAAACACAAGGTGATATTTTCCCGCTCTCTATGAAAAATGTACTCGTACCTAAAGATATGAATGAAAACAATTTATGTAGACACAAAATATGTAATGTAGTAGTATATATCAATTGATAACTATGAGAAGATATAAACTAGAAGAAAAAATTACCAACAGGAAATGCGAAACCTACTAATTACAAATATTGAAAGTACCTACTTAAGTAAATATGTTAGAAACACGGAGCGATAGCGATACAATAAAAAGTTGCAAGTTAAAATTACGGATAAAATTGTTCCTATTCCTAGGCAAACAAAAGTGGTATGTGTAAGTATCCTCTACACACGATGTGATATTCTCACTTTCATACACATGTAATTAATTCAATTCAAATTATACATAAAGTAATAAATATCGGTCAGTCATCGACTGTTGTTATATTGTTGTTTTGTTACACCTTTACACACCCGACAAGTTAAATTCAATTGATCATTGGAGACATGATCATTAGAATACGGACATTCCATCGAACCCTAATTGAAAAGTTAAATGCAAAAGCATTGAGAGAAGGACCTTGTACGTTGTACATACGTGTTGTGATGATTACTTTTAAGGTTTTCCTCGATCGCCTAAAACGCTATGCGACTCACGTCCGCTGCGCCAAGGAAACCAATGACGACTGTATTTGCAGTTTGCACTAGTCTAGTCTAGTCAATTATGTACTTCCACAACCACTAACTAGTGGAATATTACTCTCAATGTATATAAATAATTGGCACGAGTTGTTAGATGGCGTGTGGAAGCTTAATAAAGTGTGATAATACACAGATTCCAATCTGTGGGGACTGGGGATATAATTGAACGATGAGGCGTAGTCGCGTAATAAGGCTTGATATTTATTGCTCACCGCCATTCACCGAGCTGAGCGGGTGTGGGTCGAGGCCATCGTTGGCTACAGGCCAGCACCAAGCCAGCACCCGTTCGCATTCGCACTCCTCTATCCGACTATCCGACTTTACGACTTTACGAAACGCATCATGCACACTTACCAACACTTACGAACGATAACGCACACTCTTATCTTATTACTTAACTACAACATTATCTTTAATTTGTCAAAACACGTTATGGAACAAGCTTTTTAACATTTTTATCTCAGTAAGAAATTGTCATTACGCGATTTAGTTCCTAAACTAATCTTAAAATCATGTTAAGATTGTGGTATCACATTTTTGCTTTGTATTTTTTAAGTTTTATTTTTACTTATAGGTATCTACATGAAATGAATATATAAATGAAATTATAATGATTGTTGGGAGAATACCTATGTGGCGCAAATAGTTGTAAAAAACCTAAAGTATTATATCATACGAGTTGTATGATTGAAGTAAAGTAATTTATAGTTGAGCAAAACCACTTTCTAATGTACCAGTTGTCATCTGGATATACAATTATACACCCTTCGGCTTCAACGGAAGACCAGCGCAGGTTTTTACAAGATGCATTATGCTGAGTTGGAGCCGGTTTGTGGCTATATGCTACCTTACCTATGTATGTTGTTATAATCCTTTGCTCCTTTGCTACAAATAAAACATTATTCTATACAATACTAGCTGTTGCACGCTACTTCGTCCGCGTAACTTTATAAAATATTTATTTATTTATTTACAACATACATGGTACATCATTACAGGAGTAGTCCTAATGCAATGTATATGTTCTTAAATTATAAAAATTTACAAAATATGTTTTTTTAAATAAACCTATATACACATTCAAACTAATACTTATTTAACTATAACATAGTACAAAGAGTCCCACCCTAGTGAATTCATTAAGTGTGCAATGGAACAGGTCAATTAATTTAATTAATATAATACATTCGTG
The DNA here is from genome assembly GCA_918317495.1 of Synanthedon vespiformis. Lineage (NCBI taxonomy): Eukaryota > Metazoa > Arthropoda > Insecta > Lepidoptera > Sesiidae > Synanthedon > Synanthedon vespiformis. The sequence continues at coordinate 9,369 of OU906966.1, forward strand.
TCTGCGAAACCATGGAAATACACATACAAAATTTCAACCCAATCGGTCAAGCCGTTTAGTCATTAGTAGTTGACATACCGACAGCAGCGCCACCTGCCGGGTCCAATTGTTTTTTGAATCATCCAGGAAATCATCGAAATACCCATATAAAATTTCAACCCAATCGGTTCAGCCGTTTAGAAGTTATGTGAAAAAGAAGTTAAGTACGGAAGGATAATTCTTACTACCCGTTGTCCTTTTACCCGTTTTCCCGTAGGAATGAAGCATTTTCCCGGGTAAAAAGTATCTATGTTCATCACAGATAATGTCGGCTTCTAATGGTAAAAGAATTTTTCAAATCGGTCCAGTAGTTTCGGGGCCTATTCTATACAAACAAACAAACAATGAAATCTTTCCTCTTTATAATATTAGTATAGGTCCAAAGTTTAGGCTCTGCTTTTATCGGCTGTGACAGCTCGCAATAATAAAATAAGGAAGCGTTTGGCCAGAATACTGCTACCGAACGTATGGTTGATAATAATATGGTTCAATGGTGGTTTGAGCACGGTAATCGACCATCATTATGTTGACAACGATTATTTGAAGTATTTGGGTCACATCCCATATCTCCTCCCTTTTTGTGAGATGTGCAGAATCACTATAACTTTACTTTTTAATGGCCGTTTTCCTGAAGGGTTTCCCCTGCAATTTGGAAAACTGCCAACATAAAAGGTCATATAAGTCCCTGTCCATAAAAGGCATCTAAGGCTACCGTTGATCTAATTCTTAATATCCTGGAATAAATAATGGAAATAATTGTGGACGGACAAGTAGGTATATCCACCGGTTATTCGTCACATACCATCGGACTGAAAGACGATGTTAACAACGTTAACTCACTTTTATGAAGTCGTACAAACTACGCTCTTATCAACACTTCTTATTTTAGTATATATTGTTAAGTAATGAGAATATCACATAGTATCCACGAGCAGGGCCAGCGAATCTTTTAGTTTGCCCGCTGCCGAAACAAGATTGATCATTTTTAATATTAGAGATCGCGGCGGTGCAGAATTAATTCACGGCGAATGAACCCCGAGGGAGGGATGATTGATGAGGGCAATAAAGCAGACCCTCGCCCTCCCCCGAACTGCGTCGCACTCCCTCGACCTCCGCCACTTACTCCTACTTTGTCTGGCTCGACAGAGACGTCTCGAGGAACAACATTAGCACTCTGCCACGCGACGCACTGCTGCCGGCCGTCGGGCTGCGCGATCTGTGAGTTGCCTGACACTATTTATATAACTATTTTATTTAAAAGATGGAACGGATCTAATGAATAAATCCGTTATAGAAACCTGTCCGCCAACCGGCTGGAGTCGGTGGGCGGCGGAGCGCTGGGCGGAGTGGGGCTCACGCGGCTGTGGCTGGACCGCTGCGGGCTGCGGCGGCTGCCGTCGCACGCGCTGCGAGATCTGCATCAGCTGCACTTGCTCTCAGCGGAGGACAACCAGATCGACGACTTGGAGCCGGGCGCGCTCAGCGGCGCGCGCGCCTTGCGCACCTTACGCCTCGCGCGGAACCGCCTGCGCGCCGTGCCAGCCGCCGCGCTGCAACCGCTGCAACACCTGCAGATGCTGTGAGACCGCTAACTACTTCTAAGCCACCCAACGACTTTTGATGCGGTTTTCACTAATGAAAAGAGGGATAAACGAGGTATAGGTAAAAATAATAATCACTGGGTTCAGCGATCAAAATGAACCCAACAGTGTTACTATCCAAATCCAAGGTCGCCACTGAACGCAGATGAGAATAATATTTTTCTCGCAGCCTTCTCGTCGCCGGGGACGCTTTAAGTAAATACCAGAGACGCTATGTATCGATTTTACGGTAGTCGGATTGAAAACATTGTTGTGTATGCAATATTACGAGTAGATATACACATGTTTTCGAATCATAAATAACTGTTCTATTAGAGCTAGACCTTTGATATATTGGTTTTATGTTGTCAGAAACCTGGCCGGGAATGAGATCAGCGAAGTGAGCGAGGAGTCGCTGCCCTCGCTGCCCGTCCTGCACACTCTGTAAGCGAACAGCGTATTAATCACACGATCACAGCCACAGCTATAGATTCCGATCTCGTAATGGGGTCGACGAACCGACCGCGCCGCCGGCGGGGGGGAAGGGGCGCAGGGGCGCTACTCATTTTTATATCCGTCCATCCTTTATAACTGTCACTTTCGGTGTTATTAAAATGGCACACGAGCGGGACCGGTTCCTCTCGCGCCCAAAACGAGTCGGATGACACAATCAATACATAACCTTTTACTCCGATTACCTTATTGCCGACATGGAAATTGCTTACATTTTGAAAAACGAAAGTTATAGTAGGTACATTCTGTACAAACAGTATGAACCTGAGTCATTGAAAGCTCTCACAAATTAATCGATAGTAAAATTTTGTTTTTTTTTTTTTTTTTAATTTTTATTTACCTAAATAAATTCATTCATGTCTCGTGCACGTTAACTTTTTAACGAAATGTTATCGGACGATAACATCGATGGACGATACAGATATCGACCTGTTCCACATTTCTATAGTTAAAGCTAGAAATGTTGTAATTAGCTACAAAATTCTTCCAACAGCTTTTCAACCTTAGTTCTTTATAATGTTTTTTTATTTGGTGTATGCTTTTCTATTTAATAATTGCAATAGGGTGCTGAAGCGCAACCGCATCACACACATCGAGGAGCGCGCGTTCGCTGCGACGCCGGCGCTGCGCGTGCTGCGGCTGGAGGAGAACCTGCTGACGGAGGTGCCGAGCGCTGTCGGGGTGCTGCCGGCGCTGGAGGAGCTGTCGCTGGGCGGGAACCGCGTCGAGTGGGTGGGCGAGGGGGTGCTGCAGCGCTGCCAGCGACTCGCCCGCCTCGACCTGCGCGCCAACCCGCTCGCCCGACTGCACCACAATGCGCTCCACCATCTGCCGCATCTCACCACGCTGTAAGGCCCTCCGCTAAGTGCGCGGGTGAATTGAAATACGATTAACTATGTTTATAGAGCGCTATATGAAGCGTGCGCCCGCGACCGGTGTTTCGCCAGCGGCGTGGGTGACAATTCACCCGCGCCGCTCTCACGTGCGACTAGCGCCCGCGCGCTTTCGTTGTTCCATTTCAATAGTGCAACGCTGACTCGCGCGTGTCTGTTACACGCACGAACATGTATAGCTGAGCACATAAATTCCAGATGATTGATATCGATACACGCCTAACACAGCGTTCACTAGCTTCAAACGGACGCTGGGTGAGCTGGTGAGCTAGTGAACCGTGCGCCGGCGACCAATGCCACACGCGTGACTTAGCGGAGGGTCTAAGATCACTCTTAACAGTAGAAGGCTACCAAAGCCATTTAGAATAAAATAAAATATGAGACAAATACTGTTTACAACTTTCACAAGTATATTTACAAGTCTTGTCTCAAAATATTTTAGTATGAAATGCAACCAGCGTCGACATGACTCGTCTCTTCCTCGTAAACAGTTGTCATCGCATAAAATCTAAAAGCCGTTACGTTTTATTTTGGTATTTTACGCTTCTAACGTAAACGTTTTTATTCCCCTTTCTATGGATTCTGCTAGCTATAATCTCGATTAACAAATAAGCCTTGCCATACAAGACAATGCAGCCAACAAACGAACCCTGTCTAAGGAACTTGAGTCAGATAATTATGGTATACGAGTACAACTCGAAAATAATTTCTGTAATAGGCAAGGTGTTGTAATTTTTTTAAATTTTCACATCACATCCGAGTATGTGAGTTTGTATTGAAGTTTACGTGTGGATTGAATGTTGTCGGCGACAGCGTGATGTCGGAGGCGCGTGGGCTGCGGTCGCTGCCTTCTCTGAACGGGTCGCTGCGCCTGCGCACGCTGCGCGCCGACCGCGCCCGCCTCACGCACGTGCCGCCCTCGCTCTGCGATCACGCGCCGCAACTGCGCGAACTGTGAGTGTCGCTCCTCCGCCGCCGCAGCTGTCTCTCTCGTCCACTCGTCCACTCGCCCACTCGCCGCTAATCCTCTCGCTCGTCCGTTGCAGGGACCTCAGGGCAAACCGCCTGGACCGCGTGCCGGAGCTGCGCGGCTGCTCCGAACTGCGCCTGCTGTGAGTACTTCCGAACGATTCAGATCGCGACCTGAATCCGATAGAATGACTGATTGGCCTGCGCTACAGGGAGGTGTCATCGAACGAGATCGCGTCGCTGGGAGGCGGCGCGCTGCGAGGACTAGGGCGTCTGCTGGACCTGATGGCGGCGCGCAACCGGATTCGCCGCGTACCCGCCGACGCCTTCGTGCACACGCCGCACTTGCAGCTCATGTCGGTCCCTGGATCCGTAGCTATTGCGTCGACGCGACTTCGCCTCTCTAAGCCACTCTTTCGTTTTGCAGAAATCTCGAAGAGAACTCGATCGAGCACATAGACACGGAAGCGTTCGTGCCTATACATAAATTGGAAGACCTGTAAGTGGACGTCGGCGCTTTGGCCGCGCGGTTCGACCGAACGAACTATGTAGACCTCCAGTAATCACAAGTACTTTCCAACTGTTGAGCAATTCATAGTGTCGAACCACAAGGACTTTACGGTTTTTAAGGCCGCTTGGTTCGATAGGACGACATCGAAGTCTCTTCCTTTTTCTTCTTGCTGGTTCAAAAAACTTTTTGAATTTCACTATCACTAAGAGGTCTGTAGTCAGAACTTGGAAGTTTTTATATTTCAACTCATCGAACTTGATCGGTCGAACAGCGCGGCCGCAGCGGACATAGGGTGCGTTCGTTCTATTAGATAAACAACGGTAGATTAACTGCGATGCGTCGGCACAGGAACGTCGGTAACAACAAGTTCCCGCACCTGCCGGCGGCCGGATTGCAACACTTGCTGCATCTGAAGGCGCACAACAACCCCAACCTGAGGCACTTCCATCCGCCGGAGCTGTTCCCGAGGATCCAGGTACGAATCCCGGCGGAGCGAGGCGACCGTGGCCGACGAGCGCCTCACGTTCGCTTTTGTGTGCAGAGCCTAGTGCTGTCGTACGCGTACCACTGCTGCGAGTTCATGGCGCTGATGGAGGACGCCGGCGGCGCGGACGCGGACGCCGACTCCAGCGAGGAGGGCGGCCTCACGGACTTCGTGCTGGTTCCGCCCGAGCGCGTCGACCTCGCCGCCTGGGCCAATAGCACCGACCTCTGGCCGAACTACCTGAACTGGTCGGGGGCGACGCTGGGCGCGGCCAACGCCCCGGCGACGAGGCGCGTCGCGTGCCTGCCGCTGCCGGGCCCGTTCCTGCCGTGCGTGGACCTGTTCGATTGGTGGACGCTGCGCTGCGGCGTGTGGGCCGTGTTCCTGCTGGCGCTGCTGGGCAACGGCACGGTGGTGTTCGTGCTGGTATTCAGTCGCAGCCGCATGGACGTGCCACGCTTCCTTGTCACCAACCTGGCCGCGGCCGACTTCTTCATGGGCGTGTACCTGGGCTTCCTGGCGGTGGTGGACGCCGGCACGCTGGGCGAGTTCCGCGCGCACGCCATCGCGTGGCAGATGTCGGGAGCGTGCGAGCTGGCCGGCTTCCTGGGCGTGCTGTCATCGGAGCTGTCCGTGTACACGCTAGCGGTTATCACGCTGGAGCGCAACTACGCGATCACGCACGCGATGCACCTCAACAAGCGGCTGTCGCTGCGCCACGCGGCCGCCGTCATGGCCGCCGGCTGGGCCTTCTCGCTGACGGCGGCCGCGCTGCCGCTGTTCGGCGTCTCCGACTACCGCAAGTTCGCCGTCTGCCTGCCCTTCGAGACCGAGTCGGCCGCCTCGCTCGGCTACGTGGTCACTCTGCTCGCCGTCAACGGGCTCGCCTTCCTCGTGCTGCTCGGCTGCTACCTCAAGATGTACTGCGCCATCCGCGGCTCGCAGGCCTGGAACTCAAACGACTCGCGTATCGCGAAGCGCATGGCGCTGCTCGTCTTCACCGACTTCCTGTGCTGGTCTCCCATCGCCTTCTTCGCGCTGACGGCCGCCTTCGGCGCGCGCCTCGTGTCGCTCGAGGAGGCGAAGGTGTTCACGGTTTTCGTGCTGCCGCTCAACTCGTGCTGCAACCCCTTCCTCTATGCCATCCTCACCAAGCAGTTCAAGAAGGACTGCGCGCTCGTGTGCAAGGCGATCGAAGAGTCGCGCGTGACGCGCGGCATCGGCCGCTGCCGCCACTCTTCCAACTTCAGCAACCGGCAAACGCCCGCCAACACCAACAGCCTCGCCGAGCGCTCGTCGCGCGGCCCGCACGGTGCCGCGTGCGCGTGCCGCCGCCTGCTGCCGGCCGAAGCGCGGCCCGCGGGCGGCGAGCGACTTCTGCGCTGGCTGCGCGCGTGGCGGCCCGCGCCCCCTCCACCGACGGCGCGCGCCCGGCCCGCCGCCGCGCCGCCCGCGCGCGCCGGCTCCGTGTCTTCGTCGGTGGAATTCTCGTCGTCGCGCTCGGACTCGTGGCGGGCGTACGGGCGGCCGCCGCCTCCGCGCCGCGCCGCCTCGTGGCTGGTGGCGCGCAAGACGTCGCAGGACTCGAACCTGTCGTCGTCGCGCAACGACTCGTCCGGCTCGAACGCGACGGCGTCGACGGGCACGTGGCGCTCGGGAGGCGCGCGCTCGGGCGCGGGCGGCGGGACAGGGCCGCGGCCGCGCCTCACGCGGCAGCCGGCCGTGTCGGCCGACGAGCCGCCGCTGTCTCCTCCGCCGCCGGCGCCGCGCCTGCTGCACACCATCCCCTCCGCCGCCGAGACGGACGCGCAGCCGGAGGAGGAGTTGCGCTGAAGCCTCTCTACTAGTGTCTTATCGAACCGTCCAATGCGTCCGTTCCGCGCACGAGGGACAACTATTGCAGACATATATTTATTTAGGAAATTTTTACCACGTAGTTACTCGTTAGTTAGACGTCTATACGTACCGAACGACAGATATACAAAGCATAGTTTATTTACAACTAGCCTATGGACTAATTATATACTTAGTTACCATTGAGAGCAGTATTCGATTAGAAATATAAGAGCAGATATTTATACTTAGGTGATAAGACGATAATGGTATTTAATGATAAGGACGCTCTCTCGGAGAGGAAGCCCGCGACCTAGAGCCTAGAGATAGGATAGGACGTATGGGAAAACTGCCGAAAGTATACCACCGCCATTTTTACGACTCAAGTTTATAAGATACTCGTTTGTGTGATGTTTATTTGTGAATTATGATACTGTATCTGGGTTAAAATTAGATCAATCCCAAAATAAGTATACCTACAATTGTAAAATTGGTTATTAGGTGTAAGTTGAGAATGTTTGAATTCCTATTTTCCAAGTACTTATATGATAGTGAGTGATACGTGTGATAATGTGCCAAGACTTGGTATTGGTACACTTAGTGTACGACCACTGCTCGTATACAACCAGTGGTTCCTCTCTTATTTATTTCCCATTTGTACAAGACGGAACACGAACACTGAACAGCGTTTTTCGTTGACCGACGTGATAACCATTTTTGGTTAATAAAGAAGGCCCTGTGCTAGCGTAATTTTTTTATTATTTCAAAGGGTACACCAACAGCAAAAACAAAAAACTTACAACATAGTATAGATAACATAAGGCAATTTTAAGGCATACGCAAATAAACTACAAACTAGAAATTGAGACGAAAAGTAACACACGCGTAGCAACTAAACAATAATATAATTATTATAACTTAAATTAAAATAAAATAAAACAATAACATAAAGAAAATAAAATGAAAAGAGTCGGTGAACGAAAAACCAGAATTTTGCCAAATATTTCGAGAATGTACTACAACCCACTGATCCCACTGATCCCACTATGGGGCGAGTGGGTTTACATCTATTATATAATATACACTTATTTGTAATGTACATATACCAAGTTAATTGTTGAAATATTGATATGACTAATATTTTGTAAGTTGAATGGGACTTTAGAGAAGCGAGACGATAATACTTTAGTTAGATTATTGAAATATATTTAAGTAACTTTGACTGTAAGTGTTTTTTATTGTGTAATCCTCTCGAAACCCTACTCTGATGCTGTTGAACTGGTGATGGTCTTTTCGGGTGTCTTCGAGTTTGAGCAGCCCTACGTTCAACTCACATGTAAGTTTTAAAATATTCCAGAGTAAATAAATGAACAGAAGTGTTGAGAGATGGAATGTGTAGTGAAACGTTGGTGGACATAGGCCAATAAGACAAGTGGGTGCCCACAAACACTATAAATAATAATAATAATGGCCCTAGACTACGTTTCAGCGTTATATGTCATCACTGGTCACATCCAGAAGAGGATTTTGAGAAGTGTTTACAGACTGCCTAAACGTTACAAAGACTCTGGCTCTGAATTAACTCACATTAAGGTAACATGTGATGTTAAGAAAAAATTCAAAGCTCGAAAATATTTGTGGAATTTATTCTTCAGGGATTATAAGATAGAGGATAAAAGAAAAAGACGTTTGAAATGACAGTAATTTATTAAGCTCAGTATCTGTACTTGGTGGAGTAGTCCTTGGGGGAGACGACGAGACCTCGTCCCTTGCGAGCCCCTCGGTAAACTGTCTCGATGATGTCGATCATCTCCTGCTTGTCCTCGAGGGGCCAGTTGATCTTGTTGTTGTTGCCCGTCCCCAGATCTATCATTATGTGCTTGTTGCGGAAGAAGAACATCACCGTGCACGGGTCGTACAACTCGTACCTTTACATCACATCACATCATTTTATCTAACACTTATATTAAAACTAATTGTTAACTATAATAGTTGTGTAACTCAGTATCTTGATAACTTCATAACCTTACTTGCTCACTGAAAACCAACTGATATTATTTCATTTAAGATGACTTAGTCCACAGATGGAGGGTAATTGTAATTATTAAAATATATTTCTTACATTTTGTTAAAATCTGGAACCTCTGTGATGTCAACGAGATATATGACTGCAAAATTCTTCACTTTTTCCGCTATGCTGTATAAAACTTCGTCCATTTTCATACAAGTCGGATCCCAGTCGTGTCCAAATCTTATTACCTACAAAGCAACAGGCGTTACATTAATATTGTTCATGTAGCCACATTTAACTAGATGTTAAAAATCTTTAAATACTCAGTTTGGCCATAAAGTCTGTTCAAATCTGTTTAGATGATGCCATACCTTCTAAAAAAGAGCATAACTCCTAAATGGGGCCTGATGAAGCTCAGCCCTGCTGAAGAGATGCCCTTTTCGGCTGCAATCTGAGTCTTGCTGAAAGGATCATTCTTAGTTATAAATCATATCTCTGTAAACTTGGGAGGATATTTTCATTCATTTTTTCACAAAAATATGTGTTTACCGCTCTTTTATACCCCAGCTAACTAAAACTGGATATTTCCAATGTTGTACTGCACAAGAGGTTGTATTCTTTTTGTGTTTGATAGTCACTTATCGAGGAAAGCGGACGAAGTCGCAGACACCAGCTAGTCAATACTACTAATAATAAATCTGTTCCCCCATAACTCTTAAACAAATTAACTCATTTTCATGAAACTTTGCAGATAAACATTTAGACGTACGGGACACGGGATAGGCTACTTTTTCTTTTTCATTCAACTAGTTCAAAAATATGATGGATATTCATTTCAATTCTTAAGATGAAACTTTTTGCGTAAATCCCAAACACAAGATCACAAACACAGGATATTTCCTAATACTAAGAGATTTAATATTGGCCTCCTGTACTTATGTACAATACTGTACCTTATGTAAAACGGTCACAGAAAAAATATAAAAACAAATGTTCTAGCATTTTATTATATTGTATTGAATTTTATTGTAACAGTATTTATGGCCAGACTAAGTATAATTAATAAATGTTTTGTTCTGATCAACATTTAAGAAATATTCATCTTTCTATTAACAATTTCTAACTACACGCTTCTGGTTTTGCATGGAGTTAAAATTTAAAATCTTTTGTTAGCGGACATAACACATAGACTTAATAGTATTGGCTATGCATTGATAATATAGATAGATAGATTTCTTTCCAGATTATTCTACAATCTGAATTCCGAACTGATAGTGACTGAAATTCGCTCCAGTGCAATAAAGAAATTAAAGAATATTTTAAAGATGAGAAATATGAGAATTCGGCTCAGAAATATAATCGAATCGAAATAGACTTACAACAACACGGTCTTCTTCCGATAGTATCGCCTGGTCCACTTGCCATCCGTTATGTAAATGTCCAAGCATATAACTCATGTTGATTTATTTATATCACAAATACGCACTAACAAATATTATTTCAATTTATTTACTTTCAGTTCAGTGATTTGTAAATTTTCTAATCATTTCATTTGTAATTTATTTGATTTTGTTTTGTATTTATTTTTGATCCACGTCACAGAACACATTACTCCTGCGCGGAAATGTGAAGGTGAAGCTTAATTTGACATTGACAGTTAATCGCACAGGACACTTCATACTCACAAGGAGGTTTTGATACCAAAGAACATCCTAATTCCTAATAAAAATATTCACACTATCTACGTCCTAGGGCTAAGGTTAACTTAATATTAAAAATTATTATATTTACTGTTCAGTTTATTTTTTCAGTCCAAACATATTCTTGAAATTTTAAATTTTTGTGCCTATATAATCTTTGTTTCGTGAAGAACATTTATTTCCTTCGTAGAACTAACTGAGTTAGGCCGGTTCAGTGTTCTCCTGACGGTGCCCGTAGAATGAGTATAGACGATACGCACGAGTCGCACTGAGTCGCACGGCCGACCGCGGCAAAGAGTATAACAATATATTGGACCGCGGTAGCAATACGCGTGCGTACGGTCAGGCAAGCTCTCCTTGTGAATTTTCATACAAATGACAAGCGCGTCAGTCGCACGGTCAGGAGAGCACTGAAACCAGCCTTACGATGCGTATACGTCGGTCGATTAACATGAATATTATTTTTCAAATCCGTTACGTAGCTTAAAGATTTGCGTATCTACATACACAGAGAGAGAAAGGGTGGGTGGCTATCGTAGCCAAAGTTATTAGCATGTACAATAGAGTAGAGGCCTACGTTAGTCTGAAAAACTGTCAGGCTACTACTACTAATAGCGCTTAGTGGGGAACCAGTGAAAGGAAACACAAGAGCGGGTACGAGTAAGTTTATTCAGTCTGTTGCACAGCGACTAGAAACGGTTCAGCGGTCCTCGTGCTGGCGGTCCTCGCGGCGCCAGTCGTGCTCGGCCGGCGCCCAGATGGACGCCAGCGGCGAGCGGAACGGGTCGAAGGGCCGCAGCGGGGCGGCGGGCGCGGGCGGCGCGGGTGCGCGCGGCCCGAATCCCGGGGGTGGCCGCAGCGGCGCTGCCCGCCCCCCGCCCCACGCCCACCGCTCGCCCGCCCACGCCCACGGCGGCGACGCGTCGCGCTGTGGCGCCACGAAGGGCAGCCGCTCGCCGGGGGAACGCCACGCGTCGTTGTAGAAGAAGAGCGAGTTGTCGCTGGGCGCGGGGTGCGGCACGGGCGCGGGCGGCGGTGGTGGGGAGCGGCGGCGCGGCACGTCCGAGCCGATGGGTGCGAGCCCGCCGCGCGCCACCACCGAGCTGAACGATGCGCCCCAGCGGACTGCGCTGCGCGCCTCCTGCGGTGGCGAGCGGCGGGGTGGCGTGGCAGACGAGCGCTCGCGCCTCTTAGCGCTGCGCTTACGAGGCGGCTGCTTGGCCCGCGACGGGTCCACGGTGCGTGGTCGCTCGCGGCGCGCAGTGGGCCCGCGCGTGTAACGGCCACATGTATCCGCACCCGTGTCCGCGGCGACATCTGTGTCGCCGGCGGCCGCGTCCTGCGCTCGGTCGACGTCGGGTGGCGTCGGCGGTCGCGCGGCGACGACGTCGTCGGCTGGCAACGACGACTCGGATCCGGTGGAGGCGTTGTCCTCATCTCCGCTCGACCGCGGCTGCTCCTTCAAATCGTAACATTTACAAGGAATATGAACACAAAGTCCATTGTTCCAGTGCTTCTTGTAGCGCGCCCCCAAAAGGTTCTATATTATCATTACTTTTAAAACAGCCTTCCTTGATTACAAATTTGACAAGTTTCACATGAAACAACCGAATTACAATGTTTCATTATGGTTTACAAAAGAACCAAGTCACTCATGCACCAAAACACCATGACAGCTTGTTGCCATTTTGTAGGTAGAAATTGATGTAGAAATTTCGGGACTTCTGGTTCTTAGTTTCCAAAAACTGCAACAAGTAGTTTTAACAGTCCTCTCTTGATGTTAACCTAACCTAGGTCCAGCCCTGAACCCATGAAGTCAGCCCGGACCAAACTCGCTCAATATTTTCTAAAGGGCTAAAGATGAACGCTAATCATGAAAAATCACACCCTTTTTATTAATTAATTGCGGCAAAAAGTTATCGAACGAAACGGCACATTCACGTTCATACTTTTCTATCTATACTTTTACTAATATTAAAAAGAGGAAAGATTTGGTTGTTTGTTTGTTTGTATAGAATAGGCTCCGAAACTACTGGACCGATTTGAAAAATTCTTTTACCATTAGAAGCCGACATTATCCGTGATGAACATAGGCTAATCTTTACCGCGGTAAAATGCTTCATTCCTACGGGAAATCTAAAATGAAAGTAAATACTAGCGGCTTGGCCTGGGAGATAGCGCCATCTATCCAAAATTAGGAGAAGCGACTAACATGCCAAATGCTTGGTGATATTTTTAGCGATCCGCTACGGTAGATGGCGTTTTATACTTTTCAACGCGGATGAAGTCGCGAGCACCAGCTAGTTAAAAATAAACATGAGGACTCACTTCGTCATTCGGCTCCGTGTCCGCTTCCGTCTCGTAGTCGTCCGGCGGCGGCGGAGAATCCGCGAGCGGAGGCTCCAAGGAGCTCGGCACCTCTGCCTCCGCCACCGCCTCCGTTTCGGCGTCCTCGCACGCGGACGGCACGGGGGCGTCCGCATCCTCGCTGGATCGAGAAGAGTCGTCGTCGGTGCGACGGTCGCGCCGCAGCACCTCCGCGCGCCACCTCTCGAAAGCTCTGCGCTCGGCGAGAGGGTCGAGCGGGGGAAGCGGACGACGCGCGGGGGCCGGGCGGCGACGACGAGGCGGGGGTGGAGGTGGCGGCGCGGCGCGGGAGGGCGCGGGGGGTGCGCGGGCGAGGGAGCGAAGGTCGAGCGGCGGAGCGACATGCGGCGGCGGACGGGAAGCGCGCGCGCGGCGCAGGATGCGCTCGGCGTCGAGCGCGGCGGCTGCGAGCGCCAGCGCGAAGGCGGCAAGCGCGAGCAGCGAGCCGGCGGTGCGCAGCGCGCGCTCGAAGGGCGGGCGCGGCGTGGCGAGGGCGCAAGGCGGTAGCAGACGCGCGGGCGTGGTCGCCACGAGCGCGAACTCGGCGACGCCCGTGTCAGTACGCACGAGCAATGCAGCGTGCACGCGCGCCACGGTGGCGTCGGCCGCGAAGGCCACGCGCAGCGGCCGCGATTGGTTTGGCGCAAGCACCACTGGCGCGCACGGCGCCACGCGGAAACCGCGCGCGCTGCACGCTTGGCCGGCGACGCGCCACTCGCGCAGATGTACGGCCACGCGGCCCGTGTTGCGCGCTACCAGTGACCGCCGCACCGAGCCCACGCCCTCCGCGCACTCCGACACCTGCCGTACGAGTGTTTTATTTAAATACATCCACTAGAGGATTTCCGAATTCAAATGTGCTGTGACGACATTCACAAATGAATATCGTATGTTCAAAGAGAAGTTTATATTCTAGGTCTCTAGGATTTGTGTTTTAAGACAGTCAAAAATGTGACGATCGATCTGAATCAAATGATCATATTAAATTGAGGCGAATTTGAATGTGAGTCACCTCGAAGAGTATAGGCGCCGCTGCGCCGGGCCGTCGACCGGCGATCTCGAAGGTGGGGAAGGCGCCACGACCGCTCAGCGGCACGGCCTCCACCGCCGTCAGGTTGTTGCGCAGGTACAGGTGCGCAGCGAACGCGCCGCCCGACTTGGGGGCGAACCTCACCATCAACTCCACCGCCGCGCCAGGCTGCAGTAGCAGCATGGGCAGCGAGCGCCCGTCCGTCGCCGCCCCCATCGCCGCCTCCACCGGCGCCTCCAACGTCGCCGGCGCCGCGCCACCCTCGGGCGAGCGCCACTCGCTCAGCGCGAAGGCATCACACTCGTGAGCGCACGGCGCGTGCGCGTCGGGCGGGCCTAGCGCCGCCTGCAGCAGCAGCGCATGCGAGCGCGAAGGGTTGCGCGCCACCACCAGCAGCCGCTCCGCACCACCCACCGAAGCCAGCACGTCGAGCGGCGGGGCGTCGGCCGCCGGCACGAGACGTGGCCAGTAGGCGTGCACGTGCACGTGCGTCGTCACCTGCGGCACTAGTGTCGTGTGCACCACGAGCGTCACGTTGAGGGAGCGCGGTGCGCGCGAGTACGCCGCGAACCGCTCGCGCGCCAGCGCCGCGTCCGCGTCCAGCGCCGTCGCACCGCGTCGCAGCCACGCCGCGCCCTCTGCCGCAATTACATTTCATTATCATCGCGTCAACACTTTGCCCGCTGCTTTCATGTTGACGCCAACAGTCTTGCGGCAAATAGTAAATGTAGAAATAAAAGCATTCCTCTACTACATGCTACCGTAAAATCCCATTTTAATACGTATAATCGTCAGAGTAGTTACGTCATAGTCACAAACTAAATAGTAGATACTAACGTATCAGACGGACATCTGCAGTACAAATGCACTGGACATGGGCAAGCTCACCTGATTGGTCATAGCAAGATAGAACATGACATTTGACTTACCCCGCCCCTCTCACCCCTTTGTTTCTTTACGGGCTTTAATAAGGATTCTTGAATTTATTTTTAAATGGATCATCACACAATTAAAACACAGTAAATAATGGGTACATATTTATTTTTAGGATATACACAAACATAACATGAACTTAATATATGATTTAAATACAAACTAGAATTGAAATACACCATAAAACATTATTGTATTGATGATAGCATGTAGAACAAGAACACAAACACTACCACTTTTCAAAGAGTTCAACGGGATGAACGGGATGCCACTCTTCTCCGATTCTTGAAACAGCGATGGATATACTGTTAAGATTTCTTTGGAGTCACAAAACGAGTTGTGGCAGATGGGCGAATTCACTTTTTCTATTCCGTAAAGAATCATTTTTCGAGTCTTTTTTTGCACATTGTATATTATCCTGGTACACAGCACTTGTAATACATACTTAGTATGTATGTATCCAAAGATTTTTGTTTATAAATGATTATAAAAATGCGGAAATTAATCTACGCAACAATAAACAACAATCATGTTTCAAAACAAAATGGCTTCTCTCTCTTATTAGAAGGGCGAGAGTCAAGGTCAAATGTCATGTTCTATTTTGCTATTACCACAGGCCAATAAATTCGTATGTCTAGTGATTTTTTGTTGAAGATTACCAGCTGTGGTCATAGTCATCTTTAAATCAGTGAAAAATTATATTTATTTATTTAAGGAGAAAAACAATTGGCAATTTCAAAATGGACAGCAACGTTTACGGTGATGACTCTTACGACTTCAATTATGGACATTGTATTCAAAGAAGCACTTCATAAAAATGGTCACCTGGCGAATCTAGGTCCAGCCCGGTGTAGCAGCGAGGCGCGCAGAGAGCCTCCGGCGCGTACGTCAACGAGACGCCGTCGGCGAGAGCGCGCACGCGCGTGGCCTCGTCGCCTTGCAGCGCGTGCGCGTGCAGCACGCGCGCCTCCTCCGCCATCGAGTTCTCCAGCGCCACGAGAGCCGAGCCCCACGCGAACGGCGCCGCCTCCAACGCGGGCGCCGGAACCAGACGCAACTCGCCGCGCACCACGCGCAGCGTTACACGCGTCGAGGTGCGCGCGTGCTGCGACTCCGCCCACACGCTGCCGCTCCGCGAGCCCGACACGTCGCCCGCGCTCACCGTCAGCCAGCCGCCGACGCGCCCTTCCGGTGGCACGCAGCGCTCCGACGCGCTATCGTCGACTTCCGGCTCGAGCGCCACGCTGGCGCCGGGTACGTCGGTGCGCAAGTGACGCAGGCATAGCATGACGGGTGCCGCGTTGAGCAGCGCCATGCGCACGCGCAGCCCCCGCTCCGCACTCACAGCGCCCAGCTCGAGCAGCTCCGACGTCGCGTTCACCCACTCCCACTCCTGCGATCAACCGACAGTTTTCCTTCTCGTATATCCTTTGCATTATCCTTTGATAAAGGATACACTAGATTCAGGGTCTCAAACAAAATCACTGCAAAAAAGTGTCTACTGGATTTTTTTATACATAATTGTTGCTTGACTGATTTGAACCTTAACAATGGTTCAAGTCGTAACACGTGTTCACCTTAAGGACAAATATGAGCAACTAATTTGAAATATTACCCCAAGCTGTGAATATGGTGATATTCTACTATGCCTCTTTTAGTGAAGCAACCCAGAATCCAGTGTATATCCTCTATCAAAGGCATTATAGATTATTTTATTAAATCTAACTAGTTGAAATTGAAACTTTTTCGTATTAACTATATAAACACACATATAATGTGACATAGTATAATTTGGTTACATGAATATTTTAACCTGCAAACTTCGTGGGAGAAAACACAAACTGTGTAAATATTAGGTTATAAATTCGTGTGTAGTGTGTAAGTGTCCCTGTCCTAGCAAAAATTTCGGTATACTCACAAATGTGAACCTCCCGTCGTAGACCCGCACCGGGAGCGTGTACTGCGTCACGTTGGTGCGCAGCAGGATCGTGGAGCGTAGCGGAGCGGGCGGGGCGTCGGGGCGCAGACGCAGACGAAGCACCTCCGCGGTGGCGCCCCGCGCCATCACGGCCGACGCGCCGTTAGAGTCCACATGCACGTAGCGCGACAGCTCGGGCTCGTAGTGCGCGCCCAACAGTCGCAGTGAGGCCGAGAACTCATTGTGTGCGCGCACCGTCACCGGCTCGTGCGCCGCCGTCACAGTGGTGACCAGGTCGACCGCCGGCGGCGACAGGCGCAGAGTGCCCGCCACCAGGCGCACGCTGTACGGAAGCGCCGAGCGGCCCGCGCGCACCCAGCCCGCGCACCACGCCTCCGCCTCGGCGCCCGCCTCCGCCCACAGCGCGCCGTAGTCCAGCGACAAGCGCAGCGTCGACTCAGGCGCGCCGAGCGGCGGCAGCGTAAAGCGCGCGGGGTCCACGCGCGCCCCCTGCGCAGCGGGCGCGCAGCCGTTGCCTTGGGGCGCGGGCGGGTCGGAGGGGGCGGGCGGCGGAGGCGACGCCACTGGCTGCGGCTCGCAGCGAGCGCCCCACACGCTCGCCTCCACCGACAGCGGAGCGCGAGCGCTGTTGCCCACCTCGATCTCCAGCTGAAATCATGTACACCAATAGTCACGTATAGTTACCGAAAGATAATTTCATTGTAGTAAAAAGCTTATTAATTATGTGAAGAAACTTGAGCTTGCATTTCAAATAAATCGTAATCAATCAGTAATCAATACAGATCGTAATCGCACTCAATTACAATTAATTACAGTTAAATAAAAGATTACAATAGTCATAGCTGTGCATTAAATATAATAGTATTATACATATCTACAAAAAAAAAATAACGGGCAATAAAAGCTGAGTCATAAAAGAGAAAAAAAAATTGCATAGCAAACTGTATAAATGATAAAACATGACTTGATAAATGGGGGTGTAGACTGTAAATATAAATGTTGTGATATCACTAAGTCATTTTAAAGCAACCAGATTCTCAAGACTTTGTACCAACAGCATCTGAAATGTATAGAATACTTGAGGCGTACTTGTTCGGCGGAGTCTCTCGAGCCGCGCACCCCAGGGCGCAACTGCAGCGGACGCAAGTACTCGCCGGCCGCCACCGCGACGGCCTCCACGGCTACAACCAGTGGCGGCCCCGTGATGTTGGCTTTGATGCGCACGTAGGCCGTAAGCGCGTGCGCGCCCTCCGGCGCCAGCGCAAGACGCACGAGCGGGCGCGTCGAGTGCGGCGGGATCGACCAAAGCGCGCTCGAGGCGCGCGCGCCGCCCTGCGGCAGCCGCAGCCGCAGCCACGACGCCGACGCGTATACCTCCTGCACCTGCAGTGGCCGTGACGTCGGGTTGTGCAACGTCAGCCACGGCTCCAGCGACGCGTTCTGCGGCACGCGCACCCCCACCACCGGCCACAGGCCCCACTCGCTCGCCACGCCCACCGCCGACACCGGGTACTTGTGGATGCCGAGCGACGTGTGGATGTACAGATGGGCCGACACGGGCCCCTCGCGCCGGCCAAGGTACACCACGCTGAAGGACGTGTTGGCGAGCGGCGCCAGCGTCTTGGCATCGAAGAAGGAGGCGTGGAAGTCGGGCGTGGTGCCGGCGACGGAGGCGAGGTGCAGCGTGCTGTTGGCGGTGTTGGTGAGCGACACGGTGAGCGCGTGCGCGGCTCCCAGCGACGCGCGCCCGAAGGACAGCGATGCCGGCGACAGACGCAGCGCCTCCGCGGACGCCACGCCCGCCTCCTCCTTACCCCATTCCTGCCCACATTCGCATCTCACTGTACAACTGTACTAACTCCACTCACACACTCATTTCAAATGCAATTACCTGAAACGTTATCCCTTCGATGAGGGAATCGTGCACAGTCACACCTGAAACGACACATCTGCAAGTTAACAACTGTTTATTCTTGTTATTTATCAACTCTTGTTATTTCATGAAATTAAAAAATTGCATAAAAATTACATAATTTGTGTTTGGTAAGATATTGTGTATGCACGACATATTTTCCTGGAATATTCTCTTATATCAAGCTAATATACATTTTTTTCACACCTGTGTATACATTGCTATAGCATACAATGATGTATGCAAGGTACGAGAAGGCTATAGCGACCCAAGAAAGACTTGGTCGGTTCAGTCCTTACCAAATAAATATCGGATCTGAAATTATTTCCAGTGTTAGTTCGCACAAGTACAGTCTAACACTGCTTCAACTAGCAAGGGCTATTCTTGGGAAAATCCAGTGTTGCTTTTTTATAAAATATGCAATAGAAATGTTATAATATGCTACTTTAAGAATGATGATACTGTTTTTAGTATTTTTTTAACTAATAAAAACTAAAATAAAAAAATCTTGACATTTGTGAACCTGGCACTGAGATTGAAAATTTCAAGCCCAGTGCCAAGTTCGCAAATTAGAGGAGTAAGTGCTCATATTGTATTTGTAACGTCTTTTTGAAGATAATCTTCTAGGTGAATACTAAATTGCAAGTAAAAACAGTCATTCATATTGGAATCTTGTGAATGACATATTTTGACTAAAATTCAATATTTGAAAATGAAGTGCCAAACGCAGTGCTGCATACTGTCCATTTTAAAGTGTATGGGTCGTCCCCATGAAGCCCAGCAGTTCGTAATGGGTGAGGGTCACAAACCAGCATCACATGTAGATTATATTAGTTAGTTATAGAGATTTCCTAGATAAACAAAATTAGAGGGTGAAGATTTAAAGCTTCACATTTACAAACTCCACTGCTGCCAGGAACTTCGCCCTCGTAACTTTGTAAATTATATACTAAAACCTTCCTCAAGAACCACTCTATCCATTGGTGAAAACAGCATGAAAATCGGTGCAGTAGTTTTTGAATTTATCGCGAACAGACGCGGCGGAGGACTTTGTTTTGTAATATGTAAGCATGACTATATAAGAGGGATGAATTCCCGCTGTTTAATGGGCAATTTAAAATAACACTGCAGTGCAGTACTTCATCAATTCATTCTATATACCTTACAAATAGAACGTAAATGCGTATGCACTAATTGCGCCGCGTTTTACGATTTGTCATGTGGATTTAGGTAATTTTAAAATTTTAAAGCAAAATAAAATCGATTTTACCATGACTCTTTCCTTGGGCTGTCAATTTGGTTTTTGTGGTTAAATCTAGTATTAACAGAATGAAAACGTAACAACAAACAATTTTCCGACACATTTCTATTTTTAGTGTACCGCAACAATTTTAATTCACATTTCTTATACACAATTTTATATTAAATCTACTTTGTTCTCTTCCAATCTCTTCTCAAAATTTTATCTCATTTCTTATAGTTCATTTCATATCTGTGGACTGTGGAATGGAGTAGTGGACTAGTGGAGCGAGTGGAGCACAATTACCACAGAACATGAAATTACGTTTATGAATACAGAACACAGAACACTATACATATTCATACTATAAAATACTTTAAAGGAGATACACGTATCTTTATCATTGTTGTTTAGGCTTGTTTCCTTAAATTCTTTATATCTAGCAGCTTGTCCGCCACTCTTCTAATATGAAACATATTACTTATAAACCTTTATTTTTTTATCGAGGAGAAATCCATTTATTGATCCCCTACCGCTGGCTAGGTGGCAGGGGTATGTGGGGGTCGACCAGCATACTCTGCGTGCGCACGTGCAGGCAGAACTGGCCCCTACCCACTAAAACTCCCCGGTGTCTCCTTGCCCTTTGAGTGGGGGGTGGACGGGCTCTGCCGAGACAACGGTTCCGACCCACCCTCCTAGAGCGGCCTAGCCATTGTTGGCTAGGCTGACGCCAGCCAGCCGTGTGCGCAGGTCCCCATGGGGCCCGCTCGGAGCACACGGGTGTGGGCCTTGTTGGTCCCCAACAACAATCCCATGGGACAAGGAAAGACCGGTGAGAACCACCGGATCCCCGCGACCCCATCGGATTGTCGAGTGTAAGTTCCCCCACCACGACAAGGTCATGGCCCACCTAGGGGGGGATTACTTATAAACCTAGAAAAATTATGATGTGATTGTGATTTTGATTAAAAAAAATGTCCAATTCATCACTTATTACATTCAGTTTATGGCATGAATTAATTACATGTAATTAATTTTATTACAAATGACGTGGGTACACACCTCTCTCTAGAGACTCTAGCTAGAGTCTAGAGCATAGATGTAGTATTACTACCGTTCCGTTAGCTCTAGAGAGTTTAAAATATTATGTTCTTGACACACACTCCATACACTTACATTGGTCACCCACTGAGAAATTGCAAAATGTAGTTGTACTACTTGTACTGTGGCAAGTATCGGTCAAACAAATGTCAGTCAGCTACATCTATTTGTTTTTATTTACAAGTACAACCAATTAACAACGCAAATACAATTGTTACATAGAATATAAATTTCATACTGTTTATTTATATTATAACTACTGTTAAGTGCAACAATCCCTGCCTTCGGCTTTATTTATTCGAATTAACACCTATTAGCTACATAGTTTAACAGTTTTCGTGAATTCCTTAATTTTATTTTTATCACTAACGAAATTAGGACTCATGCAAGCACCCATTACCCTCAAAATTTACCCTCTGGCTGTACTATTGGGACGATTCAATATGGAAGAAAACGGTAAATAATAATCCATTTGTTGCAATTTCATATTTATTTAAATAAAAATCTGAAAACTGAAAGCGTAAATCGACGACTATACTGTTTAGCTGAGCGGTTTTCTTTTATTCTTTTTATTTAGATATCGTTTTAATAGTTTATTGGTCTTTGTTGTTTGTTATCAGTTATATATTTAGTTGGTAATATGCATGCGTTATAATTTATCTCTATTTCTAGTTTATCTGTGTATGCCTTAAATTTATGTATGCTTTGTGCTGTTGGTGTACCTTTTGGAATAAATAAAAGACAATTATTAGTGTCAATGGGTTTTCAGACGGTCCAGCCGATGGTGATCGGAATGAACCCGAAGGCGGGGGAGGTGGTGACGGATGGGAGGGACGAAATATTGTCGAGATTGGAGGTGAAGAGGAACCGTTTGACATCTCATTGGCTGCTTTGCATTCCGTAAGTTACTGAATAGGAAGCAAGGGTTGAAATGACACCCCAACATGTCTTTATCAGTAAGAAAACATGGTTTTTATTCCAGTATATGGGAGCAGGGTTGAAGGCAGTGAGGGGCAGATGCGTGTTGGAAGCGGGCTGGGAGGGACGGCTGCCCGTGGTGGCTCATCACGGTGCAGTATTTCCAGGGGAAACGGTGCCGATGTTGTTGCAGAACTCGCAGGATGTGGCCATGCTCACGAGAACACTCGAGAAAGACAAACTGTTTGGATTACTGTGTCCAGAGTAAGTACACAGACTATAAAATACACAGAGTAAAGAAATAGAGGTCAATATTAAAGCTATCAATAGGCTTTAATGGTCTTAGAAGCACAAAAAATTTTAGCTTTTGTCACAAATTCACTCTGCCATTAAATTTTGCCTTAGATTAAGGAGATTTGCCATACTGATTTCATTTATTGTTCTCAATGAATTGTTTTACTAATGTTATATCAACAAATATGTGAATTTATGGTATTTGTAATTCTGGTATTGTTATTCCGTTTGTGTACGGTGTACCCAGAAGATGCCTATTCACTCGAAGTTTAAAAAGATTTGGGTTATATGAGCTCGGAAATACAGACGCGAGCAGGGAGTTCCAGACCTTGGCAGTGCGCATTATAAAGGATGTTTCAAAGAGCTTGGTCCCAATTTCGACAAGATGAGAATGGTAACCAGCCGTACGTCTGTGTGTCTGATGGAAGAAAGGGGAAGGCGATATGAGCTCATGCAGCTCCTGAGCACACTCCAAAGTACATCTTATGATGTGCCAGGCTCTGCATCTTAGATTTTAAAAGAGTACTGTCGCCTATGAGTCTCTTGGCTCTGCTTTCCACCGGGTCGAGTGTGGCAAGTTGGCATCTACATCCAATAACTTTTTAATAAATTATTAAAATATCCATGTTTTTGCAGTGTTGATTCATTGCAAAAACATTTTTGTAAAACACCTTTTACAAATGCCATAAAATATAATAAATAAAAATAGTGAAAGAATTTTTTTCTAATTGAAGATAATTTGTAGAAAACAATGTTAAGCCAAACAATGTCTCCGTAATGTTAAGCCAACCTCCTTAAACAAAAGGTGTTAAATAAAAACCATATGACAGCGAGACGGGCACGATGGTGTCGGGATACGGGGTGCTGTGCGAGGTGTTCGAGGTGGGCGACGAGGAGCAAGCGACGGCGTCGGGGCTGCCGTTCAAGGCGCGCGCGCGCCACCGCTTCCGGTTGTTGGACGCGCCAAAGCAGTCGGTGCCGCTGTACGTGTACACACGTATGCGCATGGCGGATGTGGTGGTGCTGCCCGAGGTGGCGCCGGGCGACCCGCTGCGCATGGCGCGCCTGCCGCGACGCATGGACGCCGCCGCCACGCCGTGGCCACTCTTCGTGTACGACATGTTCCAGTACGAGCGCATGCGCAGTGTGATCCGAGACCACTTCCGGATGCAGCTGATGAATCGCGTGCCCGCGGATCCCGTGTCGCTGTCCTTCTGGACGGCGTCCAACCTGGCGCTGTCGGCGCGTGACAGGCTGGCGCTGCTGGTGGTGGACAACGCGCTGCTGCGGCTGCACATGGAGGTGCGCATGATCCAGAGCGAGGGCGCGCTGTGCTGCGCAGCGTGCGCGGCGGAGGTGACGCGGCGGCGCAGCATGTTCGCCATGTCGAGCGAGGGTGTGCACAGCAACTACACGAACCTGGGCGGGTTCGTGCACGACGTAGTGACGGTGGCGGATGCTGAGGTGTCGCTGAGCGGCGCTCCGTCGGAGGAGTACTCGTGGTTCCCGGGGTACGCGTGGACGGTGGCGCTGTGCTGGTCGTGCGGCGCTCACGTCGGCTGGCGCTTCGACGCGGCCTCGCCGCGCACTCTGCGCCCCTCGCAGTTCTTCGCGCTTTGTCGCGACCGTGTCCAGCCGCGCGCGCCCCTCGACCACTAAATCACAATGTTTATCAGATATTATTATTTCTCTGTACTAATTAATACCAATAAATAAAAAAAATGTATAATGTTTTATTTTATTTTTTTTTGTGAAAATTCACCACTCAATGGCAGGTGACTGTAGTACTGTACAATAATAGTGCTGCAAGTGCAAGCTTGCTACCAAACTTAGTAGGACCAAGACATCCTTTACTTGCTGAAACTAATAGAAAGAAAGAAAGAAAGAAAGAAAGACATTTATTCACTGCACGAAGGACATTAACATGACATTACATAAGAAACAGAAACAACAAAAACAAAATGACACAATGAAATTAATGAAAAAGGGGGTAAGACGTGTGTGTCCTCGCGGCAGTGAATCGGATACTGGCTCAGCATTGTGCTGAGACGCTAGACAAGCATCTGCAGCGCTGATTTTCAGCCAGCACCGTGTGACTCACGCGAACGCCATACAGATACATTTTAAAATTTACACAGATATTATATTTATAACTTGATAATTAAATACATAGATAAACAATATAACAACTTATAATGCAATAATAGTAATAGTAGATAATAATAGCAGCAATTCATCAATATTAATAAAAGTATAACCCGATTCCAAGGACCCACCCAAGCATACGCAAAATTTCATCCAAATTGGTTCAGCCGTTTAGGAGTAATGCTGGATATTAAAAATTATGATTTTTGGAGCGTCAACAAATGACCCCTAAGCTTACGCCTAAAGGTGTATCTGCTAGGCGCTCCTTGGATAGGAGGAGGGAGATCATTCCAGCATTTTGACGCAGCAAACCTGAAGCTTCCTCGAAAGGCCGTTGTCCTGTGCACAGGCACGGCAGCAACTGCCCCAAATCTGCGCGCACGTCTGGACCATTGAAGCTTACTAAAAAGGTAGGACGGCGTTTTGTACCGTACCACCCCAAACAGCAGAGTGGCCAGGTGAAGGCGTCGGCGTGCAGACATATTTAACAGGCCAGCTGCGCTCAAATACGGAGTAATATGGGAACGAGGAGGAATGTGAAAGCAAAAACGAGTGCATGCGTTTTGCACTCGTTGTATCAGCCTCTTAGAGCGGCCGGTAATGCAGCCATCATACACGACATCACAATAATTTAATCTAGATAATATAAGCGATTCACAAAGCGTGACACGCAAATCAACACTAAGGTAATCACGTACATTATATAGAACTTTGAGGCGATAGAAGCAGTTGCTCACAACTTTCAGAATATGATTCTCGAAGCGTAACTTGCCGTCCATGAGGAGGCCGAGGTTGTTTGCTTCCATTACCCGCTCTATTGGTTCGCCCATGATGGCTACATCCCTGCCGGTTAGAGTTTCGAGACTATCACGGATTTGATGTTCAGACCCGAAAACCACGTATTTCGACTTGCCCGGGTTGAGAACCAAACAGTTCCTCTCCGACCAAGAGGAAACACGATCGAGGTCCGCGTTGATGCTATCCACTGCAGCAGACATGTCCGAAGGCGAGCTGGAGAAGTACAGCTGCAGGTCGTCCGCGTACATATGGTATCCGCTGTTGTCTATACTGTTAATAATGTCAGCACTATACAATATAAACAGCAGAGGACCCAGAATTGAACCCTGCGGAACTCCCCTCATCACAGGACAAAAGGAGGACCGCAGAGCAACTCCATCCATCCCACGCAACGCAACAGTCTGCGCACGGCCTGACAGGTAACTGTCGAACCATCTCAACGAAGTGACATCAAAGCCGTAATAGGACATCTTGGACAACAGCAAGGGCACGCTAATGCAGTCGAAAGCCCTGGAGAAGTCTAAAAGCACCAATATCGTACCTTTACCAGCATCCCGAGCCTGCAAAATGTTATCGACTACGTCAAGTAATGCAGTAGCTGTCGACCGACCCTTGCGAAAACCCGACTGCAGTTCAGGGAGGATGCCGTTTTTCTCCAGATATTCCGACAGCTGATCACACACTACCCTTTCTATTATCTTCGATGCACAAGGAAGGATGCTAATGGGACGAAGTTCGGATAGGTTTATAGGATTAGGTCTTTTTGGTAACGGGGTCACTTGAGCGATTTTCCAGTCAGTTGGGAACGTCATAGTCTGTATGCTTTTGTTAATAATATGCGTCAGTATATCAGAAATTCTCGGAAGAGCCATAACTAACATGTCAATGTCAATCAAGTCCAGTCCCTTCGCGGTTGTTCTAATTGAGGTAATTATTTTTGTAACAGTCGCAATATTTGTGGGGGAAAGAGTAAATTTATTGTCACTGTACCTGTCAAATTCATAACGCGTCAAGTCAGATAATGTTACGTCCGATTTTCCAGGTGTATTAAGAAAGTGCTGGTTCATTAAATCCGGGTCATTAAAATTTGTAGGTAGATCAGTTTGTGTCTGTGAGTCGGGGAGAATAGTTCGCTTCAAATTTTTCCAAAGGGTCTTTGAGTCACTGACGTTATTAATGTGGTGTTTGAAGAAGGCACGCTTCTCGTTATGAATGGCTTCGACCACAACGCGTTTCAAGTCCAGGTAGTATTGCTTATGAACCTGACTGTTCGAACGTTTATATTTAGCATAAGCTTTATTTCTAAGGCGCATCATAAGCTTTACATTGCTTGTTAGCCATGGTTTGGGTGCCTCCTTCACCACTGTTGTCCTTTCAGGTGCATGTTTATCAAAAAGTCCAAGTAAAAGTTCATTAAGTAGTCGAACCATTGAATTCACGTCATCAAGTAAAAGTATTTGGTCCCAATCTATGGCGTCAAGATCTTTGTTAAAGTCAGCTAAATTTATGTCTTTTAGAGGTCGGTAGGTAATACGTCTTGGTGTCGGTTTCCTTTTTTTTATGTCAAGCTCGGCTGTGACAAAGGCATGCCTGCCCAAATCTGGGATGTGCTTTACATCCATAGACACAACTCGAGCGTCAGTGCAAAACAGGTCAATGGTAGTCTCACTATTTTCGGTAAAGTGTGTCGGTTCACTTACATGTTGCGTCAAGTTAACTGATGTCAAAAATTGTGTCAAACATTTAAACTTTGTGTCTGTTTTGTCAGTATAATTTATATTAAAGTCGCCAACTAAAATCAGTCGATCATAATTCGTGAAAGAAGAAATTGAGTCAGTGATAGCGTCAAAAAATACGTTAATGTCGAGCCATGGTGGTCGGTATGCTGTACCTATAATAAGACGTTTGCAGTTGATATTTACTTTTAACCATATTTGCTCCACGAGTGCAGCTGCGGGGTGGGGCAGAGTACGGGCAGCGAGACCACGGCGCAAGAAGAAACCGACGCCGCCCCCCCGCCCCGCCCGCACGCCCTCGGGCCGCGGGACGTGACGCAGCCGATAGCCAGCTATACGAGGAGCGCGACCATCCTGTCCCGGTTTAAGCCATGTCTCGCATATCCCTACCACATCCGCGTCACTATCAGTCAAAGTCGCAATCAACTCATCGTGTCCCGTACCAAGTGATCCAGCATTAAATAAACCAACTTTTAAGTTTTTTAAACGAGGCATTGTAAATAGAAATAAGTAGAACAATTAATTAAATAACAAGTGCAATCGGGTAAATTTGTAAAATTAAGCGAATTGCAATTTCGTTTTAAATAAGATATCTTACAAGTAAAAATAAAATGATTAATGTTTGTGTGCATATTGAAAATTTTATGTGTGTTTAATAATATAACGTCGTGATTTGAAATTGTGTAAATATATACAATAAAAGTGCATAGAATAAGAGTGTATATATGGAATATAATGCATAGAAGTGTATATAAAATAAAATATATAGAATAAAAGTGTGTAGTAATAAATTTAAATATTGTATTGCTCCAATTTGCACTATACAGATCACAGAACGGTACGATGTTTACTTGCCGTATCACTGTCGCGAGGGCACACCAACATAAAAACAATATATAACAAATTAAATTTCTGAAATAAGTATGTTCGCTTAAATCTTGCTTAGACATGACAAAAAAGAGAAAAGATAAAACACAAATTTTCTGGATTTTAAAACAAACAAAACACAAGACAAATGAACGATAACAATTAAGGCGTAGTATGAGCTGTCTCGCCAATCTTAAAAATATCCAAATCGGATAAGCTGCGCACTCGATGAGACGGATGGCCGTCAGCTCGACGGGCAAAGATGTTGCCGTCTCGAGTCCACACGAAGCGCCACGCCGCGGCGCGCGCCGCCTCTCTGCACCTCTGAAACAGCTGCCGGTTGGCACTCGTCAGCCGCTCGTTAACGTAGAATTTTTGAGGAGCGGTAGCCAGACCAAGGTCGGCGGTGGTGGCGCCGCGACGCACGCGCGCAGCCCGCATCAGGTCGTCGCGGACGGCGCGGCGCGCCAGACGCAGCACGAGCGGGCGCGGACGGCCCACCTCGCGCATGCGCCCCGCTCTCTGCACGAACACCACGTCACGCGCGTCCAACTCCACACCTAACTTGGTGCAGATCCGAGTTGCAAGCCCGATCGCACTCTCTCCGGGCTCCTCTGGCACGTTGGACACTTGTATGTCGTTAGACAATAGCTCTTGGTCCCTCTCGTGCAGCTGGATTTGAAGGGCAACTATTGTCTTCTCCAGAGCCTCGGTGGCCACCGACGCGGCCCTCTCGGCGACAGCCTTCTCGATGGCGTCGACGCGGCCGTCCATAGCGTCCATCCTGCCGCTAAAATCCGCTATACGCGCGCTCACATCACGAAACTCGTGACGGAACTCCTGCAGATCGCGTCTCACAGCCCGGAGCTCCTCCCTGAACAGTCGCACCTCAAGGCCGATTGACGACTCCGCACCCTGGTTACCCTGGGGTGCAGGAGTGTCGTCTGTTGACTGTGACATTTTTTATTTTTTTTATTTTTTCTTTCTTGTGGGTACATTTATAAATTAACACAAGAGTTATTTATTAAACGGTCTTTTATATAATATTCACAGCACCAGTTAACTCGCGAACAATATATGTTGGCTATTAGACTACTATAAACTAATTTAATAAGCAATTTGAGCCTAATAAGCAATTGTTTATTTTTTATCGATCAACGTTTATACTGTTGCGTATGCTGTACAACGTTCGCGCGTAAGTCACACATCATTTAAATATTTCTGTGAGGAAGTGGTTGCTACCGCCAGATGAGCGTCCAAGATCCTCGTTACACAGATGGATTGTTACAGCAGCCATGCATTAAGACGAAAAAATTTAAGGATTTTTTTTAAAAAAAGGTGTTCAAACTGCCTTAACATTAATTATGAAAATTATTTTAGTCATTAGTACTTAATTTTTTTTTTAATTTGCCGTCGCAATCAAGACAGTGCTTAATAATGTAGCTTTCTATTGGTATTTAAATCGGCTTAGCTTTTGACTTTATTCCATTACAAACAAAAATCAAATCTCCTCTTTTTTAATATTATTAATAAGTGTAGATACAGATCGCGCGGCGAGAGTTTGGCTTTGACCGTTATTGCGCAGAAATCAGAAATTGGGTATCAACGGGCAATTAGCGGGGTGCGGGGCGGGTGTGTAGGCGCACGCGGTGCTCCGATTGGCGCTCCAGTCGTTCCCTGCCTCTCGCATCGATACGACGTACCGCGCACTCCTGTTGTACAATCACGTTCACAAGTGAATTGCTATTTTCGTTAATTGTTTATTGTTGTCGATTGTTATTATTTGTTGAGTTTGTTTGTTTAAGTTTGTCAGTTAAGTTAAGTTAATTTGTTTAAGCATTATTACCACTGTACATGAATTTTGACCCACTCAAATATCCAACCTGGTACATAAAAAAGGAAAAGTATTGTGTGCGTGACAGTACCCATGCGCAGTAATCCCCTCCACCCGAAGGTCAAAGCCAAACTCTCGCCGCGCGATCTGTAAATGAAGACAAATATGGCCAAGAAATTTTTATTCATTCAAATCAATTGTGTGGGAAATTAAACAATGTTTTGTTTTGTTCATTAACTATTTATTTTTTAACAAATAAAATATACAGTATTAACATAAATTAACATTAAATTTAGATTCAATTTTTTATAAGTAGGTAAAGTAAAAATAGGAAAAAATTATTTTTAATTTACTGCAGTTTCAAGTATTTAGTATTTTTTATTGCTCCTTGATTTAATTTTTCCCTTTCTCTCCTTAATGTTGACGAGTGTATGAGGCAAATCTTTGTGTAGTATTGTGCGAAGAGTGGTGCGGGGAACTCTCAGTGCGGCGGACCTCTGTTTTAAGGACAAAGACGGTGCAGACCTAATGGATGCCTCCACTTGCTGCACATGACACTTCCTGCATAAAAACCACATTTTGTAATGTTTTGTAACAGTTGGGACCAGAGTGAATGGGATAAGAATGAGGGAGGTAGCGATGTGGATTGTTAAAAATGTATATCCGCAGATACAAATTCGGTATTGAAATACTTAAAGGTGGCAAATATTTGACTTTAAGTATTAAAAAATAATCTCAATGGAATTCAATAGCTTTTCATTGCTTTGAATTTCATCCATTCCGCCAGGGCTATACGACAAATTCCTCTACTTGTAAAAATCATTGAGTTGCTTTCTCTTAAAAAAAGAATTTACGAGTCAGACACTAGGGGCACGACAACTACAAAACCAAGCGGTCAATGGTTTAATAAGGTAAAAGATCGAATACCCGGCTCATTACTAGTGTGAGCAGTATTATTACCTGGTGACAGGGCGACCAGACCTGGGCGCGTCATGAACACCTCCAGTTGCGAAACACTTACGTTCCCATTGCAATAATGTGCTTTTTGTGGGAGGCTCGCGTCGGAACCGTTGACGAAAGTCTTGCTTTATCTATGAAAATGAGTAAACTTGTAAGGAAAGTATCTAAAAGAGGATATGTCAGTGGAAAAGGTGCTATAGGTACTTGGCTTAGGGTTGTCAAGGTATTGCGTCGCTCGTGCACCCACACGGCCGCCACCAGTCTCTCTTCGAAGCTAAAACTAGATGTATCCACGGGTTTGCAACGATCACTCCCTCCCTTCTTATTTGTTATGATCTTCTTTGCCTTCGTTTTACACTTTTCGTCAGCTTTCAATGTGCTGGTTTGAGTTTCCATAACGTTGAGAGCGGCAGACGAGATTTCATCGTATTGTTTATTTTGTGCAAGATGAAGATGCGGTTCGTTAAATAAAGAACCCGAACACTGGTAATGTTCCATGTGGAGCCGTTGATGGAGAGGTTGATTGGAAATGGTGTACATTTTTAAAATTACCGCGATATTTACCCACTTTTGCTTTTTTTTTAAATAAACAAAAATTTATTTTCAGTTTTTCACCAAAATTAAATTCGTTATTTTTAATAGTTATGTGACAGTGACAGCGCGCTTTCGTCACAGAACAATATATATTGTATCTTTGATTGTATAGATAGAGTAATACAGGTTAATTAATAATTTAATAGGTGTAAAGTACGAAAAGGATCTTCTTGAGCATTTGGTATTTTAGTTAAATGGCTACCTACTGGTCGCTTTTATACATAAAGAAACTATCAAAACTTAAAAGAACAGGGCTATCAAAGGTAATATACCTACAGTTAGAGGTTTTAGAAAAAAAATAAGGCATTTAGTTGAATCACATTTTAATAGAAATTAAAATCGACTTATACTTAAATTTCATTAGTGGACTTAATTAAAGATAATATAAAGACTTAATTCAGCAGTCTTAACTTCGACATCTCAAAAGTAAAATTGGAAAATTTTCCGTTACTAAATAATCATCTTCAAATATGATTGCAATGTTGAGTTCAAATTCTGAAATAAAACAATATTATTATAATTTTTAACCAATATAGTAGAATATGGATGAGCAGATTATGTTTTGACATGCCTATTTTGAAGTTGATAGTAGTAGTGGTGGGACAGGTGAAGAGTCGAGGCAGCACCATGTGCAGCGGCAGGTCTCTCCCGCGACAAACGTCACCGTCACCCACTTGGATGTTCTGGATCTCTGTTGCATCTTTGGAGTAACCCTCGGCGCATCCACAAGTCTCTACTCTCACCAACTGCAGTTCTATGGACTTGATGGGCACCGTACACTCGTCCACTCGGATCTGTCCATTACACAAAACTGTATATGTGATACATGTCTATGATAGATCACAACGAGAAGAAAGGTGTAATACCTTTCCTGTGATAGGTTTGTCGAGAGAGCACACTGTTGTGTCAATCTCAGCATATATTTGAAACTGTGGCATCTGCGACCGCTCACGGGCTCCTCCACCTGCAGCGCGTATTGTCGCCGGTGTTATCTCACACCGCACCGGTTTTAACGGAGGAGAATCTTGCTGAAACCATAAAAAAATCATAAAAATCTACAGTTCTACATTTCATTTGCGTTTTCATCTAACTAAAACATCTTGCCACACCTGTTGGTACTGTACGAAAAATTGGCAACTAGCATTCAATGGTTTATTCAGGAACGACCTCTTCATACTGCACTTGAGCGTATACATTACGTTGACAAACACTCCATGATATGTCTCCAAAAGACCTGGGTATCCTGGCGAGACCGCCTGTCGTGCAATCAGCGGCATCTCAAACGGTATCTCTGTCACGCCTTCTGGTATCTTACCACCTGGCGACAATTCTATCAGTGTATTTACAAGGTTCAACGGCTGTAACAATTTGTAGAAAAACATTACAAATAATAAAATATTAATACATGTAAGTTTTGATAATGTGATCACGCCTATGCATTATACTTATAGTATTACAAATGAAAAATAAGTACTTTTATACTGTTGGAGAATGCCTCAAAGATGCCCACATTCTTAGTGCTCAACTGTAAGTTGACGGAGCCTTCCATGAGCAGAGAGAGCCCCTCGTGGCGCACTTCATTGTTACTTTCCACCACCACAACTCCCGCTATAACTTCCTGGCGAAAATTAGCACTATCAGACATATTCATCATATAATTATGTATTTTGCAATATTAGAAATGTAAATCATTTACCCCTTCATGGTATATTTTGCTGGCTCTTTTTAGATTAATTGCCAAACCAGCTGACATGGTTAAAAATCCTGTGAAAACGGAATTTGTTAACACAAATAGAATAAAAATAAGTATTCAATTTTGTATTAACTCCCAGCAAACAAGCAAACAGCAGCAAGTAAACGACAATTTGTACACTTACAAATTGTCAGTAAATTGCACCAAGTTGTCGATTCATATCTTTTATTACTAAGTTAACACAACACAAAACTATGTGAGGATTATTATAGGTACTAACGTAACTTAATCAAGAAAATAATAATCACAAGATTTTGCTTGTTTTATTCACAAACGCTATAAATAGATAAAATCAACTATGTATAATGTTTTGTATTGTTGCTGTCAGGCAGAAGTGGGCAGGGGCAGGCACTACTTGTGCCTCAGGTGGTCAGGTTGTCGTACGTTTTATTGTATTGGTTTTTTTTTTATTATCATCAGCTGATTTTATCTAAATGTAATTATCTAAATGTTTTTATGAAATGAAATTCTGATAAAATAAATTCAGTGTTGCCATGCCAAGCTAATTGCTGTCCTAGCTGCTGGCGTAATAATGTAAAAACTATATAATATATAATTATGTTATTACGATTTAGGCCATTTTTAGCAGGCAGGCACGCCGTCTCGCGTTGCGGCTGTAACAGTAATCACCTTACAGAAGAATAGCATGACAATTGTGATTTTTATATTAATCTGGCAACATAAGTCTCTTATGTCAGCGTGACTCAAATTCCCGCTGTCAAACACAGACTATTTTTGGGCATATTTTATTTTGTTGTGCTTAGTTTCATAGAAATGCCCGCACTTGGTGGACGGGTGCAAATCGAACAATTTTGATTACGCGGTTTTATTTATTTTCTTATCGAGTTTCTTGTTATTTACAGTGTTTCTCTTTGCACTGATCTAATATTTATTTAATATAATTTAATTATTAGCCTAAAGCGTTTTTGGTTTGTGTTGTATTCGAACAGGTGATGCTGAAATGTGTACGTTCCCAATGGATCGATATCGGTGACTTTGAAGTGAATTTTCTTTATTATTTTATATAAAAGAGGTGCCTGAAAATGGAAAAGTCAGCGAGACCACGGACAGCCCTCAACGAGTGCGTTAAGGTTGTAGTGAGGTGTAGGCCACTCTCCGAAAAGGAAAAAAAAGAGGGCTATGAAGAGGTAAGCGATGTAGCTATATTGTTTATAATGGAAATTAAGACTGCGCAGACCTAGTGCGTCGACTCTATACAACGAATAAAGGTTCAGCAATTCTACTGATGATGTCCTCTCTCGTTGCTATAGCGCCAATACACGACCATTGTATCCATCGCCAGGTCTTCATTCATATAGGCCTACGCCCGTAGCTGTTATTATTATTATTAAATGACGATGATTCAATTGTATGTTCAAATAAGATATCACAATTGCGCTATTGACTGGTTATTGTTTGCATGATAGGTATTCAGTGTAGTCTCAGATTTGGTTAATTTGGCTTAGCGTGATTCAGACGCGTAGGTGGCGATTCGCCCTTGCTATGCTAACAGTAGGTAGACCTCACCGCGGACTCCGAGTCCGCGCATTGCAAATGAGAAGAAATATTGAGTATCTAGGGCTCATTCGTAATTAAATTACTTACTTAGTTAAAAATAATTAATTAATGATTAGCGAAAAAAAAATTTACGATTTAATTTTTATTTAACAAAATTTTGAATATTACATTAACGAATTGTTTAACGTACATTAATTTTGAATAATAATGCTACTTGCATGTAAGACCATGACAAAGTAGGTCAATTCTGACGAAGCCACGAGGCAGTCATGAAGATTAATCATAAAGGTATGATACGAGTGTGACGTGTAGGTACCTATTTAGAACATTTAAAATGATAGGGCAATGAATTTACTTGGATGATGTAATTGTTCGTTGGTGAGGAAAACATGAAAACGTTTTAGTAGTGAGGTATGAAGTTTTTTTAGAGTCGCGCGCTATTCGTCGTCGCCTCGGTGAAACCGTCAGCCGCCAGCGATTGGAGCAATAATGCTTCCCTGAAATGCATTTTTCAACAATTCGACCTTGGCCTAAGAGAGATTAAACGATTATTTCAAATAGAATTACAATTGATTTTTAGTATACATTTTTAGTATATTTTTTTCGTCATTTTACCCTCGTAAAGGAAACTTTTAAAAACATATTTGTATACAAGTGTTTATCTGTAGTATGTTTATCTTTCAAAATAGGTTCAGTCAAAGGCAAAAATATGTATAGATTGTCGCGCTTAGGGAATCTCCCACGGCGACACTGACTAAAGTGTGATGGAAAAACTATCTTTAAAAAAATATGTTGGGCGCCAGTGTAGCCTACCGGAAAATAAAACAAGCAGCGTGATCGGTAAATAAAAAATATATATTTTACGCGCTCAATGGTAGGCAACACAAAGTGTAGGTCGTGGGTGGTCGGCCTGTCTGTCTCCTCACGCAGTGTGCAGGCACTCCCCTGTGTGATCCAGCCGACGAAGGTGGTAGATGCGGCGTAGTGGGCGTGGTGGTATGTGTCCTGCCGATGCGCGTGCCGACGATGGTAAGGCGGCGGTGGTTGTAGGCAGCAACTGGATCTAACGCGACCCGCAGCTGGCCGTCCGCTCAATCCGGAGGTTGCTGGAAATTGCTAGCCGGAAGTACGCTTGTTCAGCCCGAAGCGTGTTCCCTAACGCGGGAGATTCAAATTATACGAAATATTAAACTACATAATTACTAAACAGTTAATTAGACCGCACCACTCAACTAATGCGCTGAGTGGCGCGGACCGTCCGTGTCTCGGCTACTTTGCCGACTGCCGCTTTAATTTCAAAATCAAGATCAAAATCCGTGTTGTAGGTACCACCCGCGCCGGCGCAATTGCATTCGTTGCACGCCGGGCGTGTACCTACTTACTTTAGTTTTTCAATTACCTTATTTTTTAATTTTATTTATTTATCAATTTATTAATAATAATTTCAACCATGTAACGCTTCGTTACAAGATACACATAATATTGTAGATATACTTTTTGCATTATAAATATTCAAACTATAAAAATATACCTATTTAACATAATATCATTTATAATATTATCATAATTTTTCCCCTTGACTGTACTGACTGTTATCCTTAAATGGTATAATTTGGAGTCGATTTCCGCGTCTGTCTGTCATCTCAAAATTCGTTGCTCCTAAACCACCCACGGATTTTGATGCGTTTTTCACCATCAGTAGGTAAAATTAAAGCAATTATTACATAAAATAAAATAAGTCGCTTTCAACTGTCTGTCCATTCATACGATACGATTAGATTTTTTTATACGCATCGAATTTTAATGCGGTTTTCACTAATGGAAAGAGCGTTAAACGAGGAAGGTTTTTATATTGTATAATTGCACCCGTGCGAAGCCGAAAGCGGGTCGCTAGTATATAATAAAACCTAATTTAGTTTTTTGCAACAATAAAAGAAACAATATTTTGCAACCAAATCGCTAAAACTGTCCGCTAAAATTTATTTTTCAAAATAGGGTATTGTTTTATACCTTTATTAAGTATGTCTGGTCTGATCCATTGTATCAAACTGGGTTTTTAGTGGAGTGGAGGCGAAACTTGCACTCGAACTCGTTCGATTGACGGTCTTTGTGCTTTGAGTGTCCACTCTACTGAAATGGGTCATAAAATCATAATTCCCAATTTCTATAGGTAACGAAGCGACAGAAATCACCACAGAAATGGTACGAGCGGTTGTCGAGCAAAATGCCGATGGACAATAAAAAGTTAGATGTCCCGTTGCAGGTCTGGTTTCACAAATTATAAGCGGAGACGGTGCGCACTAACCCCGGCTAACACGAGTAGACGCGGTGCCAACGCGGTGACGCACATCTGTCTCTCACTGAGACATACCCACGCATCTTTAACCAAATCGCTTATTCCTCGATTAAACCCCGGTTCTAGTCGGTGCTAATGTGGTGGTGGCAGGGGCGTCGAGCGAAGCGTATTTGAGCGTATACTAAGAGTATGAGTGTGGCCCCAGGTGGTGCAGGTGTGGCCCGAGCGCGGGGCGGTGCAGGTGTATAACCCCAAGGGCCAGGACAAGCTGTTCACGTACGACGCAGCCTACGACAGCCGAGCGGACACGCAGACCATCTACGATGAAATGGTATAACCGACCTCTCACTAGATTCTAGCAAAAGTTTCACTTATTCGCTAACGACTCGCTCTAATCATTAAAATTAACTAAATATTTATTCTTTTACGTTACGTTTGCGTAAAAAAAAACTCGTCAATGTTTACTAATTAGCGAATTCGTGTAACTGTTTGAAATGTTGTAGTAAGTATATTAATATTGTTACGCTGCAAACGAGGATTAAAATAGCTCAGTACATTAACAAGCAATAGTATAAACTATAAACATCGATAAGGGGGGGAGAGGGAGGGGGAAGGTATTTGGAAGTAAGTTTACGATGGGAGATATCTTCTGGAAGCCGCCCGAAATAATGAAACATGATAAAAATGTACATCACATGTGCAACGTTCTGTTTTTAGTGGCGGCTTCCGTATGAATTTTTTACAATAATTTTAGCCCGTTCACATTTGGCACATCGCCCCTAACATTTCTAACTACTAGTAGAAATCGAGATCCAAAATCATTTGTTGTATAAATACCGGAATATTAACTCGATAAAGCGAAACAATACTTGGTTCAATGTTATTAAATTTTAACAAATAGAAAGAAATGAGAATTGATTCTGATGCATACTATACAAGGAAACGTTCGAGAGAAGGTCGGAGTCAGACCTTCGGCGTTTTTTTGTTCATTTAGCGAACAAGGTGACAGCCCACTCGCTAATTCCTCACATTTTGAAGGTTTTAGGATGCGCGTTCTACGGCTGCGCGCGATAATTTCGACCTCAATGCGATGTTATGTCATCCGAATTCATAACTGCGGCAGTATAGTGTACTCGCAAAGCGAATTATACGTTCGAAGGCCACGCGAGTGACGTGTTGCGCGGGCGCAGGTCCGGCCGCTGGTTGCGTCCGTGCTGGACGGGTTCAACGGGTGCGTGTTCGCGTACGGGCAGACGGGCACG
Organism: Synanthedon vespiformis; assembly: GCA_918317495.1. NCBI lineage: Eukaryota > Metazoa > Arthropoda > Insecta > Lepidoptera > Sesiidae > Synanthedon > Synanthedon vespiformis. The sequence goes on from OU906966.1 coordinate 47,399, forward strand.
GGCAAGACGCACACGATGGAGGGCACGGCCGAGGAGGAGGGCATAGTGCCGCGCGCCTTCCGCCACATCTGGGCGCACATCGAGAACAACGCCTCCTCCGACACGACGCACCTCGTGTCGTGCTCGTACGTGGAGCTGTACCTGGAGGACGTCCGCGACCTGCTCGCCAAGGAGAGCAAGAAGCTCACCATCCGGGGCCAGGTGAGCAAACACCTCTTTTGTACTTGTTCGCGAATCGCGACTGAGCAAACATTACCTACACGCGCGCATGTGGCGGTCGACCTCGCGCGCCTCGAGACGGTCAATACCGCAAATATGGTTGTCCGCAACCATGTCACTGCCATATTTGTCATCTAATCTTGTACCTTGTTCGGTCCCTTTTAATGCCATTTAGTAAAGTTGCAATGAAATGCGTTAGGAGCTGAGCGGATTCTACATCCCGGAGATGACGTGCGTGGTGTGCAAGTCGGGTGAGGAGATGCTGCGTCTGCTGAAGACCGGCAACCGGCTGAGAGCCGCCGGACGCACCGACATGAACGAGCACTCGAGCCGCAGCCACGCCGTCTTCCTCGTCACCATCGAGACCGCGCACCGCCCCACCGGCAAGATACGGTTAGCCACTTATCTTTTACGTGGGCATTCATTTGGGCAGCGACATAACAGCACGTGTTTCGGTGAGAGAGTAAGCGATGCTAGAGTCCCTTTTCCCATCCCCTTTCCTAATCCTACTACGGCTATGGTAAACACCTACCATCGAGTGGATCGTCAGTATATAAAAATGTTGAGTTAGCTTATGTATGCTTCAAAAACTCGAAAACGGGGTAGACCGATTTATTTCAAATATATAAAGAGGGATAAACGGGGAAGGTATAAAAATTGCACAATTGTCGAAGCCAGGGGAATTCGACTTTCGGCACTTATAAATGTGCGATCACTTTTTGTTGTAAAAGTAGTCAAATAAATAGGCTTCAGAAGGCAACGTACGGACAGACAACTATCCATTGTTACGTTGGTCGCAAAAAGCGATTGAATTATTGGGTGGTCACGAGGCGGCCGCTAACGGAACTCGGTCCTCCCTTCCACTGGAACTTGTGAAGACGAGATGCACCGAGTCTGGTTGCACATGCGCGTTTGTCTAATGGCCAAAGCAAAAAAAAAGCAATTTGGGTTTACCGTACCGTGAAGGCCTCACCAAATGCCAAATGAAAAAGAATTACGAAACGTCGGCTAATGTTTGTTTCATTGTAAATTAGATCGCACGTTCACTGCTATCGCGATGTGTTTATCGCTCATCAATAATTTTGATAATACAATAATACACTGAATACTGATAGGACTTGTGCACTTTGCGATTTGTGCGACTTGATATCTCGGACACATGAATAAATAAATACATTTTGTAATAAGCACATGCAATACGTAAACATTACAGTTAAATAATAAAAGGTAAAGCGACAATGTGAGCCCAGAGTTCATGGTAGATATTGTGAAATACCTGTATTGCAAGGTCACAGGGTTCCGCTTCCATAGTTTGACCAAAAATCTTGTGGCATTTTTAAAAAAATACTTAAATAAGTAAGGAAAAATGGCTAGCTAGTGAGTTAAAGAAATTAATTATACCCAAGCAACGTCATAGAGGTTGCGTGTACCTTCTCGAACTTAATAGGTTTTGTAGGACCTTACAGTTAGACAGTTGCCAAATTAGCTCAAAGAAAAATGTTATATTAATCTGAACTGAAAGAAGTTCTAAGAGACAATATATCCCAAATTCTAATACAAAAAAGTGCTCCTTACTTAAGTAACCGATTCTTTTTTTATTTGTTTGCTAAAAATAATCTTGTATCTCAAAATAATCTTGTATTATGAAACTTCGTATTGATTATACGTCAATGTTATGAAGCATGTGTTTAAATTTAAATTAAAAAGGAAATAATATGCTATAAATTAATCATTTTTTACCTCTATTGAAGAAATAATCCAAGTGTTAGAGAAATTTTCAGACCGTCATCTTATGTGATAAAAAGAATCAAAAGTTTGTTTTTTTATGGGTAAAATAGTGCGAAATTCCTAATCTTTAAATGATGCGGTGAGCACATTTTTTACGCATTGTATGAATATTGAATGGTAGAAAAACGAAAGGGCAGTTCAACAAGTAGTTACTTTGAAAATAGCTGTTTCTACTTAAACAATTTACATGAAGACAGGTTAATATTGTTAATGAGTGAGTCACAGAGAGTCGAACACAAACGTGTTGATCTCCATGGTCCTCTTTTGAATGTATAAACATGAATGTATAACTCTTTGAATGTATAAACATCGGTCGGTGCATTCCACAATTGTTCGGTGGTATGTGGTGTTAACATTGTCTGCAGGAATACTGTGAGGTTAATGAGTATGTTTATTGGGATTTTATTCCACTCGATTGCTTATAATTTTACTGAACCTCGATTACAGAACATAGTTAAAGCAACCTTCCAGAATCCGTTTTTTACCAAGTATAAACGCTGGGTTATGTTAATATCGTGACATAAATGGAAGTCATCAGTGTTGTACTTATTTGATTCAATTGGAATTACATACATTATCAATAATCACATTTAATGTTGTCTATTAAAAGCCTCAAGGCAAATAAAGTTACTTAAAGGTATGCAATATGCGTCTGATGCTGAAATTCGGTTTATCATGCTAATTTGAATATTACAATTTTATTTTTCCTAAAATAAAAGTACAATGTACGTTTACTAAAAGGCAGTAAATTTTGTTTGACTTTACTAACGATACTTCAATTCTCTTGCAATAGAAATATGTTTTGTATTTGCCACCAGTTCGAAATACATGCTTATGAGGAAAAACTGGCAAGAAAATCAATTTTCCATATAAGTACCAGTTTCACCATAGTCATTATGCAAGTAGGTACTAGTATTTTTGTACATAATTTCTGTTTTACTACTCTTTGTAATTTGAATGATGAATATGTGTTGGGACCTTATTACAGACGTGGTATGCATTGACATGAAAATATTTATTGATTTTCTTAAGCATTGTTCGATAGTCAACTCATTATGTCTCGTGTTGTATTCACAACAAACAAACGCCCATCTTAACAGATAAAATATGTTTGCTTTGTAAATCCTTTGCTTGCTTGTATGATTATATGTTATTATTTTTTGTGTGTGTCATACATAAAGCTACACTCTTGTGTAACGCTTTATGACAAACTATCAAAATAACTAAAATTATAGCATCTTTCTAACCGCAAACACTGAATTACTCTATCCAACAAATTAGCTATATTATTAAATTATGTGTGAAGGTGATTTGAGCGATCATAATTTTCGCAATTTTCGAACTTCTAGTTCATTTGAAGATGTCGATGACAACGACTAGCAATAAAGTCTAGGAACTGGTGGTAAATGGAGAAATACGTTGCTCTAGTCTAGGCGTTGATAACTGTTTAGTAGGAATACTTAATTGATTCAAAACACTAATCTGTGAAGGTCGTACTTGTTATCGCGCAATAAAAGACGCGAATTGTGGTCGATAACGATAACGCCCTATGAAACCCTATGAAACGATAACGCCTACAATAGTGCTAAAGACACTTTTCTGAAATATGAAGACTTCCGAGGGTAGATAGGTAAATCTTAATTTCGGTTTAAAGAATTTTATTCTCATAAAAGAACAACTTGTTCACTTAAATCTGTGAGAACTTAATAACTACATTTATACAATTAATACATCGGAGATAATTAAGCTAATTTCTGACGTTGGTCTGTATATATTCTTTTAATTTATTTTTAAAGCTAGACATGGTACTACAATTTGTTACATTCACAGGTAATGCATTGTATATCTATAGAAAATTAGCGCGTACGCTTAGGTGTTAATGCGATTACGTTGCCTGTAGTTAAAAGTGCAGATTAAGCAAAGCTTTAAAAAAATCTTACTATTTCTGCAACAAACTATACTTTTTTTTTGATACAGACTTTTACTCTAGGCGGTTGTAGCTTTCTGATTTAAATATGAAGTATACTAATGAAGTACGGTCACACTGACGATGTGTCCATGCATTTAATTCAGGATTTATGAGTTTATTCGAGAGTTTTTGTTAATGGATAACGGGACAGACGGGCACAGTATGTATATAGGGCGAACGGAAGTGTTCAATAGTAGTGCGTTATCCGGAGGGGAATGTATCCCATCAGCCTGTTGTGCTGAATTGCTGATAATTCTAAATAAAGACAAGTTACGACGCGTCTGTTTCTTACAAGACGGTGCGCAATCGAATCGGACGCCACCTTTCTACAGGGTTTTTGATAATACATAGTATGTTCGAAACGTACCTACCTGATTTTTAATTTCACGATGCACGCTGTCAAAGATTTGAAAGAAACTCTGAAATCCTAATTACCGATTGCGAGTAGCAGCAATCAAAAATATATTATATAGTTCAACAGATCATCAGTTCTCGAGACTTATTCACTAAAACCTCAAATTTTATTACCGAAGACAAATATTTACTTCATTAGTTTGTAATTCCATATTCATATTCAAATACAGGTGTGATTGAAACTTTGTACACACAAAGTTACAATCGCGAACAAAGAATCATAGGCAATGTGAGAATTCAAGTATTTTTTTTAATTTGTAAAGAATGTAATGATATTAGGTTACTGCTAAGTAAATAAATAGATCCATTAGACGCTTTAAATTTCGGCGAAATTTAAATAAAACAAGGGATCGTTCGTGGTGGTATTTGTAGGCGCATTTGTAAAAGAGGTTTTCGGTGTATTGCAGAGTGGGCAAGCTGAACCTGGTGGACCTGGCGGGCAGCGAGCGGCAGCGGAAGACGGGCGCCGGCAACGAGCGGCTGCGGGAGGCGGCGCGCATCAATCAGGCGCTCTCGTCCCTCGGGAACGTCATCTCCGCGCTCGCCGAGAACAGCCCGCACGTGCCCTACCGGGACTCGAAGCTCACGCGCATCCTGCAGGACTCGCTCGGCGGCAACAGCAAGACCATCATGATCGCCAACGTCGGCCCCGCCTGCTACAACTACGACGAGACCATCACCACGCTGCGGTACGCGCACCGCGCGAAGGCCATCAAGAACAAGCCCGTGCGCAACGAGGACCCCAAGGACGCCAAACTGCGCGAGTACCAGGCGGAGGTGGAGCGCCTGCGCGCGCTCGTGGAGCGCCGGCGCGCCGCCGATAAGCGCCCCCGGCGCCCGCGCACCTGCGACCCCGCGCCCGAGCCATGCGACAACCTCGAGAGCGAGCACATCCTCGCCGAGAGCAGCATCGAGCGGGAGAAGAACAAGACGGAGGAGCTGGAGCGCCAGATCCGCGCCATCGAGGACCGCCTCGTGCGCGGCGGCGGCGGCGGCAAGGAGCTGCTCAACAGTCTCAACCGCAGCCAGATGATCCTGGAGCAGCGCAACTCGGAGATCGCCGAGCGCAAGAAGCGCGAGGTGGAGATGCAGCAGCGCATCGAGCTGGAGCAGGAGACGACGGCCATCGTCACGGGCACCTTCGCCTCGCTGCAGCAGGAGGTGGACCACAAGACGCAGCGGCTCAAGCGGTGCCTGGCCAAGTACGCGGGGCTGCGCGAGGAGGCCGTGGAGCAACGCGAGGCGCACGACGCCGAGCGGCGCGAGCACGAGGCGCTGCAGGCCGCGCTTATCGCCGAGCTTCGTCGCCGCCTGCTGCTGGCCGACAGCTTCGTGCCCGAGGGCGGGCGCGGCGCCGTGCTTCGCCTGCGTTACGACGACGACCGCGACTGCTGGACTCCCGCGCCCGCCCACACGACGCCCGCCGTGCGTCCCTCGCGCCCCGCCGCACACCCCGCGCTGCGCCTGCAGCCGCTGCCGCTACCGCCCACCACACGCGCTTACCCCCCGCGCGCCGTCCGCACGCCCGCGGCCCCCATGGCCCCCGTGGCGCCCGTGACGCCCGTGACGCCCGCGGGCCACGCCGCCCGCAAGCCCACGGCGCGCCCCCGTGCGGGCACCGCGCACCTGCGCCTCGGCACGGCCGGCGTCCGGTAGGGCCTCGGCGGCCTCACGTTGTGATATTAGTTAGATAGTCGGTCGTCGGTTAACCAAAGAATCTAGTCAATGTCGCGTATTGCTTTGTATTATGTATTGTATATAACGAGAGCCAATATGCACTGTCGAAGAGAAGCACATTCCGAATCGAGACGATGTGATAAATTTTGTAAACCGCTAGTCATCCGCGTCGCGCGTCCCATTTCGCGTCCACGCTTATTCTATACTCACCAATAAATGTTTTAAATTTTACATTCTCGACTTTCATTTCTACCGTTTCTACGTCAAAAGTTACAACTGTCACAATAAACATCACGATGATGAAAAGATAACCTTGAATTCTTGATTTTTGAATGACCTTTCGTGTTGTTTCATCTCTGGATTGAACTCTCTAAAACTCCTACGACAATTTACGAGCACCAGCTTCATGATTCTGTCTACGTTTTCGACATTTGAAGCCGTTGGAAGTCTACCATTCACGGGCTCTTAAACTATTAATTATAGAATTTCATCATAAGTTTTCTGACACAAAATTTTAATTGGAGCCAAAGCTTTAGTTTGTCCATTGAATAAAATTCGCAGAAAACAGAAAAGTTACTAGTGGTAGATCCGTTTAAATTTCGCGCACTTACTCAATACAGGGTGACCAACTTACAGAATAAACATTATTTTATTTCATAAATAAACCGTTCCGTTTTATTTTATAAATTTTTCCGTTATGACTATTTTTAAATATAATCCGTGTGTTATTGTCAACAGTTATTATGAAAGAGGAAAATAAAATTAATTACAATTTGTTTTTTTTTACTATACCCATTTAATTAAAATCGTATACTTCCATTTCATTAATTTATGGAAATTCAAAATTCTCATAAATAAAACATTGCAGTACTTAGTACATATTGTCAATTTATTTGCATGATAAATAATGGATAGAATATTGAGTGAACTTGGGTGAGAAAACTGGAATAAAATTCAATATTTAACGCAAATTAATAATTCCTATAGTTAATTAATAAATCTGAATTTATTCATAGGAAAGAGTTCTTTAATGAAAATCACTAAAAAAAAACTAAGATACACAACGATTATTAAGTAAACGAAACCTTAAAATAACAAGTTTTTAAACCGGTAACGGAACGCATAACGATTAATTTTTAAACCTACTAGTGTTGTTCCAATTTGATTGAATTGAAATGACACAGAGTAATGAATCATAGATGACGTATGTTGAGGTATTGAATATTTTATCACTACATATTATTAAACAATTCCTCTGCCGCGTCTATTGTCTCTTCGCGATAAACTCAAACACTACTCCACCGATTTTCATGTTGTTTTCACCAATGGATAGAGTGGTTCTCGAGGAAGGTTTTAGTTTAAAATTTACAAAGCTACGAGGTCGAAGTCGCGAACAGCAGCTAGTTGCAAATATAATTCTGTAAGGCATATAAGCGCATGAAATTCGGTTAACCATGACTCATACTGTTAACTAAAAAAGTTATTTAGATAAAATATGCAGTAATACGTAGGTAAACTAGGTAATTTAAACCATTCCTAGATCAGTCTTCTATCGAGTGGTTCGAGCACAGAATAATAACTAAGGTTCGAGCCATATCGATATATTGATAGATAATCAAGCCTGCTCACTACTTTTTCTAGATTCTAGATGTTGGTCTAGATACTAGATGTTTTTATTAAATAGAATATGTTTCTTTTGTTCTCAGTCATATGCAAATATGGGTAATTAGAATACTTATTCTTATTACTTAATAATTATACTGTATCAACTTTAAGTATAAAATAATCTGTATGGGTAATTTAAAGCTGTGATTTAAATTATTTAACTGAGATTATGCTTGTTTCATTGCATTCATCATAAGTAAAGTAACAAAAGGCTCAAGAAAATTCATTCTCAGGCCTTGATATAGGCCTGAGAAATACAAATGGCCTATAAAATAGGAATACAATCTAAATATTATTTTGTTTTGGTTGGAAATCGACTCTAAAAAACTCATCTGTGGCTGTGGAAAGTATTCACTTGGTATTCACTGCACATCACTATGGAGATTGTAACGGTCGGCTATTTTTGAAATCGTACTTGCTTTGTTTGTCTGCAAAATGTTCAGATTATATCATATTTTGTTTAAATTGCTATAAAACCATGGGAAAGTTAAAGGATTATCAAGTTATAGACGTTTTAAACGGTGGTACGTTCTATAAAGTAAGGCACAAGGTCACCAACAACATATTTGCGTGGAAAGCGTACAATTGCTCTGCGTACTCGGACCAGCAAATACAAATTATCGCAAAGGAAGTGAAATTATTGAGCAAAGTGTTATCGGGGAGCCTGCTGCGTTACCACGACACCATATTGCACGCTCCTTCGAAGACTTTGTACTTTGTCCTCGAATACAACCCCCGGCGGAGTGTGCAAGAGTTGATAGCCACTTGCAAGGCCACCGACAAATTCATCAGCGAACACTTTGTTTGGAGACTGCTTTTTGAATTGGCACGCGTGTGCAAAGTGGTTGAAGACCTGAATTTTGTGACCTTAGCGAAATGTGTCACAGAATCGTCCATTTTCGTGGACGAAGATGGAGAACTTCGAGTCGACTGTTTCGAGCTGTCGACATCGAGTTCTGCGAAGGGTGATATGATGCGTCAGGTCGGAGATGTGCTACACGCGGTCTGCTACCAACCAGGAGTCTGCGACGACGACAAGATGAAGCAATTCCACTACAGCGACGATCTCAGAAGCATAATCTCCTTCATCACCGACAACAGGGAGAACATTCTACGGCCAGACGTGATTCTCTACCATCCTACTGTCCTCGCTAATTTGGAACCGTCTGAGCCGAAGAAAATAAGCGAAATACTTGTATCCGTTAAGAGTTTCAACACATCACTAGTTGAAATCAATAAATGTGACTCTGACAAGGCCGTGGAGCTCTCTCATCAGTCTCCAAATGCACAGTCCGTGACAATAAACAGTCCGATTTACGGCAACATCGTCTCCAAAAGAAAGTATATTGAAGATAATGAGCAAAGTCACTCGGACAGGGGTTCTCTTTCTCCGACTCTAGCTGCTTTAGCTCTAGAACTGCCCGGATTCGTTCCTAGATCGAGGAAACCGATCTCCAATGCTGTAGAAGTGTACGCTAACCCCAAACATGTATCGGAAGTGACTCTCAGTCAACAATGGATGTCTCGTCTCATCGCATTGAGGCAGAGAGAGGAATCGCTCAACAAGAGGGAAAGAGATATCATCGCTAAGGAGATGGTGAACAGTCCAAACGTCAAGATAGTTCCTTTCAAGGATACAAGTGATCAATTGGTGTTTGACAGTGAAAGCAACGGTATCACATTGCCTCCCATAATAAATCAAGTGTCTGAAGAGACGGTGCAGGAGTCACGACGGCGCTTGCGCAGGCGCAATCCGCTCAAGACAAGCAATCGAAGGAAGACTTTCGCTTATGAGGACTTGGACAGCTCTCTGTCTGCGGACGCCGGTGATGGAAGCATGATTGTGACAGCAAAGAAGATCACAAAAGACAACATGCCTTGCAGAAATATATTTTCGGATTTGTCAACAAAGAAGGTTCAATTTAAATCTGCAAACCCGTTTGTTGAAAGCGATGAGAGTGTGACATTGACATTTTACGACTTGGAGAATGTTGAGTGCAACAGATATCAAATTGAAAAGTGTGACAATAAAGTGCCCAAGGATATTACAAAATTCAAATATTTTGACTTGGAAAAAAATGTCAAGGAGAAGAGAGCGACTATAGGATGGGGCAATTCTTCCCCTTCCAAACAAGCGAAGGTCAGAGAGGAACCTTTTAATAATACCATGAAGAAAACACCATCAAAAACCAGTCTCACATCGAAGGGGTCCTGTTCATCCAGATATTCAATGATGTCAGCCCGCAGCCATTGGAGCACCGAGTCAGCACAAAGCAAGACAAGCGATGGCAATGTCTCCGACAGAACTAGATCTGGTGTGAGACAGTCTTTTGCACCGGTGCACTCGTCTCCACCAAAAAGAAAAGTGAGAAAATCTTTGTTGCCATTCAAAACTCCATTCAAATTTAACAAGACAAGTACAAGAGTGTAAAGTTGTTAAATTTTATGTTAATTGTGCAATTTTTCCAATTAAAATTAAGTGTTAAGCATAGTGTTATATAAATTTTGATCTCTTGTGCTGTAGATCAGTATTGTAACGGTTTTAGTTAAGGCATCGGTTGTGGTAGGTTTAAATAGGCTTACTGACAAATGGCTTCTCTTAATAATAAAGTATCCGCTTCCACATTCCCAGTTCCTGCTGTATGCGTTATATAGATTGGGATCGGATGTTATATAAATATATATATTTGTACATAACGTGTAAACGGACATGACCCACCCTCACCTTAGAATATCAATTTGTATATTAGTTGACAAATTTTAGTCTAATAGTCTTCCAATCAATGATGAAATGTTTATTTTGCATAGATTGTATTCTTATATTGTAAATGATTTAGGATAAATAAAAAGATATTTGTAAAAAGCTCAGTGCGCGTTTATTTCTTTTTGGCGAGCGCCTTGTCGGCGCCCTCGACGAACTTGGCGGGGAGGCCGTAGGTGACGGTGAGCAGTTTGGCCACGAAGCGCGTCTGGTCGCCTTGCAGCAGCAGCTGGTCGGCGGAGGCGCCGGGGGTGCGCGTGACGACGCAGGCGGCGGCGGCGCCCGTCTGGCAAGCGCGGCCGAGCGCGTGCAGCTCGAAGCCGAACGGCTGCAGGTTGGAGACAAGCGTCACCTTCTTGTTGCCGCTGCGCGTCACCACGCTCATGCGCACGGGCTGCAGCCGCGACTTGGTGCGCGTCACCGTCCCGTCCGCGAAGCGCACCTCCGTGCACGGCGTCATCGCGCCCAGCGCCGCACTCATCACGCTCTCCCACGGCACGCATTCCTGTGCCCACCACGTTCATTCATTTTAATACCATGCGATGTGGACTGACTCAAGTTTATTTCGTTTATATATCATGAGGGACACAGAAAAGGACATAGGGACATTCTATTGGAACAGTTCAAAATGAATAATATTTCCTACTAGTGTTTATGGATGACCACAAATTATTTCTAAAAAAGGAAGAAGTTATCATTTGGAAAAACAAGCTATAAGTTTAGCTAGTCTTAGTTTTGTGTTGAAAATTACAAAAAATCTTTATTAATGTCCGACAATAGATATAAAATATTTAAACGACCTTGTTCTTTTTTTCAAGTAAGCCTTTTTAACATTGCTGTTAGCTTCACCCTCTGATATCATCAATTTTTTGTGTGGATTGAGATTTAGTAGAGAATATTTTTCCATGGAGTAGTAGGTACAGTATTAATAAAATTATATTAATGTTAAATATAGGGTGTAGAATACATCTTAATGGTCCTTCGAGCCAGATTAATCTTGCATGTTGCTTGAATTTGAGGAATATATCCTACTTTTGCATGGGTTTTCTAGCTTGTATTAAACACGAGAGGAGTCCACACGTAAATTAACGGATAGACTTGGTTCAGGAGAACAATTATGTGAGTACAGAGGAAGTACAGAGGTCCTATATGTTAGTATAATTGCTGTACCGTGGGCTGACGGCCGAGCAGCGCGGCGAGGGACTCGTCGAGCCGAACGCCCGAGCCGGCGGCGAGCCCTCGCTCGCGCACGTACTGCGCAAGCGCGGCGCGCACCTCCTTCGCCTGCAGCGCCGTGCCCTTCTTGTGCGGCAGCAGCGCCTTGAGCGCCGCCGTCACGCAGTGCAGCTCCGACACCGCGGGCGGCCGGTACTCGGGCGCGTCGGTCTGCGCAGGCGCCGCCTGTTGGCCGCCGCGGTGGCTGCGCAGGCGCGGGTGCGCCCACGCCACCGCCGTCACCGCGTCCACGCCTTTCTCCACCTCGCGCACCTCGAGCACGCCCTCGCGCTGCATCGCCTCCAGGAACCGGCTCATCTTCTTGTGCGAGGAGCGCTTCACGTCCAGCGTCCTGCCGGGAGGGCACTGCACCACCATGTGCCTCCGGTACAGCAGGTTGGTGGCCAGCGGCAGCTGCAGCCGTCGCCCCTCCGCGCGCAGGCAGGACAGCAGGCACCACTCGAGCAGCCCGTCCATGTCCTCGGGCGGCGACGGGTCGCCCTCCCCCTCCCCCTCGCCGCCCTCCGCCTCGCACGGTTGCGGGGGTGGGGAGGGTGGCTCTCGGATGAGCGCGGGGGTGGGGGCGCACGGGGGAGGCTGCGGTTCGGGCTGTGGCTCCGGTCGGGGGGCGGAGCGCCCGAGCTGTGGCCACTCCTCCTTCGGAAGACTCTTGATGCTTAGCTGGAATATATTATGTATTTTGTTTTTATTAAAAACGTAACAAGTTTTTCTGATATGAATTTGATTCTTGTAGTACCTGTTCAATGTCCGACGCGATGGTATCAGCACTGAGGTCTTGAGGGTCGGGAGGTGGTCTCAATTGGGGCCGTTCTATCTTGGCGAACTTGGGTTCCTTGCACAGCAGGTCACCAAACACGTGGATTGTCTCCAGGACTACACCGCTGAAATGTTCAATAACACTATTAGATCACAAATCATTATTGGATTTAGGAGTCTGGTCCAGATTTAATACTGAAAATAACTGCCATTGCAACTTGAATAGTTCCATGATTACTGTTTTTTGCTTTTTAAGCAAAGGTTTTTTTACTGTTTACCACTTATAACACAAGTAAATGTGCTGCCGACCTTAGTGGGAAGGATTAAGGACAAAGAGTTAACAAGGGACAGCGAAAAGGGTTTTGGCATCCCTTACATCCAGATCAATGCAAACTTTTCTAAAGTTGGCCCCAATGGTAATCGAATTTGGGCCTTCTGAGACAGAGAGTTAAAAGAAACATCTTAACCACTTGACTAACGGGCTCATCGTAATTAGAAGAAATGTGTCATTTAATTAACTGGGTGGGATTAAATAGAAATGGACGTACCCAGTGGCCAGCAATAGGTCACCGCTGGAGAGCCGCGCCCGACCCACCAACGCGGCGGCCGCGTTGTCGCTGGTTCGAGCCGCCAGCGGAGCACCTCGCCCGAACATGGGGAAGCCGCCGGCTAGCGCAGCACCCGACGGTAGCTCCACGCCGGGCGCGTACAGCGGTGCACCCGCTGCCACCTTCAACCGTTCCAGTCTGCTAGTCATTAGACATGTGACCATCCTTCACCATTAGACAGTGAAGGTGCATAATGTGTTGCGGTCACTAATAGGGGATTGAGTTTTCACTATTCGTGTGTCACTTTATTGGCTATTTCATAATATTTTTCATAGTAATTAAAAAAAGTGCATCCCAAAATATTTAAATCTATTGGGAAACCCCATGGAGATATTGGGAATTTCATTTATTCCATGGGGACATGGCCAATGGGGATAATAAAATGTATTTATTAAAAATATGTTACTTTATTACCAAAATAAATAATTGAGACAAATCTACAGATATTTGTATTACGTACAGATTATTGTATTTTTATTTTTTTATTGAGATAAAATTGCAGTTTTTGATCCTGTCTCCTGTTCGTTTTAACATGGGCAATGGACAGACAAATTGGAATGGCCTGCTCTATATATATACCTTCGCCTCACTATAACAATTAATTTTCATTATTTTCTTGCAAATATACCTACATAAAAAATAAACTATTAATTAGGCGGACTAGAGCTTTGTTAAAGTAAGAGATAGACTATACATATTTTATCTTGTCATAAAGTACCCCATCTCATAAATCAACCATTTTCTTTTTATATAAATAATTACCTATAGTTTCAAACTTTACTATCCATCATAACATGCATTTACTACCCTCTATACATACATACAATTAATTTTATTGGTGATATAAATTAAATCGATTGCAATTACACCGACAAGGCCTTCATATTATTTTGTAATTTCCAATAATCTTTTTGTAAGGTTTACTAGGAGTGTTCGTTCGATTGACAAGTTATTACCTTTGTAAGCACTGGTGCGTGAATCGTTAGCATCGGCACTAGATCTGGAACCTTCCAAAGAGCGCATACCGTTGGCACTAGGAACCCATCGACGTCAATCATTATGGGAATATTTTCCACCGTGTACACGGAGACTACATTTCCGGAATGCAATATTAACTTTAGACAGTTACTATTACTTTTTACTGACACTAATTCTTTCACTTTTTCCTCCGTAGCGGCTGAAAAACTTTCCAGTATCCGTTGCGAGAGATGTTTTCTGCAAAATCATTAAAAAAACATGTTCAGTCACGTAATGAAATTTTTCACAAGTTCACTACAAGCAAAATAGGTTATATTTACTTTTCTGTATTTTTTAAAGTGTTTGTTGATTTCAATTTATAACTTTTAGAAAACATCGTGTCGACGTTTGTTTATTTTTTTTATTAATTTCACTTACAAACTGAATAACAAACAGTCATTGTTTTTATGGAAATATAAAAACGCAGTGATTAATCACTCAGTGGTAATTTAGTCGTATTAAATTTAGATTAGAGCACAGACAGACAGATTTTTTTTCTCATCAGATGATAGATTATTTATTTAAGATTTTTGCTATATGATATTATGATATGTAATGTATGTATGAGTTTTTTTTAATATAATAAATTAAACTTAACATTTATGACAATTTTTTTTGTCATCAGTTTTCAACAAAAAAACCGATTATTAATGTCAACGTCACGTTGACAGTTGGATTGTCAACGTCAACAGTAACTATATTCCGTTTCTCGCAGGTTCGTATTGCTTAAAAATATTTTTGATCTTGTTTTGTTGATTTACATAGTGTCGGCTTCTAAATGGTAAAAGAATTTTTCAAATCGGTCTAGTTTCGGAGCCTATTTTGAACCATTGCTTATTTTTGCTTACGCAGTATTGCCAGTACTGGCTTACGCAGTATTGCCAGTGCCAGTACTTATCAGTTACAAGGTAAATAATATTTTTTTTATAGCTCCACATTAATATTAACAAATTAATTATGAATTCATAAATTAATTATTACTTAAGTATACATACATTTAATTTCAATTGATTACGCGAAATGTGTATTTGTGAAATATTAATAAAAATTACCACACTTTATTTGATAATTTCAGACGGTTCGAGTTTCG
Organism: Synanthedon vespiformis; assembly: GCA_918317495.1. NCBI lineage: Eukaryota > Metazoa > Arthropoda > Insecta > Lepidoptera > Sesiidae > Synanthedon > Synanthedon vespiformis. The sequence goes on from OU906966.1 coordinate 62,599, forward strand.
ATTTCATAATGTTCATAGGTAATAGGTGCAGGGTTCGCAGGCGCGACAGCGAGAATCCACACTGGAAGGTTTTGCTCGTCGAAGGTGGAGGACATCCACAAATGCTCATAAGTTGAGTTTTTTTCTTTTACTTTCGAATTAGCATTAAAGCAGCCAAATGCATAGACCTTTCGACTACTAAATTATGATCAGCCTGTTGCTCAATAATGTATGTATTTCTGTTAATTATTGTAAAATAATGAAATCACATCGCGTGATTGTACATCAGTGCCTTTTAGAAACCTAGTTTCCGTTGCGTTCGGAGATTGCTTCAGTTACACAACACGTGGATCAGTTAGAGGTGATGTAGGATAATTATTCATTGGTTTGGTTTGTAGTGTGTGCTTATACCTGTCGAGTCGATGGGGGCCGCTCCCACGTTCGATGGGATACGACAGATCCTGCATCTGTTCGCAATTGTTCATGCGATACTGCCAGTCGGGTGGCCAACGTCTTTCAACTTGCAAGGTCCACATTTGTTTTGTGCAAATTACTAAATGGCTACACATTTTAATTACAGAAATATGTATTTTTTTTGTGTAGATGGCTCGAGTTTCGATTTCATAGTAGTAGGCGCAGGGTCCGCAGGGGCGACTGTAGCTGCGCGTCTCAGCGAGAATCCACACTGGACGGTGTTGCTCGTCGAAGCTGGAGGAGATCCACCATTTACCAGCGTGGTAATAAACACTTCTTCACCAGAGCAGCACAAAACAATTGACAACGCAATAAAAATATTTAAAAAATAAGTAAAAACATTAACTAAATACTTATACACTATAGAAGTAGAGGAATATGAGTTTGCGTAAGTAGGTAACCTCAGTTTCAACTGTAAAAATACAATTTTCAGGTACCCAGTCTGTTTCCTCTGATGATGAACACTAAATACGACTGGAGCTTTGTTGCAAATACCGACCCAGGAACAGCACGAGCACACCCAGGTGGCAAAGTTCCATACATAGGTGGTAAGATGCTCGGCGGGTCTTCCTCGATAAATTCTCTTATATATTCCCGTGGTCGACCAGCTGACTATCGCGAGTGGAACAGTTATGAGCCAGGATGGGATTGGCCTACAGTCCTCAAATACTTCAAGAAGTCAGAAGGCAATCAGGACCCCAGTGTTTTCGTTAACAGTAGCAGTGCTCGTTATCACGAAAGAAATGGTCCTTTACTTATCTCCAGGCTTCATAATAACGACTACTACAGAAACATAGATGAAATTATTATGAACAGTTACGAAGAACTGGGCTTGCCACGTTTGTTAGAGATTAACGGGCTCGAACCTGAAGGAGTATCGATACCGCATTTCACATTTTCCACAAAAGGGCGAAGGTCGAGCACCGCGGAGGTGTTCTTGTTGCCAGCTAGAAATAGATCCAACTTATTTATTGTTAAGTATTCGGTTGTGACCAGAATATTATTGGATAAACACAAAAGAGCTTACGGAGTGGAAATACAAAATCCTTCACGGAGAAAACTAATAGTTTATTGCAAAAAGGAAGTAATACTCTCTGCGGGTGCCATCAAATCTCCTCAGCTCTTAATGCTTTCTGGAATAGGGCCCAGAAAAGAATTGCAAAGGACAGGAGTCGAAGTTATATTGGACTTGCCAGTTGGAAGAAATCTTTTAGATCACATGTATGTTCCGATTGTAACTGTAGGAAGAAAAGGCTTTCAAAGTTCAATTCAACTTCCACTGTCCTTGCTGTCTTTGAATCAAGCCGCAACCCCGATTCAGACGTCTTACTTTGTCATCAACAATTCTGTTCACCAAGAACACATCAAGGAAGATCAACGACCACAGATGCAGACCTTCACCATTTACATGGGGGCCCTATCGCATCCATTTTTGTACTACTCTTGCCGAATGATGCTAGGTTATGACGTGCAGCTATGCAAATCCCTTTCCTCTGTGGCTGTAAATAGGGAAGTATTTTTGACTCTTCTCATTTTGTTGCACCCTTTATCGAGCGGAACAGTCACGCTTCGTAGCAGAAATGCTTTTGATCATCCCGCTATTAATTTGGCGTATTACAGAGAGCGTGAAGATTTGGAGACAATGTTGCAAGGTGTGAAGTTTTTGAGAAGTTTTGGGGAGACTTCGTACTTCAGAGACGTTGGTGGTGGTACGGCTCGTCTAAGTGTGAGAGGATGCGAACATTTGGACGGAGATGAATACTGGCGTTGCTACGCCCTCAATACACCTTCGACGATGTACCACGCCGCTGGTACGTGTGCTTTGGGATCGGTGACTGACGGTGATTTGCGTGTGTTCGGTACGAGAGGGTTGCGGGTGGCGGACGCTTCCGTTATGCCGACTCTGCCTAGTGGGAATACCAACGCACCTGCTATTATGATAGGAGAGAGAGCCGCTGATATTATTAAATTGCACTATGGGAGAGAATAAGTTTTTCGGTATCTAATTGTATATTTATAAAAAAAGTCGCTCACCACTTTTGTCCTTTTCTCTGCAACTTTTCTCCCGTCCTCTAAACCATACATAACTAATTTTAATAAGGTTTTGAGTAATGGGAAGAGCGAAAGAGCGATAATAATTATAATTTTAACTTGTACTCTTAACCTGAGAAATGAAGTGTTGATGTTACAGAATTCTTTTAAGTTACCTATGTAAAGTATGTCGACTGTTGTGTTGTTATTGAAAGTTGTGTGCGTGAGAAACGGGCCAAGGGTTGCAGGCTTGGAGGGCGATATCACTGCGTACCACCTCTGATAAGGTACGCAGTTGAAGGCATAATGCGCCACCACAATTTTTTTTTTTTACTTTTGCCCATGAACCTAGAAAAAGCAATGGACGGAATTCCATAAACTACTAAAGTGAAGCACCGTAGTAAGCTCGGTCGTGTTAACACACGTTAACACACATACAAATAATAGTAAGCTCGGCGTCGGCCATTACGCTGATACGTACCTACGCCATACGCCATACGCCATACGCCATACGCCATACGCCATACGTTGATTAATGCACACGTAATGAGTAATTAAAATAACCACTTATTTAATTATGCCACCTGCATCGTGAAATGTTGTTCCCGTAGCAGTTTACGTGATGAAATAGAACAAGGAATCATGTAAGCGCCGTCATTGCGGTGCTTCACTTTGTGCAGTGACAGCACTAATCAGCACTCCGTCCGTTGTTTTTTCTAGGTTCATGCTTTTGTTTGCCTATTAAACGTGAAGGTACATAGTAAATAGAATGCAACTGCGCACGAAAATGGTGGCCATGCATGGGGGTGGTGTGGGTGTAGCCGCTAGTAAATTGATTCATATTTACACTAATGCGTACTGTATTGTACCTATATGGCATTCGATGCATATGCATTATTGGAAACAAGGTACGATGTAAATTATTTATTGTATAAAACGTTATTCCACGAGTAACCTTGACACTGCAATAAAGAATTCTTTAAACTTTAACTTATTTTATGAAACGATATTACAGCTAACAAAGCATGGAATTACTAGTTTTAAAATTAATCTTACTTACCAAAGTTTGCTATGATTTGAAAATAATTTTTAGTAGTTAAAAAGAGCAATTTAATCCAAAACGACTAAAACCACAAAAGAGACTGATTGCTCTGAGACCTGAGAGTCAACCGATGGAATGTAGGGCGGTGGGCGATGTCGAGATTTGTGTTGACCGAGCGAAGCCTGAGGTCGGAGGTAGTGAATAGAAAATGGGACCGGCTTCACTGCAATGCGGGAATCAAAGAGCTTATGTTTGAAAAATATACTCACGAGCAATACTCGCATAAAAGAGCCGCTTATATATAATGAGTCATTCAGGAAACAACGAATCCAAGTGTACATTATACATAATTATTAATAAACGCATGAGAAAACAAAAAAAAACCTTAATTGCAATATCCATTATTTTAATTGTCTTATATTTTCTTTTGTTGTAAAGGTCGGCAGGCACGCTGACTGTCCATTTAATATTAATTACTTAACTCTATCATTCTGAAATCATAGATACAGAAAAAGACATACTTATTAGGGCACATTTCGTCCAGGAAAAAGTAGGCGTATTCCTGGTAACGAGGGATCGTCTGAAACTGAAAATATAAAATAACGCCTGATAGGAAATATAATAAGAGTAATAAGTAAGGATTGAAATTTTTGCTCATAATTTTTATCAGGCGCTGATTTTTTATTTATTTATTTTCGACACCACCTAGGTCTTATTCGTGGCAAATGGGATTGATTTTCCCAGTCACCACCAATGGTGCTAATTGGGATAGATTATTCCCATTCGCCACCACCATTACTTTATTTAAGTAATTATATTTTGTAATATTTAAATCGTTATTCTTATTTAGTCACTATTTTTTTATTGAATCATAAGATTTATATGACATAGATTTATTATCAACTAGCTGACGCTCGCGACTTCGTCCGCGTTGAAAACGAAAAAAATAGGCTATTCTGTGTCCTGTACGTCTATTTGTTTATCTACCAAGTTTCATGAAAATCAATTAATTCGTAGGAACATACATACATACCTACATACTTACAATACATACACACTTACAGATTTATTATTATAGTATTGATGATATAAATTTTCATTAAGTAAATAAAGAATTATACGAGATTGTAAGCGTTACGTATTTCCGTTTTAATATTTACTTTCAACTGCGGCTTCAGTTCATTTTGTTCGTTTGTCTGCCTACTTTAGGCACATGCCTTTTCTAGGCGCCATGAAATGGGCCCCAGACGAAGGGTGTGTGGAGTTAGTCACGGATATCCGGGCGAGCCCCTGTCTGACCTCCCCTTACGGGCCTCCCTTGACCACACCTGTTGAATAGCCGTGTTCATTAGCTTAGCACTACCAGCACTACACTGGTCCCGTCAACGCTATTATGTGATTAACGACTTCCCTCTCGTTCTATTTACGGATTTCCGAGTACGACATCATCAGAGATAATCTCGTTGCATTGCCCCGAAGTAAATATAAAATGTCCATGTTCCAAAGTAGGTATTACCTACAGATTACTTAACTTACTCAACTTAACTTAAATGATAAGTAAGTATACTTTTAAATTTTTATAAGAATAGATTATTATGTGCTAGAGACAGACAGACGTGCCAAAGCTCGCATGTTGTATTTTGCGTTTTAATAATTTGGCTGTACCCCGAAAAAGGCTTATGAATGAAATTTAAAAAATGAAAATGTTCTTTTTACAATAAGATCCCAACTCATAATTTAATAAAAAAATATGTGGCTAGCCGTGTGCTTTATGTAAACATGTGTTACGTTACGAAAAATTCTCTTTGAGCTTATTATAAATAGGTAAGTATAATATATCCAACATAACATATATAATTCCAACAAATAGGTATCCAACGAATCTAATATACCTAAATGTTATATGATTATCAAAAAATTCCTTAATCCTGTATCTACCGAGTGGGGTAATTAAATTTTGGATGTATTTATAATATAATAGGTAAGTATCTAAAGAATATCTATTAAAAATGTATTTAGTATCATTAGTTAATGACTTTAGTGACCTCATCATTTAAATCGAGTTAAGTCAGCGAAATAATGTATTTTCAATCAAGTTAGTCATAAAACAAAAATGTGCGCTAATTAAAAATAAATGATGTATAATGTACTTGATGTTTTTGTATTGTAGTTGTGAACTTGTGATGGCAATGCACTCCGCCCCCGTGATTGCAGTCCAAGTGCTGCACAAAAGCACCGCCCGCCTCCGTCGAAAGCTCTCCCGCAGTCGAAGCTTTCGCGCGAGCTTTTGTGACGTCTCATATTTACGGCCATTACTTTGTTGCAGCGGAAATTATATGCAAACGAAGAAAAATGTACGAGACTACGAGTCATTGCTTTAATGTCTCATTTTTGAAGTTAAATACGTCTTTAAATTGCGTAGTGGGAGGCAAATGATAACAAAATCGGGAGACTCAGTTAGATGCTGTATCTATCTATCTATCATGTACATTCAAAATTTAATTACACTACTCAATATTTCTGTGTCGTCTGAAGATTTAAAATGTCTTAAATGCTATTAAACAAAGTACCTATACTAATGCGTTTTCTCATTTTACAAGCTTAAACTTGAGTTAATGGGATAACGAAACGTCTAGTCAGCGAATTTAATTTTTAAATTTATTATACATATTATATGTAACCACTCGCGACTACGTCAAACTAAGTATTAGGTATATAAAGAATCTAAATATTTACTTACAAGATAACAAGTTCTACTAAACGTTGAATATAATACTTTATCAGCGAATGAAATTCTCGTGAAAACAAGTGGAAAAGAACTGTTTTCAATTTATAAGACAACTAGTTGCTGCCGGCGACTTCGCCAGCGTAACTTTGTAAATGATATAGTAAAACCCTTCCTCGAGAACCACTCTATCCATTGGTGAAAACAGCTTGAAAATCGTGAACAGAATTAGACGCTTCGGAGGACTTTGTTTTATATTATAAGGATAAGGAAGGAAAGGAACATGAAAAAAAGGTACTCCCATTTCCCTGTGCCTTCCCAACGATGCGATGGTTCTCGATTCATAAACAATAAATGTCTTGTCTACTAATATTACAAATACAGAAAAACTATTTTTAATTAACAATAATTTTAATATTAAATACTAATGTATTTAAATCTAATTTTGAAATATCCTCTTCGTTTTAATACTTTACATGTGTTTGTGAAAAAAAATCTAAAATATTTGTAGACGTAAGACGTAATGACATTAATTGTCTACATAGGTAGTTTTTTTAATGCCTATTTCATAATTAATACTAATAATAATAATAAATCCGTAAGTGTAGGTATTGTATACTTATACCTATGTATGTTCTTCCATAACTATTAAACGAATTAACTGATTTTCATGAAATATGGTAGGTAAACATTCAGACGTACAGGACATAGCATAGTCTACTTTTCAACGCGGACGATGTCGCGGGCACTGACTAGGTTTAAAATAATTCTGGAAGCCAGTTGTTTGAGGTTTGTTTGGCGCTGCAAATGCTGCAATCGTCATTGGTCATATCGCACGGCGCGCTCGCGGGGAACGCTCGTCTCTCGTGCATTGTAATGCGGCCGCACAAATACACGCGAACTTATCCAATATTTTCAAGTGAGTGACTTGTGACGTTCTTCTTTATTACAAATATTTGTGGAACTGCAGTGATTGTAAAACTAGAGAGATTTCGATTATTATTTTGGTGAGTTTTCTTCTTATTATTATTTTTTAAAATGGCCCAAGTTAATTTTAATTTGTTTGTGTATTTTATTGCGGTGTCTACCCTGCGAGTGCACCGTGCAATCAGCTTTTTAAGGGTTGCTAGCTACGTATAATAATTAATTCGTAGGTTACTAGTCACAATGGAGACTAAAAATTATGATATTCAAAGAAAAGATCTGCGAAATTCAAAGAAAATTTTATTTAATATTATCTTAATATTATTGATTTTTAGCATGTAATTTTAATTCGGGGCTGAATGCACAAGTCAGAGTGGACGTGTAAAAGAAATAATGAATGTGCGTCGCAACAGCTACGGAATGCGTTTAATAAGTTCTTTTGCCACTTATTTACGAAACGAAATTATGTGCTATTTGCACTCGGCCATAATAATATACAGGCTTTTAATTTTCTTCATACAAATAAAATGGAGTGATTACATCTAACGGTGGTTATAATAGATAATAGGTATAGTATAGATAATAGTTCGTAAGTATTATCTAAACATGTATTTTTACAATTTATGTAGGTAAAATAAGTACATATCTACCATTTATAATAACCATACTTCAGGATTCACAATTCACAATGAATTATTTAGATTTTTTGTACGAAAATAACTTAGAGACGATTCGCGTGCGAACGTGACATCGCGTGTGCATCAAGAAATATCCTATCATAGTGTAGTCTAGTGGTGATATATTGCAGCTTTTCACGGCTATAGTTGAAATTCCAATTTACATATACGAAGATACAGAAAATGCTCTTTGACGGCAGATTTTTTCGTTTTAAAATAATATTTGAAAAATGTTGAATGCAACTTAGTTTTGAAAAAATCATTGACCTTTTAGCTTGGCTCCAAACAAGCTAAAAGAAATCCTTCAAGAAAGAAGCTGTAATTAAAATTATAAACCAACCCAGTTGTTGAGGAATTGATTATCCCTATCCCGTAGACTGCAGATGTTATAACTTATTATAACGACCCGTTATTGCGTCGAGCGTCGGTGGTTAATAGAAAATATAATAGGTAATAAAAATACTAGTAACATTATGATTTTTTTTGCCAAATTGCTAAAACAGATGACGAAAGAAATAGTTTAAAATTGAAAAGCAAATGGAACAGTACTATTTTCCGATTACAAAATGATACAATTGATCCGGGCGTCTAGATCCATCAATTGCAAAGTGATATTGTGTTCGTAATTCGAAGAAGTAGGTACAAGAAGACAAGAGCTCGTCACCGGAAAAGGTTTCAATCAACAATGCGTCGATCAACAATATTGAACCGTTGCAAAGCACAACTTCTCTGCGGCCATTATCATTGAAATTCTAGCAGTTTTTAATCGAAAGAAAAATTGTAGGTTGTATAGAGAAACGCTTTAGGTATAGTATGGAAGCATCAGTCTGCTAAGTACTGTAATATATCACAGTTAAATTCAAATTCACTGAAGAAGAGTGTCTCGTTTCAGATAATTATTATTGATCAAGACTGTTAGCCAATTTAATCTTATAATTATTATATAACAATTAAATTCGTTAACCTACGTAATAAAATAAAGCTAATAGAGGTTAAAACGAGCATCTGTATTTGGGGTTTAGAGTTTAGAAGCAATAATTCGTATGCGTATATATAATTTGTTCGTTGCCATACATTTATCAATATTATTTAAAATTAAGATAAAAATTAATGTTTAAGCAGTAGTACGGTTTTGCTTGTCCTCGGCCTTTGTCTCTTTTTTATCCAACTCATTGTTCGTAGGAACGGATATCACCGCCTTCAACCTTTTTGTGTGGAATTTAATTATTGCTTCAGGACCAATGACGTAGATCACATCGTTCACTAAAGCTCACATGTAACGCCAATGCTAAATAAGCTAAGGGAGGATCAATATTAGGTTAATTGACTCTTGTAATAATAAAAAACAAATCGATTGTATAATTTGTTACATATATAAATGCAGACTAAATATTGTTTGTTCACCTTCGAGTCAAACAAATGTGTTTTTTGCGGTCAAGCGCAGGCAAAAACGTCTCAACTCAAAGACGCAGTGATTGATTGATATATTGATCGGTCGATTGGTCCGGTCGTCGCCGCAGGCTATCTGTGCTTCGGCTCCCTACTAATTAAACGGCCTTTTGTGACCAACATAATTGCATATTAAATCGTTTTTATCTACTGCTTTTTACGTATTATTATTCATTATATGTAGCAAATACAAGATTAAATTTTTAAAGAAGTTCTATGTTATTTTAAGAGCACTAGTAAAAAATTAAGATAAAAAATAACTCGTGTCTATAATTCAATCTAGAAATGCAATAAAGTTGTAATCAATCCAGTGTTATTCGTTTAAAAATTCTGTTCGTTTATAGTCTTAATTAATAATCTCGGTCTTCTGTTCAATTACAGCAAAGGAGCGAAATTATTCTTAAAGTGTTTAGTGTTTAAAATACTCCAGTGGGAGATGGCAAATTTTTTCAAAGGAAAAATCTCTTTATTTAAAAAAGAGGGAAACTAATACATTTATAAAGAAACAACAGTTGAAAATTAATGAAAAATAACAAGAGAAATTAGAATCGTATTAAAATTATTAAATGTACGTCACTGATGGAGTGTTCAACAAATAAACTGGCTATTAAACGGTCATCCGATTATGTTATAGGTCATCAATGTTACCTACATTTAGACTTGGTGTTGATGTGATTGCTATTGTGTTAAAACCTAACTATACTTACTTGGGATTCATTGTAAACATATCAATCAAATGTGCCATACTTACTCATAAACCAGATATTACATCATTCACCATAATGTGTCGCCGACATGAATCTATACTTTAATATACGTAAATGTCTCAGCTGTCTGCTACCTTTTCACGCCTTAACTACTCAACGAACATCGTGAAATTTTGCATACACGTTGTCAGAGATACAAGAAACGACATAGGGTACTTTTCATCCAGAAAAAAGTACTGTTCCCGAGTGATTGTCTAATAATATAAAGAAATGGGCGCCATTGTTGCGTGGCGTCGTCTCTACCGTCGTCGTCACGGCGTTATTATTCATATATTTCCTTTTTCAACGCGGACGAAGTCGCGTGCAATAGCTAGTCTTATAATTCCGTCCCATGCGAGATCATTAGTACCATAGTTCAGGGAGACACTTAGGCACGTACAATGTATTCAATCCAAACGATGTCCCCACTTCCTGTACATTATGGTTTTCGGATAAATGAGTGTTTCTCGTCGCAATGGTTGTTATTATCATTTGACATTGAACGTGCCGCGTTATCTCGTCTCTCGTGTGTGGGAAAATGTTATTTTAACTACCTATACTATACTTACACACATATTGGTCATATTAACATTGAAGGTGTATCTTATTCGACACAGTGATCAAATTAAAAGAAAAATTACCTGACAATTTTGTTGTCTTTCATGAGATTTTCCGATGCGAGAATCTAAGTTATCAAATTGAATTATTATTTGATAGTTAAGTAAGTACATTGTCAAGTGCATTATATTCCTTATCATCAACCCATTAAAGTATAGTTTCAATAAAAAGCGAGGCACTATAAAAGGATCAGGCCATTAAATGAAAACAGTAAAATGAAATGGACATTTTATGAGAGTTATTGTTACCTGGTTCGCTCACGTGCTAATAACGGATGTCAGGATGGGAACAGTTATTGCCATTACCTTAGACCTCCATCAAATTAATTTCGTCCACGTTCACGTGTTTGTTTGCTTTGCGCCGCGAACGGAAATCAACTTTAGAAAAAAAAAAAATTTCATTGACCGACTAAAAATCTTTACTACGAGTAATATTATAAACAGGAAAGATTTGATTGTTTGTTCGTTCTGTTTGCACTGGACCGATTTGAAATTATCAGCGATTAAAATAGACTATATTTTAGGTAGAACGAAGTCGCGTGTAACAGCTAGTGTTTTAAAAACTTAAACATCGAATTAAATCCGATTCAGAATTTAGACTCGATTTTTATTCATTCATAATTTTCTTTTAAATATTTTTAAAGTACGTTAATCTATACTTAGATTAGCTTATTAAAATGCCTTTAAAAGTATAATAAGCTACGCATTTCAGTATTAAAATTAAATAAAACTCATTATTAATGAAATGGGAAATATCTTTGGCTCTTAATCCTAGAATGATGTGATTACAAAGTGCTTTCAATGGCACACACGGCACATCTCCGGAATACTCATTTTATCTCACTCTTGGCAAAGAGACGCACGTAGGTATTATTTTTTTCATTTCATTTCCGTACTTGTTTTGTATAAATTAAATTAAGACTATATTACATACTTATACCTATAAAGTTTCCAATTTTAATATAGATACGTACGAAGCCGCGGACGGGTCGCTAGTTATCTATACTAAAATTATAAAGAGAGAAAATTTGTATGTTTATTAGTTACTCTCTCACGTAAGAAATACTGGACCGATTTTAAAAATACTTTCACCAATAGAAAGCTACATTATCACCGTGTTACATAGGCTAAATTTTAAAAGCGCGGGCGAAGTCGCGTGCAATAGCTAGTAAAATATAACATCTATAGTAAATTGTACAAATTCGCTTGGATTACAGACTGCAAGTCACTTTCTTGCACATGTCGTGCACGCAGACGCAAATTATATAACTAATTGAAGTTTGTTGCCGCGTCCGTCTGTCTCACCACTTTAGGTGTTCTAAATAAATCAGTCCCGAGAGCTTCGTTTCCATGGTACGCTGGTTGTGGGCGTCGATGGCTTACAAACAAACGGAACAACATTATTAAACGCGCATAAATCTATAAACGTATATATAATTCGACGCTCATTCATTCATTCATTCATTCATGGGTATTACGCTAAGCCAAATAACATTCACAAGGACACGAGCATACATTGCAATTAAGAAAAATGCTAATGAGTTTTAGCGAGACAAATTTAAGAACAATTTAAACAGTGGCTTCATTTTAAAGGTCCATGTATACTGTACTACAAAAAATTACCAAATTATGCAATAACTTGGTTTTTTATTATTTATAAAAAAAGTTACTAAGGCCTGCCTCCACCTATTGTGTAAATAATATTACTGACAAAAATACACAAATAAATTATTCTTCTTTTTAACAGTTTTTCGAATCGGATTAATATAATTTTATAGTGTTTGACGCCCAAGCAACACAGAATGGCTGAATATTCTTTGAATAAATGCATTTATACAGCCGTTATTTAAGCAATTTGGGCACAAAATAAATTGCTTTAAGCTGTATAGTAGCAACATAATAGCTGAATAGTAGCTGAATAAGCAACAAGAAGCCCATAACAGCCCATAGTGTTATAATAGCCCAAAAATCATTCAATACAGCATTTGTCTATCTTGTCAGCTCTAATACCCTTATAACAAAGCTTTAAACTGAATAATTTGTGAATTTCATACTGTTATCTGGCCTATGTGAGTATGAATACACAAACACAAATGCATGAGTGGGTTGAGCCGTTGACAGTAGCTCCAAAACCTGCGCAAGCGCATACAATATCTTCCATATCGAATGACAAAAATAATGAATGGTTTCATTGTAGATAGTGTTTGCCTATTGTGTATTGGCTCGGTCGATAACCTAATGCGTCGTTATCGTTACGAAATACCCGAATGTGCAGTCTAATTAAATAACGTTTGGCTTTTTGGATTAATGGCGAAACCTGTCACTTTTAAAAATGGTTCCTTCTATTAGAAAAATGTTCGGCGCATCAATCAGTGTTGCCAGTGACGGTTTGCGCCCACGTGCACTCGTCGCATTAGGACAATGCGTTGTCCAAATAACTCCGAACTCAGTACCGGCGGTTAACTACCGTCGTTATGTCGTAATCTGAAAAGTATTAAGTGTGTTACATTGCTAAATCTTACTCCAGTAACCTTTTCCTGACACAATAAAAATGTGTTCTATGTCAGTATTGCGCACACCGGATATTACATTACATCGTCATTATTAATATTTTGCGTTTAATTAGTGCAAATTAAATTTGTGACTCGTTAGCGTTGCAAAAGTGACGAAACAGTTAAAATATATTGTAATGTAGCAGCTAGAACAATTTGATACCATGCAGCGTCGAATTATTGTTAGAATTGTTGACGATTCAATGCTCACAGAATAACGGTTAGAACTTAGAATGAATAAATAAATATCTTCACACATTCCACACAGAACCATCTAGTTTCACACTGAGCAACTAATGCTTGTAAATTATTTTTATTATGGATACCAGGCATAGATTTTTTTAAAAAATACATACATACATACAATACCTACACTTACAGATTTGCTATTAGTATTGATACAAAACATCCATGACTCAGGTACACAGGTAAAATATTAAAACCCGATTCGAACCCGCGACCGTTTGGTTAACTATAGCCACTAGATCAAACGTGTCGTGAACCCTCTCCTTGTATGTTTTGCCGGCTGTAGTACAATAGTGAGTACTCCGATACAGGGTCAACCTGTTATCAATATAATTTTCCTATCTCCTAATAATCCCTCATTTTTAAATCCTACTATGGTCTGCTGAGCAGTTGCAGCACCTGTGTCGTTGCTTCTGTTATAATACACGACGGACGGTAGCCTCCTGTCTACATTTACATAAAAAAATTATAGAGATGCGGACTCTATAATTTTTAGATATCTTCTATATCTTCTATAAAATGTAGGTTATATGGTATTAGACGTTTATTAACACTAGGCACACACACTTCTCACTAGACCTACTTTTTAGTTGGGTTTTAATTTTTAAAGAATAGTGTGTTGAACTGTACAATGTTATTCTGTTTTTTTTTGAGAATCCATCGTTATGAGATGTTTTTTTTAGAACTTATGAGTTAGAACTTATGAAGTTGGAACTTATGAACGTTATGATATATCTTTTCCTTAACTTAGCGGGATAGATTGAAGTTCTTAAAACTTAGAGAGACGGTGGCCTCAATCAATGTCATTCAATTATAAAAATGTCTGTGTAAACGAACTAACAAAAGGGATAGTAATGTGTGTGTGTGTGTGTGTGTGTGCAAGTGGATGCATTGAGTCGTCTGTGTGCGCGTACGCTATGCGTCTAAAGCGGTACGCACTTCCTCTCCGACGGGAATGGACCGTGAACGAGGGAACACTTTTTAGTTTCATGCGCACCGAAATAGCTTGCTTACAATTTATTCTTTCCGCTTACCAACTTGATATTAAGCACGCTTGACGAGTGGTGAGTGGTAGATAGCCCCTAGCCGGTAACCGCCCGCATCCTGACCTCTTTGTTTATTTAACTCGCGACATTTCTCAACAGCCCTTTTAACCTGGGGAGGGTTGTTCAAGTCACTTGTGAACACGATAACTACTTAAGAATAGACAACGCATTCTTTAGACATAATTTGAAATAACTTGATCGACGCTGATTGACTGTTTTCTGTGATCTTCTAAATAATATTAATAATCTGGTAAATAAATACATAAAATAAATACTTACATATAATACGTCGTGAAAATTTCTTGCAACGCGTCCAAAATTTGCCAAAGAAATTGTAACACAATTTGCATAAAAGTTGTTAAAAAGTTCAATAAAAAGCCTAGTGGCTTGCTCAAAATATCTTACTAGGAGTAATTCGTAGCATTTTTTCCAGACAAACCTCACTTATGTTATGAGTAACAGTAACATCTAAGTAAATAGATAATTTTCACGATGGTAAAAAATAAATTGGCAAATGACGCGATGTTTACGCGAGAACACCACTTGATCAAATAAAACGAATTGGAATTATAGATCGACGCAATTCAAAAGTTATACAAAAATACTTAGGTATTATTTATATAGGTATATAATAACTGTATGTATGTATATTTCAATTATCGCAACGTGTTAATAAACGACTTCATACATTTTAAAGTTTGTACGGCGGTTGTGTGAGGGAATTATTTGTGGAGAAACACAGATGGTGTTAAAAGAGAATGTATATAAATATTTATGTTCCCGTTATGGAATAAACGCGGGTGGTTAGATCAGCATTGCACACAGACAGACGCTCAAACATCAAAGCTTTTGAAGACACAACTGTTTAGTTTAGCGACCAAATCAACGGGTCTGACAGCACAAGCACAAGTGATGTTATTATGGTTACAGGGAGCATTTAAAGTGTGAAGGAATTTTGAAAAAGTATGTCTTAATAGATAAATAAATGGAGAGAGGGGCTGCATTTCCATTTAGTGTTTAGTTTACGCATGTCTAGACTAGATCGTACCTCGCGGACGCGTCAGACGGGTTCCTCCCTAACCGCTGCCTCCCCACTCCCACCTCAGTGTACTCAGACCGGAAACATACGGTCAAATAGTCTAGACAACCCTAAAAAATATGGAAATCATTTAAGCATGGATCTAAAACTATTCATCAATACTAATAATAAATCTGTAGAGGTCGGTCATGGAGTAATTTACTTTGTTTTTCAGAAATATCGTGTATATAGGCTCTATACATGAGACTGAAACTAAATTGACCATTTTTAGATTTTTTTTCTGTATGTTCCTGTATGTTCCTCCATCACTCTTAAACGAATTAATTGATTTTCATGAAACTTGATATATAAACATTTACAAGTGCGGGGCACGTCATAGGCTACTTTTTATCTTTATTAACGCGGACGAAGTCGCGGGCAACAGCTAGTACTTACTAATTAGTAAAATCGTTTAAGAGTTATTGAGGAACATAGTGCATACATACAATACCTACATTTACTGATTTATTATTAGTATTGATTGCTGTTTTTCGGGAAATTTGTTCCCGAGGGATCATAATATGAAAATAAGAATCCAACGCCATGAAAAACTATAACAATATGTTTTGCAAGGCATTAATTTTTTTATTTTTCAGCACGGACAAATTCGCTAGCACGAGCTAGTGTTTCATTAAGTTTCATTCATAGAAATGCCTAAATAAAGCTGCTGCCAACGGATGATGCGGTTAAAACTAACTATAGACTCACTATTCTGGGTTTAAACCGGCTTTTATTACCCATAAGCAGTAAAAGTGCTTGTAAAAGATTATTACCTTTTAAATCATAGTACGTTAACATTAATTTATTTTTCATCTAAAAGTGTGCGTTACATATAAATGCCTACTTTAGGAAAAAATTGTCTATACTATACTATAATAACATTATAAAGAGGAAAGATTTGATTGTTTGTTTGTTTGTATAGTATAGGCTCCGAAACTAGTGGACCGATTTGAAAAATTCTTTTACCATTAGAAGCCGACATTATCCGTGATGAACATAGGCTACTTTTTAACGCGGTAAAATGATTCATTCCTACGGGAAATTTAAAATAAAAGTAAATAGTAGCGGCTTGGCCCGGGAGATAGCGCCATCTATCGAAAATACGGTAGATGGCGTTTTATACTTTTCTACGCGGACGAAGTCGCGAGGACCAGCTAGTCTTAAATAAATTTAAAACCATAAAATAGCAGCATTTGTGCTTTAGTTTGAGTGTTGACCCGCTTTTTTTCTCATTAGTGGGTTGTCTGTCTGACGATAATTTTGCACAAAAACTTGCAATAGATAAAGACAAACCTCTTTACAAGACATTTCTTAACTGATAAGTTATCTTTATTATTTGGATTAGAAAATTATGACGCGCATTTAAAAATTCTTTGTGGATACATAATTATTTGAACAATGGCGTAATCTGACAAATGTTATGTTGATGAACATTTGGAATTTTGTATGTATTTAAAAACCTACTGTGCTAATAATCTAGCAGAGAAGTGGTTCATTTATTGTTAACTTTTAATGACAAACTGTTTCAAATAGCTATGCTGTGTTCCCAAATAAATTAGGGAGGGCCATCTAAGAGCAGAAAGCACTCGAAGCGATGATTACGAGTGTGGGAATATCACTTGTATATTTTTTTTCAAGTTAACCAATTACCAGTCATGATAACATATTTTAAAGGACCATTATGAAACAACATTCCTATACCAATTAACTTTTGGTGATAATAATATTATGCCCATAGAATTTAATGGTACTCCATTAGTCATATAAATAGCGTAGAATTATGGCTTTTTTATACACCTTTCATGTTACCGTTAGTGCTTATATTGATTGTTCAAACTCCGCAATAATTCCTCATCCGAGTTCAGTATTTAGGGGTGACTGCCTCAGTTGGGTGAGCTTGCGCGATGCGGATATCTCCTCTCCTGCTCTATCACCTGGCTGCGGCTATTGTGGGAAAGGGATGCACATATGTTAGATTGATTCGCGTGCTGCAGATGCTGCGTTGGAAACTTAACAGAGAGGGAACCAAGCATCGACTTTCCACCCAAATGGAATGTCGATGGAATCAAGCAATTTATTGAGCTAATACTCATATGTTACAGTCACGGGTTGTAGATCTGTGTTTAGTTTTGTATGTATTTATAAGAGACTTCATGATTTTGAATTTATCCTAATATAAATATTAACTGAAGCCAACCGTATTGTTATCGCAAAATATATGCACGGTAACCGATTTTGGGACAGTTTGTGAGGTATTGCGACGCAATGATAACAGAAACCAGGTCCGCCGTGTTGTTCGCAAACGTAAGATAACCCCTCAAGGTCAGAGACCATCAAATTTTGCGATGTTTATACAAGATGTTGCTTCCCTTCAGTATACCATCGTCCACAGCACCATATGTACCGCGGTGGATGCGGTAGTGCCGGTTCTATACAACCGCGCGACGTCCGCACCTCATGATACCGCGCGGAGCGAAACAAGTTCAGAATGCCAAAACTCTTCAGAAGTCGCAGTGACATCAGTGAAATAACCAAGCACAAATATCAAGCTAAATGCAGAACTCAATAACTGGTCACAGTTGTCAAGGAAAATATTTTTATACGCAAATGCCGGCAGCTGAACCAAGAGCTATCTATATGTACGAGTATATGTGGTGTACGTCAAATTGGCACGTGTGTATGGAGGTTTCCGTTATACAGCCTTATGTGGTCACTTGATTAGCTGCTGAATATTAGTTAGTGCAACGAATATAAATTATTTTGTGATAGGTCAATTATAAATTAAGGTAAGATTTGTTTTTTTTTTTTTCTCTTTGATTTAAAAATTACAGAAAGAAAAGTAATAATGTCGTGAAAGAGTTTACGGCTCCTTTGAAATTTCGTGTGCAATTTTAATGTGCAAAATTGTTGACGGCGATTTCTATTGAACAATTTCAACCACGTTAATAGGACGATTTCTTAAAAATGTTTAACCGACAGAAGTTGATTAATTTATTAACTAAAAGTTACTTTATTATTAAGGCCAAGACTTAATAAAATATAATTATAATACCTAAAAAATATTTATTGAACTAATATTATACCTATTAATAACATTTTATTGCAATTTTTTTGCAATTTATTCATTAAAAAAGTATGGTATTTTATACCACCAATATTATTGAAATTTTGCCTGACATTTCGTGATTTTAAATTGTGGAATTATTTAGTGTTAGTATGGAACTAGATGGTGCTGTGTGGAATGTGTAAATATATATACTAGCTGTTGCACGCGACTTCGTCCGCGTAACTTTATAAAATATTATTATATTTTCTGTAAAACCATGTAAAATACACATACAAAATTTCAACCCAATCGGTGAAGCCGTTTAGTATTTGACATATCGACAGCAGCGCCACCTACCGGGTCCAATTGTATTTTTAAATAATCCAGGAAACCATCGAAAAACCCATATAAAATTTCAACCCAATCGGTTCAGCCGTTTAGAAGTTATGTGAAATATAAGTATGGAAGGATAATTCTTACTACTCGTTGTCCTATTACCCGTTTTCCCGTAGGAATGAAGCATTTTTCCGCTGTAAAAAGTAGCCTATGTTCATCACGGATAATGTCGGCTTCTAATGGTATAAGAATTTTTCAAATCGGTCCAGTAGTTTCGGAGCCTATTCAATACAAACAAACAATCAAATCTTTCCTCTTTATAATATTTATTAGTATAGATAGGTCAGGCGACACAGATGAACGATAGCCGATGCTCACTCACCACTGATGCCACACGCGATGACGCACAACCTCACTCACTGATAAAATTGCAAACGAGTTTCATTATCGGTTATCGCACAAATCTGACAAGTTTTCCTTCCGCATAATGCTCACTTTTGACTTACTTGCTTTTTTAATAAAATTGTAACCAACTGGTTTTATAGAAAGTGAAAAATTATATCACATAATACTTATAACAGCACTTACAGTCATAGTACACTAACTATCGCCAGTAAGTTCCCACTGGCCTGTAAATCCTGTAATCCATCGTATAATTGGAAGCCAATGGAACATATTTTCTTGTTATCCTGTTGGCCACTATATATATAGTTTAAAATCAACATTACGTATATTATTTCTTTCGTTACAAAACACATTAATCTGCGAGCAGTAAGTCCAACCGACTGACCCTTGCTTTTTAAACGATAAGAGAGTATAAGTACCTGCATGCATATTAATTTATACTTTTTAGCATTTAACTAAAGCATCCACAATCATCAATGCTAATAATAATTATGTAAGGGTTGGTCGTGGAGTAAGTTAATTTATTTTCAGAGATATCGTGCTTATATTATAGGCTCAGGTATTGAAACTAAATTGACGATTTTTAGATTTTTTTCTGTATATTATGTGTGTATGTATGTCTCTCCATAACTCTAAAACGAATTAACCGATTTTCATGAAACACTTAGACGTACAGGACACAGGATTGCCAATTTTTTTCTTTTTCAATAAAATAAACGTAATGGCAGTGTGACTTCTATTAAGCCTCATTTGACATGGCCGTGACATATAATTTTTAATGTTTATAATTGTTTATAACCTTCAATATAGTATAGAGATAATTAAGAATTGTTTATCTTTCTTAAAATGCAATTTAATGTAGGTTAATTGATGTTAATTGGCGGATAAAAATGGTGATTTCTAGAGTATTATTAGCCATTAGCAAGACTATCCAGGTTCTTGAAGATTTCTTTTGCACCAATTATGTTCCTTTTAATTTTCTGCCTTTAGAGTCACTGATTAATACCTATGATGCTTCCAATGGAGGTTAAATCTTCGAATTCATTTAATTATACTAATTTAGAATTAGAATTTAGTTAAAAATTTAATGACATATTTATATTAATTAGTCAATTTTGATCTAGTCCTAATCTACTAAGATCAGAGCAATCAGAACAGAATTATATGAATAAATATATTATATGTAGAATTATAGGTGCTTATTATAATGAAACAAAGAGCTATTGTACCCTATATACTATAATAAACTTATATTTTGAACTAGCTGGCGCCCGCGACTTCGTCCGCGTTTAAAAAGAAAAAAGTAGTCTACCCTGTGTCCTGTACGTCTAAATGTTTATCTACCAAGTTTTATGAAAATCGGTTAATTCGTCTAAGAGTTATGGAGGAACATACATACATACAGAAATAAATTCTAAAAATCTACATTTTAGTTTCAGTATCATGTATATAGAGTCTATAAAAACGATATCTCTGAAAATAAATTAACTTACTCCACGACCAAACCTTACAGATTTATTATTAGTATTGAGACGGATTCATTTTGTTTTATTTAAATAAGAAACATACCTAAGTAATAAAATTTGAGGTCACGACACGAGAACCATGTTGACGGTTCGGTCACGTTCCGACATCGACAATGGACATTGAACTTTTCAATAAACAATAATTACCAAAGTATAGCTATTGATTCGCTTGCAAATGTGAAAATTGGGTGAAGTGTTGCAAACGAGTTGCGTTTGCATGAAAAACCGCAATTAACCAAAACCGTGATGCATTTTATTAATATAATAATCATTAGAAATCGATTGAAAACTGCTAATTTAAAACTATTTGGCTAAATTTGAAGACACGTTTGGTCTAGTTGCTACTAACCCCAGCTGAGCAAACGGTCGCGGGTTCGAATCCCGCTACTGGCAAATGTTTATGTGTTAACATTTATCTTTTTACCCGAGACATGGATGTTTGTATTTATAATATATATTATGTGTACTAGCTGTTGCCCGCGACTTCGTCCGCGTTCAAAATGAATTTTTCAATTCGAACTAGTAGTTCTTGAGATTATCGCGTTCAACAAAACAAAGTCTTCAAATATGCTTCAAATAGTATAGATTTAAAAACAAACTAATTTATGTAGTATATCAACTGTCTGTTATCCATAATACAAGCGATACATTATAAAAAAAGAGTGGTAAAGCATTATCATAATTATCATTACTTCGACTTCGAGACATTGTCATTGTTCGACAAAGTAAATGTAACAATTAATTGTTTTGCTATGCAGTCGTGGATCGGAATTATCTTAGAATCGAAGTGGATCGGACTCGGTTCTGATCGACCTTAAACTCATTGTCCATTCGAGTTCCTTATTATTATCGTGCCACACTTTGTTGTTAACTTAGTGGACATTTAACCATACAATTCGAGGTGCGTTTTAAAACGTGCCACGCGTGCTGTTTGAAGCAAAACAACTTGAATTTAAACGAAAACATATGTTTTCTAGTTAGGATTTATGTAAAAAATAATAAAAATATGTAGGTATAAAGTTCACCCTTCACGATGGAAATTATTTTTTGTAATCTAAATGAAAGAAGAAAAGATGATAGAAAAAAAAGCGATAAAAGAATATAGATTATAAAAATTACTGACGATCATGTTCACTTGGCAGCAACTACGAATAGATACTAGTGTAAATTATTTTTTGTTAATAAGTTTTATTTTATATTTTTTGTGGCTATAATTTAATATGTACTACATGCTTAATTTTTAATTTTCCACCACCATTTTCCCACCCTTAGGGTAAGAATTTTTTTTTTCAAATTTATACGAGACCAACCTATCTATTAAAAAAAGAATTATCAAAATCGGACTACTCTGTAAAAAGTTATGCGTGATTATACGCTACAATCGGTGAGTGAACAATCAATCATCCCCTGTTTTCCTAACCTTAGGGTTGGAATTTTTTTTCCAAATTTATATGAGACCAACTTAGAGGTATACCCTTTCAAATAAAAAAAGAATTATCAAAATCGGACCACCCTGTCAAAAGTTATGCGTGATCATACATAAAAAAAATACTCGTCGAATTGAAAACCTCCTCCGTTTTTGTTTTTTCGCTTTCGTCGGTTGAAAAAAAATCAAACAAGATAAAATAAAAAAAATTATTCCACTTCGTCTCCGAGAGCCTTTGCTATAAAGGTGGTTTTTTTTATTAATTTATTTATTAGTACAGTAATGTTACATTTAATTGGTGTAAACATTAGAGACTCATTAGAGTTTCACTGCACACCATGTTCATAATATTGTTACAGGCAGATTTTTATTACACTTAAATGTGACGTTTTTGGGTGTTCTCTCTAATTTAAATTTCTCTATAATTTAAACAAAAATAATCTTATTCTCTTTTTTATATAGTTAATGTAAATGTCATACGTAAATAAAGAGCATTGTCATCTTAGTTACTTTTGAGTTTAATTTTGATCTATGATCAGTTTAGTGCAGAATATAATAGATAGAACAATAAGACTCCCAAGTTTCCTATGCTAAATCATTTTGTAGGTTTTCTCTAAAATCTCAGTCATTTTCTTTTGAAATATTAAAAAAAAAAAAATATAGGTAAACAGCAATGTTATGTAAGAACATGGCACAAATAGAACAATAATTTAAAGAGTTTTAAGGATTTTTTAAAGAAAATGTATGACTAAACGAGTACCAAATATAACAAAGCACTTTTATACAAAGTCGATAAGAGATGATTGAACGAATCACGTTTTAACGAATCCAACGCCGTCATTATTCACTCGAGCAATTATAATATTCCATATTGTGTGCTTGCCCACGACAAAAGTATTAATTCGATTATTATATTTCGCAAATCGTTATCGAATTGAATGATAAATAATTGAATGATATTGAATAATATAAGCCGTTGAAAGGCGTACGAAATCGGATTATGTCTGTACGAGATGAAAGTTGCTACTGGGGACTGACTTTGCGACCTTCTCATTTCAATTACGTGTATTTTTTATTTATTTAATTTTTTATTAGCGAGGCCTACGATGGAACGAGCTCACCCAGAAGGTGACTATTCACTCGAACTTTGAAAAGATTTGGGTTAAATGAGCTAGGAAATACAGACGGCAAGGAGTTCCATACCTTGGCAGTGCGCATTATAAAGGACGTTTTAAAGCGCTTGGAAGAATTTATATTGAACTAGCTGGCGACCGCGACTTCGTCCGCGTTGAAAAAAAAAGTACCCTATCCTGTATCCTGTACGTCTAAATGTTTATCTACCAAGTTTCATGAAAATCAATTAATTCGTTTAAAAGTTATGGAGGTCAAAAGTCATACAGAAAAAACTGTAAATATGGTCAATTTGTATTGTATAGAATCTATAAACACGATATCTCTGAAAATAAATCAACTTACTCCATGACCAACGCTTACAGATTTATTATTAGTATTGATGATATTGATTGTTAAAAAAACAATGTCTGTTTATATTGTTTATGTTTATTAACTCTTTTTAGTGATAGGTTTACTAAAAAATGAGTTGTGAATTGAAACGCAACGAGGGAATCGTTATCGCGATCAGCGACTCGTGCTTGGTTGCGTGATTATAACAGTTATATTGTTGATTCCTGTAGTTTACGTTATTGTGATCAGTGGAGCAATGCGAGCGTTATCAAGCTGCGGTCACAAGTAACTACTATAGAGACTGGGTTTCCAGGTCGACATTACATTTCACCTTCTAACCACAAAACCAACAGATCAACATTACCTTTATTATTATACGAATCTACCGTATTTTGGATAGATGGCGCTATCTCCCGGGCCAAGCCGCTAGTATTTACTTTTATATTAGATTTCCCGTAGGAATGAAGCATTTTCCCGCGGTAAAAAGTAGCCTATGTTCATCACGGATAATGTCGGCTTCTAATGGTAAAAGATTTTTTCAAATCGGTCCAGTAGTTTCGGAGCCTATTCTATACAAACAAACAAACAATCAAATCTTTCCTCTTTATAATATTAGTATAGATTTTATCATTATTTTTATATTTTATGTTAAGGTCGACAGACAGGCTGACGGTCCACTTGATGGTAGGTGGCTACCGTCGCCTATAACACAAGCAACGCCATAAGTGCTACAAGTGCGCTGCCGACCATACAAGGATTAAGGATAAGGGATAAGGGAGGGATGGGGTAATGGTCTTTATGATTATTCCTAGTTTTTTGAACAGTATTTATAATAAAAAGCTTACCTTCCTAAACAGAAAATATTTTTGTAATCACAAATTATCAATTTAATATGATTCCCTGCAATTTGCGCCCACTTAACGACTGTGCGGTAAGTTAGGTGTATTTAACAACTCCATTGATTTATTACTATGATTAAAATAGTCACATAAATATCTCCTTATGCCTACTTACTTATTAGCAAACCAATAAGCGTTTTCTAATAAACTAACACGCTCGAAGAGATCGTTTAAAAGAAAGTGAAAATGAATGTCGCATTCTAAGGTCACGGCTGCCTCGACATGGGCACATGATTATCAGATTCTGATGCAGGTCATCTTGTATACTCTGCTAATAGAGCTGCCACTAAATTATTGATCAAAAATCCTTCCAAAAATGCCTTGTTTTGTTGGCATTTGGTCGATTTATTATTAATTATTAGGACTGGAGTAAGCTCATATTTTTATATAAATTAATTAAAATAAAGATTATAGTCCAGTACCCTTCAAAGGAATTTTTTTCACATTATTAACAGGCTGAATCTTCGTGAGTAGCTTCAGTTTGCCGAGACGAATGACTTTTTCCCCTGCGAAAATTCTCGATAGAGGTAGCTAAAGGAGTTAGAAGCCGTAAAAAAACTTCCAAGTATACCCATCGCTCCCAAAAAACTACTCCCAGTAAATCATAATAATGAGGTCATGAAAATTATTACTAACCAGCTGATTTTTTGTCTGAGTAAACATTTTAATAAGTTTTTAATAATTCGGTGCAAAACCCTGTCTGGTTTTGCAGTGTGTATCATTTGGTGTGGTCATTTGTTGAATATGTAATGGAATAAGCAAATCGACCCATGACATGCGAATTTATTCAGTGCGTTATGAAACAATATTTGTGTTGGACTTCAATGAATCTGTACACAATGTGTGTGTTTGAATGTGTGTCTGTTTGAACTGCATTACTTGCTTATTTATCTCGGTGTGCGGTCTTCCATCTGTGACATATTTCATTTATTCAATATTTGATATTTTTTATCCTGGCTTTTCACGATTGCAATAAATACATACGTATGTACACAAATTTTCCTCTATCAAGAAAATCGTATCAAAATTCGTTGAAGTGGTTTGAAGAAGTAAGCGGAAAAATAGTCAGAAAATAACAGCGATTTTTTTAATGAATTTATCATATTATAGTCTAGCGACCCGCAATGTTTTTTTTTTGCAAAGAAAGATAGTGAAGTGTTAATTTCGGATTTCTTTTACTAATTTATAATCTGACTTTTTTTTAATTTAGTAGCAATTGACTCGTCCTGGGACTGTATGAATCTTCTCTCAGTGATTAGGATCAAAACTAAATATAGATCACGTTCTCCCCACTCGGGTCCCTTTTCCATCCAAGCATATAAGAACAACACATCCTATTACAATCCCTTGGCTAGGATGTGTCGAACCTTCAATGACATGGTGACCGGATCTGAGGTGGAGTTGGATATATTTGACAATAGATTTTCTTTATTTAAAAATAGACTAAGGCTAATATTTAAGTAGATTAGAGCTTGTTTATTATTGTTTTTTAAGATCATTAGTGTTAAGTTAAATTAAGTTAACCATGCTATGTGTACTATTTAGGATTGCAATTCAGTTAAATTATTATATACATGTAATTTTTATACTCTCTGTTTGTACACTTTATCAAATAAATAAATAAAATAAATAATTGACGAGATTTAATGCAAATTCAAATCACCAAAAACTGTATTTGGAAAGTTAGTTCTTTCCTATACCTAAGTGTGTGATTTTGTAAATAGGTTTGTTTTGTTGGACGTGTTAATTTCAAGAACTACTAGTTCGAATTGAAAAATTATTTTTGTGTTAGTGGATAATCCATTCAAGGTGAAAGGCTATAACATTTTGAACACGGACGAAGTCGCGGGCTGGCTAGTGTAGAAGTAATTTCGCTGAGCAAATAATAATGAAGTTGTTTACTTTTCCGGTGTTATAATGACAGATATTGAAGTAGGACTCATAGTAAAGTAAATAGTGCGCCTTTAGAGGAGGTGCGAAGTGGTGGTGGGTGGATGCGGCTGGCGTTGAGGCGTTGGCGTTCCTTTGACTCTTGACTCGCGGATGTGCCGGACAATCGTTCCCACGGTCACATTATTATTATTATTACTAGCTGGTGCCCGCGACTTCGTCCGCGTTGGACGCCTATCTTGTGTCCTTTACAGATATCACGTTTCATGAAAATCAGTCAATTCGTTTTTAGAGTTATGGAGGAACACATACATACAGAAAAAAATTGTAAACATCGTCAAGTTAGTTTCAGCTATCATGTATAGAGCCTACAAACACGATATCAGCTTACAAATGAATTTTTATATTTCCAAGTGATGTTTACATGAATACATGAATCACACACTATAGTTTTACCAGTCGTTTTTAAAACAACATTGACATGACATGCTAACCATGTAAAACAGTCCTCCGCCGCGTCTGTCTGTTTGTCTGTCTGTTCGCGATAAACTCAAAAACTACAAGACTGCGGGCGAAGTCGCGGGCAGCGCCTATAAAATTAAAAATTATAAATAAAAATGTAATTAATGCGATCCCCAAAAACACTAGGTACTTTTCAGTTAATATATATGATGTAATATTAGTATATATTGTCCGCAATCATACACCTATTTGCCTTGCCTGGATAAAAATATGGTCATATAAATGTACGGGAAAAACAAATACTTACTTCATTGACTTTTTTAAATAAAAGTTACTATCGATTTTACCTTTAATTTATGTAACACTACAAAATTAATTATGAATGGAACTAACTTTCACTTTATCGGCTATATTTTAATTAGTATGTGTATCTCAATGGGACGTCAGTGCGTGGGGTCAGCGGTTGGTGACATCTGTTGCAAGTCTTTTAAGAGAAAAAAAATCACTTGTACAATATTACATTATTATTTTTTTTATTGTGTGAAGGTCTGCCAGCACTGACAGGTGCTGACAGTCCACAGATTTTATTTTTAATCTTGGGAAATCCTCTTGGGTTGGCAGTATAAACAAAACGACTTTCTATCGCGATCGTTGATTTCCGGGGTCGCAGGGACGTTATGACACGACGTCGGTGCCATGGTGATAACGTTACCTATTAAGACAAATAACGCGGTAGGCACTTCAAAAGCCCTGGCGGCCTTCGTAAGGTAACCTTACTTTAAGGGGAGCTTTGACATAGTTTACCTCACCGAAACACATGCTGTTTAGTTAGGACAGCACTTTGTGTGTCCCTGCCACTACTATTAATTGAAATTTGAATTACAATATTATATATATTGTATTTTTTTTCAAATGTTAACGATCGGGACAATTATTTCTAGTATTTTATCATAAACTATAGCTGTTGACGCAAATTCGTCCGCGTTCAAAATGTTATATAGCCTAGCCTTCGTCGATAAATGGACTATCTAACACAAAACTCATTTTTCAATTCGAACCAGTAGTTCTTGAGATTAGCGCTTACAACCAAACAAACAAACACTAGAAAACAAATATATCATTAAAAAATTTCTAGACTTCTGCCACAAAGTGGTGACGGTGTCGATCGGACTGAATAAAAATATAACTGGATAATTTATAATTTTTTTTTTATAATGTGAATATTTAATCAGCTAAACAAAAGATCCCTTGCTTATGCAAGGGGTAAATGTCAAATTCCCCCAATCAAAATGTTAGTTATTTAATGGTTATGGTGGTGTTACCTCCGGTGGAAAATTTATGAAAAAATAAAAATAATCTCTTTAGATTTATATATTAAGTAGGTAAGTATAGATTATAAAAAATCAATAAAATATAGGCGATGTTATGAGTCAGTGAACTCATATAGTCAAGAGACAGTGCTGCGTCAGTGCGAGCACGCAACGCCCGGAGAAAGCTCCATCAGCTAGTTCTAGTTGAAGCTATTTGCATCGAACCGATATCGACCGCACCTCTCACCTCGCCTATATCAAATACAAGTTCAAAACATTGTTTTTGTTTCAGGTGTCAGTCGGTAGAATGAGCAGATCGCACTGACGACAAGAGAGGTAAGACAATTAGTTCAATGCGAGACATTAAGGTTTTCCTCCATACAAACGTAGAATGTTATTTAATTTACAAAAGTAAGCATAATACCGATTTATCTTGTTGTTAACTAGGTTTGTATGCATACAAACTTAAAAAAAAAAGGATTAATTTAAAAGATATGATCCTTGAAAAAACCATATTTTAACACAAGTTTTAATGCAACTTTGAGGGTGATTAGGTCAATCCAGTGTACAAAAACTCCAAAATACTTTGCATACAAACATTGATTAGTTATTCAAGAGTTCAAATAACTTTACACGAAATAGATATAAAACGACTATTCCCGAGGGATCGTCTGAAATAAAATAAAAAACTAATGTCTGGCCAAAGTGTTATAGCAACAAGTTGTCAAGCGTTATATGGCTTATTTTATATGAACGAAGTCGCGTGCAACAGCTAGTATATTATAATTTCGTCAAGTCGACACATCTGAGCATTACATAATATTGCACTTGTTGTTAAGCGACGCGTGTGGTAATAATATGCCCGTTAAGGGATGGTGTACAATTTTTTTCTGATACATATAGAGAGATAGTGAGCATCGTCAATGTACATAATTACCGACCACCAACATCGAAACATTTTCAAGTATTTTCTGTAATCGATCCATCGATCGGTGTCCCGCGGCGGTTAAAATTTTTGCCACCCAAAAACGGCTTTATTAATGGCTTTTACGACGCAAAATTATTGTTGTCAGTGATCTATATCCATTTTCTATCTCGCAGTATTGTCTCGGTGAACACTTCCTGTAATTTTAATAATATATTTTACTGTTCAGCGTAACAATTTCTATTTTTTTTTTATGCAATTGATGCTAGTTTTTAATGAGTTTCCAATAGAAAAGTTTACACGCGTTGAACTGGTTGTTTTATAGCCGCATTATGTAAACAGGGCAGCGATTTTAAAATCGCCTTCACGTAAATCAGGAGTGCTCTGAATGTTTTATTCGCAAAGTGCGTTAGCGTTTTAATTTTTTTTTTTCTATATAAGCCGTCAGACAGGGTGACGGTCCACTTGATGGTAGGTGGTCACTTGGTTACCTTAGCCTAAACCCAAGCATTAGTTCGAAATACGAACCACCGTCTTACAGTAGCAACTTCTGTAAGAGGTTGATTAATAAGGTAAATTTTCTAGATGAACTTAGTTTTTAGTTAAAAAAATACGTAAAATGTAACCGTTTTGAAACAACAATTCTATAATAGGGGCTAAACAATAAATGCAATTGTTCCAAAAAAGGACGCATTATGTAACTGACCTCAGACGTTACTCTCTGTCAAATTAGACGATATTTAGAGTACAAATGTTAAGCACTTCTAAAACAAACGCTCAAAGTTGAGTATTGTGTGCGCGTGCGCGTGCGCCGCCTGCTTTCTACGCGCGCCCTGAATAAAGGCTCACAGTTAATGTTGAGTTTATCCGCTTATCGGCGCTTAGGCTCGCCAAAACGGGCGAGTCGCGCGACGCTCCCAAATCGGCGTTGCCACTATGGTAATGGACCTCACCAATGTTTATGTCATTTACTTAGCTCGCCCTATACCACTTATTCTTACTTGACTTTGCATGGCGGCCCTTATCATGGCGTGTCATGGTGTGTGCACTTACATATGAAATGAATCGTATTGGTTGAAATAACCTTGTCTCGAAGCAGGTCTATAGATTTGCAAAATGACACTATCTTGTAGGACTTCCCCAAATTTCATACTTATCAATACTTATAATAAATATGTAAATGTAGGTATGTTTCTCCATAACTCTTAAACGGATTAACTGTGATTTTCATGAAACTTGATAGATAAACATTTAGACGTACAGGATAAGGCTATTCCCTTTTTCAACACGGACGAAGTCGGGGGCGCCAGCTAGTTAAGTAATAAGAGATTATAAGGAAAAGAATAAATGTAGGTGACAGATATGATGAGGAAGCTGTAATATTTCATGCACTTAATGAGGGCAAAAGATACAGTGTTTTTCAAGTAGAAAAATATCCCGGTTGAAAAAATGGTTTAATATGAGTACTCGCTACCTCTTTCGTGCAACAGCTTCCAAGGTTAAGAATTCCATGATGGTCGCCAAACTTCGTCACTATAAGAATAAGAAGAGAGAATGCAAATAGTTTAATGACCATGATAGAGAATGTCATACGCATTGGCCATACTTACCTTATGAACCAAATCAAAAGAGAACACGCGGTATTTCTATCAGAACAGATAACAGATGTGCATTGCCACTAAAATTAAAATCACCTGATCATCCGATATGACGTGAAACATCATTCGATTAAACTTATTTTATAACAGTCTTAAGACTGTGATAGTAAGTACTTATCTTTGAAATGGAAATTCCATCGGTAGCTGTCTACGTAATCGACAATACTCTATCGTCAGTAGTCAGTACTTTGTCGTCCAATTTAAATGTTGGATAGGTCAGCACTGTCGATTGCTTCACCATAAGCGACCCGCGACGAACTGCTATACAACTATGACGTGACCGATTTGCGGTCGCGGAAACTTTTTCAATATTTCCTACTTATTTCTTAATTCCTTTGTGAGTTTTCCTTGATTATTCTTAATAGATTTCTCACTAGAGCTCGCTGTACAGGGGCTTGTTTTGCAGACTTAACTCTCGAAGCCGGAGACATTGAAAAGTAGCTAAGACGAACTCGCAGATTCCAAAACAGAAGACTATTTATCTATACTAATATTATAAAGAGGAAAGATTTGATTGTTTGTTTGTTTGTATAGAATAGGCTCCGAAACTACTGGACCGATTTGAAAAATTCTATTACCATTAGAAGCCGACATTATCCGTGACGAACATAGGATACTTTTTACCGCGGGAAAATGCTTCATTCCTACGGGAAATCTAAAATAAAAGTAAACACTAGCGGCTTGGCCCGGGAGATAGCGCCATCAGATAAAAAAATTGTATATTTGTATGCTTGTAGTGAGTAAACTCAAAAACTACTAGGCCGATTTTAAAAATTCTATCACCTATAGAAAGCTGTATATTATTAGCGAGAAACATAGGCTATATTTTTTAAAGTTACGCCGAAGAAGTCGCGTGCAGCAACAAACACTGGTTCGAATTGAAAAATTCTGTTTGGATAGTCCATTTATCGAGGAAGGCTATAGGCTATAGAAAACGCGGAAGAAGTCGCTGGCAACCAGCTATACCGGTCAAGTAGCCTGTCAAAAAAATGTATAAATTTTCTACACACATTTTTGAATTCGATTCAAAGTTTGATTGATTGTTTTGGAAGAAATAATATAATTTTTTTGGTGCACGAACGCAGGCTGTGTCCGTGCGGTATGAAAGTGCAGCCGCTAATTAAAATCGGACATAGCACAGTTGCTTCGGAAAGCGGAACCGACAATTGAATTGCGTCACCGTAACGTGATCTTGACGCCGGATGATACATTTGGCAAATTTTTCACTTTTATCTTAATTGTTCTCGACCATCCGCTGCATCTTATGTAACAAAAGTAAGCTTTAACCAAAATGAGATATGGTAGAAGAGCCCAAGAGGGGATTTTTGGATTTACTCGAGCGCGTCAGATATTGCCAATGTATATTTCCCACGTGTCTGATTAATCTGACGGTTTAGTTGGTGCGGTTGGCGGGGGTGGGGTTAAATTTTAAATACAACTCGAGTGCGTCAGATTTTCATACAGACGGTTCAACCTGAATTGTACTGATTAATGAATCTAAAAATTTTGAACGTCTGTAGACGCTCACCCGACCGCTGAAATGAAAAACTTCATATAACCTATTTTCTTCTTACCATCCAATCTTCAAAGTCCAATAGGTTCCCACAACGCTCGAGTTACTACACATTTAGCATCGTGGGCTCCCTAACCAATATGTTTCCGCAGTCAAAGAATCTGGCTAAGATTTTAGTTGAGTGTTGAGGTGATGACAGTCAATGTACGATTTTTAACCAAACATCGGCGATAAGACTACTTAAAGTGATTTTTTATGATCATATTATTGTTACTTTCTTCGTTATAAATATTGCTAATGTAACGTATTTATCTGCTTATATCTTTAGTCTCCATTTATAATCTATATTCTAGTAAAAAAACCAAAATCCTGCAATTGTAAATCTTTGTAGAAATATTAGTTTCACAAGAGACTAGTTTTAGTGTTTTAATATTTAGGCTACCTACATAAAATATTCGACTAATATTATGTCTAACGAATGTGCTTTGCGATGGATCTCTAGTTACTTGTAAAACCTCAATTTTCAAATGTATAAAAATAGCACTCTATATTAAGAAAAAAGTAATAAGACTTCCCAACAATATTTATATTGAATCGATTGTTGAACGAATTCGATAATGAAAAAAAAAATGAAAATATTTATTGCATAAATCTTATACATATACTTAACAAGCAAATGGCTTAGCAACTCTAGTACTTATCAACTAACATTTTACATTCTTCGCTTTAGAATAAACCAAGGTATGTAGTTAACATATTTAACACAATAGGCCTTAAAATAATATATATTATAAATATATGTAAATCAATATTGTCCCCTGATCTCCAAGCTAGGAATAACCTGTGTTTTGGAGATCAGTGGTCCCGCGCCGTGGCAGCTGATGTTATTAAAAGCATGTGCGTGTTAATGTGTGTGTGTGTGTGTGTGTGTGTGTGTGTGTATGTTTATATTTATGTCTGTGTGTTCGTGTGTGTATGTGTGAGTGTGTATATAGTTTAATTTATTTAAATAAAATATTTTCGGTTTTATCATAGTCAAGTTCAAGGAGCCATTCTCTCAATTTAGATTTAAACTCGTGTTTATTTAACTTTAGAACACCATGAAAATTGTTTATTTTGTTGTATATTAAAGCGCTCATATAAGTGTATTGTTTCCTGGCAAAAGTTGTTTTAGTTACGAGATTTGGGATTGCAGGTTTTTTTCTTCTAGTTAGTGGAAGTTCAGGGACTGGTAATAGTTCAGCATGTCTTCGCATTACGGAACGACTAATGTATATTTGTCTTACAGTTAAGAGATTAATTTCTTTATAAAGTTTTCGGGTGCTATATTTGAAAGGTTTATTTAGAATAACCTTTAGCACAGCTCTCTGTGCACGCTCCAACTTAATAAAAGTGGTCTTCGAGGCACCACCCCAGACCGGAATGCAGTATGATAACAGGGATTCACACAAAGCGAAGTAAATAGTCCTGAGTGTGGATATATCAGCTGAATTGCGTAGTTTTTTGAAAATAAAAGTTAGTTTCCTAATACGATTTGATAGTAATTGTAAGTGTGTATACCAGTTCAAGCAGTTATCGATAGTAATGCCCAAATATTTTATAATATTTGTAGTATCTAATGTAGCACAGTTGCATGAATAGGCGTTAGTACAAGTATGAGCTCGAACCCCTATTGAGCATGGCGCAGGTTGAGCAGAGGGTCGTGAGGCGAATGTTATAACTTTTGTTTTAGATAGGTTCAGTGTCAGAAGATTGTCAGAAAGCCAGAGCATAATTTGGCTAAGGACGTATTCGGCTAGCTCAACTGTCTCAGTCCAATTTTTACCTTTGATTAATAAAGCAGTGTCATCGGCATATGCAAAAATTTGACAGTTTTGAAATTCCATGTTACAAAGTTGGTTTACATAAATGAGAAACAGTGTTGGTCCTAGAATACTGCCTTGAGGTACACCATAACTAACAGGTTCCGGTTGACTAACGTGGCTGCCAATTTTAGTGCATTGGGTGCGGTTTGATAAGTAGTCTGTAAAGATATCCAACACTATGCCCCTAACACCTATGGCTTCCAGCTTAGTCACGAGAAGAGGAATGGAAACGGTGTCAAATGCTTTCGATAAATCGAGAAAAATCCCAATACATTTGCAACCCTCATCAATATACTGTACCGTCTGTTCAACTAGAGAAATAGTGGCATCTTCTGTGGACTTGCCCTTTCTAAAGCCAAATTGTCTGCTAGAGATGATTTTGTTTGCGTCCAGGTAATTGACTAAAGAACGATTAAGAATTTTCTCTAGGATCTTTGAGAGGGTAGGTAAGACAGAAATTGGCCTATAGTTGTTCACAGACCTTTTATCACCATTTTTATGTATAGGGTGCACTATTGCTTTCTTAAAATTTGAGGGAAACTTACCAGTATTAATGGCAAGATTGCAAATGTAGGTAATAATAGGGGTAAGCAAACACCTTGAAGATTTGATGAAAGATGTGGGTATGGCGTCCCAACCAACTGCACAGTCATTGCGAAGGCTTCCAATGATATCATAGACTTCCTGTTCACTAACATTAGATAGGAACATAGAGTAACAGGGGGGGTTCGCTCTCTCATGTCTACTGCGCTCTTTATTCTGTCCAACTTGTTCAGCCATACTCCTTCCAATGCCAGCAAAAAATCTGTTTACCATCATTACCGATTCCTCAGGATTTTTAGCAATACCCAATAGATCGACAGGTGGAACTTTATTTAATTTGGTATCGGTAACCCTTTTAATTACTTCCCAAGTCTTTTTGGGACTATTCTTTGCTTTCTCAAACTCAGATCTTTCATAATCTTGTTTGAGTTTTTTAAGAAGATCATTACAAAAGTTACGGTACCGTTTATATGTAATCAATAAAGTAGTATTTTCGGGATTAGATTTAACTTTTTTATGCATATGGTCACGGTTACGTATGCATCTTAAAAGGCCTTTCGTTATCCAGGGCTTAATGATTCTTTGCCTACATGGTATATTAAAAGAAGTGGTGTGCGATTTTAAAATGGACGTAAGCATGTTTACAAATTTTTCACTTGCATGATCAACATTATTAATATTTAAGATCTCGGAGAAATTAGTGGATTCTATTTGTTTCTTTGCTGCAAGATAGTCAATTTTTGTTCCAGTACGCTCGGATTGTCTTTTTACAAGGTTAAAGTCAAGATTTAAAAGTACTGCAAAATGATCGGTTATGGTGGTTTCAATAACAAGTGTAGTTGCATTATAATTAGTTTTTAACAGTACATGATCCAAACAATTATTGCATCTAGTGGGCATAAGATGTGCTGGTAATAAGCCATGAGTTGATGTCAACTCAAGATATAGATCAGAATTCAGGTCAAGATTATTTGATTTAATGTCAATGTTTATGTCTCCGATAATTCCAATATTTCTGTATGATGTAAGGCCAAGAAGTACATCGTTTAAACATATAAGAAATTTGTCCACTTTTTTGTAAGAAGGGGATCTATACAGAGCAATTATAGCAAGTTTATTTTCAATTTTTAGAATTAAACAATTACACTCATCAAAGTCTGGTTCATAAACATCATAGGTTAAGTAGTTTTTTACGTAAATTACAACTCCTTCATTTTGGTTGCTTACTTTACTAGTATAGTGTGATGTGAAGCCTTCGATGACTGGTAGCACTGGATTCTTAGATAGCCAGCACTCGGACAGGATCAGGACATCACAGTTAACTTTAAGTGAGAAGAGTAGGGTAATGAGCTCATCTATGTTTTTGTTAAGACTTCTTATATTCATATGAAAAATATTTATGCTTTTCGAGTTTACATTAACATAATTGGAACAATCACATGGCAAGCAAGAATAGCTATTTGATACACTTATGCCGTCTAGTACCGAATTCAATTCATTTATATTAGCCATCAGGAATTCTAAATAAATAACAGGTGAGAATGGACTCGCATATGTAATGCATATGACTGTTTGTTATTTGAGTAATACATAAGTGATAAGAGCAACACACAATATTAAAACAATATATATAAGAAAAAAATATGGTAAAAGTCAGATATGTAGTAAGATATGGAAGTGGGCAAGTGAGTGTCAGGTGAATGCATATAAGTGTACAAATAATGTGAACCTTATTACAGTTATAAAGAAATTGCCGGAATGACATAAAAAAATACCATATAGTAGGTCCTAGTCATTGCTTATGTGCCTTTAATTCGTCCAGAGTAAGCATTGATCGCACAATTATTTGTTTAGAATCGGCTGTTTTACGCAAGAAGATATTTCCACCAGATGTCCAGCAGAACAGGTAATTGTGTTCTTTTGCAAATTGACGAGTGTGAAAAAGAAGATTTTTTGCGCTTGGCGATAGGTACTCTCCGACGTAAACCGGTTGTCGACTTCCAGGGATGCCAATGAGTTCGCTGTTCAATTTTTCGCTCATGGGGCGTTTCTTATTAAAGTCTCTTGTGCAGGATAAAAAATTTAGTTTTGTGGCTATATGAGTAAATTCCGCGACAATAGTTCTATTAGAACCAGGTTTCCCAGGTAGCCTCCGAACATCTCTTAGATCAGTGGTTTTTATCTCCATGTTTACGAGTCTACCTATTTGGGACACTAAAGAGGCCAAGTACTCATGTGATATTTTAATTAATCAGTGGCTTGATGCCTGAGGCAAGGGCATTATGGCGATAAGTAAATAACCAAACATATGTAATGTAAAGGTATACCTCCCATTATGGCAACTTCCCTTATAAAGTCCTCACTTGAAGTTAATTTTTTAAAACCAAAAATGTCGTCGCTTTTCTGGATGAATTTCAATTATCGTCACATAAAAACATTTATTATTATAGGCTAGCTCTTGTAGGCGACTTCGCTCGTTGCTCGCTGATAATGTAGCTTTCTATTGGTGACAGAATTTTTAAAATCTTCCAAGGTTGAAAATGCTTAATTTTATGACAATTATTTCGGTATTTGTTGAGACAAAATTTCTTAAATCACACTTGAAATGGAAAAACAGTGTCGTAAAGTTCCTGTAGCCGAGGAGTACCTATGGAGTATCGCTCCCGTTATTTTGTATTCATAGATATAGATAGGTACATATTTTTTCAAAACCGCACACGTGTGTTTTGTTTGTCGTCTTGTATCTCGATACGCTACGTTTTCGTGCTCATTAAAATACTATAAAGTTACGCGTGGACGCCAGATGGCGTGGGCAGATGTCCAACCGTTGTTTTTTCTCATCACATCGTGCATCAATTTATCATACATTATCATGTTCACATTGTTCTGGAAGTCGCAAGTGGGCGACTGTTTTTCGACTCAATTTTGATGTCAATCGTGCCGTGATGTAAATACAGTGGGCCAATGGAGCAGTTTCTTCAAGGAAAAAATGTTACACTTAGGTATAATATAAACTATAAAGAGAGCTTGAAACAAAACTCGTAAGTTTTACGTACGTGAATATCTACGTGACAAATATTTCTTTATTTTTTCGAATGAAATAAAAAACTAATATTGTAAAGAGGTGTTGCTAAAGTTTATATAAATGTAACTTTGAATAATCTATAAAAAATCCAAAAAAATATCTAATCTATAAAAAATGGCGTTTAAATTATTGATTTTTATATACTTACCTAAAACCAGCAAAATATGTAAGTACTTGCTGTTTGAATTTGTGTGCGTGTTTTCAAATTACGCTTGTAAACTTTTTGAAATAGTCCTAAGAAATGTAGCTACATGAACTATACAACTTTTTAAATAATATTTAAGCTTCAAAGCCTGCAGCATCGTCGTAAAGTAGCATGCCTATCGGTTTTCTATCGTCTACACCACGGAGAATGTGCGTCCATCCTATGGGATCTGATCCGGCCAGAGCCGTTCCACTTGCGGAACACGAGGCGCGGGCGGGGGTTTCATCCCTTCGTGGTTGATGTTCCCCGGTCACGCACGAAGCGTTATAGTTCCACCTTCCTTGTCCGAACTGCTAAGGAGTGGAACTCATTGCCTGCGTCCGTGTTTCCCCAAAATTACAACCTCGGGGTCTTCAAGTCTAGGGTAAATGGGCACTTACTAGGTAAGCGTGGTCCATCTTTGGCCGCATCTGCACCTAACATCAAGTGAGATCGCGGCCAAGCGCTGCCTTGATTACATAAAAAAAAAATAAAAAAATAATAATAATATACTTAGTTCTAAACATTTCTCTGTAACGTACACCAAATGGCACTATCACACTGTGGGCTACGGACACGTAGGTATATGGCTTCCGTTGCAACGCCCTTAGGGAGTGGTTGAAGAGACAAGAGTTAGCGATTTTTTATCAAATAAGCGTCGAATATTTCAAGTTAAAAATTGAGTGTAGTAAAAAAAACACTAAAAAAATCGAACCTATTTCCAGCCAATCCAACCTATGCAGCATTTCATATTAGGCCTGCGAAGAGTACTTAGAATGCTGATGGCACTTGGCACTACTGTTTACGATAGTACCTAACTCTTATTTAATCTGATCTACTGTGCTGAATGGCTGTGGTATGGTAAATTAGTCATCTAAGTATTCCGTTCTGGTGACTACTTCATCTATAAATCATTCGGCAGGTGACAAGCTTTCAACTACATCTGTAAATAGTATAGAAAGAAAGAAAGAAAGTTTCAAAATCGCTTATCACTTGTGAGTTGACGACTACTTCGTCGTCACCTTGTTGCATCGGAAACATAAAATTCAACATAAACAAATAAATATTGTCAACACTTAAACAAAAAGTTGACGACAACAACGCATCAAAGTCCCGCATTTACTTACTATAAGAGCGCGCTTTGTTGGTGCCTTCACCAACTAAGTAGAATGAACTTCTGTGTTCTGTGTAAACGTTTAGGTGGATGAAAGACACTTTCTGAAAATTTTAGAAACGTGTTTAAACAAATCCAACTCTATTTCTTCCATCCTTGCGTTTTTTTAGTGCAATCCGGCTCGAAGGACCAAATCAATGTTTGTAGTGTTTTGAAATTCTATAATTTTGACTTTGACCTTTTATTGAAATGCAAATACTTTAGACATATTACTTTATATAGACGTCTTATAAGACATCTATCTTTATAAGTTATACATATATAACTTTACATTCTTGATTGTTTATCTACAATCAAGAATGTGAAGATGAAAAATATAATTTACATAGACAAGTTCTTTACCATAGACTAACCTATAATTTCTTTTATATAGTTATGAGCTTGACATCAAATTTTGAACCAAACACTTTCTATTAAAGTGTTTTTGCTTTGTTTCAATGTTTTGTTTGCTGCGTTTGCAGTGGTAAATGCGATAATGTAATAACGCCGACCACACTCCGGTAACCGAAGCCGTCGAAAGCGAAGATATGTGTCTTGCGGACTGCGGTGGCACCTCCATATTGCGGTATTTTGCGGTCGGACACTATGAGAAACCACCGGCAGACATTACCTGGTTCTGTTCGCATCGTATTTCACACGTTTTTGCAAATGTTTGACGACACGCTTGGTCTAGTGGCTAGTAACCCTGAGAGCTGTTAACCAAACGGTCGCGGGTTCCAATCCCGCTAGGGGCAAATGTTTATTTTTTACTTTTACATTTACATTTGTACCTGAGTCATGGATTTTTGTATCAATCAATCAATACTAATAATAAATCTGTAAGAGTTGGTCATAGAGTAAGTTACTTTGTTTTCAAAGATATCGTGTTTATAGGCTCTATACATACTGAAACTAAATTGACCAATTTTACAATATTTTTCTGTATGTATATATGTGTGTTCCTTCATAACTCTTAAACGAATTAAATAATTTTCATGAAACTTGGTAGATATACATTTAGACGTACGGGACACAGGATTAAGCTATACTTTTTTCTTTTTCAACCCGGACGAAGTCGCGGGCGCCAGCTAGTCCATAATACAAGCATTAGTTGCTTAGTGGTGATGGAACTAGAGATATTTATTTAAAATGCGATCGGCGTTAAATATTGTTTTATTAGCATTGTCCGGCGCGCCTTCGGGGTCGACGCCATTATCCTTCCCTCTTATCCTTAATGCGCTTCCTTATCGAGGATCGAGAACTAACGATCCTCTACTACTTTGTATATTATCCTCTTGCCTCCCCATTGTGCTCTCAGTAAGGAATGTAGTTGATTAATGATAGCATTAACTTGAATTAAGATTATCCGAGCCGTAATTATTAGACTCGCACAATCCTTAAATAGAATGCTGCAGTGTAGTTTGCGCGGGCGCAACGTCGACGGGAACAAAGTTATCCTTTTGGGAATCGGCATATGAACGATGTCATCTGTCAAGTGCATGCTTCAGAAATATAATATAGATATGTCAGGCGACAACCATAAGGGGGAAACAGACTGAAAGCGGTAAAAGGATTAGACGTGCGTGTCTGAATGGAGCAAAGCCGGACACCAATCATCCTATTAACGCAAACTCGACGGGAGCAATGCACTTAATAGATTGTCGACCGATTTAGAACGTTGTCCTAGCCACTCGTCTCATACGATTGGGTCTCAGACATAATACAGTACCGAGAACGAGTCGGTAATGGGAATACTATAAAAACTTGAAATGAAATTATGAATGGACTGCGAAGGCCTGAACTATTATAAATGTACTCATATGTATGTAAAGTCAAGGTACGAAAACCATCTTCATTTTTCATATTCATTCCTTTATCAAAATCGTAGACTCTTAGTACATTTTGAAACTAAAGAACTAAGCAGACAAGTAAAAGACGTTTGAAATAAAATTTTAGCATGATTGACAATAGCCCTGGTCCAAATGTCGACTTAAACGTGACGAAGCTTTTATTACCCCGACTGTACATAAATATTATGTGTACTATATAGTATACCTCTGACATAAATTCAATAATTTTGTGTTTAAGAAGCTATCTGTTCGTGCTTTCTACAAAATGGATCTCAATGAGATGTTGAGAAATAAATACAAAGAAACCAATATACTATTTTCATAATAATTCTTGCATGTTTACAAAATAGAAATAGAGGTTCGAGTTGTGCTACTGTTATACCTTATAATATTATATTTGATCAAGAATTTGCGTAAATGGAGGATTTTCTTGCGCCTGCTCAACTTGACCTATTCGTAGAAGCACGTGGGCACGAGCAATACGTTAGGTGAGTGTACTTCGTACTTCTTGTGACAATGGACGATCATAAATTACGTCGGCCCGCTCATGATCTCACAGACATGCCTTGTAACAACATTAAACTTTAAATATAATATCA
Organism: Synanthedon vespiformis; assembly: GCA_918317495.1. Lineage (NCBI taxonomy): Eukaryota > Metazoa > Arthropoda > Insecta > Lepidoptera > Sesiidae > Synanthedon > Synanthedon vespiformis. The sequence goes on from OU906966.1 coordinate 104,324, forward strand.
GCGCGATTAAACCGACACAAATTATGCTCCCGTCCGCCCCTTACTTTCCGTGCATTCGCGTGTCGTTCTCGTACAGTTCATTCCGAGCGATATTCAAATGTCAACCGTTATTAATAAGGGTTAAATTCGTCTGAGTGCACGTGGTATGTCATGCAAAATATTGTCCCAATTTGGTGTAATCGATTTGAGTACAATTTCCGTGTTATTGTACCGTATGGGAGCGGTACCGGTACCGATTCGCCCCACCGTACACCGCACACCATGCACCGGCATATCGCTCTCAAATCACAATTACTACTCAATAATGCCTCTATATAACTATCACAAGCGTCCGTCTGATGTTGATAAATGATACTTACCAAAATGAACTGAACCTGGTGAAAAATGAACGGAACCACAATAATTGGTAACAAAAATCCATGACACACAAATTGGCCACTAAAAGAATCCTCAAAATGGCAGAATTCCTGATTAGATATGTGTTTCTATGGCAAAGAATTGTTTTATAAATTGAGTTCTTTAAAAGGTACATTTATTATGTATTCTTTACAGATTTTTATGTACCTATTGTACAAGGAATAATATCCAACGATGATGTATGAGGTGGCTGCTCGAGACGGAATTCTGAGGCTCACGTACAATGTTCACGACTCGTCTCGTATATGGGCACACAATGCGGTTCTGCCGCGACTCCCGCTTTTTTGCTCATCACCGCGAACACCATAAACGTGAGCCGGATTTAAGAACTACATGATGATCATGCGATAACAAACCTCCATCAAAACGGGGCCTCATATATCTACCTAAAGATGTCTGCTAAACTGACACGACTTTAGAGATAATTGAACGAAATTATAGTACTTTTGAAAACGCTAATTATGGCATCGACTTCTCATTCACAGTCTTATTTAAATGAATATACCTGTCGCCGTTGTTAATGGTTCGCGGTAAAGAAATCGGCCGCCTTTGTGTCATAATTACGCACTGTCAAACCGACCTTCGTCAGACTTCATTAGTTGTCGTTTTTAACGAACCAGAGATACAATACGGCCCTTGTCCGACATGCAAATCAGTTTCACGTATCCGAGTAGAGGTGTGTCTGAAGGCCAAACGCGTTCAGACCACCCTCGATACAAATATGAGTAAAGCAACACGCGACATTTGATTTTGTTGCAGGGTAACTGGAGACGCAATGGCCTACTACCGATGCGGGCCGACGGCCACCATCGGCAACCGCACTTCGTGGGGCCCGGTCTCGTCCCCGGGCTCCGTAGACCCGAAGACCTTTGGCAGACCGTTGAGCGGCAACTTCGACAGGATCTTCAACGCCTTCGAGAGGACCAACGCGTTTGAATACGTGAAGAACGCGTTCGAAGGGGAGAAGGAGGAGCGAGTGGTCGGCCACGGGGACATAGTGGTCAACAGGAAGATGAGCAGCAGTTTCGAGAGAGCGGACTGCGCGCTGGCAGCGCAAACGCCCTGCTCCGAGGACGAGGACTACTACAGAGAGAAGATACAGTACTCGCAGGCGAGGCAGCTGTTCCCCTTGCAGGAAGATTTGGCGGATTGGATCAACAAGACAATCGGTGGGTGTCTCATTTCTTTTCAGATCTGTACTAATATTACTTACCTAATTGCCTTGTTACCTGTCCAATCATCATGAAATTTTGTGCTTACGCATTTTTAGGAATATAGAAAAGAATATAATACCTTTCAGCCAAGAATAAAGTACATATAACTGTTCTTTTTGGATCATATAAAAATAAAAATCCAACGCCTAGCAAAACTATAACAGCAATAAAGATAGAATTGATTATTGCTTATTATATTTTGTCAGGCGTTATATTTTTTAACGAGGGTAGGAGACAGGGCGATGGTCTGCAGGCACCTACAAGTATATCACTATATATTTCACTATCTAGAACTTGTCTTTAAAAAAATGTGTATACGCCAGTGAGTAGTTAATTAGTATAAATTATAATTGTGTCCGACAATTCATTATTGATGGTGATTAGCTGTGGACAGTAATTAAGTAAATATAAAAATATGATGTTATTATTATGAATGACGTCACAACAAATGATGTTGAATTGTAACAACGTAGTTTGACAGGTAGTTGTATCATACTTCCATATAAGTGAGGTGCGGGCCTCTGGCATCCATTGTGGGCGACAGCTAATCAATAAGCAATCATTTTTCACATAAATCTTAAGTTATTGCGCACCAAACGCTCTGCTCTATGTCTGATGGTCACTGTCACCGCGATATCGGCGTTCTCACGAGTTTCCTCCTAACGAAAATAGTGCAAGGAAATTTAAACTTTAATGTGGTAAACACAAATGTCCAAATTGAACAAAATTTCAATGAAACCTGCGTGCATTTTATAGCGAGCGTTTCACACTTTCATGCAAGACTGAGTTCGTAACTTCTCAAGATTTAAAAGAGATTACAATTTCAAATGTAAAACGATGAGCATAATTTCAATTGTTTTTATTAACCACAATACTTATGCGATAGATAAAGTATTAACGAAGTAATGAAACCTGGTAAAACATAAATAATTCGAGTTGAATTTGAAAATAGTTACCATTTCAGTTCAGAACTGCCGTTAAGAAAAACCTATCGAACCTAAAGAATATTAAAATGCCAAAATCAGTACATTACTCTTTCACACCTTAACTAAGTACTCGACCAATCATAATGATATTTAATTTTCATTCGGAAAAATTAATGCTCTTGACATTTAAAAACAGAAATAAAATTCAACGCCTGACAAAAATATATGAGCAATAAAGATAGAAGCGGGCAAAATAACTAGTATTTTGAATTAAAAAATGTTAATTTCAGTCAAATAATGATCATGACAAATATAAACTTTGATATGAAAATTAAAGTTTAAAAAAAATACAATGTTGGAAATAATGTAAAATTTAAGACAGAGAATGGAAGCATGAATATAGGAAGAGCAGATCTATTTATTTGCCAAATGATTGGCCCGAAGCCAGGGGTTGAAACCATTTATTAAGATGACAGGCAAATCCTGGCTTTGCTATCTTTAGGGTTTAACAACAAATCGCAATTTCAAGGATAGATATAGATAAAACATTTTCTCATATGGTTAAACAAAATATTGTTGGCATACGAAGCTCTTAGAGATTCATCCTCAATTAATTAGTTAGTTAGAACACGATATATTCATGTTGTAAAGAATAAAAGTTAAAAATCAAACATGTCTACAATAATAGTATTTTTAATACAGACACTTTGATAATAATTTTTTCGATAGCACTTATTATTTATTTAAAAATTAATTTAATTACATTTGCGAGTTTCGTTAAAATCACGGAACGCGTAGTTATTTTGCTCTCACAAGCAACCTATCAAATATTGTAAATATCATGCTATTTGAAATGTTGGCCTAAGTATTAGGTGTATTTTTGTATATCGTCGGCCTAACTCGTTAATCTGCTAAGTCACATTTTGCATAGTTTTCAGGGGGGAAAAATGAAATGACAAAATGTGCGGCGCATCAGGCATGTGAAATGAGCGACATTATCAGTACAAAACTTAGGATTTAGCAGGTTTTCATTGCTATTAGTCAGAAAGCAGTTTTTCATTTATGAAATTTCTCAACTTTTGATTGATAATCCTCGTTTTTTCTTCACCAAACTGTCTAAACTAGATAATCGTCTAACTAAGTAGTAGAAAAGTATAAAAAGTGAAATTGCTCAAAAATGGACTTAGCAGGTTAACGAATTAGGCCGACGATATATATCTCTATCTAATATATAAAATTTTCGTGTCACAGTGTTAGTTGCCATACTCTTCCGAAACGTCTTAACCGATTTTGATGAAATTTTATATATGTATACTTGGTAGGCCTGAGAATAGGTTTTTATCTATTTTTTTTATACGCGGGCGAAGACGCGGGCATCAGCTAGTATGGATATAAAAAGTATGTGAAAAAGATGTTTAGTATGAACCTAAACTACTGACCGATATTTTGATAAAACTTTGTAACTATTTGTGTAATTTTGTCCAACTTAAAAGATAGTATAGTTTTTATTTTGAACCCGGGCCAAGCCGGGCGCTTGTAGCTAGTAATATTAATGTTTTGTTAATACACGAACTGTCATAGTAGGTACTTTACTTTATAGGTCATTTACTTACTTAGATATGTATTATTAATGTTGATATTCAAGTACTTAATACAATGATTATTTAGATTAGTAGTAAAAAAATGGACACACACGATTGAAGCTGATGATAGCCACGTTAGCCACTTAACACCAAGACAGCCATTTCATTATCCTTACATCACTTTACTTCGTAACAACCAGGAACTTTAAATACCTAATAAATGTGGTTTTATTATGCCAATAAAGACAACTAGTTCGGACAAGTAACTATTTGATTAAAATACAATTAAAAATTACATAAATATTCAATTAAGGTAATAGATTCATTGATCGCATTGCAGCACCTAGCTGCTGAACAGTGCACCGATACATTTTTTTTAATTAAACACAATAAGCATTTTAATATTAATTTCATATTGGAGATAAGTAATAATAATAATAATAATAAATGTTTTTTTATAATATTTATTGTTTTTGTGTATATTGTAAAAAAAATTAGGATGAAGAAAGAAAAGAAATATGTTCATTGGGTCATTCCATTCAGTAGCTTCTAATCGTGATGATTTTATGTCGTACCCAACACCACTATAGGTTTAGTTTAGGTCTTCTGAAAGAGTTTTGCAGACTTAAATTTGGCAGCCATTTACCTTTATTATAAAAGAAATATAATAATGTAGTAGGAAGACTAATTAGCCATTGAATACTAAATAAGCATAAGCAGATCAAATAAGGATTTACAAACACAGATATAATATACTCAGCTTATTACAATGACTCATTGTTTGATGTGCCAAAAATATTTATGCAAATGCATTGCTATTTATAGATTTATTGGCACTTACCTTGTATGAAAGTACCGCTACATAGATGATAACAATATTGCATACTAGACCCCACTGCGCCGTCTTATGAATATGCAATATGGGACTCCAATAAAAAGACATCTAGTGTGTGCCGCAACGAGATCATAAAAACATAGGTAGAACAGATAAAAACCAATAAAAATGGTTACTATGGTGCCTAAATACTGTGATGTATTCTATGTTTTTGCATCTAAAAACCAAAAAAATATTCTCTACCTAATTGAAGAGTGTTTGTCCCAAGAAGATGTAGATATTGCTCAACAACTTCGACAGTTCCCTACTTTTACTGTGGTGGGCACAACATAAACATTACACACAACTTTTGGCTTGTTAAGGGCCACCCTTTGGGGAACTCGGTTGAGGTTGAGTTCCACTGAGAACAGCAAATCCAATTTGGATGTTTTTGATGAAAAATGTAACATGTAACACTTAAGTTAATAAGCCGTTGCATAATATGTGTTATAGATCGATAATTGCATTACGTTTACAGCTTCGAGTGTCTGAGTATCGGAGCTCCGTTACGTTCCACGTCCATTGAACGTTTAATTGCGTGCGATCGACACCCTTCCTTTCACCGTTAGTGCAACTCTATTTGGGTTAACTGGTTATCGTCTTCATAAAACCCATCGCGTTAATTCATTGCAATTGTAACAGTCCGGCCGAGTGGCGCCGAATCAACTTGCATACGCTCACATAGTTGGAGATGTCTTTTGGAGTCCCTAGACGGTCAAAATTGCTTGACAAGCACGCAAATTTCACGCAAAATTTAAATTCAGAACGGAGCTTTATGTGCTTATCAAGCAATCTACGTGATTGATGATGCTTGATGAAAAATTATATTTTTACACACATTCAGTTACACTGTGTCACTCTGTGGCAAATAAGATTAAAATGAATGCGGATGCTTGCCAAATACGCTGCAAGCCTCGTCAAGCGTGCTTGTCAAGCACGTAAATGCTTGTCAAGCCATTTTGACCGTGTAGGGACTCCATTAGTGCTCACTCCTAGAACCTTCTCATGAAGTGGTGTCCTTGCAAAACGAGCTCAAGCGGTTGGTAGGTGACTATTATTTGTCGATATTTATTTATTTCACAAGAGTGGGCCGCCGCAGCCGGGGCCGCTAATTATCTGCAAAAACCATAGTCGATCGGAACCGGTTCCCGCGATCCTTGTCGCTAACCGAGAAGTGGCATCTCGGCCGTGTACTGCTTCAGATCATTGAGAAAATAAGTAAAATGCACTTTCCTTGAATGCAATTGAGTATTCTCCGTTACCTTGTACCCAGTTGAAGCTGTACGACTGTCTTCCATTTGATTACTGAGAAAATTTAATCAGTCGCTAACTTAATAATATTACAAAAATGAAATAGCTGAAGATAAATCATATTATATAAAAACTTGCTGTTAGACTGTTACACGAGACTTTGTTCTCGTAGCTTTATAAAATATGGCCTATAATGTAGCTAGGTTAAGGAATTTTAATTTGGTTCACCAGTTTTTGAATTTATTCATTACAAAACAAAAAAAAAATACAAATCTTCTGTTTATAATATTGTGATAATATTATCACAGTGTTTTGGTATAGGTAACAGTGTTTTGCAAATATTTTTAAATTAAATTTTACTATTATGTGAGTGAATTTTGTAGTAAGTAAAGATAAGAAGGTAATGCCAATAATAAGGAGGTGTTATTGAGGCTATCTCCGATCGGGCGTGTGTGGTCGCCGCTTGTCACCCAACACAACTAGGATACCCTTCACATAGTTTCATAGAGCCTTTTACATTATTTTACATACGAGCCTTCGGTCCAACCAACGTACTTACGTTGGTTACGTATAAAGACAACCTTTTAAAACTAATCAGTATAGGTTACGACAGTAACTCTTATTTAATCTGGGGTATAGGTAGCTATAAGGCACTGAACATAAAATATTTGAATTTCTTTTTTAATATGTTATTTTGTGAAAATGTCACCCTTTGTATGTTCAATGTTGGGTTTTTGTATAAGCACGTGCAGTTCACTTTGAAAGTTACATATTCAAATTCTGCCAAAATCAACGAAATGGGATCCAAATTGAATTATTGCAAAGATGAAAATGTAGACTAGAACCATATATGGTCCGTAAGCCAGGCACTAATTTCGTCAATGATTTCCTCTCAGTCGATTATTTATAAAATGCCTGAGAGAGTTGTATCATGATGCGTTGTGAAGGTCAGCTGCGGCTCCGATGGTGGGTTGAGCAGTGGTAGCCCGTTACACTTTCAGAGCATCAGCTGACAAGCATTCCACCAAGATATAACCAGCTGACTTTTTTATTTATTAACAGCAATACATAAACTATCATCTGATAAATTTTCTATTGGGAGGTAATCACTGAACACGTATATATTCGTGTGACCTGCAGACGCATAATCCACCATTTTATATATAGCTGATAATTTTGTTTCTTCAAAATATTAGGCTAACTATAATTTGATGAATTTTTAATCGGGAATAAATGATTAAATTTTTTTTTTATTATGTGCGTGGGCGGCTACCACTCTACTGCTCAACCCACCATCGGAGCCGCAGCTGACGTTCACAACGCTTCATGATACAACTCTCTCAGTCATTTTACGAGTTATCGACTGGGAGGAAATTTGTCATGAAAATCTGTCGCTGGCTCACGGACCAATACTACACTATATTAAATTCCGAAATACTATAAAACAATTTTAATATCCTATATTTACAAGAACTTTGGTGGTCCTGCATTGATTGTGTATAAGGATTTTTGTTTATGATAAATTTATTTATTTATTTTTATATTATTTTCATGATTAGAAAACAAAATATAATAACCTGGTTGAGTTGCCTTGATAGAACCTTCGAAATATTCTTTTATATGTACATATATTTAACTTGAATCCATTAGAGTAGCTTAAGTTTTGAACAAAGCGACGCCTTACTTGACCATTCACAAAATACAATAGCAGATATTGATAACAAAAGGTATGGCGGGTCACGAGTTCAATCCCTAGTGGCCGCACACCTCAACCGTCGTCGTGAAAGTTCACGGGGTTGCTGTTAATTATCGTTTTAGCCGTTGGCCGATATTGCGATATATCTGTATGCCTATAGTGTGCCTATAGTGTGTCTGTATCACACGGTGGGAAAATTCTAGCGGTGGGACATTTATTAGAGACTAGCTGGTGCTCGCGACTTCGTCCGCGTTGAAGAGTATATTAAATTATAACACTTATAAACTGTTAACGCCATCTAGATACCGTGGAGTGGATCGCTAAAAATAACCCCGAACAGTTCTACCCAAATCCGATAGATGGCGCTATCAGGTGTATCCCGGGCCAAGCCGCTAGTATATACTTTTATATTAGATTTCCCGTAGGAATGAAGCATTTTTCCGCGGTAAAAAGTAGCCTATGTTAATCAGGGATAATGTCCGCTTCTAATGGTAAAAGAATTTTTCAAATCAGTCCAGTAGTTTCGGAGCCTATTCAATAGAAACAAACAAACCATCAATCAAATCTTTCCTCTTTATATAGTAGTGGTTTTATATTTTTTTTTTGTATAGATTATTTACACTAGCTGGTGCCTGCGACTTCGTCGGCGTTGAAAAAGAAAAGTAGCCTATCTTGTGTCCCGTACGTCTAAATATTTATCTACCAAGTTTCATGAAAATCAATTATGGAGGAACGTACAGTACATAGATACATACAATACGTTTTATTATTAGTATAATAGGTATTGATTGATTATATGATACGTACATAAAATGGCTTTATCTTTGTCCTGCATGGACACAATTTCCTGGTTATTGCTGGTAATGAAAGAAAATTAACACTATTTTGTAATTTTTTTTTGGTAATTCTTTGGGCTCTGGCTCTCCGCTCACCGAAACACAATACTTCGGTCGTCAATGCAGTTTGTCCTGCCCGTTCTACCTATCCTATCCCTACTAAATATTCCCGCTTGTAGTAAAATTATATAGAGATATGATATAGATATCTACCATGTAACTACTGCTGAGATTGCGAAATGAAATTCAATAGAATTTTTATATTGACCATGTTATTCTGAGCACCCAATAATTACGAAAACTTGTAACTGTACTAACAGTGAGATTACGTGTCCGTGAGCAATAAAGTAGTATTGTTTACAGGTGGTTTTAAAATGGTAACGTGTTAATTGCACAAAAAATAGGTTGCTATAATAGCGTTCACTCGATTAACTAACGGAGGCTGCGATGCAGTTCACCAGAGGTGAACAATGGCTTAATTTTGATGATGTGTCCGCAGGTATAACGTACTTGAGCGGTGAGAATTTCCTGGACGTGCTCGACAATGGTGTGGAACTGTGCCAGTTGGCAGCCGTCATCCACGACCGGGCGAGGGAAGCGCTCGATCAGGGACTTGTCGTGGGGGTACGTATAATGTGGAATAAGCCCGTTTGGCGGCAGTAACCTACAGAACCTACCACCTTACAGAATACCACCGTGAACACCGTTGTGTTTCGATGTGTGAGTAAGGGATGCCAGAGCCCATTACCCCATCCCTCCCGTATCCCTTATCCTTAATCCTTCTATGGTCGGCAGCGCAATTGTAGCACTTATGGCGTTGCTTTTGTTAAAAAAACCTGCGAAGTTGACAGCGAGCAACTCTAATAATGTACAAAAGACTAACTGTTGCACGCGCGCGACTTCGTCCACGTAACTTTATAAGATATTACATTCATGTCTGTGAAACCATGGAAATACACATACAAAATTTCAACCCAATCGGTCAAGCCGTTTAGTAGTTGACATACAGACAGCAGCGCCACCTACCGGGTCCAATTGTATTTTTAAATCATCCAAAAAATCATCGAAATACCCATATAAAATTTCAAACCAATCGGTTCAGCCGTTTAGAAGTTATGTGAAAAAGATAAGTACGGAAGGATAATTTTTACTACCCGTTGTCCTATTACCCGTTTTCCCGTAGGAATAAAGCATTTTCCCGCGGTAAAAAGTAGCCTATGTTCATCAGGGATAATGTCGGCTTCTAATGGTAAAATAATTATTCAAATCGGGCCAGTAGTTTCGGAGCCTATTCAATACAAACAAACAAACAATCAAATCTTTCCTCTTTATAATATTAGTATAGATGTTATAATACATGACAAGCTGGTGGCCGCGATTTCGTCCGCGTTGAAAAAGAAAATATGTGAGTAATTATTACACGATGCGATATCGTAAAAATAAATTTTAAAAAATCATTTTCTATTAGCACCATCTGATGGCGCAAATAAGACTTTTCGTCACTGCAGTCTGCCAGTATTATATTTAATGTCACTATGTCTTCTGGTGTCATTAGTATCCAAACTCCAAAGATCTTAACGGAACGGTAGTAATACCAAATCTATGTTGGTGTCACTTTCCGATTTTGACACCGGCGCGTCGTTGGAGCGTTAGCCTTGTCCTTACGAAGTAATATAATATGTACGTCAATGATAATGGCAAAACCCAAATAATTTTCAGCCAGTGCCGCAGATTCGCGGTCGCTGCTGGCAGCGAGCGGCTCGTCGCAGCTTCTTCTCTCGGGACAACACCGAGAACTTCATCACCTTCTGTCGCGAGCTCGGCGTCCACGAGAACCTTTTGTTTGAAAGCGACGATCTTGGTAAGGCTAAATCTCTCACGATGAACACACAAAATAACACTACTCGCTTTGTCTATCTGAGAACTTGATACAATGAATACAATGTGCTAGTTTTGTAAACAGTAGAACATGCAAAGTATCTGTATTAATATGTTTTAAATCCAAAAACATAATGATTTGTTTAAAACCGAAACCCTGTAAATTTAAATTTGTAATGACAATCTTAAAGAGTTTCTTGGAGACACCTAATTGATAAATAAATATTTCAATTTTAATTTTTTTTCTCAACTTGCAACTTTCTTTTTTATGATTTGCTATTAAATTGAGATGATGTGTACAGTTCTCCACAATCAGCCCCGGCAAGTGATTCTTTGCCTCCTGGAAGTGTCGAGACTGGCCACCAAGTTCAACATAGAGCCACCGGGTCTCGTTCAGCTGGAGAAAGAGATCGCGATGGAGGAACGAGATTCAGGTCTAGACAGCGCCATGTCAGGCGCCGCCTGGCAGTTCAGAGACTCTTCGCCAATTGCTGAAGGTGACAGGTAAACACACATACCTATATTCCATTTTGACTATAACATATAACAATTGCGCACAATCTATTACGTTTAGAAGTCGATCGACGCGCTTAGATTAATAATTGATCTCGCTGCGCTCAACTAGATACCGCCGGCGTACTTGTCAAATGCGGCAACAAATACTAACGCCGAAATCGGCGTAGTTGAGTCGGTCACACTGCAAAGTGGCTGTGACGTGTACGTGCCGAATGTTTTATTAAATTTTGGCCATAATAAAATGCCAGTTTGCGTAGTGAAATTATGTAAAAAGTGATAAAAAGTGACGATGTCTTACACACACTTGGCTTTTTTCCGAAACCCTGGTAAATTTAAATTTATAATGACGATCAAAAGAGTTTCTTGTAGAAACCTAATTGATAAATAAATATTTTGATTTGATTTGACACTACAATAATAAGTTGTCGAATTCACGAGATAGCGCGGTATCTAGTCAAGCGCAGCGAGACCAATCATTAATCTAAGCTATTAGGTATAAGTAAGTATATGGTATTTTCAATTTTCAAATGTACTCGAAACAGAATGACGTATTTGATTGATTTTGTTTTGTATTTACATACGCTTATAGTTGGGTTAAAGGAAAAATCCACAATAATTTTAAAATTATCACTACTAGGCAATTGATAATTTTGCAGGATCTTTGTAAAATATGTACTTACTATGTTTTAATTTTTAGGCCAAACACTGAACCTCCACCGTTGACGCCCGAGGTCCCCGAACGTGAGTCCATACTAATTATATATGAAACAATGAAAAAGTAAATCGCTATGGTCAGACTAACATTCGTAAATTGATATTATTCCAGGTGAACTGGCGCTTCCTGACAACGCCGATGCGGAGAGCACCAAGTCCGGGGGCACAGTGGACAGCACCGACTCGGATGTGCCTCTCAAACCTACCAACGAGTTGGATAAGAGGGTATTTCTTTTTCAATATTTTTCAAGAGAAAACTTCCTTAGGCGAGTTTTGCTGAATCACGCCTACCTACCTACTCTGGGCCAAAGATTTAAATCAAAAGATGTGGCGTTATCTCCTCGCGCCATACTAAAACCACACCGAAAATTCTGCACTACAGTTGCACGCCAGCTACAGTGAGTGACGGTCGCTTGTTGAGAGCGTCACTATCGTCACAGTCACATTTGAAGTAAAGAATGTCTGTCTTTAAAAGTGTGTTTAGACAAAAATATATACTATTAATACTTTTGCCTTTACTATAATGTATGTTGTATTTTGTAACACAGTTTCGCTAGTAATGCCGCATCTCTCGATTTAAATCTTTGCTCTGGGCTTACTCGGCTCCACGAGACATTTAAAATTTATCATTTCTATCAAGCCATAAGCACATGCCCATTTTTTTTTCTTATAAATAAGCATAATAATTTGTGAAGGTACAATTGGTGACGCGGCTGATGGAGCGAGGTTGCAACTGTGGCTCCGGCAAATGTTCCAAACTGCTAAAGGTGAAGAAAGTCGGCGAAGGACGGTACAATATCGCCGGGAGGAACGTCTTCATTAGGGTACGTTGTTAGGGTAAAACGTTATTTTAGTGGCATAAAAAGAAATAGGCAGTAACTACCCCTTGTAAAATTACAGCACGTAAAATGTGTTTCTGTGAATAAGTAATGTCAGAGTCCATTATCGCTCTTATCTCTTACCCTTAATTTTACTTAAGTCGGCAGAGCAATTGGAGAAGCTAAGCGTTTCTTGTATTAACAGTATTGTCACTCTGTTTCCAGCTCTTGAAAGGTCGTCACATGATGGTACGCGTCGGCGGCGGTTGGGACACTCTGGAGCATTTCTTATCCCGCCACGAGCCCTGTCAGGTGCGGTTGGTGACTCAGGGACGGCGCGGAGACGTTCTCCCCGTTCCACTTCCATCGCAACCCGTAGAACCGGAACACATTTCTCCCACCGGCAGCAAGGCTTCCCTCGCAGGCACAGTTTCACCCGTAGACAGTAAAGCTTCCTCGATTAGCGGCAAAACATCGCCCACAGAGAAAAGCGGCAGAACCACCCGCGCCTCCAGCAAGGCCAGCAGCGGGAAGAGTTCTCCCGTCCAGGTGAAGCGCACCTCGACCCCGATCAAGACCTCCTCCGCCGGAAGCCTCAGATCCTCTTTGACGCTGCCTCTGAGGACCGACACCGTTGACGGACGTCAACCGAAATCTCCCGCACTGCGCACTAGAAAGCAATCAGCACCCTCTAGCTTTAGCACGCCGAGCACGCCGACCGGTAGGGTCGTTCGAACGCCGCCCGTAGAACACAGAAAATCACTCACGCCGAACGCTCCGAAAAAGTCCAGAAGCATGAGCCTGGCCGCGGTGCCCACGAACGAGAAGAAGCCTTTCTGCGGCACGGACAGGTTGAATCAGGCGAAGAAGACGCGCAGCGCGAGCGCGGCTTCCACGCCCACTCGCAGCCAAAGCTTAGCCACCACGCCCTCGCACGAAATCAACGGCCACGCGAAGAAGACTCGAAGCATGAGCCTGGCGAGTCCCAGCGCGCTGAGGCCTCTGAGCGGCGCCATCACGCAGGCCGCCATAGAGGAGAGCATCCGCCTGTCGCTGGCGGCCACCTTGGAGGAGAGCAACCCGTGCCCCAAGAAGCCTTTCCTCCACATCAAGGCCAAGTACAGAAGTCCTCCGCCGCGAGAGGTGCCGCCCAGATAACGCGAACGCGCCGCAAACCCACATTCCATTAGTTTTATTCACTTTGACGGCGAGTAAACCCATTTAATTAGATCTCCGAAGAGCAATCTCCTTTAATATATCGATGTAGTTACTCGCGAATTAATTTTACTCTCTGACTCTGGGGAGACTAGTCATAATCAAATTTGTTTTCTTCATATAAATGTAACGTGTTATTATGATATTATAATTTAATGATTTATGTGTTGTAATGATATATATTTAATATTTTTCAAGTTATAGGTACAATAAGTAATAATAATTATATAGTTTATATTATATTTATAAGGACGCAATAAAATTTCTCTTAGCTATAGTACGAAATAATAGAAGTGGCCTCGAACGCTGTAGCGACCTCCACGGTACAAAATTCGTTGTATAAAAATATTCACATATCCACTATTTTCATACGAGACAATATATTAAATATTTTTGCACTGACACTAGATAGAAATGAGCTACTAATTAGTCACGATCGTCCGATTACTAGCGCACTAGTATTATTATGCCGATACCTTATGAAAACCATCGCTTCTAGTACCATAAAGCCCATTTTAGTACATAATTAGATAGTGATAAGTGACATTGTATCAGGGACACATATTGTATATGTATTGACGAATGAATAAATTGGTCCGCAATCCTATATAATGAAAGAGCTTAGCGTTGGGCCCGTTAGTTTTAAATTGGCATAGGTCCGTGATAAGAAACTGCCAATCTATCTACCTACTTATTTTTTGCAATATTGTGCCAACAGTTTCGATGTAATGTATGATAATAAACTTTTAAATAACTATTCATTACATATTTTGTTTTAATCTTTCTGCAACCCAATATTTTGTATACAAGATAACGCTTACAAAACCACAAGAAAAATTACTTAACAATACAAATACAGAATGGAATCACTTTTGGGTTGGTCTCTTGAATCTACCTCCACTGGGATCCCTATGATGCACTTTTAAAGGACTATAAATAATCATAGACCTTATCAATTAAATGTTTCAAATGTCTAAAAAAAGGATACCCAAGTAATAATTGAAGACGTGAGTGGATGAAGGCGTTATGTCGCATTTTTGGGTTTTTTCGTTTTTTTGCGTTGATGAAGGTATTATATCCATATGAATGTTTACAGACCTTAAGATAGTCGATTTAAGACATTTTTGTAATATATAAGAGCTATAGTCACTTTTGTTAATTAAATTAATACTAGTGTTTACTGGCTATCATACCATTAATATTTTAGGTTGTTTAGTACTTATAATTTTGTACAAAAAACAGTTCCGTGGCGACTTCTCTCAAAAATTCAGTGTAAAACTTTAACCTCGATTTATTCGAAATTGGAATAATGCGACATATCACCTTCATCCACTCACGTCTTCAATTATTTTACAAAAACAATACCTACGAAAAGGAAACATATGTACAGGTAAAGCCTATGTACGTATTCTTTCTCAGTTCTTAGAGATGTTTTACTTGACCGTGGTTTGACAGTACTTTAATGCTCGTAGCATTAGTTTTTATTTAGCTATAAATATTAGTTTTGTGGCCTTATACTTGAACACGCAATACTTACACATAGTACCTAACTCTTATTTAATCTGAGCTTACACTTCAAATGAGCACTGCTCCGTAGGTAACAGATTTTGCTTTCCATGATGTCTTACCTTCTTACCTGTCCAACCAGACTCCTTTTACAATTCTATGTAAGTATTTTGTGATTACATATTCCATATCTCTGACTAATAGGTTAGGTAGGTACCGAAACTAAAGCGAGGCCAACGAGACAGCAGATTCCTTGGTTTTACTATACTCTGCGTTTGCTCTCATAAATTGGACAGCTCCTAGGGACGGCAGGTGTGATGTTGTGTTTTTGATGTGTGTATGTATGTTCCATATAGATTCCAACACCGCCTAACAGATTTTAATGAAATTAGTCCAATGGACGTTCATGTTTTCCCTAGCTAATATTCTTTTAACACCTAGGAACGCGGATGATGTCGCTGGCAAAAGCTAGTTAATAAATATATACCTATAAATGTTTGCAGTGTCGCCGCCGAGCGTTGGCGTTGCGAGTGGACAAGAGTCCGGTGTACGTGCCGGTCCGGGCGTCTGTCACACCGCACCGACGCCGTTACACTTATTACAACAAGATGTTCAAACCAATGTGTTACGAGCTGCCACAACCGTTCAAAATATCGCTAGTTTAAGCCGCAAACTAAATAAGGCTAGGTTTACACTATTACGTGTAAAGGAGACTCACATTGTACGTGTAAAAGTTTACACGTAATTTAGCTCCTAATCGCTAGCGATCACTTGAAACCAAATTACACTTTATGTACCTATATTGAATGGCAATAAAATAAATCGATGCTGTGGGCAAGGTGAGAAAACAATGCAATGCCCAATGTTACAAATTCACTTCTACATTCGTGTCTGTGAAACCATACAAAATTTCAATCGGTCAAGCCGTTTAGTAGTTGACATACCGACAGTAGCGCCACCTACTGGGTCCAATTGTATTTTTAAATCATCCAGGAAACCATCGAAATAGGCATATAAAATTTCAACCCAATCGGTTCAGCCGTTTAGAAGTTACGTGAAAAAGAAGTAAGGTACGGAAGGATAAAATTTTTACTACCCGTTGTCCTATAACCCGTTTTCCCGTAGGAATGAAGCATTTTCCCAAGGTAAAAAGTAGCCTATGTTCATCAGGGATAATTTCGGCTTCTAATGGTAAAAGAATTTTTCAAATCGATCCAGCAGTTTCAGAGCCTATTCTATACAAACAAACAATCAAATCTTTCCTCTTTATAATATTAGTATAAATAATATAGACTAAGGCTTATCTTGGTAACATAAATGGATATTTCTCAATTATATTACGTGCCTTAACAGATCTTATCTAAAAAAATATATAAAATAATTATATATAAATTTCGTGTCGTAACTATGTAACCAGTTACGTGACAAGAATTGTTTTTCTTGCTACGAAACCAGTTACGTACGAAGAAATCGTACTTCTTTCTACGAAATTGGATAAAATAAAACCACATTTATTTCATATTCAAGATTTACTAAATAATTTCAATCATATACATTATACATGTATAATAAAACGGTGCGAAATAAAAGTACATCTTATAAATAACATGTGGAATGAATAAATAAATACATATTGGAATAATAATCACTCAAAATTACTGGTATTTTTTGTATTTCAATACGACCCTATAGATTGTGAATATTGTCATATTGATATTAAAATAACACATGAATGTAATGATTGCTTTATGGATAATATACTTTTTTGCGTCAAAAATTACAAAATTCTAAGCATACAGGTACTTACTAAAACATTATATTACCTAGTTTTTAAGCTTAAATCTAAATACTAGTCTCTATGACTAAGCTGCGTTTTTTTTTAATTCGAAGGAGTAGTTTGAAAGGTAAAAATGTCAAATTTTAATATAATGTTACCAGCGTTTTTCCGTAGTATTTTTCTTAAAGAGTTGGTTTTTCTTCCTACGAAACAAGTTACGTACGACCGACTGCGAAACCAGTTTCTGACACATCTTTGCGTTTGTGGGAAAGGGACAAAACACATTTTTGCATTTCCTTAACACAGGCATTGTATTTCGTTAACACAGGCCTGCATAGCTATTGGCTATTTCGTAGAAAGACAGAAAAAAATATCTTTGTACGCAACTGGTTTCGTAACAAGAAAAACAATTCTTGCCACGTAACTGGTTACTTAGCGTTAGTTTCGTGGGCAGCCGAAGGGAATTAATGTTCTATAAGTTTTTAAAAGTCCGATTAGGCGATTAGGAAACCCGCAACTCGGGAAATGTCAAATTATTCCTTCGAATTAAAAAAATAACGCAGTACAAAAAGAATACATAGTGTTGTGGGCAACGAGTTGCAAATGGTAGCCATTGAAAAATAGCTCTAATTACTATAGCGATTAGGACGTATTATAATTATTATTAGTAGGATACGTTACGCAATATTAAACTATTTTAAACATAACCGCTTCTTTTTTTTTTTAATATAAAATCTAAACCAATCTCAAGAAGATTTTCTATAATTATGAATCCCAGATAAATAATATTATTATATATGGGATACATTTTGCCGATGGGATTAATAAATACTTTTATAATGAGATAATATATTTAAATTTATTTGGCAGAGATATTTTTCCTCATTAATAAAGGACTGTTCATACTTTTACACGACGATATTATTATTATAATTTTTTATTATTAATTATAACTTAATAGATTAAATTGTTAATTTAATCATTATTTAATAAATGTTGAGTACATAAAATGTTAATAAAACAGAAAATTGTGTCCATTTGTGATACAATTATGACATTTATGAATCAATGCCTTAAGTGACAGTTGGGAATAGAACTGTCAAAAGTTGATCCAGGTTCAATCCGGGTCAATGGTGGGATGCCTATGTTTGGCAGTGGACGTCCTATGGCCGATATTATTGATGGTAAATGTCAAAATGGCCATCGTAATGGGACAATAGACTTCTTTTCATAAAAGAAGTCCAAGACAACTAATGTATTATGTATTGAAGACGTGAGTGGATGAAGGTGATAAGTCACTTAAATTCCAATTTTGAGTAAATCGAGGTTAAAGTTTTACTTTTAATTTTTTAGATTAGTCGCCAGCCACGGGACTGATTTTTGTACTAAATTATGATGCCAATAATATTTTAGATGTAGCAATTAAACATTTGTATTAATTTTTTTTTAAAAAAAAAGTGAACATAGCTCCCTTTTCCTTTAACAAAAGTAAACTTTTGTGCACTTTTTGATTACACGACACCTTTTTCAACTATTTTCCAAGTGTCTTAAATTGACGATCTTAAGGTCTGTTATCATTTATATGAACATAATTATTAGCTTCATCAATCAATGCATGAAAATGAAAAACTGCAAAAATGAGACATATCACCTTCATCCATTCAGGTCTTCAATTCATCGAGGTGTGGCGCCAGTGTAGTGGTTACTTCTTCTTGCTCTTACCGAGCGTTAGGGTGTGGTGCGAGTGCGCCGCCGTCTGCTTGCGCCGATTGAACTCGACCGTGTCGTCCTCAATCTTCTTCCTCAACTCCTCGAGCCTCTTCTTCTCGTCCGTGTGCTCCTTCTTCAACTTGTCAAACTTCGCTTGCAACTCCTTCTCGTTCTCCTTCAGCTCCGCCTCCTTCTCCTTAACACGCTGGACGAACATCTGCCTCATCTCGTCCTCCTTGTGCTGGAGCTCAGCGAGGTGGGTGCTCCTCTTCGCTTCGAACGTTTGTTGGAACGAGACCGGCTTGTTGTCCGCGTCCACATCGCTGAAACCCATCTGTTGGAGTCGCCTGCGCCTGTACAACTCGTAGTGGCGCGCGTGGGTCTTCTCGCGCATGTCCTCCATGTTTGTGCGGATCAACATCTCGCGCAGTTTGACAAAGTCGCAGTGGGCCTCGTTCTCGACTTGTACCGTGCCCCACGGGTACTGACGCGCTCGGAGGGTCTTGTTGCCAACGCGTACCATCTCCGTTGAACCGACCACGGCGAAGGGCACGTGCGAGTTCATGCCACCGTTCACTTCGGCAACGGACTCGTCGTCCGTTGGGAACGAGTAAATCTGTACACCGTTAGCGTTGAGCTCCTCGATGATTTTACTTTTGAACTTTTGCAGTTCAGTCTTGGAGATTGTGTCCGCTTTAGCTATTATTGGTATTATGTTCACTTTGGTGTCCAGTTTCTTCATGCACACCAGATCGATGGACTTCAGTCCGTGCCCTGAAACGGTATAATATATTATTTGAGCTACATACATACATATATATGCAAATTATTAAAAAATATATATAATATTCAGTAGTGGCAATAAACACTGCCAATAGTCATAAATCGAGGAACCTGTGGGGCAATCACTTCCTTACAGGAGACAACCAAATAAGAATATAATATGTGATGCTACGGTAAATAATTTGATGAAAATTTATTTATTTTCAGACAAATCAGTCTATACAGAGTAAATTTTTATAAAAATCTAGCTGCTGCCCGCGACTTTGGCCGCGTTGAAAAAGAAAAATGTAGCCTACGTAGGACCAAATGTTTATTTACAAAGTTTCATGAAATTCAGTTAATTCGTTTAAGAGTTATGAGGAACATACATACATACACAAACTCATCAATGTTAAGTATTTATCAATAAAATATTGAAAATTTAGCAGAAGGGATAAAATTTGTTCAATATTGTTGTGTGAACATTAAACCGTATTATAATTATAATAATTTAGATTCCATTTCATGTGCAACAAAGCATTCCTAACCCATTAATTATTCTCCTCGTTACCAAATCACTTTTGTAAACTATAAACATTTATTCACTATTGTTTGTGAATGAAATGCAACGCACACATTCCTTCCCCTCCTCGCATTGTATTTACGCCAATAATACATTGGCATTCGTATGCATTCTACTAATAACAAAAAATATTTCTCAATTGAATATATATTAACCGCTTGACCGGCAGGCTTATTATCTAAATGCCTCAGCTGAGCCATAGGCGAAAAATGCGAAAAAATTGTGCAATATCACACTAAATTGTTAATGTTATGAGCTACGTGATACAATTTAGTGTGATATTGCACAATTTAGATAATAAGCCTGCAGTTTTGTAGGAGTTATCGTGCCCCTAGCGCGAAACTAACTCAATGACTTTAAATACACTAGCTGGTGTCTGCGACTTCGTCCGCGTTGGAAAAGAAAAAGTAGCCTCTATCACGTGTGCCGTACGTCTAAATGTTTATCTACCAAGTTTCATGAAAATCAGTTAATTCGTTCAAGAGTTATGGAGTTTTTAGGAGTTTTTCCTGTATGTATGAACATACATACATACAGAAATCGCCTAAAAATCGCCAATTTAGTTTCAGTATATCATGTATAGAGCCTATAAACACGATATCTCTGAAAACAAAGTAACTTACTCCATGACCGAACCTTACAGATTTGTTATTAGCATTGATTATAGGTGAATTATTATATTAAGGTTTGAAGGCGGGACTTGTGGGGGAATCGGCGCATGTGTACAATTGCGCATAAAATTGCTAAGAAAAATGACATTTTTTTTTCTTATTTCGTAATTTTTCACGTCACTAACTTAACATTACATGCAGTGTTGATATTCCTTCCATAAAATCATCGTGCGATGTCGAAGAAGAACGTTTTTTTTTAGGCATGACCATGATCACCATGACGTATTTACTAATACGATAAAAAATCTGTACGCAACAGTACCCGAGAGACTCGAGACGCGCGAACGAAGTGCGGGAGGGGAAGAGCGACTGAGTCTACCAATAACGTGTCGGCACACCGACGCGTACCCTCACTTTCCTCTGCCCCCTCAAAGACCTAAAAATAGGATTCTGCGCACATTTGCCGAGAAGTCTTTATTCGCTGCTCGACTTATACAACATTTTGAACGCGGACAAAGTCGCGGATACCAGCTAGGGCGGCGGTACTTTAACGTACAGGGGTTTTAATTGCAGTGTTCTATAAAGTTCGTAGAGTTTTTTGTATGACGTGCGAATTAATCCACAGTTGTTGTACATTGATGGTAGTAAAGTAAAAGTGGGATACCGCTAGACGACTTCGCGGTTTGTGTGACGCACGCGATCAGAATACAATCAATGTATGACGATATAATTATAATGTCAAGGCCTCAAGGGCGATTCCGCGCTCACTGGGTCGGGAGTAAGTTTGTCACAAAACAATAACAAATCCTTCAATAATCGGGATAAAACCTTGTTACCGGGACGACCAGGATCATAATGGCCTTAAGCAATGAAGACACATCCGAGACCTGTCCCTCTGTATTTCAAACTCTTACTTTATAAAATACTAGCCGTTGCACGCGGCTTCGCCCGCGTAACTTTATAAAATATAACCTATATTATGTTATTTGCTGAAAATGTACCTTTCTATAGGTGAAAGAATTTTTCAAATCGGTCCACTAGTTTTGGAGCCTATTCAATGCAAACAAACAAACAAACAAATCTTTCTTCTTTATAATATTGATATAGACTGGCTGTTGCACGCGACTTCGTCCATGTAACTTTTTTTTTTATAAAATATAGCCCATTTTAATCACTGATTATAATATAGGCGAATTTTTTTTTTAAATCGGTCCACCAGTTTCTGAGCCAATTCAAACAAACAAACAAACAAACAAGCAAATCTTTCCTCTTTTATAATATTACTAAGTATAGACAAACATACAAATCTTTTTATAATATTAGTATAGATTAACAAACAAACTTAACTTAAGCAAAAGTCGAATAAAGTGTCTTAGTATTTCTATCCTCGAATCGAATGGTACCGAGTACTGACCTGTGGGACATATGAAGTAAAGACAGACGTGCAGTCTGCTGTCGTGGTACGAGGAAATGGAGCGCTTGATCTTCAACTCCTCCTGAAGGTACGCCTCAAACTGAGCATCGATGTAATCCACGACGGCCTTGAAACTGTCCTCCTTGTTCACCTGGTCTCCGTATCCGATTGTATCGCAGATTGTCAACTGCAACAGACATAACAAATTATTACAGTTTACATGCGAGTATTGAATTATATTTTCACTGCAGAACAAGTTTTTTTATGTGTATGAAGTAGTAAACAATTAAAACTGTTGTAATTCTTAGGATTTCTCTGACTTAGAGATACGAGGGCGGGATGATAAGTAACTAGCCTCTGCTATTTAAAAAGTTAAAATTAAAAAAATATATATGTCATTTTTAAATTCGTATCTCTGGCCACCTGTGTTTTAAATTTGAATTTGGTGGCGTGAAAATTTTATTGATTTTTTGTCATTTGAAAATATATTTCGTCAACTGTATTCAAAATGGATAAAATTGAACAAAGAGCGGTGATAAAGTTTCTTCATATGAAGGGTATGAAGGGGAAAGATATATATGACGAATTAAAGAATGTTTTGGGTGAATGTGCTCCTTCTTATGCCACAGTAAAAAACTGGGTGGCTGAGTTTAAACGCGGTCGTACATGTGTCCAGGATGAAGCCCGCCCCGGACGTCCAAAAAGCGTCACGACTCCGGAAATGGTCGTGAAAGTACATGATATGGTTTTAGCAGATCGACGATTGAAGTTATCTGAAATAGCTGACACTACAGGTATCTCAAAAGAACGGGTGCATCATATCCTAAGTGAGGAATTAAATATGAAAAAGTTATCGGCCCGTTGGGTGCCGCGATTGCTTACGCACGATCAAAAAAGGATTCGGGTGCAAAACTCAAAAGAATGTCTGGACCGTTTTCAGAGTAATAAGGCCGATTTTTTACGTCGATTTGTAACAACAGATGAAACATGGGTTCATCATTATACGCCAGAATCAAAAAAGTGGATTCAATCGGGATGCCCGGCTCCAAAAAAAGCCATGGCTGTAAAGTCGGCTGGAAAAGTGATGGCTTCCGTATTTTGGGATGCAGATGGGATCTTGATGATAGATTACCTTCCTAAAGGTCAAACAATTAATGGAGAATACTACGCTAATCTTCTAGATAAGCTTCATCAATGTATTCAGCAAAAACGACCAGGTTTAGCGAAAAAAAAAAATCATTTTCCACCAAGACAACACTAGGGTTCACACATGTGTTAAAGCTATGGCAAAAATCAACGAATTGAAGTATGATTTGCTGCCCCACCCACCTTATTCGCCTGATCTAGCGCCATCAGACTTCCACTTATTCCCTAAGCTCAAAACTTTTTTGGGCGGACAGAAATTTGCCACAAATGATGAAGTCATAGCCGCTGTAGAGGAGTATTTTACAGGCCATTTTATGGAGAAATCATTTTATGGAAGGCACTACTGCTTTAGAACGAAGATGGAATAAGTGCGTAGAGGTTCACGGAGACTATGTCGAAAAATAAAATTAATTTTATCACGGAAAGTTAAGTGTTTTCTTATTAGGCTAGTTACTTATCATCCCGCCCTCGTAGTTTGCTTCAGATAACTATACAGATATTTTATTACAATTCTGTAAATTCCAAACAAAATATTTAAGCAATTTTAAAATGCAATATTAATGATTAATTGAGATTTGAGAAAACAAGTCGATAGAAAGTTTTGTTTTGAATAAATCCATTAAAGTACATATTTATGATTTTATTTCAATAAAATGTTTCCAATATTAATAACCTATGTTTATTCTAAACTAGCTGGTGCTCGCAACTTCGTCCGCGTAGAAAAGTATAAAACGCCATCTACCGTATTTTGGATAGATGGCGCTATCTCCCGGGCCAAGCCGCTATAGTATTTACTTTTATTTTAGATTTCCCGTAGGAATGAAGCATTTTCCCGCGGTAAAAAGTAGCCTATGTTCATCACGGATAATGTCAGCTTCTAATGGTAAAGGAATTTTTCAAATTGACAAACAAACAAACAATCAAATCTTTCTTCTTTATAAGATTAGTATAGATAAATGCACAATTTGTAAAAATTACCTTCAGTCTGACATTGCTCTCCTGCAGCTCGTACGTGTGAGCCTTTAGTTTGACAGTAGGCAGGTTGTGAGGACTCGGAGTAGATTCAAAATTTGTATTGAACAGTGAGTCCATTAGCGTAGATTTTCCCAGCCCCGTCTCACCTATTCATACATACCATATACATACTAATATTATAAATGTGAAAGTAACTCTCTTTATATGTTAAGGTCGACAAAGAGGCCACGTAATGGTGGTGGGTGGTTACGTGATCAGGAAGGGACAGTCAGTAGTTAGGCCCATCACATATATTGATATAAACTATAGCAAGACATATTACAACCATCAATGAAATGAAGGCAAAATATAGGTATATTATAGCAATGTGTCAGTGTGTGGTACCTTGCTATAATATAAGTATATTAATATAATATAGCTAACACATAGCTAATATGACATTTCCCACTTCAATCTGTCATAAAGTTCAAGACAATCTCTTATTATTTACAAAACAGAGACATATTGAATGTAATATTTATAGTGAGTATAACGAGAAATATTATGAAAAGAATAAGGCAAACATTTTTAATTCAAAATTAAGGAAATAGCTCATTTCATTTCAATAAACAGACATGTTTTTCCTTGTATACCAGTTATCGCTTATTACTATTATTTACTAAACACAAATTGATATTATTATTAGCTGGTGCCAGCGACTTTGTCTGTGTTGAAAAGTTAGAACCTATATTTAGGTAACGCCTGAAATCTTTATTATAATTTTTACTGGATGAAAGGTATACAGTATACACTAAATCCCTTCTTGTATTTCTGACGTCTGCAAAATTTCATGCTAATTGGTTCAGCGGTTAACACGTGAAAAAGTACCAGACAGACGGACAGCCATACAGAGTTACTTTCACATTTATAATACTAGCTGGTGCCTGCGGTTCATATGTGAGTGGTAACGCCGGACATCGTTATCGCTGTGATGATGAAATATCAATTTCATTTCTTTCTTTTTTATGTCTCATATATAGCCTATGATTTATTCTGATGTATAAGCTATATTATTGTAAAGTTTTAATGAAATCCATTCAGTAGTTTTCGCGTGAAAAAGTAACAAACATCTATACAAACTTTCGCATTTATAATATTACATAGTAAGAAAGAATTAGTAAGTATAGATAGTATAGATTGTTAGGACAATCAATTAGCCAAGTGTTATTTAATGAGTGAAAACAAATACGTTGAAATTTAAAAAAAAATTATCAATAGGCAGTAAGGTGCATAACTTGTAAATTTGGTAGGTTCACCCACATATTTGGCCTCATTAAACAATCATTAACTAACAGATACGTGGGCGATAAGCTATCAAAACAATAGTTAATACAATATACACTTAATAAATATACTTAGTATGATTCATTCGTTACTCACCGATGCAGAGGATGTTGAAAACGAATCCATTCTGAACACTTTTGTTGACAAGCTGATCGGGTAAACTATCGAATCCGACATGCCCTGATAGTTTCAGGGTACGGAGGACCGTTTCTACCTATAATACAAAGTAATACAGTGGCCTTAATATGCTTGTATGCTATTTATTTACTAAATGAATACATATATAATATATATAAATAATATTGTTCACGACAGTTCATAAATAGTATAATGTAGTACACCGCCCTTTAATTCCAGATACATCACTTTATTTACAACTTAAAAGATAGTTCACAAAATACCAATCCTAACATTTAATCGATTCGAATTTATAATTATATACCAACAATGTATATATTGCAGTAAATTATTAATTATTTTATATATTATTAAAAATTTAAAACTCACTTTACGCTCAACCTCTATAGCCGCCATATTTACTTGACTGACCGACTTAGACTGAAAATTGAAATAGGAGCGACCGACAAATGATATGAATGAGCGAGTACTGTCATGGTACTCTGTGGTCGTGAGTATAGTGTAGTATGAGTGTAGTATAGTATAGTGTTCGTGATTGTGGTATCAAAGATCTTAAATTTTCTACATACAGTGTAATTACTTGTTACATATTTATATTGATAAAGTTCAGTGAATAAAAATCTTAACCGTCCATTATTACATTCTTTGAATTTACATTTGATACATGACTATGACTTATGACTTTATGACTTGGTTTGAATTTAAACTATAAAAACGCACATATTTTAAACAATATTTCGCATTATTCGATACCTTTACATAGATTTTTACTATTATCATTTATAAAATTGAGAGTTATTAATGCTGGTATTATTTTTTTATAATAAAGAAAATCTTTTTTGATGCTTACAACACACATAATAACAGTGTTTTACACATAAAATATATTGCACAAATAAAGGGGAAGTAATTATTAAATCAGGATAAACGTTTTAATCAACTGATTGTTAATAAGTCTGAATAAGTAAAATAATTTATTAAATTAATGTAAAAGCGTTTTTTGATTATTTGTGTTAATTAATATATTACATGAATGTTAATATTTTTTTCTTTTATTGTAAAATTTGTCCAGACTTGTATGTTTAGAACATATAATACTTATTACAACTTATAACTATAATTATCTTATGTTATGAGTATCACACATTTTTTTATTATAAATAAGTTTTATTATAAAAATTATAAAAATAATTTTAATTGCATTTTATATTAATATTTCTTATAAAAAATATTTTTATTAAAATGTTACCGTCTACAAAGTTACTTACAGAAATGGGTTTATATTGTGCGACACCTTCTTATTACAAAATGTCATATTAGGTATATATTATAATTAATCAAAATGTAAAATTATATATTGGTAATTTACAGTTACTACTTTAATCTTTATATTAATTCTACTCTAAAAAATCATATAACTTTTTTTACCCAATATACAAATTGCTAAATTTTTTTGTTGAATATGGCAACATTAGAAATTCCAAAATGGCAGAATGCGACATTGGTCTGTTATCATGTGAGCCGATGAAAATAATATTTTCTTGATTTTTCGGTCGTGAGTGAATTTTAAATCTGTGTATCAGTGAATTGTACCACCATAAACTATGGCGGACTTAAAATCACCGCCATTTAGTGAAATTAAAAGACCTGAAGAAGTCGTAAGGATGACGACAAATGATAGCTTGAAATTCGCAGTTCTTATCGGACTGATTGAAGTTGGACAAGTGACCAACCGGGAGGTGGTGAACACCGTTCTTCACCTGGTGAGTTTTCAAAAAAATCCCCTCATTACGTCATAATTTAAGCTGAAGATAATTCCTATTAGAATCCACTTCGAAAGGTTATTACTTCGTACTGTTGTTAATAAAAAAAAATTGCCATTTTATATCTTCATTATTTTGCGATTTTTGTAAATTATCTCTGTGCAAACATATTTTTGTAATAAGTGTCGTACGCGGTGGAGTCGCGTCTATTTTCATTGTTTTTATCGATCGCGCTTGGTGGCAGTGGTGGAGAATCGTAGGCGCGCGGCCAACCCTGAGGTGTTGCGGCCGGCGAACCTTGTTTGTTTTGGTTGGATTGTTTCACTCATCGTAGAAGTGATGGATGACGTTGCTTGTGGCTTGTGCTTAGTGCTGATGGTAATAAATGATGTATATCTAATTAAAGCGTTTCTAATTATTGTCTTTCTATTTAAAATTAAGTGTAATTCTTTAAGTAGGTACCGTACATTTTTAAAATTCGCTTCTTAGATATAAAATTTCGATAACTCAATTAGTGGCAGTGCCCCCTTACAGAAGACCACCGTGAAATAACAGCATGTGTGCTGTTATGTACAGCGAGTGAAGTGAGTAAGGGATGCCAGAGATTACCCCAACCCTTCCTCATCCCTCATCCTTAATCCTTCTATGACCGACAGCGCACTTTCAGCACCTATGAAGTTGCTTGTGTTATAGGCGATGGTAGCCACCTACCATCAAGTAGACCGTTGGCCTTATCATAAAAAAAAATACACTTTTTATTAATAAAAAAAATTCATAGTATCAAAAATTTTTGTTGAGCATCCAACAAAAAGTATTAAGTATATAAACTACACAAAAACTAGCCTTAATTGAAACTAGCTACTGCCCGTGACTTCGCCCGCGTAATTTTGTAAATTATGTACTAAAACCTTCCTCGAGAACCACTTTATCCATTGGTGAAAACAGCATGAAAATCGGTGCAGTAGTTTTTGAGTTTATCGCGAACAGACAGACACGCGGTGGAGGACTTTGTTTTATAATTTACTAGCTGATGTGATGGTCTTGAAACCCTTGGTGCAGATCTGTGCAAATTATAGCTAAGAAAGATTCCGATCACGTCAGTTTTCAAACAAAAAAAAAAACACTGGATCAAAATCGGTCTAGTCATCCCTTTTTTTTCTCTTCTTCACGACACGCCTCGATTTCAAGGCTACTGTGCCAGATTACGATTTCTAAGAAATCAACCACCCACCGTATAGCACATTTCTGTTCTAATGCTTAAATTCTGATTCTAGACATTCATTTTTAGCTTTTAAAGTTTGCTTTTGCCTGATTTATGACGATAAGTAAGATACGGGACAGCCCATACAAACATATAATAAGAGAAACACTAAAAATATTCATTTTTGAACTTAATTTTTCCGTTATTTTACATAATATATTTCCTGTTGTTTATCAAAAATCTTAAATGACAAAGGCTTTTCTAATTGTAATTGAAAATAAAAGTATGGAAATAATGTACGAATCTATCATTTGTCTTAAAAAAATTAAAAAAAAATGCTCTAGTTTCTACAAAAGCAAACTTTGATCAAAAAAATTATTTATTCCCTTATTTTTAACATAGAAGAAATCAAAATTTCATATGCAGAAGCCAGACCCAAAAATCGTGTTGACCCGTGTTATTATTAGTTCCCTAATTTGAAAAAAAAAAAAAGACTCGGTAACGATTTTCTGTCAATAAAGAGCTCAAGGCGCATATTTTTTCGAAAATTAGAAAAGTTATTTTTCAAATGGTGAACGCCTCGTAATCTATTTTGTGTGTAAATCTTTTAAACTACGCAACGAATTTTATATAGTTACCTTTGTATAATTTGCAGAAAAACATTGCTTCCGAGTGTAGCCGGGAGCGCGTCGCTAGGGAAGAGTTTTTTTTATATTATAAATGAAAAAGAAAGTAAGCGTCAGATGCCTTCTCGAAAATTTGTACCGAAGGTTGATTCTTACCGAAGGGTTTTTGAATTTTCCCCAGTGTTCTTATAAACTTTAAGGGGTACATTCCGCGTTTCGATAAAATTAGCAAACGAGGAGTACAAAAATTTAATTTGGCATCCCTTACAAAGGGCGGATACTAAACAGCACAAGTGCTGTTATGCCACGGTGGTCCATATAATATGTCAGAACACAGTTGTAACACTTGTATCATGCCACTGTTTGTTTAGGTTAGGACACGATTCGCCACACTTCTTTTTGTTTGGTTTTATCGAGAATTTTTATGGTATTTAAGATAAGGTATTACACCGGTAAACGAATGAATTATATTTAATGTTTGCTTACTATTAAAATATGCATATAATTTAATGTTGGTTCATAGCTCACTTTGTATTAAAAATCCTCGATGAGAACAAGACTTTCGACAAAGACAAGTATCAATTTGTTGTATCTTTTATTGCCGCCAATAAAAACAAATGCTGACAAACATAATATGTCGTAAATAAATCAGTACATAGTTATTATTTAAAATAAAGTCTTCCGCCACGTCTGTCTGTCTGTTCGCGATAAACTCTAAAACTACTGCACACCGATTTTTATGCTGTTTTCAAAAATGGATAGAGTGGTTCTCGAGGATGGGTTTAGTATATATTTTACAAAGTTACGCGGGCGAGGTCGCGGGCAGCAGCTAGTGTTTTATAAAAAAAGGCACCTATGCTTACTTAGTAACTTACTTGGTACTTATTCAGGTTTTTATACGATGGAATTTTAAAATGTACGAGACCTATTGTATTTACTTATCTGGTCGATGCTTTTTTTGTATAACCGGTTCATCTGTCTGTCACTGTCACAGTTGCAATTAAGGAATTTAAGTGCAGTTTAAAACTACACATATTTTTGCCGCAAACGTGCAATTAGAACCACTGAATATAATTATGTGAAAACACCACGATATATAACCTCGCGACTTCGTACGTGTCCCTTTTCCTCAAGCGTTGAAAAAAATATTATAAAAAATGGAAATCCTGACAAAATTATTATTTTGGACGATCCCTCGGGAACCTGAAATTTTTCCAGCAATGGAAGTATCCTACAAAATACATTGCTTATAACTTTGCAAAAAGTTTCATTGATAAAACAGTAAAGAATATAATACCTAACTGCAATATAAAATTAACAGATTCAAATGTTACACCTAAGCCATAAAATCATTAGGTAAAGAATTAAGAACTCAACTCAGAAAAATCTCCAGGTTCGGATAATATTAGAATTTCCAGCCACTGGCCGATTTAATTAATCAGGCTGTTGAAAGTGGTCACTAGTGGTCCTTTTTTTAATGAACTAAAAAAAGGATGAGTAAGACCAGTCTATAAAAAGGGTAAGAAAAACGATTATTCAAATTATCGTCCAATAACCTTACTTTCATCTATAAAAAGAATAATAGAAAAATATATATGCCATCAAATATCCGCATTTTAAAAGAAGCACGATGTAATAAACCGAAATCAATTTGGTTTTCAGTCTGGTAATGGAACTTCGACTCTCTTATCAGAGTTCACTAATGAAGTTAATAAACAATTAAACGAAAAAAAGTAACTATGTTTTTACTCTCTTTATTGACTTCTCACGAGCATTTGACACATTAGTGCATAACCAGCTCGTTGAAAAATTGGATGATTGCGGAGTACGTGGCCCAATTACTAACTTGGTGTACGAACTATCTAAAAAATCGAACATTTATGGTAAAAAACGATAACACATATAGTGAGCTTATGTCTGTAACTGAAGGGACAGCTCAAGGATCCTTGATAGGCCCACTTCAGTTCAAATCCTTTCAGCCGTTTTTATTGAGGGACAAATTTCGCAGTTATAAAATAATTAGAATTATAGTTAATATTTTCAACACCTTTTGCTTTTTCAGCTGATTGAAAATAATTACGAAGTTAGAAAATATAATGGACGAGGTTGATTTCGTACACATTTCTCTTTCATGGATGTCTTCGGTGAAGTCAATTGGATCGAGCCTATTTACTTGTGTGATGTGAGATTGAAAAGACATAAAAATAGTTCAAAGGAAAAATAGAGAGTCAACAACCGGATAGAATTAGATATCTTCTTAGTCCTATGAGGTAGTTCGCATAGATATGGAGAATTTTTTTCAGGAAAGTGTAGTTAGTAGGATTCTTAGTAAGTATTTTAGATTTGGGTGGATTTTCCCTGCGTTAGTAGTTACATCATAGATCTAACACTACTGTTAATCGTGTTGTTTTTTATCGTATTTCAATATATTTTGATTAGTAACATATAAACAATGGGGACAAGTTAATGGTTGTCGGCATTCTGACGAATCAAAGCTTTGAAACACATTGTTCCACGGTATTAAGGAATCAGCGGTTTACGCAACCCTATACAGTGAAATTGTTATATTGTTATGTTGAGTTGTAACACTCGCGATTCGGCCCTGGCTTCGCACGGGGTTTAAATTTTCGAAAACTCTTACTTAGCGGACGCTTCTTATGATATTATTATTTTATTACATAGTAGTATAAACGCTTCGCGCTGTCCGTATACGCTTAGATATTTTAAACGGATGTGGTTTTCACTAAACGAGGAAGGTTCTATTATAATTTAACGCGGACGAAGTCACGGGCACACCAGCTAGTAGGTACTTCACTTAAAGCTTTGTTCGCCATTTCAGCTCTCTAGACTTAGTAATTTTTGGTTATTTGTTCGTAGTCAGGATAAGCTAATATAGTGTAAGTAAATGTTATCCTTACTAATATTATAAATGTGAATGTGAGTTTGTTTGTTACGCTTTCATGCAAAAACTACTGAACCGATCATCATGAAATTTTGGATACACGTTGTCTGGGACACCAGAAAGGACAAGGGTACCTTTCATCCAGAACGCGGACGAAGTCGCGGGCACCAGCTACTAAGTAATAAATAAATATTTCTCACTTGGTAAAAATTTCAACTTCAGTTTGTGTAGCCTTCAAAGAAGTTTGAGCAAGGTTTCAGTGAAGAAAATGTTAATTTTATCCTTCGAGTGGCCATTTTTCTTATCGCTGTTTCTCTTGCAATCACCCGTAAGATTGTTACGACTACGCTCGAGCTCGTTAAGACAGTAGTAAAAGTGAGGCGGGATTGGGCGAATGGAGTTTTGTCAAAAATGCTAATAGAAATGTGCCCTAACTTTGTCGTAGTATACAGACCAAATGAAAGTAACACCTTTCTTTGTTCTTAACTACAAAAATTCGGTTGGGTCAACTTGGGTCAAACAATGTCATAGAATACGAATTCGCTGGAGTTAATGGACTGCTCGCAAAATATGGACGAATTGTTATGTTTTATTTTACTTACAATTTTTATAGACAACTCGCCCACAACGGTGATTCTGTAGGTACAGTTATAGTAAATATAAATACTTATAGTAATAAAATATTAAAGTTAAAAATAGATATTGCTTTTAAATGAAACGAGTTGTTTACTGTATTAAAAATCAATAAAATATAGCTCCATTGGATTTTGTACCAGTCAGTGTATCTTCCTCATCTTATTAACTACTGTTGCACACGACTTCGTCTGCTTTAAACGATGTCCTTTCTTGTGTCCCCGACAACATGCATGCAAAATTTCATGGTGATTGGTTCAGTAGTTTTTGCGTTTGTATGGATCCATACATCCATACAAACTTTCGCATTTATAATATTAGTACCGATATAATAATGAAAATTTTTGAATTAATGTAATAGTCCATTTAATTTCGATGCAATCCCGTCTCGTGGTTATCCGCAGATGTGGGCCTCTGGTTTGTTTCTCCCCGTATTTCATTGCAATAATGGACAAAAATATATTATATAGATTCTGATTTCTGACTCCATCAGTTTACATTTTGATCCATTCGAAAACAAAACCACTATTTGAAATACAAAGATATTTTCGTCGAACCGCCATCGGGGTCGGAAACAATAGTATACATCCAGCTTCATAGAGTTCTACGGTTTCTCTTTTATTCATGAAACAGTTAGTGCTATTTTTATTTTCAACATAAGAGAGTTTATTTTTAAAATATTGTATTTTAGTTTCATTTGGTAACATATTTATAATTTTACCTGAGGAAGTACAATCAACAAGAGAAATGGTACCTATTAAAATAATTATTACATAAACAGAACTTCAGTACAATTTGCTAATTTTATTAAATGGACACTGTATAATTATAGTTTTAAGACAACAATAGTGTTATTCTATCTATCGATCCTGTGTGAAATTTTCATTGAAGAATAAGTAATATTGTAGTTAATAATGAAATGAGTTAGCAGTAAGTAAATGGATCCAGTGAAACCGTACTTATTTGCAGCGTTTATTATCTGGTTAAATGATCCGTGGCCGGTGCCGAGTGAGATTAATTTCTTGCACATGGAAAATGTTGAGCGACGGCATCGAATGCGTAACTATTGATTTCTCTACAAAGCGGTTCGTTAACCGGAACCACTTATTTACTGCCAACCTTGAACCTTAACCGCCCTCTACGATTGATGACAATATTCTTCTCATTCATGTTAGAACAGCACCAACACACCAACATCACGAAACATTATCAATAAACTAGCCGTTGCAAGCTTGCACGCGACTTTGTCTGCGTAAAATATAGCTATGGGTGAAAGAATTTTTAAAATTGCTCCAGTAGTTTTAATTGTTACTTCATTGCTGTAGTTTTATGTGGCAGCTTCTTGCTGAAGCTACACAAGTTCTTTGTGATCGAAGATTATTTATATCACTCCAGCGGATTTAACTTTTCAAACCACAGAAAGTTCGCGAAATAATCAATTCTAAATCCACCTTTACGAGTTTACGATCCAACATCTGACGCGACTGGATGACACTACTTGGGGGTTCAGAGTTTCGATAATAGATTATGTCAATTGCCATTGTGGATTATACTGTCGAAAAAGATGATATCTATATCCCCAGATCAAACAAGGGAAGCTAATTAGAATCGTTGGGATATTGTCGCTTTTACGAATAAGGAATTCTTAATTTCTTTCTTTCAGTTGATGTTTAATTAGATAATATACTTACATACTTACATTAAATACGCATTTTATTGTATTAGTTTACCACTAGACTCTATTTATTCGGTTACTCGTCATTATTACATTAAATTGTTCCATGATCATCAGCCTTTTTTTTGTTTTAACGTTGGGAAATCCTCTTGGATACCCGGCAGCGAAGAGGACACTGCGAGGTTATGCCGGATTCCTACCGGCTAAAACCCAACGACTTTCCATCTGTCGCGGCCGTTAATGGACGGGGTCGTGGGGACGTTGTTACACGACTTCGGTGCCCCGCCACGGCTATCCAACGCAGGGAGGCCTGTGGTGTCTCTCCACTGTTGGATATATGCCTCCTCAATGCTGGCTACCAGTGCTACCACGTACGGTCCCCTGCGCTTTGCCTACTGCCGCTTCCAGGTCTTTCAGGTCGCGTGTCCTGTCAACGCAGCGTTTTCCAATTCGAGAACTGGGCCCTAATTCTGTAACGCCATTCCGCGATTCCTTACGTGAAAACAATGTCAATTCCTTAAATTGTTACGACATCTTATTCTCTATGGCATATTGCACGATATGAACGGATAAGGGCACGATTTGAACTGTCAAAAATTCCACGCTTTTAAACTACGCGGAATCGTGTGGAATCGTATGAAATAAGTACATTGCATAGTTATTTACTCTGTTTGTCTGCAAATTTTAATAAAATAAACACCAACATTAAGAAATAACTTTTTATAGATAATTATAAAAGTAATATAAAACATCAAAGTTTCTTTTTATATACCTCTACTTACAATTAGGTACTTTTATAAATGATTTTACTCTCCAAAAATGAGAAATAAAATACCGCACATACACACAATCCTTCACCCGATATACTTACAAATTGATTATGAATGATAACATACTTTAGTTAGACAATAGTTTGGTTGGAATTAAAATGTAAACAAACAAAACAAGCTGACTGACTGACTGACTGACTGACCACACCGACATCTAGCGTCGCCATTTGGCAACTGCTATTTACATAATATTTAAATGATAAAACACCTAAACAATAATAATATCATATTATTATATGGATTTGATAATTAAAACGTTATTTACTCACTTTATTTAAAATATTAATAAACATTGCCGAGGTAACATAATGTTATCTGTGCATCAGTGGAATCAAGGAGAATAGAGGTAAAGGAGCGCAAGCTCCGTGTATTAAAAGTGTCCGTTGAAAGACGACGAACTGATGGCGCTGGTTGCAGCTAGTGATAGTAAACAATTCAACTCAGCGCGCACTTCACTCCGTTTCATTTCATACTCTCAAACTCTCTAGATCACTGCCCTAGACACACCAGCGCCATCTGAATTCGACGATTTTAGTTGCCACTTTTTTAGTTTAACACCCATATAAGATTGTTCTCCTTATCTCTACGCTCCTTAAGTGGAATTGTTAAATACATACAATAGTATACTGTGGTTTCTGTGAAATCATAACGTGCCATAGATAATTTGTCTTGAGGCATACCAAAGAATTCCATGACACGACAAGGCAAGACCAAGGACGTGATTTGGAAAAGTAAGACAAGAGTGTGAAATCGTAGTTGTCATACAGAATCAGGGCCCTGGTTTACCTCATCAGTTATATGTTCTGCGACAGATTTAAACTTAGCTAATTCTCTTGGCAATGTCGAAAAGTTTAAGAATTTCTGATACTATACTCTCGCTGAGCGACTTTGAACTTGTGGACCAGTTATTTTTATGAGCCATTGTACAAAATTGTACAAAATCATCAATACTAATATAATAAATCTGTAAGTGTATACATGTATGTTCCTCCATAACTCATAAACGAATTTACTGATTTTCATGGAACTTGATAGATAAACATTTAGACGTACATTGTGTCCTACACACAGGATATAGGCTACTTTTTTCTCTTTCAACGCGGACGTAGTCGCGGGCACCAGCTAGTATAATAATATTATAATGCTAAAGGAAGCACAAGGCAATATAGTATTTTAATAATGTAGCTATGTTTAGTGAGGAGACAGAGCGGCGGCGGGCGACAAAGTCCGGCTCAGATCGATGCGACTCACGATACCCCGTAGCTCTAATGAGCTCTTCCAGCAACTACACTCGCGAGCAAAAGTATGGAATCACTTACTTGAAATTGGTTCCGCTCGTTCTTGAGTACTGAATAATTTGTTAATAATAATAAAAAGGCAACATTTTAATATTTAAACTGTTAACTTTAAAATGGTGCCATTTTTCAAAAACAAAAACGGAGGAGTTACTCAATTCGCGTATTTTTTTTTCTTTCTTTTTTTTTATGTATGATCACGCATAACTTTTTACAGAATGGTCCGATTTTGATAATTCTTTTTTTAATGGATAGGGTATACCTCGAAGTTGGTCTCGTATAAATTTGAAAAAAAAAAATCCTACCCTAAGGGTGGGAAAATTAAAAATTAAGCATACTACATGCTAATATTAGATTATAGCCACAAAAAATTATAAAATAAAACTTTTTAACAAAAAATAAATACGCCGAAAAAACTGAAAAGCATAAAATAATCTTATTATTTTACCTAAGTAATTTTGAGTCTGCGCGAAACAAGCAAAAATTACGTAAAGAATGATGCGCGGCGGCGACTCAAAATTACTGAAATTATTCAGTACCTACTCAAGAACGCGCGGAACCAATTTCAAGTAAGTGATTCTATACTTTTGCTCGGTGGTGTAGTTCCATTAAGCGTTTTTTTTTGTTATAATTTACATAAAGTGGCTACGAATATTTTCTGTCCTAGCTTTACTTTTGACGCTAATATAATTTTGTTATTTTCAAGTTCTGACCTCCGCTTGACCGATACCAGTTATGTACAAAACCAATTTAGGCTACTTACAAGTCGGATGACAAAATAATTTATCCATTTGTTTACAATACACGTTTACATACCAATGACATGTCTATAGGTATATATACTATATATATGACACAATAAAATGTAAATTTGCACTTTAGCAGACAAATAATAGGCTTTCGGACATCTTTACCTACATACAATAGTATCAAATGAAGTCCCTCGCCGCGTCTGTTTGTCTGACTGTTCCTCCGTATTACGCTTAGATCTTTAAAACTACGCAACGGATTTTAATGCGGATTTCACTAATGGAAAAAGCGTTAGACGAAGAAGGTTTCTATATACGCTGTCAAGGATACAGAAAAGGATATTATATAATAAAACCTTCCCCGAGAACCACTCTATCCATTGGTGAAAACAGCATGGAAATTACAAAAGTAAGCATGATACCGATTTATCTTGTCGTTAACTAGGTTCGTATGCATACAAACTTTTAAAAAAAGTATTTAAAATATATGATCCTTGAAAAAACCATATTTTAACACAAGTTTTAATGCAACTTTGAGGGTGATTAGGTCAATCCAGTATACAAAAACTCCAAAATACTTTGCATACAAACATTGATTAGTTATTCAAGAGTTCAAATAACTTTACACGAAATAGATATATGCAGTAGTTTTGTCAAAAAGAGTATACGCCCAATGGTCTGTTTATGATTTTATTTCTTTTTTTTAACAAAGGCGTGGGTTGCTTGGACCGCTTGGGTAGGTCTAGGACATGACGATTGATTTGCGCGACGGACGATGGGTGTGGCCGTCCACCGTTTAGGTGTAATTAACTTGCGTCCCCTACATTCCACTTTCCCCTTTATTACCGCGTAACAAAAGCCATTTCTATTTGGACTTTCAGGTACCACACGGTCAACAGTGTATGTTCAACAATATAATATTTTCATGAAATTATTTCAAGCTTTTTCAATATTTTAAAAGCCTGTACCGTGTATAAATTGTTCTTAAAGATCTAGTTTAGTGTTTCAAGTATAGAATTTAGAAATAATATCCGCCTTATCATCATCATCAATACTAATAATAGATCTGTTAGCTTAATATACAGTCACTTGCAGATTGTAGTGTATGCAAATAGCGAAAATGTTTCATTAAATTTCTATGGACAAAATAAATATTTTTATAAACAGTGACCCAACACAGTATTTAAGTAATGTGTACATTATTTGTCTTGCATTTTTTTGGTTTATTCCCATTTCGGTGCCCTCGATGTGCTGAGTAAAAAAATACACTAGTCCCAAAAATTAAAGGTTATAAAAAATAAACTCCAAATTTTTAGGTGATTTTTAACAGGCTGTAACTTCGAAGAAAATGGTCGTACAGAGCTAGAACTCATTAAAAAAGGAATTGTAGCTTCAAGTCTCTAGTTTTTGAATCCGAGCTTGAAATATTTTTCTCGTTAGCGGTTTTTGAGTAATAGTTAGTCAGAAAACCAACGAAACAAAATATGATATTTAAAACCAGATTAGTATTTAAACTAGTATAGTTACACTATAAATAGTTTAAGCATCCAAATTTGTAGTTATCTATAGCGTGTAGATCAATATAGCGCGTCTGGTTCAATCAATATGCATGATCGCCGGAATGGGCTTCATATGTTTTGGTAGATGTTTCTATTAAATAGAGGCGATGCGCATAATTGCACCCAAACCATGAGACCAGCGCATATGGTGACAATGCAATATTGAGTTGGAAACTCCGATCGATCGATAGTGTGACTTGTGACCTGTTGGGCCTACCGTGAAGCGAATTTTCGAAGTAACGTACCGAAATTTCGTGTCGTATCATGAAACGTATTTAACTAATTCCAAAATTGCGCTATAGATAGAAAAAACAGGCTATGACCATTGAGTTATATTACTACGTATAGAGAAGACATCTCAAACAAAAGTCGTGTAGTGTTCTATTTTTGGTTAAGATTCAAAACTAAATTCAACATACGATTCAAACATGCAGCGCTAGATCGCTTCTACAGTGTTGTTTTCTCGCGACCAATAAGCTTACGCCTATGATTTTTACCGAAACATGGCCGCCGCTGCGTATTTTTAGCTACTTTAATTGACAAAATATTATTCAATTGCATGATATATCGATATATAGTGTGTACTTACAGGTGAAAGGTGATTCCTTGGGCTTTATTTGTGTTTACTGAGTTGTTTAAACAACACCTCAGCACACATATAGGCATATTTAATTTAAATTAAATTTATACAGACCACAGAACACAAGTGTATCGTCGCCTGTAGCGCTAACTAGACTAAAAAGGTTTGAGTTGGCTGGCTCAAACTCATGTTACAAACAATCTGGTTGCCATGTCTTCTCTATACATTTAAACTCATTGGCTATGACGTAATTTTTTCATTACATTCCAATCAATGGACTATTGCTATAATCACAACAATTATTGTCTTCAAAATAATTTGCATTTGCGAAACAATAATTTTATCATTGTTATAATATATTATTTATAAACAAAATATTCGTTTAGTAAAAGCTGTTTGTAATATCTCGCGCTATTAGAGTTACTTACGATTTGATAACAAAAATCAATAGTTTTAGTTTAATTATTTTGTTCATAGTGTCATTATTGGCTATTAAAAAGAATGTCTTTAATTTTATCGTTTGACATTAAATTCATCTTTGTTATTATTTTTTATGATAAAATTGTTTCTTTGGTCATTGTTTTTTTTTTTTATTTAATAAGATACAAAAAAACGGGACACTGACACTAAATACATTAAATAGATACAATTACATCGAAGTTATAATCAATATATTATAATAATAATCAATATCACAATTATATAATCAATATATAGGATGTATTTTGAGTATTATTTCTGTTAATTTGTGAATCTGTCCTTATGCGAACAGACCGTATATATGCCCTAAATAAACTCTAGTTTTATACTAGAATTTATTCCAGTTGGAGATTTTCACAGTAGACCTACTTTTTGATAGCCATTAACAAGTAGCGGTCAAATGAGTGATTTGTAATAATGCGCCTTTAGCACGCAACAGCTTTATTCAATTTGTAATATTTATCTATTAGCTAGCATATTTTCACTGTAATCTCTTGCAATAAA
Source organism: Synanthedon vespiformis (assembly GCA_918317495.1). NCBI lineage: Eukaryota > Metazoa > Arthropoda > Insecta > Lepidoptera > Sesiidae > Synanthedon > Synanthedon vespiformis. The sequence goes on from OU906966.1 coordinate 145,004, forward strand.
TACCACATTAGTTATTTTTTTAATTATTGGTTTTGTCTTTATCAAACGTGAGTCATAAATTTTTGTAAAATTGGTAAAATATTTTTAATTATATTATACTTACTAAACATATTGTATTATACCCATTTTATAAATTTAAACTTTTTATAGTATGTGTGTGTGTGTACAGTAAACTATACTTGGCAGATTTTTTACAGCATTTCTATTTGATTAAATTTTTAGCGGTTAATGTAACATGTTTAATGTTGAAACGAACATTAAATATTACGTTAAGGTTGATACCATACATCAGTGAAAATCACATTCAAATCGTTTAAGCCGTTTTTGAGATTACCATGCACCAACGCACAGACATTGTACGTAACCGTAGGCCTCCCAGCAGGAAATGCAGTGGAAGCGAAGATGTCCCCTAATGGAGACCACGGTTACGACAAAGTCCGCGTTACGCGGATCAGGGAGGGAGTTTCGACGCCTGGCTATCAGCCTATGCCGACAGCCAAGAGTCCAGGATAAAAGAAAATTACTTACCCTAGTCCTGGGTCCTCGTTCGTCAAACCTCATCTGTCACACAGACGGCCCACGGCAGGGAAATAATATATATATAATTAGGTAGGGAGTCGGGAATACAGGTTGGGAAATACCGTGATCCTCCAGGCAGCAGCTGGGTTCCCGAGGCAAAACTCCCAGTCACAAACAAAGGCTCGCGTCACACGCAATTCACCAAAGCACAGAAGTATTTTCAAAGATATTTTCCAGAAGATTAACCAAAATTATTATTATCGACCTCAAACCCGCCGCGCGTCTCGATCGTTTTCAACTCTCAATACAACTACATACTACCCTACGGTTACGTATGCATTACACGAACATAATATTAACCTACCCACTACGTTCATAAATCGTGTGAATGAATAAAAATAATACCTAACGCCTACACAATTGGAATAGCAAGATGAACAGATGCTCGACACATTGCATCGGTTTCAAACATTAATACATAGGATATGATACTATATAATGTACGTAATACGAACAGTTTCACCAATTAATACCGACCTCTTCCTGCGTTATATAATTGAAGACGTGAGTGGATGAAGGTGATAAGTCGCATAATTCCAATTTTGAATAAATTAAGGTTAAAGTTTTACTTTAAAATTTCGAGATAAGTCGCCACAGAACTTATTTTTTGTATTAAACTATGATGCAAAGCTGTGTAAACAACCTAAAATATTATTGGTATGATAGCAAGTAAACACTAATTCTGTTATTTAATTAAAAAAAGTGAACATTAGCTCCCTCTTCCGTTAACAAAACAAATGTAAACTTTTCTGCACTTTTGGCTTTTTAAAATCAACTGTACATTACATTACACTCTTTTCAAATGTCTTAAATCAACGATCTCGAGGTCTGTAATCATTTATGTGTACATATTATCTTCATCAACGCAAAAAAAAATTACCCAAAAATGCGACATATAACCTTCATCCACTCACGTCTTCAATTTTATTGTAGCCGGGTTCGCTTCATACAAAAAAGTATCTTTTGTACCTCAAGTGGAACTGGACTGACACATTTAGCGCGAACCACGTGTCGGAACAATTTTACGTCCGTCGGGAGTGACCGTTTAATGAAGGTGGCTCGAGAGCTTTTATCCGCTTTTATATTTGGACACCATAATTACTTACGATCTGAATTCTAAATTTATTGCGTACCGGTGAAATGAATACTAAATCTTCTTTTTTTAACTATAAACGCCAATATGTCTCCTGCTACCGTTTATATACAACTTAACTTCTAAACTATAAGGTATCTTTAATTTGAAAGCTATTTATAACCGTTTTACTTGGAAAACGATAGGCTGATGAAGCTTGACGATGAATACGATACAATAAGTTACGAGATTAGCTCCGAAAAAGATTATAAAAGATAATGCTCAGCAATAAATCTGATTTATTACTATTTTGATATTGTTAGCGTCGAATTCAATCGCTGGGTCTTTATCCAGTATGCGAATGCTAGGTCATTACTCGCCGGGGCTTTACCAATTAACCGGATATCGTTGAATGGGGGCCACCCACGGCCCCTAGCCACCACCACACGTCTCCCACAGCCGACTTGATTAATTAGATGTCCACTTGTGTATTGAGGGTATACAGCATGAAATAAAATCGCCTGAAGCATTCAATAGGTACCTTATTGAATAAGCATAAGAACGAAAAGGACATATAAAAACATACATAGATAACATGTTAAATATAGAAAGACAAACACAAACGCCCCCTGCAACAAACCGGCTCTAACACACCATAATGCAGGTTGTATACAAATACCTGCGCTGGTCTTCCGTAAGAGCCGATAGTTAGGTCACGCACTTAAAAAAATACATAAAAAGCTCCAAAAAAATTTATTTCACAAATGAAAAAGTTACAATAAATTAATATAAAAAAAAGGTATTCAGAAGGCACCCTTGATATTCATATTGGTGTTTTAGGTGATGGTGACCATTACATCTCATAATTATGGACCGTCTGTCCTAAATGTATTTGGATTTCGCAACTCAGTGACTAATACGCGAAAGGTCGAAACGGTTTGAGATTGAGATCCAGATCCATAAGTTGCGCTCGTAAATATAAAATGTTAGGGTAAACTGCGGAATTGGCGAATTTGATACGATAAACTTATTTACGTGGAGCGCCTCGGCCGATACGTGCATCGTATTTTTCATTCAACATTTCAGATTTATTTTAAAGAAAATTGCATCCGTTAGTACTGGTTGTGTGTGTTACATACACCTACACTTGATCGAAGGGGTTGGTCTCAGACGGTCTAGAACGTAATTTGACTAGTTGTAGTTTTGCCTACATAGTATATTCGGAATTGTGTATAGTCAAACACATTTTATTAATTTTTTCTTTAATGTTTAACATCGTCTATATATCTTTGAAAGTTATCATTATGGGAAAGTCTTAAAATCTTTGAGTCATGAAATGCATATATATTTATTTTTTATAGACATTAGTTCCTTTATCTATTAAGTTTTAGTTTTAGTCCATGGTCTATAAACGTCTATTGTTATTGTATGTTTGGGAATAAGTAAAAGTCGCACATGGCCATAGCCAATAAGTTAGCCAAGGCCGTGTGATTTTATGGTGACAAATTTTGTGGTCAAACATACAATATGAAATATCTTGGTATTTTTTTCTATCACGCTACAAATGGCCATAAATTGACGTTACTGTAATAACCAATTGGAAAATTTTGGGGGAGGCCTATGTCCAGCAGTGGACGTCCTACGGCTGAGATGATGATGAAACTCGTGAGGCAATGGGCTATTTTCAATGACATTGCTGGTCTTTTATAATATATAAATTTAGCACCATTTCATTCAATTCCTAATCCGTACTAATATTATAAATGCGAAAGTTTGTATGGATACCTATATATATGGATATGGATGTTTGTAACTCTTTCACGCAAAAGCTACTGAACCGATCACCATAAAGTGACAAGTGGAAATTTTGCATGTACACGTTGTCTGGGACACCAGAAAGGACATAGGGTACCTTTCAACGCAGACGAAGTCGCGGGCACCAGCTAGGATTTATATAAATCCCACACGATAGACCTACGAGGTACTTAGTACTACATTAAGGTGAAATGTCCAATATTTTAAGAAGGTAGTGGAGGCAGCGATACCTAATTGTAACACCGGTTCGCGAGGTTCTTAGCGGCGTCATAATCAATCACGGCGCAGACATCGGTAATCTTTCAGATTTGTTTGTTATAAGGTATTGTAGGCGGGAACTGTAAGAAGCTCTATTCTAACTACATCTTTGTTGATGTTTGAACAGAGATTAAAATTAATAGGGTGAATTAATATTTGACGCAAATTAAATTCAAAACTGTAAGAAGCTCTATTCTAACTACATCTTTGTTGATGTTTGAACAGAGATTAAAATTATTAGGGTCAATTAATATTTGACGCAAATTAAATTCAATTGTGGTTTTCAATAAAACACAATTGGTTCTTGTTTTGCTTGGTAATCCAAAACAGGAAGTACAAAACTTACTCGAAAAACTCAAAAAAATAAGAAAATGTAAAGCGTAACTCCTGATTCTGGAAAGATGGAAGATCATTTAGTTCGATTTTTGCTACTAATCCACAGTAAAGTATTAAAATTAAGTTTTCACAATAAGTCGCATTGCTTGATATTGTTATAAATGTGTTTCTTAGAATATAAAATAGGATGTTGTGTAAAAGTTTTATTAATGATGGTACGTACTATTTTCACTATGAACTTTGGTTGTCAGACAAGTTAATGCCCGGCTTGTCCGCTTACTAAGCCACAACACAAGCCACATAGTCTCAAGGCGAAACGGGATCGCCTCCACGATAACGATATTAGTCGTCATGCTGAGTTTGCTAACTTGTAATGTGTTCATTTTGCTGTAAAGAGACGAGTTAATAATATAGTGTGCCTCTCTGCCCTCAATAGATGGATGTTATTTCACTTGACGTTCGAAGAGCTCTGAATATGAGGTGAAAAATTCACGAACGGAAAGTTGTTCAGCTGTAAGCTCGGCTCGTAGCGGCTACGCCGTAGGCGAGCTACGCGCTACGAGCGTAGCTGCGCTTTTGTTCTAGTGCCACCACCGGAACTTCGTAGTTCAATGTTATTCAACGGAAAGACTGCATCGCTTGTTTTTCCACAACCAAAGCTTCGCAATTCTATTAGGAATTTTGTGGTTTAAATAACCAATAAATAACGGTTAAAGTGTTGTGTTTTATGGAATTCTTCTCGAATGTTGTCTAAGCAGACGGAGATTAAAATCCCGGTCGTGCCAACATCTGTTAAAATCTAAAAATTTGAAATAATAAGTAGCAAGTACGCTAAAAGCTCTCGTAAACTTAAAAAAAGTAATTTGCCTCTCACACCAATTGTGTATTTGTGTGTGTGCGAGGTTTTTACACGGGCTGTTATTAAATGGAACCAACAATTAACGGCGAACTAACGACTGCTCTGTTTAATGTTGTTAAGTCAACGCATTGTCGGATCTGTGCCCTTTGTGTGAGCGGATCGCCCATTCGAGATCAGTCAGCCGCTGACGCCTTTGAAACCCGACAACCCGACCACTTCATTGTTTCACGTTGTAGAAGCAAAGCGCTCTACGGTATACCTACTCGATGTTGTCCAATCTCGTTTACCGCATTTACGACCAATTAATAATAACCGTAGGTCGCCCGTAGCCTTCGTTATGCGTACACTTTTTAACGTCCGACGCAAAAACGGGATGTTATAAGTTGACGCGTGTGTATGTTTGTAGAATCGTAGCTCCCAAACGGATAGATCGATTTTATTCCGGAAGTTTTTGTTTGAAAGCTGACATGGTTCAGATGGTTCTTAGATAATATAATTTATGAAGATATGTTCACGCGTTTGTAGGCTATCAGCCCATTTCCTAATTGACTAGGAGGGATTTTCACTAACTTCAACAGATATGATTGATGTGAAATTTGGTATAACTACTGTTACTTGGCGGAATTTCCATGACAGTCCTTGCCCTGATGCTGCAACATAGGTATAGTAGTCTGCGGGACAACCAACTCCTCCCGCAGACATAATGCAGGAAAATAATAGTTACTTAGAAAATTAAATAAAATGTACTAGTTAGTCCACGAGTATTACATTAGGAGTCTCACGCGAACTTTTCATTGTTCTCTCGCCTTTATGAGCTACTAAATATCAAAATATATCTTTTGTCTCGGTTATGTATGTGCGTAATACCTATCTTCATTGATTCTTTTATTAAAAAGGTAATTAACTACTTTTACTCTCAAATTATTGAAACAGAGAATCTTTGTTATGCTGAGAAGTGAATATATTTATAAACTAGCTGGTGCCCGCGACTTCGTCTACGTTGAAGAAGTAGAATTTTTTTTGGAATATATAACCTAAAATTTAAAAATTTGAAAAATATTTCACCTTTTTCAATTTTCTATCATTAATTTCATTTATATTTAACAAAACACAACGAATATAACACGAGCTCTGTCACTTGCTTCCCTGAAGATGTTTTTATTTGAACTTTTCCTCTCTTCCTGTGATTTTAATAATGGAAGAAGTCGGAGCTGCCTCAAGTTCATTATATTTCCTTTACTGAGCCTGCGAGGTATCCCATTCTGGTGTCGAGTTCACTCTACTTGATGCCTACATAATCTCCGCCCTTGAATTATATATAACTTGTATATGTTATGTACGTAATACATTGTAAATGCCATATGTCATAGTCGGGCTGTAATTAATTGTAGTAATTAATCGACTCGTGATCTAGTTTTAAGCCACGCCACCGCGGTTTCTGTAAACTATCCACTCTAATATGAAATTATGTAGGATTAATATTTCGAAATAATGATCCCATTGCATACAATTTCACTGATATCGCAATAATTAACTTCAAAATATTGCAAAATAAAATAATCTAATTTTTTTAAAAGTGTATACTTAGATACGTCTTCTATTTTATTTATTTTGCATGGTTCCGAATGTTACCCCGTCAAAATGAGTCGGTAATTTCGGTAATTGTGGCATAGGAAAGAGGTTTGATCCATTCAGTTCATTATAGTTTTCTTCCATCTTCATAAAGTATATATTATGAAGATTTTGTGAATACTAGCTGTTGCCTTCTACTATACTTTTTAGTAAATAAAGCAAGGCCAACGAGACAACGCAAAGAATGTAAACAAACTTTGAAGGGTTGTCAAGATGGCTCCCTATACCATAAAACAGAATACAGACAGCGCCGGCCGTTTCGTGTAAGGGAAAGGTACAGAAGGCCGGGTACGTTCACATTGTTTGCGTTTTCACTTTGGCCTTACTATACTTAGGTGGTCACTGGTCATAATTACAATTAGTGTTGTGTTACAGATGAGAAAAATTAATTTGATGCTAAATAAATTAATTTATAATATATAAATCGTACATAGTTTAAAAAATAATATCAGAATAATACTCATTTTTAAAATAACATCAGAAATGAAATATTTATTAGCACAAGAGTCTCGATTTACCGAAATTGTTATATATTTTCAGTGAACAATTATTTTTATCATTAAAGGTTCTTTCTGTTCGCGGTTCGAGAAAATAATTGAATATCTGTTTACCAATAGCAAGAATGTAAAGTGTTGACTTACTCTACTCGAGTACTTCTCGGCATTCGTATAATTGTTGAACGTGAAGTGTTCGATTGTTGTTTTAATGTTACAATAATATTCTGTATAGGTATGTAAAGTTACATAACAATGTTTCACTTTGATCAATACGAGTTGCTTTCACGACTAATATATTGGATATACGTTGTGGAAATATTCCCGTACGTTATAGAATTCCGTAAATACGAAGAAGTACTAACAAAAGAAGGATTGAGATTTTCAAACCCTATTTGCGTTGTGCACTTGTGGTATGAATAATCCATGTTGAACGATGGGATTCGTTTTAAGCTAATTTTGGAATTCAGCGCAGTTCAGAGTGCACGCTGCTTTGTTTTATAATGACCGAATAACAATTTGCACCTGTTAAACATTTAGAAACATTACCTAATTTGTGTAGTGAAAACTTCTTAGGCGCGTTGGACACTTTTGCATGGGGAAAAAATCGGTGACTATCACATTTTGATATAAAAATGTGTGTGTGTTTAGGCGCTAGGCTAGGTTATACCAGCTCTGGAGAAAATAAGAAAGAGAATCGAGGTCACTTGGATTTTTTTTTTGGTGACAATCGCTTGGTGAAGTTAAAAACTGTGTTCACTTCTCACGTGCAGTCCTAAGTCAGACAGTTCTTTTTTTAATTAACTTAATTCGTACTCTTCCTGCTACGAGGTGCGGCGACATTAGCGTATAGGCCAGGCTACGCTTTAATGCGATTGCCTCGGCCTATTTCGGATTCGGTCCGTGTCGGCGACACATTAACATTTCACTTGCCGGTGTGCCGGAAATACGCATGCAAAATTTAACAAGTCGTCTCTCATGTTGCGCGGAGCTCTACTCCTATTGCGAGATTGTGATTTATGTGGCTCCATTGTCAGCACAAGCAACAAGCCGACAGTTCTATTACACGGTGACCGCGCGCGGTCATCCGTCACCGGACACGACCGCTCCGTCCAGTTGCCCAAAAAGCCCTTAAGCTCACGCAACCTGGTCTCAATCACTTAGTTTGTGCGATTTATTCCTTAGATATTCTGCGGAATAACTTTGTGTACTGGAAGAGAAATAAAGACATGCGTATTGTTTTGATTTAATAAGATGTCGCAATTGAAACAGATAGGAATCCAGTTACCATGTACATATTATTTGCAATATTGACGGTGTGTTGTACAAGTTGACCCAGAAATTGCTCGTATTCCTCGCACTGTCGGGGAGATGTTATTATGACTATATTGGAGTAATTTAACCCCAGTCATATGTGCGTAAAAAAATAACCATTTTCGACAAAGGCGATTTTGAAAACATTTCAGAGATTTTATTCGGATTTTTGGTTTTAGAAGACTGAAAAAAAAACCTAACTTATTAACCGACAATTTTTTAGCACTTATAATAGCAAACTAAATAAATAACGTAATTAACACTGGAATGTATTCCATATTTTTGAATTTTACTTTCATCTTTTTCGGTACAAATTTTTACTAAGTTATTAAATATTTTTTCATCTTCTTCTTTCATATATAAACGTGATTCTGATTATCGTCTGAATCTTTACGTAAAAACATTTATAACAGATAATTTCCTTGTGTTCTCATCTAAAAATAAAAATCCAATACCTGTCAAAGTTATTAATATCAATAAAGATGTTAGACGTTATTTTGCTCATTCATACATTTTGTCACGCGTTATATTTTTTATTTCACTACTTGTACGAAGTTAATTAATAAAGTGATGTTGACGGTGGCTCGATACGTTAAATATTGGATGCATTGGTGCATGAATAAAGTGCTATTTCCTGGATCTATCAGTCGTTCTAATTTGTCAGAAGATAATTTGCACAGCAACGCTGCTGGCGGAAATTGACGCCCGCGGCGGCGAACGTGAATAAGCGGCGCGTTTAGATCTCCTCGTGACAATTTTATCTTAACATAGATAATGAACTAGTTAAAATATATTTATTGGAAAATAAGCTTACATTCCAATCGTCGCTTAAAATTATAATAAAGATTTGGGTGAAACTTACCATTTGTCGCGTATTACGTACGCGAAGAGTCAAATTCATTCAAACGTATCGCATATTAAGTACACGATAAGAGTTAAATTCGTGAGTGTGCGGATTGAAGGACTGACAGGATACAATGTAATGATAAAACGTCCACAATTCAAACAAATTAAACTGTCAAAGTCAAAGTCACAATTCAAAGTCAAATGTGATAGTTGAAGTTGGGTAGGTTTGCAATGTATTGAAAATTATAAAAAGCCTCCGCAATTCATTTTAAACGTATCGCGTTTTACCAAAAGACTCAAATTTGTGAGGTATGGATTAAGCCTACCCAAAGGTACAAATATTAAAAATGAGAGCCGATGCAATTTTATCGAGTTTCATTTCTCTTTGCTTAGTGCGGCCGAACCAAACAGACGTATATTTATTCAGTGAGTGTTTGACTAAATTTGGTGGGTGATTTACCATATTTAGCTTAATTTATTGTGCCTCTTTGTGTGTGTATACTGGTAAGTGTTTTAATAATACTATATAAGGCCATGTGTAATGATCGCTGCGGAAGCAGTGGCGTCGGAGGTCTGAAACCAGAACTTTAGAGTGGAACCGAAAGAATAGCGAACAATCGTTGTTGTTGCGTATCAAAAATCAGAATCAGATTCAGGCTCAGAATCAGGCACATGTTCCGGCTCAGGCACAGATCAGTATCAATTCAGTTCGGCTCAGGCACCATATCAGTTGAATATCAGTTCAGTAATCAGAATCAGTATCAGTAATCGATAACAGTAATCAGTATCAGTAATCGATAACAGTAATCAGTATCAGTAATCAGTATCAGTAATCAGAATCAGTAATCAGTATCAGTAATCAGTAATCAGTAATCAGAATCAGTAATCAGAATCAGTATCAGTAATCGGTAACAGTAATCAGTAATCAGTATCAGTAATCAGTATAAGTAATCTTAATCAGTAATCAGTACCAGTAATCAGAATCAGTAATCAGTCTAAGTAATCTTAATCAGTAATCAGTATCAGTAATCAGAATCAGTAATCAGTATCAGTAATCAGAATCAGTAATCAAAATTAGTAATCAGAATCAGTATCAGTAATCGGAATCAGTATCAGTAATCAGAATCAGTATAATCAGTATAAGTAATCAGAAATCAGTAATCATTAATCAGAAATCAGTATCAGAAATCAGTGTCAGAAATCAGTATCAAAAATCAATGTCAGAAATCAGTATCTGAAATCAGTATCAGAAATCAGTGTCAGAAATCAGTATCTGAAATCAGAATCAGTATCAGTAATCAGTATCGGTAAACAGTATCAGTAATCAGTATAAGTAATCAGAAATGTATCAGAAATCAGTGTCAGAAATCAGTATCAGAAATCTGTATCAGAAATCAGTATCTGAAATCAGTATCTGAAATCAGTATCAGAAATTAGTGTCAGAAATCAGTGTCAGAAATCAGTATCAGAAATCAGTATCAGTAATCAGTATCAGTAATCAGTATAAGTAATCAGAAATCATTAATCTGAAATCAGTATCTGAAATCAGTATCAGAAATCAGTGTCAGAAATCAGTATCAGAAATCAGTGTCAGAAATCTGTATCAGAAATCAGTATCTGAAATGAGTATCTGAAATCAGTATCTGAAATCAGTATCAGAAATCAGTATCAGAAATTAGTGTCAGAAATCAGTGTCAGAAATCAGTATCAGAAATCAGTATCAGAAATTCAGTATCAGAAATCAGTATCAGTAAACAGTATCAGTAATCAGTATCAGTAAACAGTATCAGTAATCAGTAATCAGTATCAGTAAACAGTATCAGTAATCAGTATCAGTAAACAGTATCAGTAATCAGTATCAGTAATCAGTATAAGTAATCAGAAATCAGTAAACATTAATCAGAAATCAGTATCAGAAATTCAGAAAACAGTATCAGTAATCAGTATCAGGAATCAGTATCAGTAATCAGAATCGGTAACAGTAATCAGTATAAGTAATCAGAAATCAGTAATCATTAATCAGAAATCAGTATCAGAAATCAGTGTCAGAAATCAGTATCAAAAATCAATGTCAGAAATCAGTATCTGAAATCAGTATCTGAAATCAGTATCAGAAATTAGTGTCAGAAATCAGTGTCAGAAATCAGTATCAGAAATCAGTATCAGTAATCAGTATCAGTAATCAGTATAAGTAATCAGAAATCATTAATCAGAAATCAGTATCTGAAATCAGTATCAGTAATCAGTGTCAGAAATCAGTATCTGAAATCAGTATCAGAAAACATTAATCAGAAATCAGTATCAGAAATTCAGTATCAGAAATCAGTATCAGAAATCAGTGTCAGAAATCAGTATCTGAAATCAGAATCAGTATCAGTAATCAGTATCGGTAAACAGTATCAGTAATCAGTATAAGTAATCAGAAATGTATCAGAAATCAGTGTCAGAAATCAGTATCAGAAATCTGTATCAGAAATCAGTATCTGAAATCAGTATCTGAAATCAGTATCAGAAATTAGTGTCAGAAATCAGTGTCAGAAATCAGTATCAGAAATCAGTATCAGTAATCAGTATCAGTAATCAGTATAAGTAATCAGAAATCATTAATCAGAAATCAGTATCAGAAATCAGTGTCAGAAATCAGTATCAGAAATCAGTGTCAGAAATCTGTATCAGACATCAGTATCTGAAATCAGTATCTGAAATCAGTATCTGAAATCAGTATCAGAAATCAGTATCAGAAATTAGTGTCAGAAATCAGTATCAGAAATCAGTATCAGAAATTCAGTATCAGAAATCAGTATCAGTAAACAGTATCAGTAATCAGTAATCAGTATCAGTAAACAGTATCAGTAATCAGTATCAGTAAACAGTATCAGTAATCAGTATCAGTAAACAGTATCAGTAATCAGTATCAGTAATCAGTATAAGTAATCAGAAATCAGTAATCATTAATCAGAAATCAGTATCAGAAATTCAGAAAACAGTATCAGTAATCAGTATCAGGAATCAGTATCAGTAATCAGAATCGGTAACAGTAATCAGTATCGGTAACAGTAATCAGTATCAGTCATCAGAATCAGTATCAGTATAAGTAATCAGAAATCAGTATCTGAAATCAGTATCAGAAATCAGTATCTGAAATCAGTATCAGAAATCAGTATCAGAAATTAGTGTCAGAAATCAGTATCAGAAATCAGTATCAGTAATCAGTATCAGTAATCAGTATAAGTAATCAGAAATCATTAATCAGAAATCAGTATCTGAAATCAGTATCAGTAATCAGTGTCAGAAATCAGTATCTGAAATCAGTATCAGAAAACATTAATCAGAAATCAGTATCAGAAATTCAGTATCAGAAATCAGTATCAGAAATCAGTGTCAGAAATCAGTATCTGAAATCAGAATCAGTATCAGTAATCAGTATCGGTAAACAGTATCAGTAATCAGTATCAGTATCAGTAATCAGAATCAGTATCAGTAATCAGTATCAGTAATCAGAATCAGTATCAGTAATCAGTATCAGTAATCAGTATAAGTAATCAGAAATGTATCTGAAATCAGTATCAGAAATTAGTGTCAGAAATCAGTGTCAGAAATCAGTATCAGAAATCAGTATCAGTAATCAGTATAAGTAATCAGAAATCATTAATCAGAAATCAGTATCTGAAATCAGTATCAGAAATCAGTGTCAGAAATCAGTATCAGAAATCAGTATCTGAAATCAGTATCTGAAATCAGTATCTGAAATCAGTATCAGAAATTAGTGTCAGAAATCAGTGTCAGAAATCAGTATCAGAAATCAGTATCAGAAATCAGTATCAGTAATCAGTATAAGTAATCAGAAATCATTAATCAGAAATCAGTATTTGAAATCAGTATCAGTAATCAGTGTCAGAAATCAGTATCAGAAAACATTAATCAGAAATCAGTATCAGTAATCAGTATAAGTAATCAGAAATCATTAATCAGAAATCATTAATCAGAAATCAGTATCTGAAATCAGTATCAGTAATCAGTGTCAGAAATCAGTATCTGAAATCAGTATCAGAAAACATTAATCAGAAATCAGTATCAGAAATTCAGTATCAGAAATCAGTATCAGAAATCAGTGTCAGAAATCAGTATCTGAAATCAGAATCAGTATCAGTAATCAGTATCGGTAAACAGTATCAGTAATCAGTATAAGTAATCAGAAATGTATCAGAAATCAGTGTCAGAAATCAGTATCAGAAATCTGTATCAGAAATCAGTATCTGAAATCAGTATCTGAAATCAGTATCAGAAATTAGTGTCAGAAATCAGTGTCAGAAATCAGTATCAGAAATCAGTATCAGTAATCAGTATCAGTAATCAGTATAAGTAATCAGAAATCATTAATCAGAAATCAGTATCTGAAATCAGTATCAGAAATCAGTGTCAGAAATCAGTATCAGAAATCAGTGTCAGAAATCTGTATCAGAAATCAGTATCTGAAATCAGTATCTGAAATCAGTATCTGAAATCAGTATCAGAAATCAGTATCAGAAATTAGTGTCAGAAATCAGTGTCAGAAATCAGTATCAGAAATCAGTATCAGAAATTCAGTATCAGAAATCAGTATCAGTAAACAGTATCAGTAATCAGTAATCAGTATCAGTAAACAGTATCAGTAATCAGTAATCAGTATCAGTAAACAGTATCAGTAATCAGTATCAGTAAACAGTATCAGTAATCAGTATCAGTAATCAGTATCAGTAATCAGTATAAGTAATCAGAAATCAGTAATCATTAATCAGAAATCAGTATCAGAAATTCAGAAAACAGTATCAGTAATCAGTATCAGGTATCAGTATCAGTAATCAGAATCGGTAACAGTAATCAGTATCGGTAATCAGTATAAGTAATCAGAAATCAGTAATCATTAATCAGAAATCAGTATCAGAAAATCAGAAAACAGTATCAGTAATCAGAATCAGTATCAGTAATCAGAATCAGTATCATTAATCAGAATCGGTAACAGTAATCAGTATCGGTAACAGTAATCAGTATCAGTCATCAGAATCAGTATCAGTATAAGTAATCAGAAATCAGTATCAGAAATCAGTATCTGAAATCAGTATCTGAAATCAGTATCAGAAATTAGTGTCAGAAATCAGTATCAGAAATCAGTATCATAAATCAGTATCAGAAATCAGTATCAAAAATCAGTATCAGTATCAGAAATCAGTGTCAGAAATCAGTATCAGAAATCAGTATCAGAAATCAGTATCAGTAATCAGTATCAGTAATCAGTATAAGTAATCAGAAATCATTAATCAGAAATCAGTATCTGAAATCAGTATCAGTAATCAGTGTCAGAAATCAGTATCTGAAATCAGTATCAGAAAACATTAATCAGAAATCAGTATCAGAAATTCAGTATCAGAAATCAGTATCAGAAATCAGTGTCAGAAATCAGTATCTGAAATCAGAATCAGTATCAGTAATCAGTATCGGTAAACAGTATCAGTAATCAGAATCAGTATCAGTAATCAGTATCAGTAATCAGTATAAGTAATCAGAAATGTATCAGAAATCAGTGTCAGAAATCAGTATCAGAAATCTGTATCAGAAATCAGTATCTGAAATCAGTATCTGAAATCAGTATCAGAAATTAGTGTCAGAAATCAGTGTTAGAAATCAGTATCAGAAATCAGTATCAGAAATCAGTATCAGTAATCAGTATCAGTAATCAGTATAAGTAATCGGAAATCATTAATCAGAAATCAGTATCTGAAATCAGTATCAGAAATCAGTGTCAGAAATCAGTATCAGAAATCAGTGTCAGAAATCTGTATCAGAAATCAGTATCAGAAATTCAGTATCAGAAATCAGTATCAGTAAACAGTATCAGTAATCAGTAATCAGTATCAGTAAACAGTATCAGTAATCAGTAATCAGTATCAGTAAACAGTATCAGTAATCAGTATCAGTAATCAGTATAAGTAATCAGAAATCAGTAATCATTAATCAGAAATCAGTATCAGAAATTCAGAAAACAGTATCAGTAATCAGTATCAGGAATCAGTATCAGTAATCAGAATCGGTAACAGTAATCAGTATCGGTAATCAGTATAAGTAATCAGAAATCAGTAATCATTAATCAGAAATCAGTATCAGAAAATCAGAAAACAGTATCAGTAATCAGAATCAGTATCAGCAATCAGAATCAGTATCAGTAATCAGAATCGGTAACAGTAATCAGTATCGGTAACAGTAATCAGTATCAGTCATCAGAATCAGTATCAGTATAAGTAATCAGAAATCAGTATCTGAAATCAGTATCAGAAATCAGTGTCAGAAATCAGTATCAGAAATCAGTGTCAGAAATCACTATCACTATTCAGTTATCAGTTGAGCTTGTTTTCGGACTCGCCTATTCAGACATCAGTTGATCAGTGGATCAACAGATATCAGGATGGTTCGCTTGTGTAAAGCGGTACTACCAGTAAATCAGCGAAGCAGATACGTGTGTACGATATGTACAGGTAAATAATCATATTAGTAATTCGCTACTGCTTGATTAAACCGTGCTAAAATCATGCAGTTCGCGACACCATTAGAATTCCCAAAGTAAGCACAAGCGCTACAAGCAAATTACGATGTACAAGAAAGATAGGGCTTTCTGATATTAAAATAAATTTTAGAGCATATTAAATATCTTAAAAACACACGGAAACCGTTGTTATTTATTTACAATGGTTATTATAAAATTAACGTAGCCCATGAGGATTGCCAGCTAACCTGATGATGTTTAATTGCCAAGGAAAAAAATTTTTTTTCCTTGAATGTTTTGTTTTTAAGGAGTCCAAGGGTTTGTCATTAGTGTTGCTATAATAAGTAATCAAAATTTCCTTCTAGTTACCAGTTTGACTATTCTGTTTTAAAACTCAGAAATTGTTTTTCCTCCTGTTCCAACCCTGTATGAAATGTGCAGTTATTTTTGCAATATGCAGCGTGACGTAATCTCGTTATGGCTGAATGTATTCGATACGGATGGACTCTCTCAGTTTGTAGATGCAATGCAGTAATGCAGTTAGTGGTCTATGATGCCGGCAATTTGAGTACAGTGGATATGCTGCGAATATTTATT
Organism: Synanthedon vespiformis; assembly: GCA_918317495.1. Lineage (NCBI taxonomy): Eukaryota > Metazoa > Arthropoda > Insecta > Lepidoptera > Sesiidae > Synanthedon > Synanthedon vespiformis. The sequence continues at coordinate 161,323 of OU906966.1, forward strand.
TATTTATTTATTAGAGATGCCACCAACCGCTGTGTAGCAAGGATGAGGCCTATGATGGAGCGAGCTCACCCAGTAGATGCCTATTCACTCGAACTTCGTAAAGATTTGGGTTTCAAAGCTCATATAGCTCGGAAACACGGACAAAAACATTGGCAGTGCGCATTATAAAGGATGTTAAAGCGCTTGGTCCGTAAAATACTGCGAATAAAATGTATGCCTAAATTCCCTTTCACGCCGAGTGAAGCTCTGATGGAGGATTGTGTAAGTTTATCAACAAGTTACGTTTTCATCCTTTCCTCTCAACACGGATTAATTTCCCAAGCGAGTTGCAAGATTGCTCCTCAATCCTCAGTCACGTCAAAGGACAGTAGTAGTAACTTTACACAATTACCTCCTCTTTTTATTTGTATTCCCTTGAATTTGTTGGTTATTGAAATCTACACTAATAATATATAATAAAGACGGAAGATTTGTACGTTTGTATTGAAAACTAATGGGTCGATTTTGAAAATCCTTTCACCTATAGAAAGCTACGTTATCAGCGAGTAACATAGGCTATATTGTATAAAGTTGCGCGGGCGAAGTCGCGTGCGACAGCTAGTACTGAAATAAAATAAATGCAACCAGCAAAAGAGCTGGACAATCGCAGCATTTTTAATGGCACAGGAATATGAGCTCTACTCTTTCCGTAGTTTCTTCTTATCGAGGTGTAGTTAGTTGGGAAATCTTCCTGGCTTACTTTGTTTATTACTCCCAATGTCTGCCAGTATCCTAGTTCGATTAGTTGTCAGTTGGCGGATTGGGAGTTAGCTTTGAGACATTGTTGTTTGTCGATTGTGGACGTGAATTAGTTAACTCGCAAACAAATCACGCTGAGATATGATTACGAGTTCAAATTATACTTGGTGTACAAGTATTTTAGACTTTTTAATATGAATCTCATTCTCTTTTACCTATTTTTAATGGGTCGTATGTTTATTATTAATTAACTCTTGTTTATTGAAAAGACACACTTACAGTCTTTAGTTTCGTTCCATTCATTTCGGTCTCATTAACACCGAAAGTCGAAAAATAATTTGCTCAAATATTTGAGCATTAATTAGTTTGCAACGGCCCGTCATTTCAATGAATTCAAACCGAGTTCAGTGTGAAAGTGTCACAACAAAAAATACTAGGTATTTGCCGTTGACGTATTCGCGTTAAGTACTAAATAGGCTTCGTTACTCGCATTCACTTTTTGTTTATTTAATTTGTACAGTGGGAAACTATTTGATTAGTCGGTTAGGTTAGGTGTTGTTAGTCTCTTCCGCTGTTAATGGTCTGCATTTTTTTTTTCTTTTGCACGAAGAAAATTTAAATAATCTGACCTTTTGTTTGTTGTTTGTTTATAGTATCCCACTTTTTATCAGAATCCGTAGTGAATTATAAATAGTTCTTATTTACACGACCATAAATAGAAAATTGAGCGTGTGGTCAGGGGAGAGGAGAGAGACGTTTGTATCAATTCCCAAATAAGAAATGGAGTGAGTAAATAAAGCAATGTTATCTAAGTTAAATAGGTTTGCTTGATCTCTGTTCAATACGGGATTATTTATAGTGTAGTAGTGATTCAGCGGGTTGTGTAGGAGGCCGTTGTTGCGAGTGTGGTGCGCCGGGAGTCGGGAGTCGGGAGTCGGGAGTCGGGCGGCACGCCTCGGCTATTACCGAGCTCCCGGGATGCGGCGGACGTGGCCTTTATACTTTCACCGAACGTTCTGGATGGAAGCCTTATTAGTTCTATTGTGTTACATCACTCGATAATCTTCCTCTGTACCGGTATAAAGGTGAAGCAATAAACTCCACGTATATTTACTAGGTGAATTCTATTATATTCTACCTAAACGTGTTTCAATTATATTAAAGTGTGTACATTAAAAGTAAAGTAGGTAAAAACATGCAATCATTCACTTTCAAATCCTTTTATTTCTAAGAGAGGACTTGAGCAAAATATTACTTTAACTTATTAACTAGCTACGCGCTCCCGGCTTCGCTCGGAGTTATAATTTTTAAAAGTCCTTTTTGATATATATAAAACTATGTTACAAATTTCAATAGTTTTAGTTGTGTATTGATAGCCAGTCAAGGTAAAGAATTTTATTTATTTGTTGTAATCCTTAAAAATGAAACAAAAATGATTGAAACGCGAAGAATCAAATTTAGAGCGAATAGCGGGATGGTAACCGAGATTCTGCACGACGGCGTTCTAAGACCTAAATTAACTTTGCAACTTCGTAAATACATCAAACGAACTTTAGGGGCGTGAAAAAGTTTTCTCCGGCATTCGTCGGCGGCCGCCTCTTACTTACGCACCGGTTTTGCACAGTGCTCGGAAGATACGGTGGACAATCATTGGCAGGTGATACACCGTACTGCGCGTCATAGATGTGGAGTTCATCCGCATTACTTGGATAAGGTGTCACTACGCACGGTCCGGTTGCGTAGAAACTTTATCCCGCGGACGCGCGAACTTTGGAACTATTATTAAAATATTTTCGGCCAGCACATAATTTAAGTTGAAAAGTCTTCTGAATGTCAATTTATTTTCTTCAAATTTATATAGCTATGTGATCTATATAAATTATATTTATATTTTTAACAAAACATTTCAAAACAAAACATAATCAAATCTTAAAACGACACATTGCTCACAAAATTTACTTCTGCTCTATTTTTCAAATCTATGACATCTGCATTCTTTATTTTTAAACCAATTTTTATTTTTATAAAAATTGCCAGTATTAAATTCCATTAAAAGAAACTTCCAACAGGAACAATCTCCCCTCCCTCCTGAGGTGTTTCTACCTTTTTTTTTTTTTTTTTTGACGAGGAGAGATCCGTTTACTGACTTCCTGCCGCTGGCTAGGCGGCAGGGGTATGTGGGGGTCGACCAGCAGAACTGGCCCCTACCCACTAAAACTCCCCTGTGCCTCTTTGCCCTTTGAGCGGGGTGGACCGGGCTCTGCCGAGGCAACAACTCCGATCCACCCCAGGGCAGCTTAGCCATTGCTGGCTAGGCTAACGCCAACGGAGGATTGCCCGGAGACACCCAGGCAATCCCCAGACGGGGGAACCTTGTGCAGGCACACACAGTTAGCCAACCATGTGCGCAGGTCCCCCTTGGACATTTAAAGACGGGCTAGGTATGCCCGCCTTCTCCTGCCCAACCGTCTGCGTCTGAGGGAGGCGAGACCGGCCTCTTCCTCTCGCTCCCTCTAGAGGTGTTTCTACCTAGCTACAATATGGGCTACTTCAAACGAGCTGTTAATAAACTTCTGCAGGGTAGGCAGCGCACTAGCACTCCCCTCGGTGTTGCTTGTGTCCCTAGGCGGCGGTAACCACCTACCATCAAGTGAGCCGCCTGCCTGTCTGCCACCTCTAACTATATTATAAAAAAATATCTCTTTAAATTTGCTTCCATAATGGGAGGCAATTTGCAAAGTAATATATTGTGTTATAACAAAACAAGAAGGTACAGTTTGATGTCTTCCGATTCCAGGCTGTGTTGTGGACCCCATTTTTTTTTTTTCAGTAAAATAGCGAAAGCTAACTACTACTATCTACTGCTATCATGCAGGCACATTGAAAACTGCCAAAAGATAACTGAAACATATTGCGTTGTGGTGGTAATCCTATTACAATGTAGGTATGTATTAGTATTAGTACCTAACGCTATCAGAATTCGCGTTGGACACAAACCTAGACGTCCTCCACCTGATACAATTTATTATTATTAAAATGAACAGTATTTTATAATAATTATTTTGTAATAATTGCCTCAATTATGACATGACTATTATTATATTATTAAAATTACGACTCAATTAGTCACGTCTTAATTAGGTTTTAATATAGTTTGATAACTATATTAAAACTATTCTGATGACGTGACTATTCTGATGAATGAAAAATATTTTTGTACTATGTACTTATACAATGACTTGTAATATGTAGTTATTTATTTACAAACTTGGTGAGTTTTTTAATTAATAAAATGTGTAAAAATGCACGGAGTCAGTTACATCGCTGCGTTTTCGCATTAGGTGTACGCCAGGTTTCTTTTGCGCCTTACGTCTTCTACGTTTTACGTGGCAATAACGAGATGGCTTCCGACTAATTAAATCTAAATTACATGGCTTGTAAATTGAGACTCTTTTTTCATTTTTAGCTCCGCGACTAAGCCCGTTGATTCTGAGACAGTAATGGTAGAGCGAATTAACTCAACCTTAATTTCTTGTTTCTCAATGGAGTTACAAAAATCTGGTTAATTCTTACTACCCGTTTTCCCGTAGGAATGAGGCATTTTCCCGCGGTAAAAAGTAGCCTATGTTCATCACGGATAATGTCGGCTTCTAATGGTAAAAGAATTTTTCAAATCGGTCCAGTAGTTTCGGAGCCTAATTCAATACAAACAAATAACAAATAAACTCTTTATAATATTAATAAGTATAGAAAGTATAGATTGAGAATGTATATATATTAGTTTTTGGCTTAAACTCAAATCAGCAAACGCACAGACTATAAATATTTCATAACTACTTACCTACTTGAATGTGTTCTCTTCACTGAAATGCCTCCAGTATAACATTTTGCATGAATCACTCGTACGTGGATTCCTCTCGTGTACACGAGAATCTCATTTATCTCGCATACCGAGAATATTGCTGTGGGTTAATAATAATTTTAATAAGCGCGTAGAGAACACAACCTCCAAATTTTAATGTGTGTGGTTCAGTAATGCGTCTACTGCGGATGTACAGTCGGCCGCATAAGTCGATTAACACATTCAAAAGTGCAAAACAAATGAACACTTAACGCGCCATAAATCGTTGTCACGACTAGAGAACGAAATAAACTTCACGTACAAATAATCCGTAAAAAGCTTCAGTAAGTAAGTAATTTAGTTTTGCACTTTTGAATGTGTTAATCGACTTATGCGGCCGACTGTACGTAGCACACACAAACCTCGAGACGTTCTATTTAAGGTAATATAAACATGATGGGTTCGTGTTTTGGCATCGTCTTAGCACTTGTTGGGGATGACAAGGTCGTCTCAAAAGAATTATGTAAAAGCTCTTCACTGCGCTCCCCCCCCCCCCCACCCTCTCTCTCTCTCTTTCTCTCGACTACTTCAGAATTAAACGAGTGTTTCGTTATTTAGCGAACGACACTTGTTATTGTTCCCAAGAGTTACATAAATTTGTGTAACTAAAACACAGTACTTATTTTGTTTATAATTTATCATTATCATACCCCATAATAATAAGAAATGTGTGTGGTGTCACTTAAAATGATACAAGTTGATAATAAATGTCAACTTATATAAAAATAATAAAGTTGTTTTATTTTTATGGTGTTATTTTGTTTTTCTTTGTTTTAGTTTTTTGCTGTATTTTTTCTATATAAATATATAATATGTATAAAGTTTCTCTCTTTATAATATTAATTATAAATTCGTGGAAACTGTTGTTGATTGCACTGTTACCTTTATTTATGTATGTTTCCCTTTGTTCACTATATATTATAATAGTGTTGTAATTGTTTGTTTTCCCTAATAAAAATGTATTTTTCCTATTTAATTTCATTCATCATTAAGAAGGCTGACCTCTTTGTTTTCATTATCATTATGTGAATTTAGTGATAGAATTACAGTTTAGTTTAGTTTAGTTACATATGTGTTTTCCGATATTTGTAAAATAAAAATATATGTATATATATATATATTGAATTTTCGCATGTAGTGATAATTATAAAGTTCGTTGAATTTTTATATTTTGTTATATTTCGCTATTAATTTTATAATAATTATTACGGGTTTTATACGTTATGAAAATTACTAAACTATAATTACAAAAATGGAAAAATAGTTCGTTGTTTAATTACTAGTTACGAAACAGTGAAGAAAATTTCCTAAAATGGTACATTTCCTAGCAAGTAACAGAATGCCGGTTTTTGAGTACTTCTGTCTTCTGTCAAATTTCTGTTCTAAATACATTGTGTTTGTTCCAAATAAAACGTTAATATGTTCATTGTTATAAAAGTTAGGTTTGACAATGACCGGCGAGAGATTTATCATATTACCGACAGCTACGAGCTACGGCGACGCAATCAATCTTCAGGATTCCATGAAAGCGTTTAGATAAAATACATTTCCAGCCAATCCAGCCGGCCAACGAGTTAAAAACGACAATTAACTTTTAAATGACACTTTGATGGTGTATATATGAATAATTCATAATGGATTTCAAGCAAGACCATTTTATTATCACGTGCTATACAGCGATTGTATTCTCGCTTTCGGTTTTTGCTCTTGGCAAAACACACAGTGGAGTATATAGTAAGTAATCGTTCGAAAACAACGTAAATTTCGGATTTCTGTTTTATGAAAACCTGTACATAAGGTCTTAACTTTGAAAAGACTGAATTGCGGAAGAAAGTTGGCAAAGTTAGTCAATTGTAATAAATTATGCCCGGATTCCATTACGGCCGCCTCTTTAGTTACCGAAAGTTAAGAGAGCGACGCAAATTATTCAAATTGAACTTATCAATATCTCTTGTTTCAATTTATAGAACACTTCGTTTTTAAGTTAAATTTGAAATAATATTTTCTTATACTCTTTTTCTAAGAACGTACTTGCTCTCAAGCAAATAATGTATCCCAGCTCGTCTAATCATTGCGATGAGGTTGCACTTTGTTGACGTGCCCGATGTCTCGACACTCGAACTTGTCTCCAGTCACTGTAATATCTTTGGGAGTCTTCTATTAAAATTAAACTCTATTGCAAAGGCAAAAGAATCTAAACAACTCTACCCAAACACAGATTATATTTGTTAAGTCCCAAGTTCTCAAAGATTAATTATGCGTCTAAACATTTAATCCGAAATGTTTAATGAGTTATAGCATTAATTTCCGAAACGAACGGGACGTCTCCTCGAAAATTTTGCTAAATCTTGGTGTTGGTTTTCCAATGGTCTCTCGTTTTTGCTTTATCTTTTTATGTGGCAAAAGAGTATTTTATGTATCATAAACTGTTTATGGACGATGGCGGATATGATATTGGGAGTCATAAATCTCGAGTGGTACATTTGCTCCTTGCTTTGACTGATTGAAGCTTCAGGGTTGTCCCGTGATGACAGGCAACACGAAAACAATCGATATGGCGCAGCCCTACAGGGTTCTGTAGGGACTGGGGTGTCGATACGTAGGTGTAATGAATGTAAATTTATTCGAACCCCGACCGTAAGTTACGACGTCTCTATCGACAATCGTTTATCGTTCAGTGCACCTCTCTAACGACTATTAGAACTGGGATTATTGACTTATTTACATATTAAAACATTCAATATCCGCTCTCAATAGGTAATCCATTTCAATAATCACATCAACAGAACCACTTTATTAATATTGAGCTTTATTAATCTTAACTGTCACCAGATAGTTATCAAAGCCGATTAAGATTAATAAATTGTATAAAGAAAAAGGGGAGGAGTTTGCGACTTATGTGATAAAATACACATGCGTATGTAAACTGTTAACTATACTCGTACTTATTGTATGCACTAAAACATGTGGGGCATATATTATATGTATTTTGTTAATTAATATTTATCAGGTAAAATGAACTTAGTTTTTGCTAGGGACTTAGATCCGCGTTTTCTTTTCAAATTAGATTCTATCTTTGAAGCTGAAACCATGCTTACAAATTTTGAGCAGATTAGAAAAATGTTTAGTCTTCGAAACGACGAAGTTAAAAGAAAGTACTTACCAACGGTTGTGTGGTGTGGCTAACAAACAGTCAAAGTTGTGGGTAGTGGAAGCAGTTGTGGCGACGGGCGTCACATGGGACCGCATTACGGACATGTCTATTTACGCCGTAAACTAGTCGGGACGGGAGAGGTTTGTTCCGTCTCATTCACGTGTGTGTGTGTATATCTCTTAACGTCTCGTATATTGTTGTGTTTGTTTTTACGAGGACTTCAATCTCTAAGGAAAGAGGTGGCCTCTATAGGTACATTAATGATCAGTACAGGTGCGAATTATTGTGATGTATTTTTTTTGCGTTTAACGTTCGTTAGGTTCATTTGATGTTTATCATTGCAGCAAGTGGTGTTGCAAGTGCATTGCCGACTTTAACAAAATAAGAGATTAGGAAATGGGGCTGGTATCGCTTACTGACTCGCCGAAATACAACAGCATACGTCTATTCTTTCACGGTGTTTTTTTTAGTAAATTTCCGGTTGAAAAAATTATGAATACCAACTGATGTAATGTTCGTGAGATTGGAGCGTGTACGCTCTCATTTAGGTCATGATGGAGGACCGCAATGAATTTCTATATTTCAGTATATTTAAGACTAGCTGTTGCACGCGACTTCGTCCGCTTAACTTTATAATATACAATACATTCATGTCTGTGAAACCATGGAAATACACATACAAAATTTCAACCGTTTAGTAGTTGACATACCGACAGCAGCGCCACCTACCGGGTTCAATTGTATTTTTAAATCATCCAGGAAGTCATCGAAATACCCATATAAAATTTCATCCCAATCGGTTCAGCCGTTTAGAAGTTATGTGAAAAAGAAGTTAAGTACGCAAGGATAACTCTTACAACCCGATGTCCTTTTCCCGTAGGAGTGAAGCATTTTCCCGAAGTAAAAGTATCCTATGTTCATCACAAATAATGTCGGCTTCTAATAGTAAAAGATTTTTTCAAACCGATCCAGTAGTTTCGGAGCCTATTCTATACAAACAAACAAACAATCAAATCTTTCCTCTTTATAATATTAGTATAGATATTAGATGTACTTTCTTCATACAACATAACGATATGCAAACAAAATAAGTGTCACGTTTTCAATGACCCAGGTTGGAGAAGAACCCTTTATTTTTGTGTTCGGTGACTCGGTAGGTATTAGTCGCGCTCAGCCGGAGAGTTCGACAAAAGGGTTATTACACTAAAGGAAATGATTTTCGCACGAGCTGCTCCATCCGAAACAACTCGACGGAGTTTGAGATTTAAAAACAAACTGTTGTTCAGAAGTTTTTTAATTGTAAAGGGAAAAAAAATGGTGGTCGAGCCGAGCACAAAGCGCGGTCGCTGTAACTGTTGGCTTAATGTTTTGTTTAAAACTCCAACGAGCCGTTTTCGTCGCCTCGTTTTAGCTGAGTTATTCGTTCAGATTCATTCATACTTCCCTCCGTGTCATAAAAGCGTTAACGCCACTCCACTCTGTAACATTCCAGAAGTCAGTCTAAGTTATCATTTCGCTGCACTACCTAATCTAGATTTTTTCGTCATCCATTTAAAATTTCTTTTATTACATCTCCATAAAACAGTATTATTTATTTCAACTCACTAATTCCTCCATTAATGAATTGCACTATCTCTCTTTGCATATTGATCTGATCACCGTTTCAGTCACTTTTGTAACATCAGCGCCATGCCATGCAAATTATTATGTGTAATCAAATGAGGAAAAATGTAATTTATTTATTTTATGTACATTTGTAATAAAAACTTAAAAAAATGAGAATATAAATTGGAAATATTTTTTTTCCACTTCATTTTAACTGATGTTAATTTATTCGTAACTCGTAAAAAATTGCATCAAAAAGAAATGTCGCAGGCTGGCTCTGTTTTTTTATGAAGGTAATATGTTCTAGGCATACCTAACCTAGCATTGTCTAGATCACAATTCTCCTGACTATGCGCTACGCTAGGCTTATCTGCTACGAGAACACGTCATGCCTGCTACGTCGTAGACGCCACCCCCTAACCTCGTAACCTACCAGATTACTAACTAGGTACTAATTTTTTATTGAAGTATGTCAATTGTATGTAGCGTTCGAGTATAAATCGCGGTCGTTTTTAATAGCAATAAATTGCGTTTATCTTTTGGTAATAATTTATGGAGACAATGTTTAGCGGTGAATTCGGAGCGACCGAGCAAGACAGGCCGCAATAGTTTTGCGACGGTCTCTCCGTCTCCGCGGTACCACAGTTAATCCTATTACAAAGAGGGTGTGGTGTCAGTGACAAGTTAGCGATCGGTCAAGCCTTATGAATCTCTGTTCTTCTGAAACTGTGACGTTATGTGGGACCAAACCGTTCAAAGGTTGCCACAACAAAAACCAGTAAAGTGGCAGTTTAGGTACGCTACATATTATAGTTTAAGAGCCGACTATAACAACCTTAACGGAAAAAGACGTCTGGCTTACGTCATCCCGAATTTAATTAACGAACTACCTAAAACATTAAAAAGCGAAATAACACTCAAAAACATCTCATATAAATTAAAAAAAATACTTTTTACAATTAACTTTAGATAAATATAATTTTTAACAAATTTTTAAAATGGGTGATTCTTAAGAATAGTAAATGTTTGTGAGCGTCAACAAAAGGTTTAATCAAGGGTAATAGCAATAAATTATAATAAGTATTTGTATATATAAATGTATATATTTTAATATTATTTATATTATGTAAATAATAATGTACCTATATATTTTAATGACTATAACCTAAACATGGTGTGCGGAGAAACTCTAATGAGTTTATGTTTACACCATTGTTAATTTAAATGTAAACATTACTGTATAACAAATAGATAAATAAATTAAAAAAAAAAAGCCGACGACACTAAACCTAGTATGATAAGACTACCTGATCATATATATAATTAGTCACGTCGTTAAAGGGGGAACACGAAATGGCGATGCTGCAATGCAAAAAACCTGGAGGCGCTACTTAAAAATAAAAAAAATGTAATTAAAAAATCTGATTTCTAGTATGATAAGACTCCCAAGTTTCGTTTGTTCCTCGATACAGGGGAGGGATAGGAGTATACGATAGTGCAGTGCTGCAAGCCCCCCTGGTTGGCCTTATCAGTGGCAGCATGATAAGCGACGCCTCGTACCTAGGTATCTAGTATGATCGTTCTCCTCAAAAAACCAATGCTCACCTGAAAGATCATCAATTTCTGTGTAAGAAAAACCACTGCTGCATTTTCCAATCAGTGGAGAAAGTGGTTGCTGCAGCGATTGAAGGTCGCCCTCCGGGCAGCTCTTTCCCACTTTATTTATGAAACTTAGCATCTTTAATAGTTGGCAACTCCTATTTGCGGTCACTTTTTATCATGCTTAGAAAAAAATTAGCTTTAATTTGATATTAAAAAGATCAATGAACGTCATGAACATATACCTGGCTGTGCAGAGGTTGCGGCCGAACAGGCAACAGCACCCATAACTTTTCAAAGTCTTCACATACGTTTCTATGAACTAGATGACATTTTATTTAAAAAATAAGTGAACGAAATTTTTTTTCGAAAATTAATTAGCATTATTTTAATTAAATATATTTGCGTTTTTTTGATTGTCACCCTGTTAAAAATGCATTCTCCTACTCATAAAAATATGTGAAAAATTGAGTTTGATCAACCACATGATGAACGTAGTGATTTCGCAGTGGGATCTCTTAGACTATAAGCCCTTTTGCACATTATAAGAAAATTTCTTGTGTCTGATAAGAAATATCTTATAAGAAATGCAGTCGCTTTGATTGTTATATGAGACCGTACACAATACAAGATATTTTTTCTTATGTCTGATAAGACACACGCCTTTGTCGGCTGTTCTTATCCAATGTTCGTGTCTGACAATGTGAAAACGCACTAACAGTATGAAATGATGTCGCTTATAACTTGTACCACACTGTTTTTGTTCAGTGGCCATTAATAAAGCTTTGCGCAAACTTGTGCCGCTCTTCTGTAGAATGTTGTTTTTATTTGTCACGACCAACGCCTCGACTAACCATTAACAACGTACGACGTACAAGCTACCAACGCGTTAGCTTGTGCCATTATTACTTTTAATAGCAGCAGATTTATGTCTTGTTACATTATATATCTTGTACATTGTAAAATAAATTCGCTGTTAGCCGCCTATTTGTAAAAATCGTATTGAAATATCGTAACTCATGAACAGATAGAGGCGGATAGCGACTTTATTTAATAGTATGTACTTATAGATATAGATAATATGAAACACATAAATCTGCTATACATACATACAAAAGTAATAATGACACAACCCAAGCGTTGGGTATTCAATATTCGTTGAATTTAGCGGATATCTATACTAATATTATAAAGAGGAAAGATTTGTTTGTTTGTATAGAATAGGCTCCGAAACTACTGGACCGATTTGAAATATTCTTTTACCATTAGAAGCCGACATTATCTGTGATGAACATTAGAATACTTTTTACCGCGGGAAAATACTTCATTCCTACGGGAAATCTAAAATAAAAGTAAATACTAGCGGCTTGGCCCAGAAGATAGCGCCATCTATCCAAAATACGGTAGATGGCGTTTTATACTTTTCTACGCGGACGAAGTCGCGAGCACCCGCTAGTTGTAAAATAAATTCGCTGTTCGCCGCCTATTTGTGAAAATCGTATTAAAATCTCTTACTTAACTGACAAACAGACATAGGCGGGCAACGACTTTATTTAATAGTATGTATAATGTATAGATATAGATAATATGAAACACATAAATCTGCTATACATACTTTTAAAAAGTTATAATGGCACGACCTAAGCGTTGAGTATTCAATATTCTTTGAATTTAGCGGATATTAAATAAATCAATAATAATTTACGATATAATTGTGTAATACGATTTTTCACCCACAAAGTCAGGTCACAAAGTGGACACAAGTCATGATGCGAACGATTCCGTTGTGTGACGCGAAGCCAATTTAGAAACAATTTAGTACCGTCGCATATCTAGCTCACTAAATAGTACCCTTATCAGGTTTCATAGCTCTTAAACAATTACGCTTCCCATGTTGAGATAACTAACTTATGTAGGTAACTAGGTAGGCATAACGTTTGCACATTTGAATACTGAATTACACCCGCGCTCTTCTGAACCTCACTTGAACACTCGCCTCATTGTATCCTAGTGTCTTGATAAACTGGCCGTTGAATGTCTACAATACGCGATCTTCATGTGAAGCCCAAGTCTGGGCCACTAGCCATGATCACACCAATTCCAACGCTCCCTTACGAAGTTAGAGAACGATAGAAAATAAAGCCCGATGATTGGTCAAAATTTTATGTGGGCGTTACAACAACCAATCACCGGCCGGCGTTGGAATTGGTGTGCTCTTGGCTAAGCAAAATGCAAACGGGAGCGTTACGCTTATTAACAAAACGATAGAAAATAAAGCCAGGTGTTTGGTCAAAATTTTATGTGGGCGTTACAACAACCAATCACCGGGCTTTATTTTCTATCGTTTCGTTAATAAGCGTAACGCTCCCGTTTGCATTATGCTCTTGGCTAAGGGCCCTGGTAGATGTACTTCAAGGTGCTTCAAGTGCGCGTTCTATTGGTTACTAGCTGGCGCCCGCGACTTCGTCCGCGTTGAAAAAGAAAAAAGTAGCCTACCGTGTGTCCCGTATGTCTAAATGTTTATCTACCAAGTTTCATGAAAAATCAGTTTTCTAGTGTGGTAGTTTTCTCACACAGAATACTATGAAAAGGGAATGATTTATCGATCATCACCGTTATTCACCGTGACCGTTTATTGACGTCTTAAGAGTTAGGTGACGATAGCCATGAAGTGCACCATTAGAATGGGTTGGTCTTGGACTGTCTAGAACACAATCTGACTACATTTGATTTTTGCCTAGAGTTTGAATTGACTACCACATAATGAGTCGAGCACTCAAATCTATTATGACACAAATTGACTAGTACCGAAATTCGCCTACTGATGTATTTTGTTTTTGAATGTACAAGCGAGGTGAAAAATAAAAATACTTTGAATGTCTGCCGCCTTTTTAAAAATTTATTCATCAGGCTTAATCATCTGTTCGGTTCGGATTATTATAAATTTGAGAGCATTGATTCACTGATTCTTCAAAGGGTTAAGGTACAATGAATTATTACATCGGACAATACCCAATAAATCCTCAATATTTGTCAACTTGCTATGAATTTTTATTTAATCTTTACGATTACTACTTGTCTAACTATTACAATAAAGAATTAATTAAACTAACACCGATTTGAAAGGCCTTTTCCACGGAAAACCTTGTATTTTTCATTAATTAAAAAAAATCCACATTTTTACCAGAAAAATAGTATGCTACAAGTCTTTTGATAAATAATTTGAATTTAATTAAAAACAGTTGCTGTGCATCGTTTGATATAACGTTTTCTTTTTTTTTTTTTAGTTTTTTTTTAGCCACCCCCGCAGGCTGTTTATTTTAAGTAAAAATTACAACTTTAAATTAATTTTACAAAATAAAGTTACAGTTCTATTATTATTATTTTTTCTTATATTATATAATATATCTACAGTTACCAAAAAAATTAAATTCAGCGTTACGGGGGTTTGGGGGATTCCACCTCCGACATAATCGGAGACTTTGATGTTTTTAATAAAAAAAATACCTAATACTGCTTATGTTTATTTATTGATATAACGTTGAACCTAGAGCATTTAATATTTATTCTTAGTTAAAATTGTAAAAGTCTTAATTTCTCTATATTTTATTAACATACAGTCATAGTGTACCTACATTACATGTATTGTGAAAAATACAGTTAGTATGTTGATATTTTTAAATTAATTATTTATATCCGAACGGCTCAACTGATAAAAACTGGTTTAGGTGTGCGTGAATCGAATAGGTAACCGTACATAGTTTGGTGTGTGCCAAAAATTGGCGAATTCTATTTGCATTCGCTCCGGTGAACCCCCTAACGCCATCAATATTTCACCGGAAGCCAATAACCGGGCGCAATATGCTCACGTTTTAACAAGTTTTTGCTGGTCTCCATGCAAATACGGCCAATGCTTATATTTTATTAGAAACTAGCTGGTGCCCGCGACTTTGTCCGCGTTGAAAAAGAATTTAATCTATCCTGTGTCCTGTACGTCTAAATGTTTATCTACCAAGTTTCATGGAAATCAGTTAATTCGTTTAAGAGTGATGGAGGAACATTCTAAAAATGGTCAATTTAGTTTCAGTATCATGTATAGAGCCTATATACACGATATTTCTGTAAACAAAGTAAATTACTCCATGACCGACCCCTGCAGACCCAACAACCCATTTATTATTACTATATTGATGGTGGCATTTACGTGGGGCAAAGATTTAGGCTTTAGGTATATTGTTCATGATTTACAGATCCTTAATGAGAGATAATTATGTTGTAAATATTGTAAAAAAATCATATTACATAGAGGAGAACATGAACATGAAAAAACGGGTAAACAGAATTTCCCGAGCTAGATCTTATTATCTAACTAAAACATGGTTTGATGTTTCTCGCCCTGCTTTATACATTTTTTCTCCCTTTCCTCACAAAATGGTTAACTTTTTTAAATATTGGTTTCAAACAGTGTTTTTTTTTATTATTATTGATAGATTCTATAATATGTGAAACATATAATAATGTGTAGGAAATTAATTAATTGTTATTATGTACTTAAGAGCTTAAAGTTCACTGCAATATATTATAGAAATAATTTTTGTGATGACCAACGCGTGACTAGCAATAAGCATGTGAGCTTTGGAATAACGCGTCGTCGGAGCTTCTTCCTAAACAAACGCATTTTACATATTTTTAACTTAATTTTACCCTCGTCGTATGTCATATTATATGTGTACACAAATTGTGAAATGAACATACGACGATGTATGTTGTTGGTTGAGTCAGGAATAACCGGGATAATACAGCGTTTTTATTTTATTTTATTGCTCGTTCAACTCGGGTTTTCATTCTCAGAATTATTATGCTCCCAATGACTGACCCAGAAGAATGTAATCACCCATTACCTCTGACTTTGTTGTCCATAAGCTTAATGACAAAATTAACATTTTTTTTTTTTTTTTTTTTTTTTAATGTAGTCAAGGCAGCGCTTGGCCGCAATCTCACTTGATGTTAGGTGCAGATGCGGCCAAAGATGGACCACGCTTACCTAGTAAGTGCCCATTTACCCTAGACTTGAAGACCCCGAGGTTGTAATTTTGGGGAAACACGGACGCAGGCAATGAATTCCACTCCTTAGCAGTTCGGACAAGGAAGGTGGAACTATAACGCTTCGTGCGTGACCGGGGAACATCAACCACGAAGGGATGAAACCCCCGCCCACGCCTCGTGTTCCGTAAGTGGAACGGCTCTGGCCGGATCAGATCCCATAGGATGGACGCACATTCTCCGTGGTGTAGACGATAGAAAACCGATAGGCATGCTACTTTACGACGATGCTGCAGGCTTTGAAGCTGAGACTCCACAAGAGTGTCGTTGCCAATAAGTTTTTTAGCTCGCCTTTCAATCGAGTCCAGTGCAGCCAATTGATAACGGGCAGAACCATCCCAGAGGTGGCAGCAGTACTCCATGCAGGATCGGACATTATTATATTTTCATTAATATTGATTTTTACAATAATTTTCAGTGAACGCGTTTGAGTGCATTCCGTCAATGACTCATTTGAAATTAGCTTGAAGCGTTTATTGGTGGCGCGGTGCACTATTGAAAGCCATTGTAAACTTTGCAATTCAATTTAGTCAAGCTTTTGCCATCAATACGTCGTTTGTTTTATTATTAAATAGCCGTTGCGCGCGACTTTGCCCGCGTAACTTTGAAAATTATACACTAAAACACCTTCCTCGAGAACCATTTCATCCATTGGTGAAAACAACATGAAAATCGGTGCAGTAGTTTTTGAGTTTATCGCAAAAAAAGACAGACAAACGCGACGGACGACTTTGTTTTATAATATGTAGTGATAATGATAAATTAAAAGAATAATACGCGTTTTGAACCAACATAATCTCTTTTTTTATAATATAAAAAAGAAAACCGACTTCAAACCGTTTTCTCATGGATGCCATTGTCAGAACTGGACCAAATTGAAATGGCACCACACGGCAAACACTATCAGCTTTCAAATAAAAAAATAATCATCAAAATCGTTTCACCCAGTCAAAAGTTATATTGTATAAGGTAAAAAAATACAGTCGAATTGAGATCCTCCTCCTTTTTTGGAAGTCGGTTGAAAAATAGCGACGGCCAAGCCTGCAGATGCGTTGCAAACCTGCAGATGCGTTGCAAACCTGCAGATGCGTTGCAAACCTACAGATGCGTTGTAAACCTGCATAATATGCCTTGCAAACCTGCAGGAATTTGTTGACAGGTCACTTGTAGAAGCCCCTGTTCTTAGACGAAAGCACATCAGATAGATAGCTAATAGATGCTAATAGTTCCCCAAGGTGAACGAAAAAATCTGATTCATAGAAATGTTCACCGTTATGTAGTCGTAAGTTGATTACAGTAATAACTTACCTGACCGCTTTGAAGAGTATTCACTTGAAAAGGGATAAAGAGAACCCGGTAACAAGCTTTCCCTTTTAGTTTAGAAATCAATATGAAACGCGACCGTACTACACTCAAATGTCGAATGTGAATCGAGTCGGAAAGGGTTTCGTCGACTTTGACGACATCGCATTCAATATACTCGTATGGGTTATCAACTTTTAATAATGCACAAGTCACACAGTGTCTTGTATTAGTAACTTTTTTCTTAGCGCCATTGTTGTGCTACGTGTGGAAGAAAACTCATAAATATTCTTATATATATTACCTTTTTGAAAATATAAATGACATGCTGTGCCATATAACTAACCTAGAAATAGAAATAGAAAATTGGGCTAAATTTAAACATCTTATAAAATATTTTTAAATATTCATTTTTTAAATTTAAAGCCTTAAATCGATGATGATATGGAACCGAAAACTAAGTAAATATCTATCTAAATATAGGTACAGTATACACTCAACCAAGAAAACCTACTATCGCAAAACCAACCCCCACTGGTCGTGGTCGCTCTATATTCGATTTATTCTCTGGTACAAGTGTAGAGATTTTGGAATCTTTAATAATATTATTGTACTGGGTATAAAAATGCCGTTTTAGACAATCATTGTCTTCGATAAGTTTCTATTTGTCACTTCTAAAATCGCACTGTAACCCTTCTGAAACATACAAACACTTGAAGACGAATTTTCTTATCGATCACGAGTAAATGCGACCATAATATTAATTTTTGTGTAGCTTTAGACGTTGGGGTACTTTAGACGTTGGACGTTGGATTGTCAAGAAAAATTTGATAATTTTTAGATTTCACAGCTTTGAATTATTTTGTATGACATCTGGACGTATAATAAAATAAATAAAATAAAATAAAATAAGCCTTTATTCTCTGATAAGTTACAGAATTTTTTACAAGAATTTATACTATAATACTATAATGTGCTTCTATATAATGAAAAAGAAAGAGATTTCAAAACTAAATTTAGTTGTTTTATTATATATATCTTTATTTTATTATTTTTTATCAATGTTTCATATTAAAATTTTTATTCAATTTATCTCAATTTCAAAATTCATATTACAAGTTTAAATTAGACATCCGCAACCTTATCAGGCTGTCCGAAGACATAGGCCTCCTCCAGACTATGCCACCCGCTGCGGTCAAGTGCCAGCTGTCTCCATTTTTTGGGCAGATCATCGTCCCATCTTCTCAGTTGCCTTCCCTTTTTTCTTTTTCCTTCTCTTGGATACCATTCCACCACTCTCTTGGTCCACTTATCCACTCTTTTCCTCATTATGTGACCTGTCCAGCGCCATTTTAGCTGCCTTATTTTTACTATTATGTTGGGGATCTGCGTTTTCTTTTGGATATCTGTTAGTCTGCATTTATCTTTTAATTTTATGTTCAACATACTTCTTTGCATAGAATTTTGACAAACCTTCAGTTTCTGTTCTAATTTTTTTGTAAGACTCCATGTTTGGCATCCATATGTTAAACATGGTAGTATACAAGTTTTATAAAGTTTCCCCTTTACAGTAATCGGTATGTCTTTGTTTTTCATAAGATTCTTAAATGACCAGTATCTATTCCAAGCAATGTTGATTCTTCTTTCTACTTCTTTCTTCATAGAATCATAAGGAGATATGAGTTGCCCTAAGTAGATGTATTCATCTACATATTTTATTTCTTTGCCATCTATTATTATTTTCTCTTTACATTTGTTAGTCATTATTTTTGTTTTTTCGTTATTAATAGTTAATCCTACTTTCTTGCTTTCCTCTACCAATTGTTGCAACATTGTCTGCAATGACATGTAGTCACTAGCAAAGATTACAATATCGTCAGCAAATCTTAAGTGGTTCAACTTTACTCCATTGATATTTAGACCATAATTGTCCCAATTCAGATTCCTAAATACATGTTCTAAAATTGCTGTAAATAATTTGGGAGATAGGGGGTCGCCCTGTCTCACTCCTTTTTTTATTTCAAACTCATCGCCTTTACTTTCTAACTGTATTTTTGCCGTGCTGTTAGTATAGATTTTTTTAATATTTTGAATATACTGTCTCTCTATTCCTTGATTTAGCAAAGCTTCCCATAACTTATTGTGTATTATAGAGTCAAAAGCCTTGTTGTAGTCGACAAAAGATAAGTAATAATCCATTCCGTACTCACTACATTTTTCAATAACTTGTCTTACAACATGTATATGGTCAATGGTAGAAAAATTCTTACGAAAGCCCGCTTGTTCAAGTGGCTGATTTGTGTCTAAAGTTTGCATCATTCTCCCCAACATCACTTTAGAAAACACTTTGTATAAATTTGACAGAATACTTATTGGTCTGTAGTTATTTATTAAATTTTTATCTCCTTTCTTATGTAATAATATTATCGTTGACTTCGTCCACTGTTTCGGTATTTCATAGTTACAAATGATGGAATTAAATAAATTGATTAATTCTTGAAGTATTATCTCCATTGTTTCTTTTAATATTTCATTATTTATTCCATCTTCACCAGGTGCTTTATTGTTTTTTTGTGATAATATTGCGTTTCTTATTTCACTTTCTATGATAGGTGGTATCTCTTCTTCAATTTTTGTACACAGCCATGTATTGTTAGAGTATTGTTCATGTTCGTTGTCATTGCTTTCATATAATTTGCGGTAAAAATCTGTAGCAATTTTTTGAATTTCTGATCTTGAACTATTTATAACTTCTTTTCCTGTGCAATCGGTTTTTTTCATATTTTTTATCCATGTAGTGCTTTCACGAAGTAGTCTTAGCGCCTTTTTTATACCTCCAGTTTTTTCTATTTCATCTTTAATAACTTCTAACCTTTTAGTTTTTCGATGTACCCTAATTTTATTTGAAATGATTTTACTAATATCAGCTATTTCCTTTGTTTTATTTTTTCTATCTAAAAATAATGCTTGTCTCTGAGTAATAAGGTCTCTTGCTTCAGGGCCTAATCGGTCTTTTTTAATTTTATATGTGCATTTCTTGTTAAAATTTATAAAAGTTTCTTCCAATTTATTATATTGTTCCTGAATTGTTTTGCATATTTTTATTTTTTCAAGTTCTTTTTTCAATTCTTTAAGTTGGCAGTTTGAAACAGGCATTAATACGCTACTGGACTTAGTATTTATGCTACTCCGTATTGGTTTAGGATTTTTTGTGATCATTTTACCTCTTAATATGCGATGGTCGGTATTAAAGTTAAAACTATTTATTGTTCCAATATCTAAAAAGGTTTTAGGTGCGTTAGTTAGTATAAAATCAATCTCATTTGAGAATCTCCCATCTGGTGACAGCCAAGTCCATTTTTTATTAGCCCTTTTTTTAAAGAAGCTATTCATTAAAGCTAGGTTGTGTTCTTGAGCAAAATTTACTAACCTCTGACCATTTCTATTTCTTTTTCCATAACTGTATTTTCCTATTACATTATCTTCTCTGTCCAACTGTTTTCCAATCTTCGCGTTGAAATCTCCCATAACGACAACATTTTTGTGGACATAATACATTGTGTCTGATAGGTCATTATAAAACTTATCTTTTTCTCCTTCCGAGGCTTGCTCTGTGGGAGCGTACACTTGTAATATTGACCACTTATGCTTGAAACCAGGCAATTTTAAATTTAATATTGCTAATCTGTCTGATTTCCCAATAAATTCCTGTATAAATTGTTTCAAGTATTTTTTAACTAAAAAGCCAATACCATACAGTCCTTGAATTTCTCCCTTGTAGTAAAACACATAGTCATCATGTTCTTCAATTTCTTCGCTGTTTCTTCTAACTTCGCTTAAACCAATTATATCCCAATTTATCAGTCTAATTGCATTCTCTAATTCCAAAAGCTTTTCTTCCGATTTAAGCGTTCTTACATTTAAAGTAGCTATAAAAAGATTCTTATTATTCGTTGATGTTGATTCTAGTTTATTTTTATTGTCCGGAGGGTAGTGGTCTTTCTCCCCACGGTGACCAACCGGGTTGGGGAACCTATGTAATGTATGTTGTTTATTTATTGTTTTTCTGAAAAGGTTGCCGATGTCCAATGTATCCTATTTAAAATTTGTGTTTCTTTCAGTCACAGAGTATGACCGTGCACGCATATAAGCAAAAGCATCTGCTTTTTGCATCTTCGGGATAGATTTAATTTTGTCCTCTTGTTCTGTAGGGGTGATTGGTGATGTAGATGTTGATCTTTTTCTTTTTTCATTTCCTTTACTGCTCTTTACCAGTTTAAGTTTTTTGCGCTTTTCTAAAATTTCTTTAGTATAATCTTGCGTTATGTAAGTTTGCGGCTTCATTTTATTTTTATTTCTTAGTATTTCTATCTTCTTCTGAAGCGTGGTAACGGAAATAAGAATAGGTCTAATTTTCCCATCGTCTGATTTTTTCCCAAGTCTGTAGGTTTTCTCGATTTCAGAATTAGTAAAGTTGACATCTAAGTTTTTTATTGTTTGTGAAACTGCCTTCATTAGATTTTCTACATTTTCGTCAGTCGATTCTTCAATGCCATGTAAGATTAGATTTTTTTGTTTGGCGTTTTTTTCCAAATTGTTTATTTTCTTATTAAGGTATAGTATTTCTGATTTCAATTTTTCGTTGTCTTCTATTATAGGCTTCAACTTTTCATCAATACTTTTCAGCACATTTTCGGTTATAGTTTTCGTTAAGGTAATTGTTTGTTTATCAAGCTCTTCTTTCAATTTCATGAAAAGTGATGACATTTCATTTGCCATATCCTTTGACATTTGTGAGGGTGACGTCATGTTGTGTCTAAACTCAACCACAGAATCGATAATAATCTCAGTAATGTAGTTCGAGTACTCTGTGCTCAGTATTATAAATTAAATTGAATGAGCCACCGCTACGCGTACAGAGTATATATATATATAGACGTGAAGTGCGTGTGGTTTGCTAACCAGATTCGTTGTCTATAATGTGGGTAATCGTTCGTTCACTTCACACTTCACAGTAGTAATTTCAAATTTTTTCCAATGATTTCACTTTATTTACGCGCAATTTAATTCTCTTTTATGCACTCCACTAATTTCTCAGGTTACTTGATTCACTGACTTTATTTTGTGATAGGTACAGTGTTGTTATTACGATACTTCGCACTAAATTTGAATAAAATTAGAGAGCACTTCTGGACGTATACCAATATCTAATTAAATGCGCGCTTTATTTGTTGTTCTTGTACCACCACCCAAGGCAATAATGGTCGGTGATTATTTAACGTCACCTGGCGATGTTTGCGATGAACAATTTTTTTACGATCTCGAGCGAACGAGACCGACTGAGCTTGTTTTTACGTTTAAGTGCCTCTAACGTACTTCCTCCCATTTTTGCACTGATTCAGTTAGATTTGTCTTCACTATAGCTAATTATGCGTCCGACATTTCTTTTCAGACGACGCATTGGAAATTTTGGTGGCAGGAATTTAGATTTTTCTCAGCAATGACAAAACATATGAAAGTGATGTTTGGTAATCTGTTTCCTCATGTTATTGACTTCATTTTTACGGTTGGATTTCACGATTGATAATAAACTTATAAGATAGGAAAAAAAACCAAAGAAACCTCTTTTAAAACACAGATTTCCATTTTACAGCCAAACGGGACTAATTTATACCTCCAAATTTTCTATGTACATTAGTATAAACATACACTTTAATTTATCGGTTGTATTTATTAAAATACATTATAGTTTTTTATTGAATCGTATTGTCGCATACGACCTTACGACATAAGCAAGCGCGCTCTCGTTTATGTATGGAATCACAGCCCCTGAGTCTCTCCTCAGATTTTAGATTAATTGTTTATCGCTGCGTCGCCTTAAATGTCGCGTTCATACATACTCGTAGTTAGTTAGCAGAGCAGACGTTAAAGTGGAGCAACCCCGCGACCGTCTCTCATTAATTATTTAGACGGAGCTCGGTACCTATCTACTCTCTAAAGGCGAGCGACCACACTCAAAAATGAACTCTACCATTGAGTGTAGCTAGCTAATTTCCTCTTTAAGCTTACACCTATGTCGTCCATGATCGTTTATTACCATTTTTTCCTCATCAATATTGTAAATGTAAAATTCTGTGTAGTTATCGGTTCTGTAAGTTCTATTTGGATGAAATACGATACATAATATTATAGTTTGATTCAAAGGAAAATGAACACAACATTTAACTATTACTGTCTACAGTTAAATTGTTAAAAAAACGAAGATGCGGGCACAATTAGTGACGCAAGAAATCGTACCTACGGATAAATATTATAATTTATAGCACCTATAATAATTAATGTACGAGCATTTGAAGTTTGCTTTGGAAAGTTGTTGGGGTAAAAAGAGGAGTGAATAATTAAGACTTAACGGAAGTTCCTTAGAAGTTAGTTTCGAATGATATTTTAATATTGAATCACACTATTAGGTATATTTATAAATCTTACTGTTTTTTTTACTGACGCCAAAAAAAGTATAATTTCTCATGTGCTTACATAAATTTTAATACACTCACGACACGACCCATTTCTGTCATTTTGATACATCATCCGAAAGTGACAAGTTCATTGCCTACGGGATTCACGGAGATCTAATAGGTGCATTATATGAACTTAAAAGCTCACTGAAGGGTGTTTCCTATTCTGAGATAGCGTTTGATTATTCGACAGTGAAGTAATTAGCTGGATCCGTCGGGCGTTGTCAAACTATACTAATACAATAAAGAGAGAGGACGAAGTTTGTATGCTTGTTAATATATGTTGAGGATAATCCCAGGAATCACTAATTTAAAAGAAATCTTTCACTATAATATGATAGTTGTTAAATCAATCAATCGATACTAATAATAAATCTGTAAGTGTAGGTATTGTATGTATATATATTATGTTCGTCTATAACTCTTAAACGAATTAACAGATTTTTATAAAACTTGGTAGATAAACATTTACACGTATGTACAGGACACATGATAAGTTTTTTTCTTTTCAACGCGGACGAAATCGCAGGCTCCAGCTAGTATAATAATATAACAGTAAATAAACAAAGTGTCGCCGCCCTGGTGTTGCTTGACTACCTACAGTAAGTAATCTACTGCTACCATAAAGATGACCGTCAACCTGTCTGCCACCAGTAATAAAAATATAGTCACTAATAAATATAAAAAAAATAAAGTGTTCTTTACTGCTGAAGTGAATTGATTTGAATTTGAAGTACTGTGCTTGCTCTGCAATGTCTTGACATCGATCACCAGCGGTTTCCACTCCACCTGTATGTACAGTCGGCCGCATAACTCGATTAACACATTCAAAAGTGCAAAACAACTGAACACTCAACTTACTTACTTACTTTCTTACTGAAGCTTTTTACGATCGTTTGTACGTGAAGTTTATTTTGTTCTAGTCGTTCCAACGACTTACGACGCGTTGAATGTTCAGGGGCCTTAGCCAAGAGCACACTAATTCCAACACTCCCTTACGAAGTTAGAGAACGATAGAAAATAAAGCCCGATGATTGGTCAAAATTTTATGTGGGCGTTACAACAACCAATCACCGGGCTTTATTTTCTGTCGTTTCGTCAATCTACAACGCTCCCGTTTGCACTGGGTGCTCTTGGCTAAGGGCCCTGTTGTTTTGCACTTTTGAATGTGTTTAATCGACTTATGCGGCCGACTCAGGCCGACTGTACCTATATTCCAGATGGACATTGGGTTTGGGTATTATACTGTATACTTACTAATGTCCCCAATCTCGTCAGTCATAAATTATAAAGAAGTGTCCCTTTCGCCAGCTCAACACGAGTCAGAACCCTCCCGCATTCAGCACTACTATTATTTACGTGTTGTTTTCCTAATTGCGAGTGTCGAGTGTCGACCGAGGTGGAAACTTACCCTCACATTGTGCGTACACGTTAATTACCTTAATCACTTCATTTTCTCCGTTCTCAACACTAAAAGCCCATTAAGTTGTATGCTGCACATAAAAGTAGAGTTTACTTTGAATTGTAACTCTATGTACCTAATAAATATTGTTGGTATCGTGATGAGAACAGGCGATTTAAGCTTTTTTTGGTTGGTTGTCTATAATCCTCACGTCTATTTATATAATTAGCTCACGTTAAAGTGCAGATTGTTATTGATTTTGATAACAATCTCTAGGCGTCATTTAGTCTCACATTTTCCTTTAATTAAACAATCATTTGTTAACTTAGTTTGTGGAAGGAATTCTTGCGGTGAGATATTTCTACTGCCAGAACACGTATATTGTGTGGTATTGTGTGTTTCCGGCTATTAAGGGGAAATACTCGTTTCACGTAATTGCATCTGCATTATTTTTGTATTAGAACTGTGATTGTTTTTTTATTAGTTTAGTAGTATGTTATATATTTTTCTGTCACATTGTTTTGTTATGAAAGTAGTGTTTGCATTGTGATTTGTGAAAGGCACAGTCACTGGGGATTTTCTCCGTATAATTATGGAAAAAATAGAATTATTTTATATTACATTGTCCTATGTTGTTTTGCAAATCGAAAAAAATATATGTTAATTTCGTGTTTCTAGAAAATGCACCTGTGTGCCAAACACCATTGCCAGTGTTAGTAACTGGCAACGTTGGTTGCAGAGATAACCGAATATTTGTTTACAAAAGATTTATTTAAACAATACTATTGGACAAATATTTTTTATTATGTTTTTGATTTGTTTTTACATTAAATTATAATTATCTAAGTATTGTTCACATTATAATAACATATGACTTAAACGAATAAAAATTTAGTGGATCATTGAAAACGTGTAACAAGTAGACGGTTGTTTAATTGTCGAGTAATTACGAATGCATCAAAGTCAAACGAACATGATAAAGGAAATGGCAAGTCAAACAGTGATCAAAATTGCGGCATTTACGACAGTACAGATTTCGAACTTAGTCATATGTAATAGAGTCTATAATCTAATGCGATATACCGATGTTTACAATTCTCATTCTCATATTTGGACTGCGTCATAGCAAAAAGTACTCTACTGCTTTTGGCTTAGAGCTCATAACGCGATGTTCGTCCGTTTCAGGTGAATGTAGGAGACTCTTTAGTATTAAAGCTCATCTCGAGCAAACCTGCAGTCGGGATGTCCTTAGAGTATTACGAGTTTAAGCAATCCAAGACTCTAACACGGTTACTTTAGGATTTAAACTTGCATAACTCAGTAGCGAGGTAGCGAGTTATATTGCGAGAGTGAAATTGCATTTGGAACTTTGCTCCTTTGTATTTTAGGTGTATTGTTGCGATGCCTGGGTAATTTAGCTCTAATAGATCTCTTAAATACAGTGGCTGAACAATGAAATATTCGCAGCAACAATCCGCTCGCACTTTAAAATGAAAAGTAATTTCAGTCTGAGGCCTTGTATTTTGTATCGTCTGGATTCAAACTACAAATCCATTCAATCTTTTTAATAACGTCGCTAGTGGCTATAATTTACTTGATGATACACAAAATAAGCGATGAAAATTCGCTTTACGTATATGTTATGTTATTCACCAAAGTGGGAATTCAACATATTATATGATTTCAACATAGCGTTTTGAATTATTTTTTTTTTAACGAACCCTAATGGTCGGAAGGGATAATAAATAATCACGTTGATTTTTTTTGTTATAGGTGCAATGACATAATTAGAAAATTATTTAAAAAGGCTAAATACTTAGCTACTAAAAAAGAAAAAAAAATCGGTGCAAAAAGGTACCGATTTTCTTTTTTCTTTTAACTGAACAAAGCAGTTTTGTCTTTTTTTTAATTAAAATGTATTTTTTTTCTTTTTCAGGTACGTTATTTCGAGCTGTTAATCGCCAAGTGTAATGTATGAACGTATTTGTTTTACACAAGTTAATAATTTTAATGATTTCTTGTAAATATGTTTGGGGTCACGCTTCATTTTTCTGTTGACCAGCGCCATCTATTCGTATAGTTTGGCAACACTACGACTGTATACTCTATTATTTCATATTCATACGACCAGTGAGTTAGTTACGGTTTTGCTCTGTAGGGGCGCATGAAAGCTCAGTTTGCGTTTTAGTCTAACTGGTTCGAGCACCGTTACAGAGATGGCGCTGTCTATGGCAAGATAGATTATTTTTGCTCGCATTTTTAATTTTAATTGTAGCGTGAAAGGTAAAAGTAAAATATAGTTAATTTGATAATCCGTTTCTTTTTATTATCAGTATTTTGAAAAACGAATTATAATAAAAATATTGAGCTTCCAAATTTTTTGGATTTTTTTATGAAAATATGTGCCTAGGGTGCCTAGGTACTCTTTCATGACTCTTTCAATAAAACATATTAACTACTCTATTACTTAATTATTATTCTCGAAGATCGAAGATCAGTGTCGGAGATGTCACTCTTCGAATACTTACCAACACTGATAATTTCTCTTACTCATATTAATCTCTCGAATAAACCAACGGTATTTGAACCAGAGTTATATTAATTCGATGATTTGAACTAAGTGCCTAGTTAATATATATATAAACTATGCTTAATCTAATTCAATAAATGCTGGCTGCTCCTGTATTCGGTACATTATTGACACTAAACTATGCCATTCGTTGTCTGCCACTTTTATATTAGGTATACAGATAAAATAATTAGATATTCCCGGTGTAATAGTAATAGGTGCTCGTGGCCTATGTTTATTCGTTACGCGATCCGTGTAAGGGGTATTCAGTGTGGCACTCGTGCAATGAAATAAGAGTAGGATGAATTAAAATGGAAGGAGTGCTCTTTGAAATGAAAAAGTGGAACGTGGCGTAAAAGGACTCTCTCGGTGCACCGACCGGCGTCGTCTCTACCTACGAGTATATACCAAGATTACCTAGTGCAAAGGTACACCTATACTACGTCTGTTGGCGCTCCCTTATCACTCGTGCTAAGTGTGCGACCTGCAGCGCCGACCTAATGAACCCGTCATGACACGTTCTCAATAGTCGTAACTACTTCACATTTTGGAAAACGTGTTAAAAATTATTTTACAACACCACCGCTAGTAAAAATACCTACGATAGGTAGGCACTTTTAATTTTGATTCGTAAAGACGTCTAGAAAAATGTGAAAATGGTCAGAACCGCAGATAAACAATTGAAAAAAATTGTAAATAATGAGAATTTCAATGTTAAATTAAACCAGCGAAAAAACTGAAAAGCAAAAAATAATTTTATGTAACCTTAATAACTAAGTTCTTATTTCTTAAACTAATGTAAGTACACCCAAGTAATTTTGAGTCAACTTAGCTATCGCAATATTTTTACTAAAAGTAGCAAGAATTAACACGTTTTTCAACTGGTGAAACTGGACTACAATTAATTTTAGAAAAATATTAAGTATTTTAATATTAGGGTAAGGAACACTCCAAATCTAAGCAAAGCGATCTCCTCACAAAAGCGAGAGCGTCACATACTTAATATGATTAAATTTTGTCACATTACTTATTCATTCCACTTTCCACTCCATCAGTTAAAGTCACAGGGAGACATATTTTGGTACGATGAAATATTATTTCGCAAAACGGTGCCAGTGTGTGTATACTTAATAGGAAAAGCTCAAGTGAGAAAAATCTGTGACAAAGTAGTTAATGTATTGAGGAGGCCCTTTGATTTCGTCATTCTATACTTCGATTAGCTTTATAGCTGCCAATTGAGCTGCTAATTTGACTATAATTATCACATGATAAAATCGTATGTCTTTTATTTTCATTTTCTTTTTTTATGATAATCCATGACATACATACATTCATGTAACTATAGTCGTTTTCCCTGCTTGCTGGTGTTGGTACAGTTGACCGAACTAGCCGATTCTGTTTTTCATTTTTACTCATGTTTTACTATTATTAAAATAATATGCTTTTCGTAATGAAAATTTTACTTCGTAATAATTCAAATATCTTTCGTAATAATTCTAATATCTTTCTGTAATAATATCCTTCGTAATAATTCAAATGAGCCGAGTTGGTTAATGAAGTCCTACAATCAAACTGAGAATTTGTTTCTGAGTTGGCGATTGTGTTGTTTTCCTCCTTTCACATAATAATATGCATATAATTTCTAAGGTTCGATCATGCTCACTCATGTAGAATTTCAAAACACATCTTGATTGACAGC
The DNA here is from genome assembly GCA_918317495.1 of Synanthedon vespiformis. NCBI lineage: Eukaryota > Metazoa > Arthropoda > Insecta > Lepidoptera > Sesiidae > Synanthedon > Synanthedon vespiformis. The sequence goes on from OU906966.1 coordinate 190,910, forward strand.
TGTTACTGGTTGCATCCTGATTTTGTTATGTTTTTATCTTCTATTCCTATGTAAATGCGGATTTCTCCTAATACAATTTCTCCTAAACTTAAATGTAGATTCCTGAGCTCATGTAATATCCAATTAACTCGTGTTGTTAGCAAAAGAATCGACTGTTGTAAGAGATTGAAATTCAGTGGTATGCAATGAAAATATTTTTATTAATTTTTTCATTAATTTTGTACTGTGTATTTATCCATGCCGGATTTTGGAAGACGCACATTAATTACACTTTGTTATTTATGTAAAATCTTTTTCCCATACACGGAGGAACCCTCTTTCGACAGTGGAAATATTTGTGCGGAGGCCTCCCCGACCATTAAAATTAGTTTTCGGGACGGAATTCAATTCTGTCTTGGAATAGCCCCGTGGGCCCGCGAACGGTTCCCGGTGCCCTTTTTTGTTGGCATAAAATGGCCGTCGTTTTGCGCACCCGCTAATGTGGCTTGGGAAATGGGAATGCTCCGTCATTGTGCCTCGATCTGCGCTGCAGACCTTCTTTTGTGCTTGATTACATTCAACCACTCTAGTATTCACTATTTCACTTTAATCTCAATCAAAAATGTAATGTAGGTTAACCCTAACGTACTAAACACTAAAGTATATTCCAACATTTTTGTTTTACCTAAAATTTGTAAATTTAGTAAGTACATGTTTAAGACTCAGTTTTGAAATATTGTCTTTGATGCTCCTTCCGTCAGATCCAATTCGGATTATCGGATTAAGGATTACGATGACAACTTTACTCGGTTATGCCACGGCCTTAAACCATCTTAATGGACAAAAACTTCGGTCGTTGACACGACAAAACACAGAGCAGAGGTATGTGCCCGGGGGACGATGGGAGAAATGGTAATAAAAAGAAGTGTCACTTGAGCAGAATAGAAAGACAACCTTCGGCATGCTGCTCGTTTGAGACTCGGCATGAATAGAAGCAGCGCATATGTGTTGGGACGTCGCGCCCCAGGCGAGGACAGGCAACATTATTAAAATGGTGTGCGCGTTGCGCCTTTCACTCCGCTAAGCGGAACGCATATATTATAACAAAACGAGCTGTTTTTTTATACAGAAATGGATTTGTGTTAAAATTCAGAGTCGGGCGATATTTCATTTCGAAAACGCGTTATATTAGCGTTGAGTTTTCTCACCACCTTCTCGGTTTGTGATTGAGTTCTGGAATCGAGTGTGTAATACGAGGGTAAAATGGGGCCTTTCGGATTTCGGATCTCGTGTAACGTCTAGCTCGACCGAATCGCGGTAACAAGTTGTTACAAACACATTAAAATAACTACTATATTTCTAACCAAAAGGTAAGGTGAGACCAGGCATGATGTATCGGCTGCAGAGGCGGACCTTTGTAAAGGTCGGTTAGGCTAATTGTCCACTGAACGGGTCAACATTAGAATCACATTGTATTTAGTTATTAAAAAAGTTGAAAAGAAACTAAGAGTTATTATTTAAACTGTGAGAGTGTGTGTTTTATAGATGTCCGAGATAAATATTTTGCGTAGCTACTAGTGCGATGAATTTATTGGTGCGGCTATTTGGAATACGCGCGCGATCCTTTTGCTTTGTATTTATTTATTTGTAATTTAAATGTCTACATAAACAGTTTGTTTTTGACGTGTCGAAATGTGAATGAGATCTGTTTCTAGTGAGATAAAGGCGCTACGCTCCGTGTCCTAGATACGGCTCGTTCTCAGCTTAATTCCCTTGTCATGGTGTCAATTGTCGTCGCAATGCTTTCCTCTTCAACTTCAAAAAAATTCATCTTCTATTGTATTTGAAAACAAAATATTATAATAAATAATCTGGCACGAATATTCACTCTCAGGAAACACCATGAGATTTGTTCTGAAGTTGGAGAAATTTGATATTTCTGACCCCTTTTCCTTTTCTCAAGGCATTTTTAGATACTAATTCTATTAACATAATGACATACAGCAGGACATAACGTATGTTAACATAGATAATCTAATATGGGGGAATCCAAGTTCAATATATAAATTATTTATTATATACATTCCACATTATGTAATGTACGTAAACAACCCTACGTAACAATCCATGCAATAGAAGTGCGACGCGTAACAGTTTGTTATGCAATTTGTATTGGAGGCGAGCGACGAATTTGAAATTAATATATAAATACGATAACTCTTCTTTCCCAGTTTAGATTTCCATTTTTCAATCTAAGCTTAATCTAGCTGTGAAAACTCAATGAAAATTTGTTTAGTATTTTCGAATTGTTTTCGAAGATTAGTGTCTGCCCGAAAGTTATATTATTTCGATGATTCCTAATCCTGTCTCTTTCTGGTGAATAATAATACAAACACGTGTAATTTTTTAAACTCCGACGCCAGACGTAAAACAGTGGTGTTATAAATTTAACCTGTGTATCTGTTTGTTTGTCTGTAGCATTATATCTTCCAAACGGATTGATGTTGATCCTTGATTTTTGTTTTATCTCAAATTTGATGAACTGTAAACCTCGATTGACCTGATGCTGTAAGTGTAGCATCGAATATGTAGTGTGCAGAATACCTAATTCTTCGGCAACTTACAGCAGATGTATGTACCATTAGGTTCTCGTAAAAAAATAATGATTTTAAAAAAAAAATCTTGAAGACATTCTCTTATTATTGATAATCGTTTTTTTTTCATATTTCAGTTATTTAAACTGTTTGTTTTTGTTAATTAAGAAAGTTAGTTAAGAAAAATATCCAAAAAACGTATTTTTCTAGATTCCATTACGGATCGAAAGAGCTGTCGCTCATATTTTTTAAATTTTTTTTACTACGGGCAACTATTTTTCTCAGAAAACTCACTTCTCGACCAGACTAATATAGCGTGTTTGGACTCATTAGAATGGTCCAAAAGGAATGTCGGGCGTTATATAGTTTATAATTTTGCGTAGATTCCGAAAGCAGACATTTCTTGTTATACATATAATCGTTTTCAATATTATAAATCATAAATATCTGTCAATGAATATTATTTGTTGGGTCCTGTAATAGATTATGAGGCGATTAATTAATAGCAGCGTTCAAGTTTCGTGACAACACAACTTTGTGAAGGTGCTACTCAATTTAGTTGGGTTTCTTGGTGTCTTGTTGGTGTCCGGGTGATCGGGTGAGGAGGGAAGACGATAAAGTGGGGGTGGCGAATGTCCCCCCCCAATATCGCCGGCTAATTAATTTCGACCGCGACTCTATTATGGACCACTTCAACCGAAAATTAATTTTTATCAACCTCTCTATCGAGCAATCAATTTGGGAGACAATTGGCTTAAAAACCGAAATTTAATAAACCAATTAATAAATTATTTTGGTAAAACAATTAGAACCCAAACATTTGATTCGAAATTTGACTATGATTACTAAAATATTTACTATAATTATAGTAAATATTATGGATATCAGACAGTTGATTTAATACATAGATTACATACTTTTTTTTTGTAAATATAGTAAATACATAACACATATTATAATTTTATACAAAACATCCATGACTCAGGTACAAAGGTACAATGTTAACACATACATAATCATTTGCCCCTATATAAGCGGGATTCGAACCCGCGACCGATTGGTTACAGCTATAGAGGGTTACTATTACGAGCCACTAGACCAAAAGTGTCGCCAGAACCCAGGCAATACATAGGCCAGATAACAGTACGAAATTCACAAATTATTCAGTTTAAAGCTTTGTTATAAGGGTATAAGAGCTGACAAGATAGGCAAATGCTGTATTGAATGATTTTTGGGCTATTATAACACTATAGGCTATTATGGGCTTCTTGTTGCTTATTCAGCTACTATTCAGCTATTATGTTGCTACTATACAGCTTAAAGCAATTTATTTTGGCTGTATAAATGAATTTATTCAAAGAATATTCAGCCATTCTGTGTTGTTTGGGAAATTATCAAAAGTCAGTTATTCACAAAGTCGTGTAAAACTGGAAAGTCTTTTGAAATTTCCTTGTAATATTATGGCTTTCGGACAAAAGTAGGAGCGCACGAGATGTGCAATTGTGCAGTGCAGTGCAGGCGTGCAGGTCAGCATTGCCCACGCGTGCATACTAAATGCATCGCATCGCGGTTGCCACGTCTCGTTGCGTTACAGATATGCGTTTGACAAGTGCCGCCCACAACCGTCCGCGTCCACGTTGCCAATGTATATATACAGGGTGGAATTTTGTAATGCCACCTGAAGGGAAAGTACTCTTAATACTGTAGATAGAAAATTTTACTCAAAGAAAACATACCTTTATTTTTGAACAGAAAGAAACCTGCATTCAAAGATTTTTCGAAAATTCGCTTGCCACACCCGGAAATCGAACCGGCTAAAATCTGTAAAAGTTACACCCTTCACTTTTACCTAAACTTTCTATCTACAGTATTAAGAGTACTTTCCCTCCAGTATCAAGAGACATTACAAAATTCCACCCTGTATATGCAAAAGGATTAAAATTATTAGGTTTAGTATGTAGGTTGAAGTTCCATGTATACACCTAATTTATTTTTACACATTTATTAATCACATCGATTCTTCTTCACTTTTAGAATGTATTCACTTTGGTTATTTATAACTGCAAACAATTGCAGATAAAGTAGATTGTCCCATACAATCATTTTGGATGGGACTAAATATGACATATAAAAAAATTAACAAAGTAAAGTGAAAGCGTAACAAACAATCAAACTCGCATTCATATTTATAATATTGTATAATATAATTTATAATCCACATAATATATGTAAATAGTTATATTATAACGACGGGGGTCGTGTAGCGTCGTAGGCGTCGATTTTATTGATCCCTTTACAAAGACGATATTCCACTGTTATAATTTGAAATTGAGTTTTGGAACATTCGCGTAACTTGTGGAACATTTAATTGAAAGCTGTTGCATATTAATTATTATATACTTGTCCGCATAACTTTATAAAATACTAGCTGGTGCTCGCGACTTCGTCCGCGTAGAAAAGTATAAAACGCCATCTACCGTATTTTGGATAGATGGCAATCTCCCGGGCCAAGCCGCTAGTGTTTACTTTTATTTTAGATTTCCCGTAGGAATGAAGCATTTTCCCGCGGTAAAAAGTAGCCTATGTTCATCACGGATAATGTCGGCTTCTAATGGTAAAAGAATTTTTCAAATCGGTCCACTAGTTTCGGAGCCTATACTATACAAACAAACAAACAATCAAATCTTTCCTCTTTATAATATTATTATAAAATATAGAGGCCATGTTACCCGCTAATATTGTTTTTTAAAATCGGTCCAGTAGTTTATAGATTATACTTACCCGTTACTTATTGCACATTACTTTGTGATGTTGAACATGGACAATGTCCACCTGGGATTCCTCTTGTGACAACATCTAAATCCAGGTGAATATCTAGTTATTTCTAATAGACACATACCCAAATCACGAATGTATAAGTATGTATATTTTACGAGTTTTAAAATTATTAAAATTCAGACGTCTCCTATTAATTAATGAATTGTAATAAACAAGAAAATTTTAAAAGGTGCTGTAACAGTAGCCGTGATGATAATTGAAAGGGAAGGGCCTTGATAAATAAATTATCGAGACAATTAAACTGTCCGTAAGGTGAGGCGAGTAAAGAGCTAAGTGGATTAAGGGTCCCTCCGCTGCTCAATATAAACCTATTAGATGGGTGCCCATAAAAAATATATATTATTTTGTTCAAATACACCAACTTTATGATTCGCACCTTCGCTAAGTAAGGCGAGCGCGTAACTTACAAAAATTTGTAAAATGACATACTTAAATATAATAATTATGCAGAAGTGTCTCAAAGATATTATTAAGAGAATGGGGCGCTTATTTCATGCAAAAAAATTAATTGTTTCATAACAAAATATAAGCTGAAGAAACCAATTGAAAGCTAATGAAGCAACCAAATGAAGAAAGCTGATATTGAATGCAAAAAAAAATATCTTTAAATGACGCGCCCCTTGGACGAGTGGCAAGGGTGCTTGCCTAACGTCACAGGGGCCCCGGGTTCGATTCCCGGCGGAGTCAACTTTGGGAATTTTAATATAATTTTCAAAATTGAGTCTGGTCTGGATTTAAAAGTAGTGGTTAGAGCACACTGCGTTTCGCAGTCATTTGGTCTGGCGGCAGTAACCACCACCTTACAGCATACAGCATGCTGTTGTGTTTCGGTGAGTGAGTAAGGGATGCCAGAGCCCATTTACCCCATCTCTCCCTTATCCCTTATCCTTAATCCTTCTACGGTCGGCAGCGCACTTGTAGCACTTATGGCGTTGCTTGTGTTATAGGCGACACAAGCATTTTTTTACATGCTATTTTGTTTACATAGAGACAAATGGATTATTATTTATTATACATATTCGTACATGTAATATTTGCTTTGAAGTTTTTGCGTCGATATATTTGCGTCGATAAATATTAGCTAAATATGTAACTAGCTGTTGCACGCGACCTCGTCCCCGTAACTCTGTATCAATCAATATTAATAATATAAATCTCTAAGTTTAGGTATGTGTTGTATGTATGTTCATCCATAACTCTTAAACGAATTAACTGTACAGGATAGACTACTTTCCTCTTTTTCAACGCGGACGAAGTCGCGGGCGCCAGCTAGTATTAAAATATAGCTGATATATGTTACTAGCTGATAACGTAGCTTTCTATTGGTGAAAGAATTTTTATAATCGGTCCACTAGTTTTTAAGTTAATTCACTACAAACAAAAATGCAATGCCAATCTTTTCTCTTTATAATGTTAGTATAGAAGAAATGGTCTTGAGTAGCGTGAATCGAAATTAGTAGAAAGAGATGACTGTTACAAAAATGTCATCTATGTATGAGTTATCCCTTATCCCTTATCCTTATCCCTTATCCTTAATCCTTGTATGGTCGGCAGCGCACTTGTAGCACTTATGGCGTTGCTTGTGTTATAGGCGACGGTAGCCACCTACCATCAAGTGAACTGTCAGCCTGTCTGTCGACCTTAACATAAAAAAAAAAAAAAAAAAAGAGTTCCGAATTGAGCAATAATTTATCCAAGACTTTGTGGCGTCTTATAATTCTAGCAAAGAGTTGTTCATTTTCTCATATTAAAAACATTTGCTAACTTCGATTCGTCCGCTAAGTTTTCCTTACTTTCAGAAGACGGTCCTGCCGTAGTTAGTGGCCTTGTGGCGTTGGCAGTTTGCTCTTTAAAGGCAGCCTTTCAACATCTAAATAAAAGTGTTATTTCACTCAATTGATTTGCTCAACAAATAAAGTCGACTGCGAAGTTAAATGGTGGTTTAATTGCGGCGAAATTCCAGTTCTATTTCATATTGGGGAAGTTGTTAACTTGACAGTTATGAGCGGCAACTGTTAATCAACGTTGTTTTGGAAAGTTATAAATGAAAAGTGAATTGGTGCGAAAGGATTCTGTTTTCTCTTTTTCCCAAAAAGGAAATTGAATAACCAATAAATCTAATTTTAACCAAAATCTCTTTTCGCTTAAAGATATTTTACTTACATTCAAAATGTTCCCGTTCAACATTACTTCACAATGAGACTTGTTTATTTAATTTACTAGCTGGTGCCCGCGACTTCGTCCGCGTTGAAAAAGAAAAAAAAGTAGCCTCTGTAACCTGTGTCCTGTACGTCTAAATGTTTATCTACCAAGTTTTATGAAAATCAGTTAATTCGTTTAAGAGTTATAGAGGAACACAGTGCATACATACAATACACATACAGATTTATTATTAGATTTGACTGATTGATTCTTTGATAAAAGATGCACTAAATATAGGGTCTCAAACAAAATCACTTCGAAAATCCATCCACTGGATATTATTATATATGGCATCGCTTTCTATCGTTAATTTCTGCATTCTCGTTGCATGACTGATTTAAACCTTATCATTTAATGATAATAAATGGTTCAAGTCGTAACACGTGTTCACCTTAAGGACAACTTTGTGAAACTAATTTAAAATTATTATCACCCCAAGCTGTGTTATTCTACTGTGCCACTTTTAATGGAGCAACACAGAATCTAGTGTATCCTCTATCAAAGGATTGATTGATTGATTTATTTATAAATGTTAAGGTCGAACAAGCAGGCTGACGGTCCACTTTATCAATCGTTGCCTACATAAGCCATTAGGAAGGTATAGGCAATTGGGCTCTAGCATCCCTTAAGTCTAGCAACTTACTGAAACACGAAAGCACATGCTGTGATCTTCTTTAAGTGGGTGGTTACTAAAAGAAAATATATGCCCCTGTCAGTCATACAAGTTTCTTTATTGCGAAAAAATTGGATGCCAGATTATAAGCCAGCGTCGACAGTATACTTAGATCCCCCCTGATTTTGCACCTATTATCAAACATTTGGTGTCATTTGGTGCAAAAATATGACTTGACGTGGACCTGAAAGCTAGCTTTCAAGGTAGGTACTGTTAACTGTGGCCCACTGCAATAAACAATGATCCAATCTTTATGATTGCACAATCTTTCTGTTTGCTTCTCGTCCAGAATGAGGCCCCTTTAAACTGTTATTGTGATTGGAAAAGTTTAACGACTGCTTTAGAGATCGCCAGCGGAATGGCTATAAAATGTGCTCTTGCCGAAGGACCAATTTGGAATTAATGGACGGCTTGTCCTGCTCGACAATTGTAATACATTTTATTACGTTGCCTCATACTATTTCCTTTATATTATTTTCTTATTAGATACTAGCTTTTGCACGCGACTTCGTCCGCGTAAAATAAGCTTATGTTACTCGCTGATACCGTAGTTTTCATTACAAAAAATGTATACGAATCTTATACTATTTTTATTAGATAAGAGCGCTTTTGATTTTGTAAGTATAAAGTCAGGAGGTCAAAGTCTGTGGTTCGGAATGATTTCGGACATTAAACCGTCCCCTAATAGTCATGTCTTATAATTTGATATTGCACTATTACACGTACAAGTAACCTCGTAAACTCCACTCTGAGTAAATATTTACTACCTTCAGTTGCTCGGATTGGATCGTCTTATCAAGATCATATGGCTTCAAGATTAAATGGTGCGGACGGCCTATAACACCAAAGATTTAAAACATAAAACTGTCCACGTAATATGTTTGTATGTATGCAACGTGAACCGCTCACTGCTTTCTACAAGCGGGAGCGGGAAGAGTGAGCTCATTCCTCCTAACGATGACACATTTTCGGCCTCCTGAAGTATGGCAAGGGCGCATTTGCGATTTAAATCTTTGCTACCCACACTCTATACAGCGGGCCTATTCTCTAACTGTGGTTTTTAAAACGTGTCGACTTCAATGTCGACATTAAATTGTAAATAATACTTTGTCAAACTAAAAACCACACAATAACGCGCCAATAACTTCATCGACATGTAAAACCACGGAAAAAACGTCGTAGACATTTTCACATGTGACAATTGTCGAGTCTATAACCGCATCGAGTCGATAACCACAGCAAAACCACACTTAGAGAATACGGGCCCTGGGCCCGTCACATGTCAAAATGTCTACAACGTTTTTTCCATAGTTATACATGTCGATGAAGTTATTGGTGCGTTATTGTGTGGTTTTTAGTTTGACAAAGTACTATTTCTTATTTAATGTCGACTTTGAAGTCGACACGTTTTTAAAAACCATATTATTATAGTTTGGAAGTTTGTAATTGTATAAACATGTCACTTCCCAGGCAACACATAACAGTATGAAATTCTCAAATTATTCAGTTTAAAGCTTTGTTATAAGGGTATTAGAGCTGACAAGATAGACAAATGCTGTATTGAATGATTTTTGGGCTGTTATAACACTATGGGCTATTATGGCTTATTCAGCTACTATTCAGCTATTATGTTGCTACTATACAGCTTAAAGCAATTTATTTTAAGCAAAGCAATTTAAAGCAACGGCTGTATAAATGCAATTATTCAAAGAATATTCAGCCATTCTGTGTTGCTTGGGTTCCGAGTAACGTAATGTGTGAAGGGCCTTACAGGTTGGCCCTCATCAAAAGGGCGCACATTTTATACGAAAATTCTTTTGGAAGTCCTTCAAGCAAACTTTTGTAAGTGAACCAAAACGCATATAATATGATCGTCAGACGCCGTAACCGTAAGGTCGGATTACGACGGTCATGAAGGGTCTGTCTTAGGGCAGGTATCGGCAATAACGTGCAGCGCGCCCTCTGAATTCCAATTGGGAAGGATGAAACGAGCCACTTACATGCTACATGACGTCCTCAAGTGAAATTAAACCTGTCACTTTTGCTCGAAGTCCGGCAATGAGAATCGAAGTACATTAATACACACACAGTTTTCGGTATATTTTCTAAAAGCTTCAAATATGAACTTGAATAAGTAATTTCGAAGTTGGGTTGGGGGTTGTATCGCTCGAGTGACAACTTGACTATATAATCAATCTTGTTCCATTAAAAGAACTTTTCACAGTGATGAATCAAGTTGAATGATAATGGATGTAATATGTGTTTTTTTTATTATTATTAAAGATGGGTTCGTTCTTGGCCACCATCTAGCCTTGTAGCGAAGATGATGCCTATGATGGAGCGAGCTCACCCAGAAGATGCCTATTTACTCGAAGTTTAAAAAGACAGACATATTTGTATGCAATGTCTGTTCGTTTTGGTAGTTCTAGTCTTTTAAAATAATCTACGTATTTACAAAAGAAGTAGTATATTCGTATATTTACTCACTCATCAAGTGCCTATAGTACAAGATCTGTTTAGTTTGTGGCTGTTCCAATATATAATATACTAGCGGACCGCCCCCGCTTTCGCACAAAATTTTTTGCATCTATTATATTTTTATCCTTTAATGCTCTTTTGATTAGTTAAAAAAGTTTTAAGTGTACATGCAGACTGAAAGACGGAGGGAAACGACTTTGTTTTATACTATTTTAAGATTATATTTCATATTAATAATGCTAATTATTTTTAATTCTATTTTAGCACCAGACAATCGTATGAAGTGATAATTCCCGTAGCGTCTCGTAGCTTCCGTAGCGTCTCGTAGCTTCCGTAGCACCTCGTAGCTTCCGTAGCGCTATTGACACATTCGCCGCTACGCTGCAAGCTTATAGAATAATTTATTGGCAGTAACGCCAGTAACAATGACGTGAATCGATCCGCTGGCTCAGTACGGTGCGTAGGTACTGGATGTACTCGTAGCGGAGGCCTCCGCTAAAGTCCGGTCACGTCCTATGCATCCGATGTCGTCCTCCTTCCACCTCTATCAAATGTAACTTCAAATGATGGTAAACATACCGAACGTCCCCTCGAGATATTCCTTTACTTTGACTATTACTATTTAATACTTGATACTTTATGTATGTTAAATAAATGCTATTATGTATGTTAAAGTTATGTTTAAATAAATGCCATTTTAAAAATTTTAAACATACCTTACAATAATTATGTCTTAACGTCTTCCTTTATTGTCCTAACAATGTAATGGCTTTTGGCGTTATTTATTATTTAAAATTCGCTTGCAAATATCGAGTGAAGAAATTTGACTCATACTTTTGAAACCAGTTGTATAATTTGAAGTGTTCCAAAACAAATAATTATTTTAAGGGAAAATAAAGCTTCGAGAGGAAATATTCAGTTGCTATAGCTGCATTAAGACGACAGTTAATGTCGACTAACGAGCTGCTTAGAAAGTACTTAAGTTGGGGCAAAGGTCATGAGGCCATGTAATATGAAATTATACCGGAGGCTTTGATCGCGTAACACGAGAGAACTACCCCGATAAGATCCCAATAGGCGCACCCCTTCGAACGGGTCTTGTTTAACACGAAAGCGGTGTGGATTACGCCGCTGATTAAGCCGACCAATATTTATTTTCGCTTGTAGCCATGGGAATATCAGACAACGATCCGGTCGATGGCTCACGACTCATTAGCTTTCCCAATAAAATAATTGAGAGTTTGGGTTGCGGGGTTGCGGGGGCGAACGGAGTGAGAGAGATTGCGGGGGAAGGCGGCCCAGGCCTCAGTGATCGGCCGCCCGCCCTGGCGCCAGCACGCGTCCGCCCATCGCTGGCTGCCGCCCTAGGCGTCGCGCGACGCGCAGTGTCCCACATAGCGAGCCACTGGTGATTATCCCACTGCAAGTTTACATCTCGAGACGGCCTCTAGTCTAGATAGCCCCTCTCTCGCAATCCGTACGGTGACCGATACGAGATATAATGCCCCGTGTGATAGATATCAAATAATGCCGTGTTAATGCACGTCGCCTCTCGACCTGTCAATGTGACAGGTTACGTTTGGTTTTCGGTCCCTCCGTAATATCTTTCGCAAACTTTCGGTGAACTTAATCCGTCATCCTGTCGTTCAATAGACACAGAAAAAGTGTTAGGTATATTTGTAAGGTATTTTCCGTTAGACTGTTCATAATTCACGTAGGTACGCAGCGTAGGCGATGTAGGCTAATCTGTGTACGTTAATAGCTTCTCATTGCTGGACCATAATTTTAACGTTTATCTACTACACGTATCACGTTAGCGTAACTCAATTGCAATTGAGTTGTCAACTGTCATCACAGAATATATATACATTTTACATCACTATTGTTTACAAATACACGGCGACGCCACATTTTCAAAAGTGCTATTTAAAAAAGAATACTTTCTCTTCTTACTTATATGAAATTGTTGTCAATTTCGTTAACGCGTCACAAACTTTTTCTGAATATTTTCAAACGCTTTTCGAAACGTCGCTTGTTGGATACATTTAATTTTGAAATGTTTTTGGCCCCAGGCTACAGACAAGACGAAGGTCTAGTTTCGTTTTACCGCAAGATAAAAGTTTTTTTTATGATTCGCTTTGGACACATCTTTTGAAGTTGGCTCATAACGATACAGCTGAAACATCTCGTTAATAGCGCTCCGCCTGTATTGTAATAAGTGGGGCATAGCGAAAGTTTTTGGATACATACTCACAAATAAGACCATATTTTATATTTATTTATTACATAATTATTATGTTCGATAGTATGTGCTCTAAACATTTATATATTACGTTGAAATCATTATGGAAAGGCGTCGTCGGCCTAATCTTCTATAAGAAACAATTCACAGTGCGTTCACATTGAAAGGTATTTGCTGGATGTATTATCGGTTCAAAATATTCAATCGGGGAAGAAATTTGGTTTGTTGATTACACGCCAAAATGATAAGACGATTATTTTATTACCATAAACCCAATTTAATTACACAGATCTCTAACAACGCTTAATGTATAATTTATATGGTTGTGGCTGGGGTGGATGAAATTTTTTAGAGTTAGACAGTGATATTTTAAAAGGAGTAAGAACGTTTAAAAAACTGTGTGCATCAGTAGATTATTTAAAAAATATATAAATTAGTTTTCTCATATTTCTTAAAGGGATTCAAAGAACTTTTTGTTTTATCTTCGCATTAATAAGCTACCTTTTACGTCAAATGTTAGAATGTATATTAACTATTGGCAACAATGATGCTTTCATTGTTTACCGGCTAACTAAATATCTCTCTACCAAACACACATATAATATGGTTGGCCGCGAAATGAACAATTGAAAATTTATAATTCGTTTGACGATTTTCAAAATAATACCACTTAAACGGTCACGTTTTCAATTTAATTTTTAAAACGTCACTTGTAGTAGCGCCAAGCTGCAAGAGAAATGCGCGACATTTATCACCCGCTTGCAATCAAGCGATCTTTTTATCTCACGACTGCCACAGCCGAGGCGCTCTCTATCTCTATCTATCTATAGGAATATCTATAGAGATATTCCTGAGTAACAAATTTCATCCTTCGCACTATTCGGTAATTTGGTAAAGAGAATGTACGCGACGAAGGTACGTCGATAACAATATCTAATATCATACCCTGTAAACTTTTTACAATAAAATTGTATAATGATATAAATTTTGGTTGAAATATTTTATAGAAAATAGGCTTAGATTTTTCCAATAATCTGATATCGTCGCCACATCTTGGAGCTATTTTAGGAAATGGAATTGTTTTTCTCCTCAATTCGTCTGTCCTTGCCGTCAGTCAAGTTCGGCTTTTGTGTAAAGAAGGGATAATACGCTTCGGGATAAAAGAAATTAGATAAGGATTAATTTTGAGAGAGATATTCTTAACTGTGTTACTAGCTAACGCCGAACCTTAGCAAACGTGTCGCCGTGAGCTGTCATAAACCTTCCATTAGTTAAAACCGTATCAAAATGCTTTGGTTAGTTTAGGAGAAGTTAGTGGAGAAACGGAGAGATGACGACTTTATTTTATAACTAGCTGAGGCCCGCGACTTTGTCCGCGTTGGAAAATGAGGAATATAACACCTAACAAAATATATATTATAAAACGCTACGAAGACGGCGAAAGTGGTCCAAAATTTCTTATATTCCTCGGAAACCTAACAAATTCGCAAAAGAGAATTGTATCCTATATGTTAATTTAGGTAATATCTGAATGTCAAATTTTATCCAATTCACAAGAATTGTTGCATTGAAATTTTGTCATAATTTATAACGATTTATTACGTTTCTTTCAAATTCAATTCTAAATATATTGCAAACCAACACAAGTTTTATTGCAAGTTACTATATTAAATTGCCCTCAGTTTAGAACGCTGTTTCTGAGGGGGAAGAGAATGTTTTCTGCGCACACCATTGAATTACCCATCACACATCACCGATCACTTTTAATTATAACAATATACGGTAGCAGCAACTGTCCCCTTACAGAAGATCCCTACAAGGTTAATTAATAGTACGTGTGCTGTTGTGTATCACCAACAGCAATCCGTGCTGTTAATATTGTGTTGTGTAGGAGTAGGCGATGCTAGAACCTATTATCTCCTGAATATTCCCATTGTGTCGATAGGGGACTAGTATATCCATGGTGTTTCTACGTTTACAGACATATCAATAACATTTATAGACATATCAGACATTTAACAAGGTTATAATATTGTAAATGTTCATTATTAGCAAGACGTGATTCCATCTGTGCTCGTATGGGGTATTTCGGGTTGTTTCATTATTTATTTAGGGCGAACGGTGCTCATTTCCATTCTGCGTGGCCTGTGCGTTTGTTTGTGTTACAAGGCGGGATTTATATTGATGGACCTTTGTAATGGATGGTGGACTGCCAGTCAATTTGTCACTTTGCAAATTGAATACTCGCTGCGGTCAGAACTTGCGTTTCCTGACTTCCAGCCAGAATTTTAGCCTGCGTTTATGCAACACTGTCCTGTACTTATCATGCACTAACTTTTTTTTATTCTATAGTCGTGATAGTTTGCTGCCTTTTAACGATTAATACATGATCACTTTAAAAAGAAATGCTTTTCGAAATGACCATTTCCGCATTATCTTTTTTGTTATTTCCGACAAATAAAAAATAGGTATAACTAATGTGTTATTATTTAATCTTAACCTATGAGTTATCATTAGTATACGTTTTATTAGTAGCCATCACAATAGTTGTATCTGATGATTAATGATGAAAAAAAATAAAACTATCTTAGGCAGTCATGAGGACTGCCGACAGAAGTGAAAACTTAAAACTGGGCGTCCAACGCACACACATACAATCGGGTATATGCAATGTGTTGGCGCGATCGCGTACATAGACAGCTGCGCGCGCATTAACTGTGAGCATTAGCATGTTGCTGACGCGAACCCTTACATTTTTTCCCTACCCAAAGTCGTATAACGCGGCTATAGAAGTTTTCACTTCAAAAATCGTATTCAAAATGTTTATTACGTGATTTATGATGGTCATTTCGGAAAGAGATCTTTTAATTGTTTTTCGTACCTGTTGCACCCGATCACTAGATATCAGATTATGCCCGCATTCATCAATCAGGAGCACTAGCCGTTATCTAACACCGCACTTTGCTTGGGTGCATTTATGTGTGCATGCGTACAATGGTTACGACGTTACGACACGATGACAGTGGGCTATTTTAAACCGAAAGTGGTAATATTTCTATATTGTTGTTATTAACCCAATGAACGATATACGATTAGCGATCGCCCACAACTCTTTCGCGCGCAATTTCTGTAAATCTTTATCAAAAAGTTCTAATTAATAGTACCATCAAACTCTATTCAAGTCGTTCGATCACTGTCCAGATAATCCACTGTCATTTACAATCGAATGGTACCCAATCTGTTCCTTTTTAAACCCCGTCGCCCGACGCAAAAATGGGGTGTAGTAAGTGTGACGTGTGTGTCTGTCTGTGGAACCGTAGCTCCCAAAAGGATAGACCTATGTTGGTTCGTTTTTTCTTTGTTTGAAGGCTAACGTGATCGGGATAACTTCCACGGATTCAATTGATGTGTAATTTGGTACACTGTTACTTCAGCAGTATTTTCAAGACATGGAAACCTCGATCTGATGCTGCAGTATATAGTAATAACCAACTCCTAGCAACTTAAAGTCGGAGGTTAGTTAGTAATTTGGTTCATAAATTATAGCTTCTATTCCTGTCGCCTCTTGAGGAATTTGAGGAATTGCCTTGTATACCTATAGTGCGTGGAGTGTGCATTATGCATTGTGGATTGTGGACCAAGCGTTGTCCTGCACGGGATGAAAAGTCAACCGCGATCCAAGCGTGTACAAACGACGCTCGGGTAAATATGCCGTGAACTCGCTCAAAGGGAGGACATACGACATAGAATTTAATATTTCCCTCATCCGGAATGCTTTGTGTAAGCGCCGCACTTTCCCATATTATATCAATCTTGTTCGCGTATCACATAGCATCAATTTGAAATGAAGTGCTTGCAATTTATCCATATCTGCACATTACGATCAATTTCAATCTACTATGTGAATTGTTCCTTTTGTCAATATTTAGCAATGTATTTAGAAGCAGTCAAATCCCATGAAAAATACTAGTAGATACATATTACATACCATATATACAATACATACACCCCTCTGAGATATTTTATAATATCTAAGTATTTCTATATTTTAACATACCTTCACTGTAATTTGAAAATGAGTTAGATTATTTAGCTACTAACTAGCGTCCGCGACTTCGTCCGCGTTGATAAAGAAAAAAAGAACATACATACATACAATACCTACACTTACAGATTTATTATTAGTATTGATGATACGTCTTCTTCTTTTTGTGCCTTTCCATTACTGAAGGTCACCAGAAAATTTCTTAAATCCGTCTCTCTCCCTGTAATTCGCGAGTCGAACAATTATTTTTCCACGGTTTTAATACCGGTCCAGTGTCGGATGTTGCGTAGCCATGCATGACATCTTTCTTCTTCCAAATTTACGCTTTCCTTCTATCTTTCCCATCATTGTTTTGGCATCATAATAATGATTTGACGACGCGTTTGGTCTAGTGGCTAGTAACCTAACTGTTAACCAAACGGTTGGGGGTTCGAATCCCGCTAGGGGGATATGTGTTAACATTTTACCTTTGTACCTGAGTCATGGATATTTTTTATTTATAATTTAGATATGTATTTATTAGATATGTATTAAAGTAAAAAAGTAATCTATGTAGTACATTTATTTGAACTGTCTGGTATACTTAATACCAGCATCAGTTGCTTACGTGTGGAACTAGGTGGTGCTGTGTGCAATGTGTGATTGTATTTATTTTTTATTTTATCGTTACTTATGGTCCATGAGCCAGCGACAGATTTTCATGACCAATTTCCTCCCAGTCGACAACTCGTAAAATTACTGAGAGAGTTGTATTATGAAGCGTTGTGAACGTCAGCTGCGGCTCCGATGGTGGGTTGAGCAGTAGAGTGGTAGCCGCACACGCACATAATAAAAAAAAAATTAATCATTTATTTCCGATTAAAAATTAATCAAATTATAGTTAGCCTAATATTTTGAAGAAACGAAATTGTCAGCTATTTATAAAATGGTGGATTATGCGTCAGCAGGTCACTCGAATATATACGTGTTCAGTGATTACCTCCCAATAGAAAATTTATCAGATGATAGTTTATGTATTACTGTTAATAAATAAAAGTCAGCTGGCTATATCTTGGTGGAATGCTTGTCAGCTGATGCTCTGAAAGTGTAACGGACTACCACTGCTCAACCCACCATCGGAGCCGCAGCTGACGTTCACAACGCATCATGATACAACTCTCTCAGGCATTTTACAAATTATGGGCTGAGAGGAAATCATTGACGAAATTAGTGCCTGGCTTACGTACCACAAGGTAACAGTATCTCTGCGGAAGTCACGTTACAACTTACAAGTGAAAAAATCAGTTTATGTTATGTTTAAGTTTATGAACAGCCAGTACATATCTGTTGAAAGGTTAATGCGACATAAATGTTCGGATGAGAAATTACACGAGCTTTGACTTGTATTGACACGCTGTTATGTTTGTGCTTACGCGTGTGTGCGTTTGCTTTTGCTTTTGCGAGGGGCGGGGGGTAGTGGTAGCTAATCGCAAATTCGCAAGGTGTGTTTATTTACGCACTTCAAAGAGTTGAATGTTTGCCTCGCACTAAATGTCTGCAAGCTCGAATATTGATTTGGTATGGTTTATGGGAAGGTATTAGGAATAAAACCCTATAATTGGCAATGTAAGTAGTGAATTGTTTCTGTTGTTTTTTGTTTTGCTGTTGGGTTTGTGATCAAAGTAAATAAATAAATAAATAAATAAAAATATACGTCGTTCGTTTAATATAATACATCGTTTAATAATCTTCTTCCAGGAGACCAGTTTCCTAAGAGAAAATCTCAAAAATGTAATAAATCAATTTCATAGTTAACTTTTCATTTGACATACGTTTTTTTAACAATTGGCATATAACGAAATAACTATAGTAACATACAACTCTTACTTAATAAGTTATTACTAAGAGAGATGGGATGATAAAATAAAGATAGGCATTTATTATTTTACACTTATTAAAATGGAAAATGGAAACTAATACTCTGTTTAAGAAACAATATAAATTTGATTCTCAAAAAACATTCTGTATTTCTAGTCCGGTATTATTACATTTGTTCGGGGAAAATTGGTATCGGGTGAAATACGAAATTAATTTTATTTTCTCTCTTGTCAACTTTAATATTTTGCTCTATTATTTAGTCGTTATTACCTTTTTTTATCGCCCTTTCTACGTTCTGTAAGAGGCTTATCAAAAATGTATGAACAATTATTTATTTATTTATAATTTGCCTTTTAATGTAATATACATGACATATAACAGCCCTGAGGGTAGACAGACACACATGTCTTTTTTCTTTGTAGAATGGATGACTCCATTTGAAAAGTAGATAGGATTCGATAATAGTGAACAAAATTTGATTTCCATTTATTGACGAATTTCATATGATACAATTTCAACCTCACTTTTAATAAATTTTATTACCATTTTTTTTTAAGAATTACACTATAACTATAAAACGAAAAGAAGTAAAAATAAAGTACAATAAATCTTAGCCAATTAATACAATATTAATAAAACTAAAGTTTGTAATAATCGTAAACGAAAAACAAGAAAATTGCTCTACAGACGAGACAAAGGCACTGAACTGTTATGTCTTTTGCACATTTAAATATAGATTGTCAGACGATTGTGATTCAAATTTGACAATTTAATATAAATTAATTAATTGTAATTTCCACACAATTCAACTTGTTTTAGGTGAGACAAATTCGTGTCTTTTCAAGACCCAGTAATTATTGTATAGCACAATAAACACGGTTTTGTATTGGCCTCGCGTAATGCGCCATTGTTCCTTCGATACAGGATGTAGCCAATAATTATCTTCCCGTTCACTCGCCAAGAATTCACTCGAAGTCTGTCCGGTAGCGTTAATCACTGTGAAATAAAAGCGCGTAACACCCCTTTGTTCCATTTCCTCTCCACATACCTTTTTATCTATTTCTCCGTGATTACAGATGCCACAGTTTCAACCGCAAGGGGCGTTGCACGGTTACTAAAGCGCTGGGCAAACGTAAAACACTTTTGTGTCTTGTGTGGGATATTTTAATTCACATATAATCAACATGAAATCAACCACTCCTCGCGCAGACGTAGTTAGAATACTGTTTGTAGCCAGTTGTTTCCACTTGATATGTGCGGAGGATTGCCAATCAAAAGATATTCAAAATTAAAAAATATATATGATGGTGTGCCGTGTCGTTGTGTCTACATTTGCGCACGCCTTAGGCCACCTGTCATCTAAGATGTTCTTTAAAAACCTATGGGGAAAGTAGGATTAACAGAGAGGAGAAAAGTGTATTGTCCACAGAAATATCGTCTTCGTGGAAGCAATGGTAACCTCTACGCCTTACGTAGACGCACGTAGCGGCGAACATCGCATCGTCGTAGAGGGCGTAGCCTCGTAGCACTTTTACGCCTACGACTCTGGTTGCTACGCAAAGTTAACCTCGCCTCACATCCCACGTGTACCTACCTACTGATACTGATCCGAGTCAAAATGCTGACATATTTGTTTCGTTATTATTTATCCCAATTAATGAAAAGAAAAAAAAAAAAATTTTTACTGTTGAACCGTAGATTTACACATCCAGCAACAAATATATATTAATCTTGATATGTAAATTGCATTCATGCATTATGTAAGAGATTTTGTTTAAGGCAAGGCGAGAGTTATTTATTTATTGCTCCAGTGACTGTTGTTTATTTATTGAAAAAGAAAAGTTGTTCACTCGTTAGCGTCGAAAATATTCACGACCTTTGACTTAGTGTAAACAAAGTGAAGGCCGAACGGAAGCCCTCAAAATATTTACTCTGAACGCTTCCCGTGCCCATCCACGGAGTCGTGTGTTCCTTTGTGCGGAGAGAGAATTATTAGCGTTAGTGATTCTCCGGTTTCTGCATTCATATCGTACCAAATCAATCACTGTGATGTATTCGGGGATGGGAATGCTACCGGTTACGTATATAATATTTATCTCAATATTATTGTTGCGTTACTACCAGGTAGATTATAACTCCGATCAATCAAGGTAGTAAACTTTTCAAAGTTCGAGTGAATAGGCATCTTCTGGGTGAGCTCGCTCCATCTTAGGCCTCTCCCTTGCTACCAAGCTGGTTGTTGGCCAAGAGCAAACCCATCTCTTATAAAAAAAAAAAAAAATCAAGGTAGTATTTTTACGCACAGTAATTGGAGCGAGTGCGTCCGTCGTTTAGTTTCGTCAATAGCATTGGCAGTACGTGTCGACGATAAATTAGTATGTTTTTCATAAATCGCACCGTAACGCTTAAAATCGTTTGTAGGAATGCTCAGAAATCTCTGGAAGCAATGTGGTTGTTTGCTTCGAAACGTCGTAAACACTTCAAGAAGGCCCCATCGTCTCTTTATTGATCTGATGTGATCTAAAACTGAATTCATAACTTTTTAAACAGACTTCCAAAAAACGAGGAGGTTCTCAATTCGACTGTATTTTTTAAAATGTTTGTTACCTCATAACTTTACACTAGGTGAAACGATTTTCATTATATTTTTTTATTTGAATCAATTTGGTCCAGTTCTGACAATGGCATCTATGAAAAAACGATTGAAGTCGGTTTTTTTTGTTAAGAAGAGTTAGTTTAGAAACCACAGTACAAATATTATGTTTTTTCCAAATATGTCTTCTTGAGTCACAGACTTTTTAAAATCTGTTGTTTAGTAGTAGTTTCAAACAAACATGCAAAAATCAAATCTTTCCTCTTTATAATATTAGTTATAATATTAGTATCTATACTAATATTTTAAAGAGGAAAGATTTGATTGTTTGTTTGTTTGTATAGAATAGGCTCCGAAACTACTGGACCGATTTGAAAAATTCTTTTACCATTAGAAGCCGACATTATCCGTGATGAACATAGGCTACTTTTTACCGCGGGAAAATGCTTCATTCCTACGGGAAATCTAAAATAAAAGTAAATACTATAGCGGCTTGGCCCGGGAGATAGCGCCACCTATCCAAAATACGGTAGATGGCGTTTTATACTTTTCTACGCGGACGAAGTCGCGAGCACCAGCTAGTATCATATATTCGTAATCACGCTACAGTGAGTTCTATTTGAAATGACAAGGAACGTGGAGCAATTGATGGCCGCTCAGTAGTACTGCAGCTGCAGTCATTTCTCGGTTTTTAAACACAACAAGTTTCCAGTTCTTTGTGAGCTATTTAATAGCTGTTGCCTTTAATTATGCCTCCTGGAAGTGGAAGTGGGTCGTCGAGAAATCGCTCGGGCTTCACTCGCTTTAAAAAAAAAATAGAACAGATGTATCACAATCGCTCTTTAAATACATAATTATAAATGCGAAAGTAACTCTGTCTCATCTGTCTGTGTGCTACCTTTTCACGTCTTAACTATTCAATCTCTCATCATAAAATTTTGTATACACGTTGTAAGGGATACAAGAAAGGACATAGGGTAACTTTTTTTGCTGTTTCCGAGTGATCGTCTATGATCGACGATGTCAGGCGTTATAACTCATATATTTTCTTTTTCAACGCGGTCGAAGTCGCGTGCAACAGCCAGTATGTTTATATTTTCTTGGTTTGATAGGACATTTGGTAAGAGACAGAACGCGTTTTGCCTATAGTCTGTACTAACTGTAGTTTTTGCTTGTGAATCTAAGTGTAAACCTCTTGGTTCACGTTATTCCTCGAAACCTCATTAACACTTTGAATCTTATCAGCCGATTATATAATTTAATGGTCCAACAATTACGATAAAGCGAATCCTAGCATTACCATTGTAGTTAATTATCCACGATACCTACTATATGTTATCTTCGGTCATTACAGCCTAACGGTTTGTTGAGCAATAAACCATCGTTAAGTCTATGTTAAGTCAATAATATTCCACTTAAATTTTTATTTTAACCACCTGGCTACCGCTTAAAAGTTTAAAATGATAGACGAAAGTTCAATATTGAATCCTGTTATCTTTACAAATGTTGACACTTATATAAAAGATGGTTATGTGTGGCTTTTAAGTTCCATTTGTCTCGTGTTTATGAAAAATATGTTAGTATATTATTGATGTATGCCGTCCCTCCCTTCAGTTGATGTTCAGTCATTTATATCGATATTTACGCGAATGCTCACTAGGCGAAGCTCTCCCGGAGCTTTATACGCCACAAACTCTGTTTGTTTAGGACAAAATGTTTTGTGCTACTTGTTTATTTATCGAAGTCCTATCCCTGAATAGGTATCTGCATCAAGAGGTCGTGTGTGTTGGGAAATACGGGTTATTTACTCTTCTCTGTTTGTATAAACTGTACGCTATACTTACTCTCGTTATTTAAAAAGTGCAATAAATAGATTTAAAAAAAAAAAAAATGAATTCCTATAATAATATTAAATTAATTATTTGAAAATAAATATCCGTTACACGATATGTTGAGTTGATGATTATGTTCGTTCGCATTGAATGGATTTGTTTTTTTAACTCCCGACACCCGACGCGAAAACGGGGTTTTAAGTTTGACGCGTGTGTCCCAAACGGATGTACCGATTTTGATACGTTTTTTTATTAGGTTCTAGCGTGTTCAGGAGCAATTCAAGATCTGTTCAGGAGTTTGAATACAATGAGTCCTCTTCCTAATTTACAAAGGGATTTCGTTATATTATTATTATAATATTCATTTTTTTTTTGTGATGACATATGACGCTCGATAAAATATGGAAAAAGCTATGTTCGGAGTTACACTCACGAGATAACTCGCCGCGGATTAGTAAGTTGTATTGTAAGTAGTGGCAATGAGCAGGGCACGGTCTAGGAACAGGTGCCTCTACTACTGTAAGCTCTCTCTTGTGCCTTATAAGTGGTAATAATGGTCAAGTATCCCTCAAAGAATTTTTTTTCAGATTACTAACAGGCTGAATCTTCGTGAGTAGCTTCAGTTTGCCGAGACGAACAACTTTATCCTCTTCGAAAATTCTCGATAGAGGTAGATAAAGGAGTTAGCAGCCGTAAAAAACTTCCAAGTGTAGGACTGGGAAAACGTACTACTCAATTTGTAGGACTATGCGGCCATTTTATTATACAAATGTTTACTAAGCTGCAGACAAAAAATCAGCTGGTTAGTAATAATTTTTATGACCTTATTATTATGATTTATTGGGAGTGGTTTTCTGGGATGAATAGGTATACTAACCAGCTAATTTCTTGTCTGCAGCTTAGTAAGCATTTGTATAATAAAATGGCCGCATAGTCCTACAAATTGAGTGGTACGTTTTCCCAGTCGTACGCTTGGAAGTTTTTTACGGCTGCTAACTCCTTTAGCTACCTCTATCGAGAATTTTCGAAGAGGAAAAAGTTGTTCGTCTCGGCAAACTGAAGCTACTCACATACTAGATTCAGCCTATTAGTAATCAGAAAAAAATTCCTTTGAGGGATCTTGGACTATAAGGAGTATATTGCCGTGCAACGTGTCGAGGTTCGGTGCCGCCAATACAATGATACGATGTTTAGCAATGAGTGATGGAATGTCTAATTCCCATATGGCAGCGTTGTTGATTTATCACACAACACTAACATTAGTACACGTCTATCGCAACGCAACGCAACGCGGTCATATTGCCTATTATTAATTGAATGTGATGAATTTCTCCAAGAGAAGTCCTCATTCTGAATGAATTACATAAACTCTCGGTTGCTCAACGCAAAACATATATCTAAGTATACTATATTAATATTATAAAGAGATAACATTTATATTATGTCTGTAGTGAATAAACTCAAAAACTACTGGACTGATTTTAAAAATTCTTACACCCATAGAAAGCTAAGTTTTCAGCGAGTAACATATAGGCTATATTTTTTAAAGTCGCGGGCGAAGTCGCTTGCAACAGCTAGTGTACAATAAAGCAACATTCATTTTATGTGTAGTATGTAATAACAAGGATAATAGAATATTCAATATTTAATACAATTTTGAGCTACATTTCATTTTTATTACAGCCTAAGGTTTTAAAAGCAGACATTATTGAAACATTATTATTATTGTAGTTGAAAGTATAAAGGAATAATATGTATTTCGCATTCAGAGTGTATATTCTAAAAACGCTGCATACCTCCGTTTGCTTTGTTAAAATAGAAATAAAAAAGGCACAATTCAAATGTAGAGCGAACAGAGCGTGTTCCGATATATGAATAACATTGTCAACTGACGAACAAAATATTTACTATAGTGTCTGCGTCGAATGCGTGGAAAGGATACATAGCAGTTTTTTTTGCACTATTGGGTGCAAATGAAACTATAGACACATACAAAACCTAAATATTTAGATTAAGTTTTGTTGCATTTAAAATTTGCTTTCAGTTGCCTAAGAGAATTCTAAATGTAAAAGAATTAAAAAAAAATGTTAGCCTGTCTGCCACCCTTTGTCATTAAATAGAATAGACACGTTTATAATAGAATAAATAAAACAAGAAACAGCAATGTATATAGGAAAAGTTTTGTCTGCAAATCACAATAAGAAATGAAATGAGTTTTCCTTCCATCGGTGCAAAGGAAAGCTTTGCAATTTGCGTCGTGGCGTTCCCACTCAATATTGTATTCATTACCGACAGATAGAAGTTCATTTATCGAAACTGTTATTGTTGAAGATAAATAAAATACTTGTTGTATATAGAGATGTAGGTGAAAGACAGGCACATTGGCAGAACAATGATGGCAATCAGTCTGGTATGAGCATGAGCGTGTTCTTCGTATTGTATTGTATCGTTTCGCAATAAAGTTTCGTCAACACGTTTGTCGCGTTTATTACATTAGTGCAACGCTCCACTTTGCTTTAGCTTTAGTATTCCTTTGGTTTTTAATAATACTTTTGATGCGTATGTTTGCTTAGGTAAATGTGCCGATAATTCCGCACATATCCAGCGCAGAAGTGGAGTTTTTATATGCAAAACTGCCGCCAATGTTTGGAATGATTCGGTTAAAGCCGTTACGGGCGTTCACGCGTCGTATGTAAATGATGAAAAGCGGCCCATAACCGACCGCCGGAGCCTTCCGGCCGTGCTATTGTTTTCAACAAACGCCGTTAAAATGACAAATGAATGGGCGAATATTCGATTTCGTATAACGTGTACATTGTTTTAGTAACGGTTAATTCCGTTTTATGTTTCGGCATTGTCGGATCTCTGCGATTCGGCTAGGATTCCCGCGGGAGTCGGTATTACGTTTGGCTACCCGCTTGCAAAACTCTCGTGTCGAATGCCATGGAAATATACGTAATAGTGGGAATGGGTGTGTTAATTTACACCCTGTTGACGCTACTGCTGAATTGTGATTGTTGGAAAGAGGAGCAGAAGTGTCGCTGTGACGAGTGCAAGAGTCTCTGTCAGAACGTCACCCTGGTCACTACGCCGTCGGTTTCCTCGCGAATAGACCTTGGACTGCCGTAGACTAGTGTTTAAGTTCACAATCGTGTGCCAAAGAATAATTTCTGTCTTCCAATGTGGTGTCAAGTGGAGTGGTGATAGTGCGCGCGTGTGTGTCATGGACCCTCTCGCGCGGTTGATGGAAGGCGCGCCGTTGCCGGGCGTCTTGGGCGCCACCAGGGACGCACGTCCAAGGGGTGCCCTGGTGCACGCTAGTTTAGCCGCGGCGCCAGCTCTCGGCGACAAGAAAGGTCGCCACCTCACTGGAACCTTCTGCCTCACCGGCGACACCATGGAGGGCATTATACAGTGCCTCGTTTTTCTGAAAGCATTTTCGGTGAGTATACACTACGCTTAAAAGTGCTTTCCCATTTATTTATAGCACGCTGACGATTCATTTTACGCGAGTCCAATTCCGGTTTGAGGTCGCAGTTGGTTTTACAACTGATTATCATTTTGAAGTGTCCTTCGTGAACTTTGACGTCGGTTACATTTCAACGCAACTCAATTTGTTAATCAATTATATCTCCAGAAGTTTTTCGTCCAAGCTTAGTATTCAATTTTATAGAACTTTACGTGAATTTACAATGTATACTTAGCTTCTAAGTAATTAATAATAATTATTGTCGTGACTGGCACGTCACGCCGACATGTCTACGTGGTTTGTTGCGTGTAGTATATCTTGTCCGCAGCTATGACAGTTGTGTGCTTGTGTGCGGATATATACGAGAATTAAGGGATGTCAAGTCGGCGCGACTCTGGCATGTGACACTAAAGTGGTTTGCGATATTAATCTTCCGGTCAAGTTAAACGTTCATGCTCTGAGCGTCAACAATAGTCTTATTGAACTTGTGCAGTTGCAAGAAATCAAACGAATGATATTAAGAAATACTCACTTGCACATATGGAGCTAACAGCCTTTCATATAATTTTTGGCTCAATCATACACAAATGTGTCTTTAGCACAGTTTAGCACACAAGAAAATAAAATCGAGAGATACAACTCCTGTGTTAATCATATAATTTAAAATACCTAACTGGTGTATTGGTACAACCCCTCGATTACGTGTCTTCATGTCGACAAACCCTATGTATCTGTAGTCCGATCTGTAATCGGACTCGAGCAAGGCTTAAGCAACAGGAATAACATTACAAG
Organism: Synanthedon vespiformis; assembly: GCA_918317495.1. Taxonomy (NCBI): domain Eukaryota; kingdom Metazoa; phylum Arthropoda; class Insecta; order Lepidoptera; family Sesiidae; genus Synanthedon; species Synanthedon vespiformis. The sequence goes on from OU906966.1 coordinate 218,504, forward strand.
AAAATACGAATCGAATACAGAATACAAAGAGCTGTATAAATACGAATATGTATACATTTAAAGAGGATTTCGCTTTTTGAGAGCTTTATAAGCGCAACTTTAAGCTTGTAGCAATTAAGTTCAATTTCAGAGAAAGTCAAGAGCTTTGTGAGAGAAGACTAGGAGCTTTTACGAAGAGCGAGGAGCTTTGTCAGTTATTAATGAAACGAGAAATTACGCGAACAGTTTACCTTGCCACCTTTATGTTTATAATTATGTCTATTAAGTTTCCGGCCTCGGTGAGATCTAATCCGGTGCCTTGGCGCACAAAGTTGACGGATAATCTTAACGGATAAAAAATAAAGGAGAAAAACGGGCCGGACATTAAAAATGTGCGAAAGGTTCTGGAGGCAAGTGAGCGTGAAACGGCGAACGACTCGACGCGGCACATCGGCTTCTTCTAATTAAGTTAACCTTTCGTGCCGTTTGCTCTCACCTGACCGCTACCTTATTGTTTTTGTCCCCCGCGCGCCCACACATTTATTCGCAAAGGGAATTTACATAAAAGTTTCACAATCGCGCTACACACTCTTGTCCCGACGGAAAATATTTCGACTCGTTTCGTGAACAAACAGTCGCTTTGTACTCGTTTGCCGACTATCCGAGTCCAAATTGTGTTCCAGTCCTAACCTCACTGTGCGGAATTGCAAATCTGTTTTGTAACATATGTCTGTTTGCTACTTTCAACTTACGCTCTGATTGACAGCACCCAAGGAAACAATGGATGAGAGGGCAGGGAGAATAATATCTTCATTTCAAACTACGAAAAACACAAAATACATAGATAACGTTCGTCTGAAAAGTAAAATAACTTGTAACATGTTTTAGTGGAGTCAATTTTTTGTTGCATTTCGTTTAGAAATGTTAAAGCGTACCCCTCCGCCCCGCGTGGTACCGCCCCCTCTCTCCTTGTACTTGAATATTTTAGTGTTACACTCTCTTCATGACTCTCTTGTACATATTTTATGACATCTTGTTTATTTTAACTCCCTGAGTACCTACGAAACGTTCTGCTCAAATAAATATTAAATAACCTTCACTCAATTTTGACGGAAGCTCTAAAGTGAATCTCATAATTGATAAATTCTGTGATTATGTATAAAACGATATGAATTAAACTCGATTCAAGACTAGTTAAGCTAAGCTAGCTAGCAATAAGGCGAGCTAAGCTAGCTCGATTCAAGGCAATCTTAACTGGTTCCGTCTCTACACCAAACTGGTTGAGCCTAAATTATTTAAACCCAAATGGAATGTCATATATTATTATGCTATACGATTCTCGTCTGGAATTGGGTCTGTCCGATAGGTAACACATAATCATTTCAGCTGAAGGTCGTCCACTTAACTGCTTGCTGGACATAACGCATACAAAAAAAAAACGCAAGTTACTTACAAATAGACTGAGAATAACAGTGAGCCTGATTTGAAAGGTTTGCGCAAAGTGATTCGTTTTCTTTCTTAGAGAACAATGAAAATGGTAAATGTAACAAATGTAAGAAGGGATGACAGTGGCTGGGCCCAATTTAAATTCACTTGGACGCGATTTAAATGGACCTCGGCCAAATCGGTGTTTCGGGAGTTCTTACTTACTTCGGTTATGAATAAAACATGTCGCCACACCAACACGAGATGCAGACTCGGCAACGTTCGCCCACTGAAATACTTTGCAAACATTTTAAGGTGCGATAAAGTATTAAAGGCTCCAAATAATTAACAAATCATGCTTTGAATTGCTTATTAATCAGGACGTACCTCTCTTACAAGAGCTCTCGAAGGTTTCCCTGTATCCTAGGGAGTTACCCAATTTCTCTTATGTTTCCTAGGACTCTTAGAAAGCTAAGCTAAGCTTCTTAGGTTTTCCTATTTCTGTGTAAAAGATATTTCAGAGTTTCAAGAATTAGCAAGATGAACTCCACACTGAGTTGTCAGTGGTGCGCTTTAAAGGTAAAAAAAAAAACTATGTCTGTCAATAGTTAATATGATGGTGACTTATCTTTTCATGGCTACTCAATCAATTTGGACAAAATTGTACCATTATTCACGTAATTTATTCACGCAATATATGAAGTATGACACATGTTAAATATATTCGAAAAACGTAGAGGCACTTTCATTCGCAATAGGCGATTGACCAGTGTTTATACTTTGTGCACCTACTGACCCTTTGTAACATTATATCGAACAACACAAAGGGACCGAGCCCTCCATTAAGTCCGCTCTTTGCGACTGTTTTCTTTCAATTTCCCATTCTGAGCTTCAACCCTTTCACAAACGATGAATGTTCAATCATGTTAGAAGCGAAGGGTGGGCTCTATACATGTATTGAGCGAGAGTAATTATTATTCGATTTCAAATATATTCTGATTGTTGGCCACAAGATGAAAGAGGCTAGAGGAGGTTCTGCGAGGGGTTCTGCATCTCACTGGCCTATTTGCAATTGCTTAAGTAGTACAGCAATTATTGTTTATCGGTCACCAAAGATACACTTATAGCAGCTTCTTCCTTTTATTTGTAGATATAACTCTTTTAGCAACATTGAGAATAAATCTATTTGAAATAGCAGTATTAATTCAAACCAAGGACAAGAGGCATAGCAGTAACGCGCGACGCGTTTCGTCTCCGGCGACTCGGCGGAAACGTATTACTAATACTCGCGGAGCACTTCCCTTCTACAATGGATTCCTATTTATTTTCTTCACAAAATATTTGTTACTTTGTATTCACACAATTTGCGATTTTATTTGTTCCTATTTCCGCAACGGCGGCGGCTCGTTGACGCCCGATGATGTGAACACCGCATTGTTTTTGTATAAATAATAAACATTAAAATCTTTACGCGTTCTGTGCGCGTCGATTCCATTGGATATTCACAAATAATATTTAAATTCTGCAGGGACGAATTTATTTACATTGGTAATTCTTCGTTCTCTTCCTTGGCAAACGTAAACGCTGGCGAATTCTATCTGATCAAATATTCATTTAATTTGGGGTTTTATGGCAAAGTCTTGTTCAACTTTAAGTCGTTATTTTTGAGAGCGTTTGCAAATATGCATAAGTTACAGTAAAAATTAATGAGAATTTTAAATTGAAGGAACAAGTGCCGAGTATTTCGGTTGTAGCAATGGAAATGGTAAATAATCCAATCAAATTACAGCTCCAGGCTACATCCAGAATTGTGAATGGGAAAATATTTGCGGCGAACTCTGCGGACGACAGTTTGATTGCGTATGTATTGATCTTACCCATCCACAAGTACGGGGCCCTAGAGTCCAGGGACTCGCGACAGGGATACAGTGGACACCGATTACATTTGTAGAAAGTTTTCAAACTGATCATAATTCGTTTTAAATTAAATTAAATGAAACTTTAAACGGAAACTTTTAAATTAAATGAAAGCGAAATTGAATAAAAAAAGAGTTGTTCTAACATTGCCCACGAAAATTAATCACCTTTTTAGTACACTGTGAAAATATTATAATATTTACTTATTTTTTATTCTGGTAAGTGTAACGGTTTCGGTATGATGTCCAACTAACTCATTTTCGGTAACACCACCGTTATGCCACCGGCTAGCTTCAATAGGATATAATTTTGTATCAAACTCTGATATCTTTTGCGAGTAACAAATGTGTTAAGGTGCTTAGCCGAACAAATTGGAAAAGGTTACGTTTGTACATGTGACGAGTGTTTATAAAGTAACCTCGATTGGCGCGGTTCCCTTTATATCCGGCTCGTAGGACCAGTGAGTGCCTCTCGTCGCGATAAATTTGTGGTTGGACTAAGGAGATTTAGCGAGTTTGTTACACAGAGTTAGTAACTTCGGTCTATTTACAAAACTATAGTTTACTCTAGTAATTAGTTTCCCGAAAAGCGGAAATCTAATAACTACACCGAGTGTTGGGTCGCATAAAGTTATTTCATCGTCACACATCTACTTTGCATCTCATATGTTGATATTGAGTATGTACTTTAAAAATATATATGGTTACTAAATTTTCAACGCTATGAAAATACCGTGATTTCTTATATTTTAATCTCGAAACTATAGAACTAATTGGGGTTAAAATTTTCACAAAATGTCCTTTAAAATTCTTTATTTTTGTGATAATTTGCGCTCTTTTGTTACTCATTTTAAAACATTTCTTTGTAGTTACGCCGTGCCTTGCAACGGAGGCTGCGTTTTCATTAAATAAATGCTAGGTATCGAAGCCATTAAAATCTGATTGCAATGCGATGAGTCGACTCGAATTGAAACTGCATTTTCTAGCGAAGGTTCTTAAAATAGCACGTGCATTCAATTGTTAACCTTATTACGTTAGTGGTAAAGACAAAAATGTATATAAAATATAGAATTTAGTTCGTACCGCTTTTCGTGATATGAAAATTAATAATCCCAGAGCCGTGATCTGTTTTTGCAAGTTGAGGCGTCCGCGCTTATTTACCTGACGGCGTAATGACTTCGGATTACGTTATTAAGACTTGTTAAATGAAATATTCCAGCAGCCGTGTTTCACGCGTCGTTTGACTTGAATAATTTTCTTGCTTTAACTAGGTCCAGATATATAAACCCATAGTTTATTATATTGTTACCATTGGCATAGGAAAGACAATCTTCAATCAATACTAATAATAAATCTGTAGGGGTCTGTCATGGAGTAATTTACTTTGTTTTCAGAAATATCGTGTATATAGGCTCTATACATGACACTGAAACTAAATTGACCATTTTTAGAATTATTTTCGGTATGTATGTATGTTCCTCCATCACTCTTAAACGAATTAACTGATTTTCACGAAACTTGGTACATAAACATTTAGAAGTACGGGACACGTGATAGGCTACTTTTTATCTTTTTTAACGCGGACGAAGTCGCGGGCAACAGCTAGTCTATTATAAACTAGTTGACGCCCGCGACTTCGTCCTGTACGTCTAAATGTTTATCTATCAAGTTACATGTAAATTAGTTAATTCGTTATTAACTATAATATTTTTACACATATCTGTTTGTGGTTTAATAGAGCACTTGGGGAGGCGTTCAATTTTGAAAGTTTTGAACGTCCTTCCATATGCTTCAGAGATATTTTACAAAATATTTTACAGCGCAAACCTAGATGTTCACTTTGATCACATAAATGAATACAAAAAAAAGATTCTCGCTGCCATTTCGTCACACACTTGACTGCTATATGTATTTTTGAGTAATTTTTAACAATTGACTTTTTGATTAGTAGCATTGTAATTTCTTTGTTTGTAATTAATTTTATTTTTGGACTATAATATTTGCTTTCTATTTTGTTTTGATTTTGTATATATTTTTTTTTTATTATTTCGTTCTTGTTTTTGATATACCAAATTGAATTACGTACTCAGCTGTAATTGGCTTGCACACTGGACCCTGATGTCGAACGATGAATGTTAATGTTAAGTGTGCTAGGCTGTTGCTGTTTTAAACAAATAAATAAATATGCAGTCAGCATTTGGTCCGTCCGCCATCGCCATCGGCCTCTTAGTGCACTGCAAATTGAATGTTGGCTTTGGCAATTCCTCATTTTGGCGGTTTGCCTGCGACTGCGAACACCCGCGGGACTCTCCGCCTACTTTAATAGAATTCACGATGCCTTCTTGTCAACGTATCGTGTGCACATAAAATATATTTTGTGATATTTATCTGAAAACGTGTGACAGTACATAAAAATGTATACATAAAAAAATATATTTAATTTTAGTAAAACGATTGCTTCACTATTTAGAAAAATTAATTATAACAGTTTCTCTCGACTAGTTAGGTCAAATGTTTCTTCAATGTTTCCTTAAAAACCTTTCTTAAAAACCAAATATATAGTAGGTATTCTTTATTCAAACATTTTTATATATACCTACTGTAGAAACATACGGTACGTATAATCTTTTCTGATAATACGTTATATATAGATTATTACACATAATTTTTAACAGATAAAATAAGACAATTAGAAATAAAGAATAGAAATAAGAAATAATGACAGACTTTGTTTTTAAAACATATTATCAAACATCCTGTATAATATTGCTGGAAAATATTATATACTGAATAGTGAAAGATTTGCTATTACGTTCCTATGTTCCTAATTCATGTCTACTCGTAACACCTTTTTTGTTGTATTCTTTGAAACGTCCATTTGTACCACCGTTTGTAAATAATGTGTTATCCATGTATTCTTTTGAAGTGTCGATTTGTACCACCGCTTTGTAAATATTTGTATTAGTCTAGGTGGTAATATAGGTCTTATTGTTTCTATTTTTTTTTTGTAAACTAAGTTGTGTGTGACTGTCTTATTGCCTTAATAAATAAAATAAATAAATAAGAGTACGTAATGGATTTAATTCGGGAAATGAGATACGTTTCCGTGTCTACCAAAAAAATGTTAAGTGGAAATGGAAGTGGTGTCAAGTTTCATGATTGATTTTCCGGCATCGAACCACCATATTATTATTGCTAAACTCTAACCAAAGTCGCCGTTAGCCGCTCGAGGTATCCAGCAACCGGATAACGTATTCACGCTTGAACGACAACGTCACGAGAACGATTGACGTGACGACACCGTCCGAGATCGTTGGTTGTCTCGTCTTAATACCGTTTAGAGTTCCAAGGGACGCGTCGCGTCGTTTACTTCGCGTTCCATTTGTTGTTTATTTTGGTGAAAATGTTTTTTGTTCACTGTTTATTTTCTGGATTCTAGAGTGACGTCTCAAGTGATTCGCTGTATTTGTATATATACGTACTTTCATTTGGATATCGGAGCGATGCTTTAAAAGCCTACGCTATTTTAAGACGCCCGACGAGATTAATGAAATTGCGGAATGTAAAATAAAAAAGCGCCGCATTTTTAAAATTATTTCTGACACAACCTTTCAAGTGATTGCTAGGATTGTGGCTGAATTTACGTTTCAATTTAAATTGTGTGTTTCAATAAAATTAGAGTTGAATTGTTATTTACATAATATTAATAGACGGCAATACTAAATTGAGACGTAAACCGCATCATTCAATTTGTCCGATTCGTTTACTGTGATTGACGTCGAGTGTCCGATCGGGCACCCGCTCCGAAATGAGAAGGGCCCGACAGCCTCTAAATTATGGTTTCGCAAACGCCTCTCTAATCACTATTACTCAATATTGGCGTGACACAATTATTTAATTGCTTTTAAATTGATGTAATTTTATTTAATGGCAAAGAATCGAAGGCTGCTTCCGATCGGTCGTACTGGAAAATTGTGTGAGTGGCCTATCCCCAGCAGTAAGTAGTCTTCCATCCCATCTCTTCCTTCCTTATCATGGACACTCCAGCATGTCATGTCGTGACATGTCAGCAGTAGACTTCATCCTTTCCTTATCTCTTATCCTTAATCGGCAGAGCACCTTGCAGTTACGCACTATCTCTCGTCGACGGGGACAGTTTGCCACCCAACATCAAGTGACTTCTACACCTAAAAGACTTTCTATGGCTGAGATGATGATTATGATGATATTTTTTCGGCTGCCATATTACCTAGGCACAGCACTCCGGCCGCGTACGTAACCTGAGCTTCGCAACCAGTTACGATCGACTACTTTTCCGGCCTTGTACGAAACCTCTCGACTGTTAATGAAATAAAAGAACACGGAAGACTTTTAGTCCGTGTATGAAACACGGACTAAAAGTCTTCGATCGTAAACTTGTTTCGTATAAGAACAAAATGGTTTCGTACAAGACCGAAAATGTAGTCGATCGTAACTGGTTACGAAGCTCAGGTTACGTACGCGGCCGAAGCCGGCGGCACAGCTAGTTTTTTACTATATGTAGATTTTATTTTGTTCAAGCTATAGCTATAGCCTCGAATGTAAATAGGTATATTTATGTACCGTATGTATATTGTAGGTAAGTAAGTGGTAAAAGTGCGTGGCATGATCGCCGCGCGAGGCAGCCTCGTCTCCTGTCGGCTGAGACGTGTCGTGCATTAGTGGGGCACATCTATCACCGTGTCACAAGTTGTGCCGACGTCTATCTCTGCAAAGTTTATCGACGACGCCGAGGATACATCTGCTCGGGGAACGACACCGCCTACTCTCCAACTCTCCCCCGCGCCACACACCTAACAATAATAAGCAATTAATATCATTCGCCTCATAGACGTTGTGACAACTAATAAGTTAAAAAATATTAGTCGTAGGACCTGAAGTGAAAACTTGGCTAACTTAGCTTCACAAAGTTTTCACTTCCTATTATTGAAATCTTAAATAAATGGGCAATTTTTTTGTTAAAGACTTAAAAGTAACAAAATTGATAATCGATCATCCAAAATCAGGTAGAAACTTCTTTCTTTCTTTTGTAGATTCACATAAACCATTACTGTGGTCCCGTTTTATGAAATTTGTGAACCCTTCATCGCTAAAACAATGGTGATAACGGACACTCTTACAAACTTTGATCATTTATTGTTTACCTGACACAAACAAAGTATGGAAGAAAAACACAACCGACGAACCAAACGCTGGGACCACGAAAAGTTGTAAAAAGTTATTACACGCCGTATTCATTAAATTAACCAGATAAAATTCTGGTTTAATATTAAGAAAGAATTTTTACAGAAATTGCTCTGAGCAAATCTCTGCAGATTGATCTATTATACTTAGCGATTTTGCCCGCGTAACTTTTTTTATAAAATATAGTCTACTAGCTGTTGTGCCCGCGACTTCGTCCGCGTGAAATAGTGACTATGGGTAGCATTTTTAATTGTTTAGGCTTTTTGTTCTAAAGCCGACAATAGTCGTATGTCATCCGTGACACTAATCATCTTTGAAAACCCCGAGCGCAACGAGTTTTCATACAAATGACGATACTTCCATACAAACTTTTATCTCCTTTTTCAACCCTCCACAACTCTTTTTCCGCATTAAAAAGTAGCCTATGTCCTTTCTGAGGTTCTAGACTACCTGTGTATCAAATTTCGTTTAAATCGGTTCAGTAGTTTTGGCGTGAAAGCGAGACAGACAGACAGAGTTACTTTCGCATTTATAATATTAGTAAGGATTATGTTACTCGCTGATTTGTTTGATTCCATATGGAATAATTTGTCTGAAATAAATAAATTATTATTATTATTATTATTACGTAATCAGCGAGCTTTCTATAGGTGAAAGAATTTTAAAATCGGTCCAGTAGTTTTTGAGTTTATTGAATACTCTGTATTCAGTAATAATTAATATTGCCTGAACAGTACACACATAGAAACGACTTTGAATGAAATAGAATTATCCGCATGTAACTATTGCGGATCGGGGTATTAATTTGGTTATCAATAATAATATCAATTGGGGAAGCATAGAGCATGTGAACACGTAAACTGTGTGACGCCTCGCACGTTTCGGGTTCGCTATCGGGAATTCGGGATCGGGTGACAATCTATCCAGTTACACATGGAATTCTATTAGCCGGTATTAGTTGATTGCAACTCCACTACCCGATACTAATAATAAAGCAACGTTCGCTTGCTTACCTTCAATTACTACATACCTTATTCGAGGCGTTCTGATCTCGTTCACCATCAAGTGCAAGTTTGATTGGGGGACAATAATTTTATTAGGTTTTAATCAAAATTTTGTAATCAGTGTCGTCACATATATCCGATTGTAATTCTTGTAAATAAATATCGAAACCATAGGGTTTATAGAAACAACCTTTTGTTTTAATTTTGTGTACCTACTTGAGCGTGAACGATAACTCTGCCTTCATGAATCAACTTCAGCGTCAGTATTCGCAATATACTTTTAAATAGATAACATTCAATTGTGAAACAGAGAACAATACATACCTATGTAGAGTTTTCGCGGACACAATTATTATTTTCAATAAATTTTATGTATTTTATTATCAATTAGATTTAAAAGGTCAATGTGGGTTGAGAATTAATGCGTCATTCGTCGGATCATATACTCGTATATCAAAATATATGAATTTTATAAAGAGCTGTATAAATGTGAGATATACTCGTACTTATATGTTAGTAGCGCCGTTCCTCATAAAGATACCTTTTGTCGTAGCCTCTCTGATGGCTACCGGATTAGGCTTCGGCTCTGGTATAGTTGGAAGAATTCGATTTGTGTTCAATTTTGTCTGTCCGGAGAGGCGAAGGCCTCGATTGACGACTTACATTAACGACTGGACTGAGGAGGTACAAGATTGATTATATCGTTACAGTTGAATAACACGTGTGTAGTTTGTTGCGTCATTCGTCTTTTGTCAAAATTCATTTTTGTACGGGTTTTACAGTTCTTCATTCTTCACATAAACGATTAATTTGCTGAATAGCAAGCGAGCTAAAGTCGCAACGAATTTGTTTAGCAAATTAAGTGCCTATTGTGCCCCGTGTTTTAGTTGCCTCGCTAAGTGTAGGTACCAGGAAATACTCTTCGACATTAATTAAACAGAAATAAACGTTGCAACAACAGCCAGTCTCTTGTAAATTTAATTTAATTATTTATTTGCAGTTTAATGTAAAAAAAATACAGTTTGAATTCTCTCCCCGACGAAGAATATGTCGTCCATTGTGGTAATAATCTTCTGATGTATTTCGTAGTACCTGAGTATTTTTCGACTATAAGTCGAGACTTGTTACTTATAGAAAGTTCTATAAGATTTTAATTTTAAGGTCGACAGACAGGCTGACGGTCCACTTGATGGTAAGTAGCTACCATCGCCTAGCTAGACACAGGCAACGCCACAGGTGCAACCCCGTTGTTGCCGACTACAGTAGGTTGGATACAGTACAGTAGGTGCATACAGAGTTTAATAATAATAATAATAATAATGATAACGTGTAATAAAAGTAATATACTGTTTATGTATGTACTGATGTATAATGCATGCCTGTTTATGATTATGATAAGTATATCGTGGGTTTGAGAGAAACTTGCTCATAAAACAAACTCATCGGCGGCGCTCGTCGACAACTCGGCGCCATCCGGGACTTTGCTCTATGTAGATTGTTGTAAATATGTATAAGGTACGTAATTATATGCCCTAGTAATTGAAATCCAACTATAGAAGTGTGCCAGTGATGTTATAGTGCTACTTATACCATCGGAAGAACGCTTGATATGACTGTATCGAAGAATGTTAATAACGATTTTCTCCCGTTTTAAGATATTTGGCACTATAAAGTGCTATTTCCTATCACAAGTTGACTATTGTGAATCATTCGATAGGGTTCTAATACTTATTTTAAACCTGGATTTAGGTTTCTACAATTTTACACATTATTAGTAGAATATCGTTGAGCTAGAGCAACTAATTTAGAATGACACAATATGAGTTGTATTTTAAAGTATTGAGATTTTCTAGTGTCTTGCCCCATATTCTAACTTTATCTGTATAATTTTAGTTTATATACACTTACACCTAATTGGATTTTACCTTGAAATTGATTTATTCTGTCTAAATTGAGTTATACGAGTAGGTAGATAGTTTATGTGAGTTTACACAAGACTGGCTTTGTATTACAAGACAAGAAATATTCCCGATATCTGGCAGGGAACGAGGCCACGCAATGATGGGTCGTCATTCGTTACAATAATGAAACGTGTCCGCTTCGGACGGACCTTCCCATCCATCAGGGGCGACACCACACCACACGGAATATGATAACCTATTCGTATTGCTATTGCTGAAATCATTGAGTTATTACTGTGAGTATAACTGACAAAATTGCGGTCGTCATCACCCGAATTCGAAGACATGCGCTGCGATCCACTCGGGCCTGCCACCTTTGGGATTTATTCGTCTAATTTATTTAATACTAGCTAGCGCCCGCGACTTTGTCCGCGTTAAAAAAGAAAAAAAGGTGGCCTATCCCGTGTCCCGTACGTTTAAATGTTTATAATAAAAGATAAGTATGGAAGGATAATTCTTACTACCCGTTGTCCTATTACCCGTTTTCCCGTAGGAATGAAGCATTTTCCCGCGGTAAAATGCAGCCAATGTTCATCGGGGATAATGTCTGCTTCTAATGGTAAAATATTTTTTCAAATCGGTCCAGTAGTTTAGGAGCCTATTCTATAGAAACAAACAAACAATCAAATCTTTCCTCTTTACAATATTAGTATAGACAAGTATATGTACGTCACTCGCCGCACGAATTCAAGATAGTGTGTGATCTTGTCTCTACTACATTATTCAATATCGTGAACCGAATGCTGGAGTGGAGGAGCAAGGTCGTATTCGAGGCACTTCGAGCTTAATCTGTCAATTTTCATTTCACCTATTAGTTTAATGCATTATCGCTTATAAAATATTAATCACATGAGTAACATTACTTTACCTGTTATGTGGCTCAACTCGAAAGACTTAACCCGAATTTTAATTCTACGTCTAGAATGATGTGTGGTCTTGAAATAAACGCTTAAAGCACATTGAAGTAGTAAACGATATCAATATTTAACTGCTTTTGGAAATATTCCAAATCGATTACGTTGTTCGCCATAAGTAGCACCTCTCTCGATTTATTCATGGAGGCGAGCGATGGCTTTTTTCGTAAGCACCTTATTGAATAAAAATGTATTGCATTTTAAGAATTTTCTTTAAATAATGAACAGTCACGTTTTTACTTACCATCGTCGTCGTCGTCGTGCCGTTTTGCTTTTACCGTTTGTGGCTATTTTTTCCACAAAATGTTTGCCTAATCACCTTTTAAAGTTTGGAATATATTTACAAAAATGCATGTAAAATAGGATTTCTTTTATCTCTTGTTCGTCATAAAGTTAGATTAGCCTTAATTTCTGTGAAAAATGTAATTTTTAACGTAAAGTGATAATAATTTATATTTGTGTAGATAAAATTAGGACTTGTTTTCATTTTTCTGTTTAGACTTCTCCATTTTAAATGACTTCTTTTGGAACTATTCGTTTTATGTCATTGAAACTACTGGTTTCAATTACCTATGTCTCTCGTGCGTCTCTTAAGGAATTAGTAGAACGGGTGCTTAGTTAAGGCTTCTCTGTTACGAAGCGAACTAATTGCTAAAAGATTGGGACCGACGCGCCCTTATCAACCCAGTCGCTGCTAATCGAGTATAAACCTCTCACAAGTGGGCCTCCCTTATGGATAATAGAATCTTTAGAATATATAGTTTGTAACTTGTAGTTGATCCAGCACACAGTGATCACAGCTCAGTATAAATTATCTGAAATGTCCAAAGAACATGAAAAAATGTGATTTTTGTATCGATGATGTATTTGTATAAGTAAGTGTTTCCTAAGTGAAGATTTTGTGGAAACTTCTTAGAGGTAGGCACTCCAGTATAAGCGGGCAAGTGAAGGGGCCCTCGAGCCTGAGTGGGCGAGGCCTAATTGGCCTGAGCTCGATCTCGGCTCGAGTGGCCCGTTGTCACTCTCGTCTGATCTCCGCTTTATAACGTTACATCAAGTGCTTCTTCGCGACCATTTACCTAATGCCTCCTCACTTAATCCTATCATATCAACACTGCCGAGTATTAGATTTACAATGTAAGACAGTTTAAAAAAAAATAATAATGGATTTCTTGTCATTTTCACACAGGTAAAGGTTGCGTTGTCTAATTCACTCGTTTACGAAGTTACAGAGCAGTGTCAGTTGACTTTGTATACACTTTCAGTCCCCCAACAAATCCTCTCGTTTAATATTATGCTTATTGTTATGGACGGTTGTGTTACTGTGATGTGGACTGACCCTTATTTGTACCATTCCACCCCCAGTAACGACGTGTGAATTCAGTTCACAGTGTATATGAAATAAGAGCGAGTTTTCCACGTCGTGATTGCAATTATTTCGGTTTTCCCAGGTCTAACCATTTCGCTTCAACATCAGCAGATTGTTTCCGCATGAATATTTCATTATTAATGTTACCTGAGTTGTATATTCGCGGCGGTGCACGGTGGGATGTGGTAGGAACATGCCTAGCTAATGGATAAATATATATTACACGTAAAAAAGTTAAAAAAATTAAAAAATAATGAGCTTTAAGTATCAATATTAGTCGCAACTGAAGTTTAACTGGCAGCAGAGAAACTTTTCGTTATTGGAACGTCTGGACGTGCAGGGCAGACAGAGTCAATGATACAAAACCACTGAGAAGGTCGCATTTGTGATGGATTGGCCATAATAGCCAGTTATTTTAGCCATAGCCATAAAATACTGATTCCAGAAGACTAGTTTTTCATTTGTAACAAATGCTTACACCTAATCGATGGATGGATTTGATGAGGAAGATATAGTACACATAGACAATACCTACTTAAATAAGTAATCAACTATTTAAAGTATCATAAGCATGGACCAACTAGAGTGACTCAGAAAAACTGTCACAATTGTTAAATATATCAAAATAATAGTTTGAATCACTTTAGAAAAAAAACAAAGATATTTTAAAAGAAAGAAAAAGGGAGTGATTTCCGGCTGTTAACAGAATTCAAGCAACGCTTGTAAATCAGTCCATACTTGTGACGGCGTTTATGAATAACGACCAAGGAAAAGAAATAATTCCTTTATTGTGGCTGCCGCGGGCTGTTACCACGTATTTATTCGTGTTGTAACGTTTTCGCCCTCGAAAATTTACGTATCCGAAACAAATCTTAAATCTTCATAATTTTTCACGTTAAATTTAATTTTAAGGCCTTCTCTGTTCCTGGAAAATTTAAATTTTAGTCCATAAAAATGTGAAGAGGAAGTTCCTGTTCGCGCTTATCTGCTAATCGCCTATTTCCTCAAGCGCAATCTTGGTGTCACGTTAAAAGTATTAATTTTATAGCGGTTTAAACTCGTGCTGAAGTTTTCAAGTAAAACCAGTGCTTCTTGGAACAATAAACATTGTAAACATTGGGTATACAATATACATGTACACAATCTATCTTGATTCTTTTACTGAGCAGTATGTGAGCGGACACACAAATCCGAGTAGCATTTTCTTTTTATATATAATATACTAGCTGGCGCCCGCGACTTCGCTCGCTTTGGCATATAATATACTAGCTGGTGCTCGCAACTTCGTCCGCGTTGACAAGTATAAAAAGCCATCTACCGTGGAATGGATCGCTAAAAATATCACCAAGCAGTTGTCATGTTAGTCGCTTCACCGATTCTGGATAGATGGCGCTGTCAAGTGTATCCCGGGTCAAGCCGCTAGTATTTACTTTTATTTTAGATTTCCCGTAGGAATGAAGCATTTTCCCGCGCTAAAAAGTAGCCTATGTTCATCACGGATAATGTCGGCTTCTAATGGTGAAAGAATTTTTCAAACCGGTCCAGTAGTTTCGGAGCCTATTCTATTCAAACAAACAAACAATCAAATCTTTCCTCTTTATAATATTAGTATATAATATATTATGTCATAAAGTAGGTCTGTTATAAACTATTTGTATTTGTATAACGTTGTTCATGGAATAAAAGAAAAATAGATATTATACTGTTAGGCCGGTTTCAGTGCTGTCCTGACGGTCAGGCCTGACGATACGCACGACTGACCGCGATAGCAATACGCGTGCGTACGGTCAGGCGAGCTCTGTAACGACTTGTGAATTTTCATACAAATGACAAGCACGTCGGTCGTACGGTCAGGAGTGCGTATAGTCAGTGCTGACCGTCAGGAGAGCTCTAAAACCGGCCTTAGGTTTGCTTTAAATAAATAAATAAATGCAAAAGCTTAAGCTGTGGATGTGTATATATACGAAACATATAGGCCACAGCCAGGTCCCTGGAGCCTCGTCCTCAAATCGCCTCCGTCCGTTCTAATATTTATATTTCCAAACTGAATGGTTGAGAGAAACTTGTTTGCTCGTTCTGCTCCACGTACCAAAAAGAAGATTTTTAATGAAGCCATTTTCTTTTCTCTCTTTCTATCGTCGAAACGATGCTCGTTTGCCGACCGTAATTGCTTCGTTACGTTTTTCGGTTGTTTGTTTTCGAGGCGTCTTTTTCTTTAATTGAGCTCTGTATCAGAATAAAATATTGCATTCTTAACGGGCCACCGTTCACCGGGTCGCCTTCCCCCTTCGCATAAACTAGATTGCCGGGACGAATTGGAAGCAAAAAGGTATTTCAAATTTTTTAAGCAGATTATATTTCCTTGTGACGAACGGAGCCCAAAATATATCTTCGGTGTATTTTTTTATTTTTAATAAGACGTTCTTATAATAAAAGTGTTTGTAAATTGAAACAACTATTATACTTTGCAACGGCGCGGCGTGGCCGCTTAAAGCAGTCTATGTACATAATTTCATTAAATTATTCCGCAACACGTTCCCCTGGTCGTACAGAACGTGTAAGACCATTAGACGCGTTGGAGAGACTTAATATACTCGTGGACCGTAGCGAGCCGTCGGATGATGATGGGTTTATACATAAGACACATCTATTTCAATGCTGGACTAATTTGTAGACAGAAAACAGTCGGGTCACGTGTCCAGTGTTACAAGGATTTTTTATTTTGTGGAATGCGTAAGTAGACGCTATGGAAAAGTTCTGTAACTTACCACCCCACTCGAAAGTCCGGGGATTTAAAACTTATTATAATTGTGAAATCCCATTAAATCGATAGAATATGCACGTAATTCGTCACTAATATTAATGATACAATTTACATATTGGCGCAGTTGTTGCAGCGTGAAATTGTCTCCGTATAAAAGGCCATTATCCCGGTAATCCCGTAATGGATCCCGCCCGGAATAGTCCCGGCATTCGACCAATTCCGATAAGCCTTTATGTCGGCCGATTGTAGCCCGAACGTCCCTCTTTTTTTTATCTTCGCTCGTTACCGATATACCGTCGACTAAATGTAATGACATCATCTATGCAAATGTAATTTTCTTGGCCCACCGACGCGCGAATAACATGTCGACCAGATTAACGCTGATGATATCCCCCGGGTATCGACTGTCGCATTAGCATTGTGTAGATACAACTGGCATGTGTGACATTTTTGAAGTGAAAACTTCTATAGCCGCGTTATACGACTTTACGTAGGGGAAAAAATTATCCGCCAACACATTGCATATACCCGATTGTATGTGTGTGCGGTGGACGCTCAGTTCTAAGTTTTCACTTCTGTCGGCAGTCCTCATGACTGCCTGTGATTTTTTTTTTTGTTTGTTAAACCTACGTGTACAAATCCTACGGTAAACCTTGTAACATTTTATGTAACTGCCCTCGCTGACACGGCGTACGTGTAAAAATCAAATTCAGCTTATTGGAGGCCATTGTATTTATTTTTAGTCGCGTGTTGGCGGTTCGCTGTGTCGATTCGCCAACGTGACACGTGTTAGCGCTCTATTCCATTAATATTCGTGATTGGTGACAGAGGTGCCTGTTCCACCAGGAGTTCTAATCATGTTCGTGTGTGTTACATTTGTCTTTGATCTACTTCGCAAACTTTACGTAAATGTCAGCTTTGTATCTGTTTGTGTCAGTACGACGTTAAACCGGGTGGCTTAATTTGCATCATGTACTGAATAACGGATTGGTAATTTTCAGCGTCATAGTTCCATCAGTACACAAATGATATTATAAGAGAACAGTAATTATGAAATCATAGTCTTTTCATAACTGACAAATCTACGTTAATTCTAATTAACCAATTATGCTTTATCCTGTACAGTTATTATAAACGTTTTTTTAACATTTTTATTTAATAGAAATAATAAATTTTAGATTACAAACCAATTTTAAAGGAATCTCCAAAAATATTTGATTGGACTCCGCTCGACTAGATACAGCCGCCGTGCTTGAAAAATGCGGCAACAAATACTACGCCGAACTCGGCGTATCCGAGCTAGTCACACTGAAAACTGTCTATGACGTGTACGTTAAATTTTGGGCATGATAAAATGCTAATTTTCGTAGTGAAACTGTGTGAAAAGTGATAAATAGTGACGATGTTTTAGTGGGGGCCGTATCTAGTTGAGCGCAGCGAGACCAATCATTTATCTATGGGAATCTCATTTATTTTCAAATACTCTGATTAAAAATGAAATAAAAAAAAATCCAGGCCAATTCACCATTTATTTTTAGTTCAAAATCGGAGTTGTTGGTTCCTGAATGTAAACTTTTTTAAATAAGAAAAGTTTCAAAAGTGAGATCGTAACTCGAGTCGAGAGCCCGTTAAGGGTTGTCGTTTACTTCATAATTTAGTGACGCGCCCTACGGACTTTCCGCTAATTTTTATTTCCTTTTAATTACAGAACAAGTATTATTTATGTCTTTCAAGAATTACTAGCTGGTGCCCTCGACTTCGCCCGCGTTAAAAGTAAGGGATGTGTAGCGCCTGACTAAACGTGTAAAGCAATATAACGCCTGACATCTTTGCTGTTATAAAATTTTCAGGTGTTGTATCTTTATTTTTAGTAGATAGCTGCTGTTCGCGACTTCGCCCGCGTGACTTTGTAACTAAATTATATCTTGAATCAATCTATCTATTTAAAAAAACCGCATCAAAATCCGTTGCGAACTTTTAAAAATATACTTTGTTTTATACTATGTAGTAATATTTGTTTAAGGTAATACAAGTCAGCTTTCCTCCATCCATACAAACGTAGAATGATTTTTACTCCGCTGTTTTATGTTTAATTTACAAAAGTAAGCATGATACCGATTCATCTTGTCATTAACTAGGTTTGTATGCATACAAACTTTAAAAAAAAGGATTAATTTAAAAGATATATATAATCCTTGAAAAATCCATATTTTAACACAAGTTTTGATGCAACTTTGAGGGTGATTAGGTCAATCCAGTGTACAAAAACTCCAAAATACTTTGCATACAAACATTCATTAGTTATTCAAGAGTTCAAATAACTTTACACGAAATAGATATATGCAGTAGTTTTGTGAAAAAGAGTATACGCCCAAGGGTCTGTTTATGATTTTATTTTTGGTATGAATGATTGTGCATCTCAGTCGAGTGCTCCTCCTGCGCTTTGTGCTGTGTGACACAGGACGCATTTTAGACATGAGACCGATGAGTTCGGGCCGCCGACTTGTTTCACCTTAAGACGCGGTGTAGTTGTTAGTTTGCTATCTCAGAGATATATATATACCTGACAGTGTCACCGACGAGTACCAAGACGACATGACAGAGCAGCAGGTAATGGCAGGCTTTGTTGGTAGACATAATGGGCGACCGGTGTTGTGTCGCCGCCTCCGTTCGCCCGAGCTTCTGTTCTTGACATAAAAACTGCACTTTTTATAAAGAAACAACCAGCCGACTCTGCACGACTGTGTGTGTGTATGTCTCGAGAGTATTTTTTTCCTCGCACGTCGTACAGCTACGAGCGCAGCGGAATTGTATTGAAGCTGACAAAACTAAGTATAAAAAATATAAAAAACAAATGGGCTCCCATTATAAAGTCGTCCCAACGTCCGTGACAAATTAAATTAGCATAAAAATGAGTCCGAAACAAATGAGGTTGTATTTTTAATAAGTTTTATATGACCCGCGTCCCTCCGCTCTTCCTCCGTTTTCGGCGGACGGCTAATTTCATTAAGCGGGAAAAATTAAGCGGACCCCGAAACACCAAATTGACAATCTCAAGTATTGCGAAAATTCATTCCTACTTGTAATCTTCGTAATTTTCAATTTGAAGAATTTAAAGAATGATCGCGTGAGTTCGTTCGTTTACAATAAAGCGGTTTCAACTCGACTTATTATGAAATAATAAGTCGAGTTCATTTAATTTATCAAGTTTGTTATAGAGATTTCATCCTTATAATTGACCCTAACGATCGATGCAATAAAAGTAAAGGGTGTAACTTTCAGCAGGTTCGATTCCCGGGTGTGGCAAGCGAATTTTCGAAGATCTTTGAATGGAGTTTTCTTTCTATTCAAAAATAACTCCGCCAAGGTTTGGAACTCCCTGCCTGCGTCTGTGTTTCCGAGTTCATATAACCCTAATCTTTTCAAAGTTCGAGTGAATAGGCATCTTCTGGGTGAGCTCGCTCCATCTTAGGCCTCTCCCTTGCTACCAAGCTGGTTGTTGGCCAAGAGCAAACCCATCTCTAATAAAAAAAAAAAAAAATAAAAAAAAATAAAGGAATGTTTTCTTTGAGTAAAACTTTCTATCCACAGTATTAAGAGTACTTTCCCTCCAGGTGGCATTACAAAATTCCACCGTTTTTCGTTTTCGTCGGTTAAAAAATAGAGAAATAACTACAAAGCACTATAGTAGAAATTTGTAGTTTCTTTTTCTGACTGGCAGAACTCTACAATGTTTGTAAATTTAAAAACAAATAGTGCGTATTAAAACAAAACAAAGTACAGATAATGAGAAAGTACTCGTGGAGTTCCAAAATTAAATCATGTCTGTCGAAAAAAAGTTTAAAAGCTACGGTTTAATATGCGAAATTTTTGACGAATTTTCCACATCTGGGCGCTCCCGCAACGAGGGAAAAAGTTAGATGAGTTTGTCGCGATCTCGATGCGACTCGGGCTCCGAATAATTGGAAACAGAAATGCGGAAAACCCAGTTTAGTTCCGTTTACGAGGTTTTCGTGTAACTTGTCTATATCGATTTACATCTATACTAATATTATAAAGAGGAAAGATTTGATTGGTTGTTTGTTTTTATAGAATAAGCTCCGAAACTACTGGGCCGATTTGAAAAATTCTTTTACCATTAGAAGCCGACATTATCCGTGATGAACATTGGATACTTTTTACCGCGGGAAAATGCTTCATTCCTACGGGAAAACGGGTAAAAGGACAACGGGTAGTAAGAATTATCCTTTCGTACTTAACTTCTTTTTCACATACCTTCTAAACGGCTGAACCGATTGGGTTGAAATTTTATATGGGTATTTCGATGATTTCCTGGATGATTTAAAAATACAATTGGACCCGGTAGGTGGCGCTGCTGTCGGTATGTCAACTACTAATGACTAAACTGCTTGAAATTTTCTATGTGTCCATGAATGTATCACAGACACGAATGTATTATATTTTATAAAGTTACGCGGACGAAGTCGCGTGCAATATATAAACTTGTACAAACCCCACCCCCACAATGCACAACTTTCACTTTGCATTTGGAGTACCAGGATATCAGGAGTGGTCAGGGGCCGGATAGCGCCGTCGTCGACGCGGAGCAACCCTCATCAAGCAAAGTGACGCCACCGAGGAGCATGCGTTCCTTTCGAATTCCAATCTCATTATAAGAAAATGTCTCCGGCAAAAGAGACATTTTTACAGAATCTGCAGTTCAGAGAACCAATTCGTTGGGTCGTATTTTCATTTTTCAATTTCATTAATTTTAATGTTTCTAAACAAACACAGAAAGAATGGCAGCAGGCAATATCCATATAGAATTATGTAGAAATATTTTAATTTTAACGCAGTTCTCAAACAAAACTATATCACTGCCAATAATGTACAGATTGAGTGCTGATTGTATTACAACACGACTATATCATTAAGTGGACAACCAGGCAAGGCACCTGATAATGCCATCCTTTATCATGAAAAATATTCGTACATTCTTAATAATAAACATCAACTGAATAGAAACGAATTTTGAACAGAATTAAACGACCCTAATCCCGGGAGGAGCGTTTTCGCGCCACTAATAAAAATAATAAAACCGTTGTAAGGGCGGTATTAAATTGAAAAAAGAAATATTTGTGACGGTCGTAAACCCGACTTATTAATTTGAAGAACATAAAATAAAAAATGTTTTGCTCCGACGTTTATTAATCTTCTCAATAAAGGCATCACTAGACTCAGAGCCGCTGCCCCAGTGCGACCTCTGCGTCTGGCGATGCCTTCGCCCACATAAAAAGCGTCCGTAATAAAAAGCCGTTTCAATATGTAATCTCGAGCAGACCGGCAAAAGACTTCCCCTGCGTTCACGCTCTTCCACAAAAAAATATAAATACATCGTATCGGATTACTCTCTGGAAAATTATTATCCTCCGATTTATTTCCTTAACGTTTGCGAATGAATATTTTCAGTAAACCGGCGTCCGTAAAAGAATTGAGAAACATTCCATTTTACGATGCTGAAATAGAGATTTTTATTCCTCAACCTCTAACTATACGGTATATCGAATGGTCTCGAAAATACAACGATAGAAAACCGAGCATAAGTCTGAATTGAAAAATTTACTATTCCCACGTACATAGCTCACAGGGCTTCCTTTGTGTTTGATCGCGTTCCAGCTACAATATGCACCATTCAGCTTGTGGAACAAAGAGCTCTGTATTTAATGTTTTTAGTTTTGGATTCAGAGTCAAGCACTTGCTACCAGCTCTGACGAACTTTCTCAGCTATCATTTTTATATTGATAGGTCGGCGACCTTCACCTATTTAAGTATACGGGCAACGCCTTGGGTGCTGCAAATGCGCTGCCTACCTTAGTAGGAAACAGGACAATAAATTATTTAACGAAACATCACACTGTCACCTAGTCTGAGACTGTCACCGTAATGGCTGCCAAATTTAAAACACTGCAAATCGCAACGTTCTCTTTGTCGTTATTCTTCACCGCAAATTTTTTATTTTTTTTTATTAGAGATGGGTTTGCTCTTAGACAACAACCAGCTGTATAGCAAGGGTGAGGCCTATGATGGAGCGAGCTCACCCAGAAGTTGCCTGTTCACTCGAACTTTGAAAAGATTAGGGTAGGGAGTTCCAACTATAGCAGTGCGCATTATAAAGGATATTTCTAAGGAAAAGGCTTGGTCCGAAAAGGAGGTATTTCTACAAGATGAGAATGGTAACCAGCCGTACGTCTGTATGCCCGATGGAAGAAAGGGGAAGGCGATATGAGCTCATGCAGCTCCCGAGCACACTCTCCGAAGTACATCTTATAAAAGACACAGACTGGCAATTTTGCGTCTATGTGCAAGGCTCTGCATCTTAGATTTTAAAAGAGTACAGTATGAAACTAATACGCTTTAAGTAATAATACCAATCTCTTTGAGCAAATTAGATGTGACATTTTGTTTCTCTCAACACTCTGCAGGCTGCACTGCGGTCCTCGCCGTCACGTGACGGACACTGCGGCTCCAGTAGAGCGAGTCGCAATCGATCTCTGTCGGCTTTTTTATTATATTCCCCGGTGCATTGCGCTGACCAAACTCGGTGGCATCTAATAGAACTCATTGTAATTTTTAGTGTTCAAATTCAATTTAAAAAATTGATTTTGTGAATGCTTGCTAGACTGGCTTTTCTCTGGGAGTGTCATAAACCTAAAGTCACCTCATCATATTTCATTCCGTTATTCCTAATTGGTCTATAACTATTTTAATCTTTTTTTTTTCAGGTAAGCATCACATTGGCAAGATCGTTTTGAACACAAAGTGTAAAAAAAGTAAGTTCGTAAATGTGCAATAAAAATACCAGGCCGACATAAAAGCGAAGTAGTGCAAGTTGTCAATTTTGCAAGGATCCCTAAGCACCCCCGTTGCGAGGGTTGCCCTTGGGGCGTGTGCAGTAATGGTAGCTTGATTGAATTGCCGTATCTTGAACGCTTCACGGCCCCTGATATCTATTGAGTTAGTTTTACTCAGCACCTCTTAACGGTACACTATTTTTCAATTTTTGCGCGGCTTGCAAGCCTTTCGAGGGAAAGGTTTTCCAGAAAAAAATCAACTATTTTTAGAACATTTTCCTTTTCAAAATGAGTAAAAAGCTTTTAAGGTTTATTTTTTATTGTATGACTAAATAAATTGTACATAAAATAAATTGTATTTCCATTATTCATGAATGCGTTGCATAACTAATCGCGTTCGTTTGCATTCTAACGGCATACGTACATAATATCCGGCCCCACTTTGCTTTCTGTTCTCTCCTTTCAACTATTTGTTAGATACGAGACGATTCAATAATTTCTATCGCAAGCATATTAACAATTCGCGTTGTAGTATATTTTTTATTTGATGTAATTATTTTACTACTATTACCGAACGAGTTTCACCAAAAGAAAATAAAGTTTCCAAATTTTAATTTGGTCCTCTTTAATTTTGGTTAAAAATCATTACCTACTTGCTGTTTTCATATCTAGTAATGCTATAGTTTGTGTAAGTGTAAGCTAAAGCAAAGTTTCAGAGTTGACATAGTCATAAATTTGCGTTAATGGGTCAATAGATTATACGAAGTCGCAAATAGTAGAACAACCATTAGTCTGGTTGCAAAATGAACGAGCTTCGGTCCGAGCGGTCGGCGACGCGACACCGCCGCCGTACGAGTCGGACCTGTCCGCTGTCCGCAGACGCCCCTCAAAATGTACACATTTAATTCAAAATCGAGCCAAAGCATTTTATCAGAGTCAGTGCGGCTGGCGAGATGGGCGGCAACACTTCATTTAGGAAACAAAGGATGCCCGTCCTTCGGGCTGTGGATTTTCCAACGCGTCGCGAACAACCGGAATGACAAATGTTCACTGTGCCTTTGGGCCACTTAACTCGCGACACGGCTTCATCAACTATTAAACTTTGCATGCTAAATCATTTCAGTTTACATGCATAAATTATGCCACTCATAAGAAATAAAACCACTTAGCGCCTGTTTCACAAACGTCAAGTAGGCCAAACTGTCATTTAAAGTCACCGCTAACCGGGGATAATGGAGCTGATATACCTTTGTTTGTACGGTAAACAAACGATTTCTAAAAGTAACTAATCAACACTTTACTTGACGTTGGTGAAACAGGCGCTTAAACGTTTAAACATATAACTAATGTAAATAAAAAAAAATGACATTTGAATCTAGCAAGGCCAATTAAACAATGCAAAGAATGTAAACAAACAGGGTTATCAATATGGCTTCCTTTATTATGTATTGTAAAAGATAGCGCCGCTCGCTTCGTGTGAGAGAAAAGGACAGAGGGCCGGGTTTGTTTACATTTTTTATACTTGGCTTTACTGTAAGTAGTCACATTTTTATTTGGCACGCTATTTTCGTGGCCTCACTCTAAACGATGGGCAGGTCCGTTAGCCCGTGATTATTTACTGGAGAATATCTGATTGAATTTCGGAAGCAGTGTGCGGTTCTGTCTGGTATTTAGAGGCGTTTATCTTCGAGACAATTCGTGGTTTACATTTCACGTTTACTCTCGGATTATGGAAATGCGAACGTGTACTCCTCACTTTATTATTGTTTGAATGCTTTTTGCTTCGTTAAGTCATATACATTTCGCGTCTAATTACATTTTGTTGAACCCCTGTTGGCTATATATGTGTTATGATAAAGTCGGTATGAGTTGCGGATATCTCTCGTAATATTTCACTGTAATAATCTGACATAGCCTCGCTGAACTGTACGAGCCGAATATCGAAACTGCTTTGTTTTGCAGTGAACGCATTGAATTCCATCCAAAGTGCTCTGGCAAACGGAATTCGTGAACATTTTGTTAGATTATAGACTAAAGGTATTTGTTAATAATGTTTATTGATTCAATAATATTTGAGATGTCACACCTTTGCTACAAATCAGCATTCTCAATCGCTTATAACCGTTTGTGAACAGTCGTTACAAGGACATGTCGTCCCCTCCTGGTGAACTTTGGCTTACCACATTAATTTAATTTAAATTGGATTTATTGAAATTGGGAGTGTTTGTTGTCGATAGTGTCGATAAATAGTTCCGCATCGACAGAATGCAATGACGCATGACCGTCGCGTCGGCTACATTTACAGAACTACAGTACAGGGAATGTATTGTGATGACAATTAACGCAACACGGCGCGAAGTACAATTCCGGTCTATGTGGGCTATCGCCTGTATAACATGTTTACACTAATTAATAACAGTTAGTGCCCAATTACGGAGGCTTACAGCTTTATTTGTACAAGGTAATCACGAAAATTACGCTCAGCAGTTTTTGTTGGCACAGCAAATTACGTATAGTATAGTAAATAGTTCAATGTAAACTATTTGAAACCGATCTATTAAGTTATTTTAAAAATTATTTAACTTTGTCATTTTAAATTTACAGAATATAATATTTGTTTAAGAGAAAATGTGACATATATTTGGCCAAGATTGGAATTTATGAAATCGCACATACCCGCGACTTGAAGGGTAAAGTAAATCAATTTGGGTAGCTCGAGGTCTCAAATTCGATTCCCGATTCAGGCACGAATCCACCCTTGGTCGGAAATCTCCGTTATACAAGCATCGACACTGACGCAAATTCAATAAAGTCGAGCAAGAAATGTTTTTTCCAAATTCAGTTTTCCGAGGCTGCCGAGTTGAATAGGATTGATTGTACCCATTGAACAACACGAAAGGCAGAGAACCCCTTGATTGTTTGCTTCCGTAGGCTAGCTGTTGGCTATAAACTAAATTAGCATTGAGCAAATGTGGAAACTCATGTTGCTAATATTCTCGGTGAATTCCTTGGTCAAGTTTGGATCCTTTCATTGGTTAGAGCGAAAACTATTGTCTATTGTGAACGAGTGAATAAGATTAAAGCAGTGCAACAAAGAGACGAAAGGCCAAAGTACTAGTTTCGGATTCCTATTGAAATTAAATGACTCGTGAGTTAAGGTCTTGGACATGTTACGGGACGAAAAAAGTGTAGCGTTCAATCCACCAAATTACAACATTTATTATAATTATAATTATCGTAGTTACTAAATATTCCATTTAAATTAACCATAGAATCATCGTCGGAATCAACTCTGTCAAATTTCTAAACTGTTCGCCCTAAGTTGAAGTTAAACTCTACTCAGAAGTGTCTCGACGGTTGTAATTATTCTAATAGCAGCAAGATTTACACCGAGCCGGTTATTATCTCAACTCAACCTAGATTATAACGTTCCAGTTTTCAATATAAACAATGAACTTTAACAGACAGGAAGTGGCCTTGTTTAAGACACTCTATATTGTACTTTGCCAGCTTGTTAACATTTTGTAATTGAAGAACAAAAGATTAAATGCAATGCCTACTCTGAATGTTCACAAATCGAGGAGCTGTGACTGCAAACTTCGTTTTACCTTAACGGGCAACAGGCGACGATGGATTCGCTTTAAAACCTTACTACTCTTCCTGGCAGTGGTTGTTTTAAGTAGGCGGTTCACATCCTTTGTGCCGGCTCTGTTGTCTTAATGTTAATTCAGCTGTAACAACAGCACGGCGCGAGTTAGCTCCGCCGGCAACATGTGCTGCGAACTGGAACCAACACAAACAGAAAGTGCAAACACAACGCGAAGAAAACGTGTAATGTGTACGTACCTCCTCACTACGAGAATCTCGTGAATAATTTAGGCAACACATTATCTAGTAATAGGTTTCGCAAAACAAAGAAAGGACTATGTTTAGTACCCTTCACTACAAGTAGAGCATAATAGGGATGTACGATTTCTTGTTTATGAGGCCTTTAGAAATCGACTAAAATCATAGTGCAATAGAAGAGAATAGTGCCATAGAGGAAGTCGGGTTCCATTAACTGTACTGGCCTTACTTCAATTCTATTGAATCTATTGGACGTTTTATGACGTTGAGTTCCGAGTTGTAACTCTGCAAAATCTCGGGCACTTAAAATCCGTTATTCAGACTGATTGTTATAATATGATACCACAAAAGACCATAACAAACTTTTACTTTATACTAGCTGTTGCATGCGACTTCGTCCGCGTAACTTTATAAATAGTATAGCCTATATTATGTTATTTTTGTATCTGTATAATGTTATTTTATATAGCCTATGTTACTCGCTGATTATGTAGTTTCCCAACAATGAAAGAATTTTTCAAATCGGTCCAAGAGCTTCGGAGCCTATTCAATTAAATCTTTCCTCTTTATAATATTAGTAGGTACATAGATTATTTGATAAAAATAAAAGTAACCTAGGATTATTTAAGCACAATTCCAGAATTTTTCAAGTGAATTTCCTTAATTGTTTCTCTTATTACTATTGACTTCAAATAAATGTTACCTACATTGTTTTCAATGTACCGAGCAGTACATCAAAAGTGTCGTGTTATTTCGTCGCCTAGTTGAACCTGGCCGTGTTTGCTTAGGACCGACCGTAGTCTAATTATTAAAGATAAAGTTGGCCAGAACAAATATAAGAATTTGATTAGCATTCCGATTCAAAGACCCGTTTCAGGAAAAACGACATTACAATGTTGTTCCAAGGGAATTTTGTGTTAATTACAATCTACATCACTTAATATGTAGGTATTGCTAATCGCAATTACAATTAAGAAGTGTGGTCCTGTGAAAGCAAATCGCTTTTGGTTTAGATGTCTACAAATTATTTTTCGGGCCCCTTTCGTGAAGGATCTCAACGTCTATATAGTTGATGAACCCTTTGATCATCGTCATCGGCATTATGTTAGCTGTAGGACTTTCACTGCAGACATAGTGACCCAGAAGCGGTCACAAGTAGTCTGAATCCAGCGTTTCCCGCCTTACTTATTAGGGCGGCAAGATTACCATCATCTTGGTGGGTTAGACGTCCGCGTTGTGTTTATATACGTACGAGAACCTTCGATCCCGCTGTTTGTGGATTCTCCGTACTATATGTGTCCTGACCACTGTTACTTGTGGATCTCCTCATTCCTCAAACTCCGAGCAAAGCTTGAGCAACGTCGAACTTTCTTATGAGGCCCACAGTTAGAGACCACGTTTCAGCGCCATATGTCATCACGGGTTATGGTAACAACACACGTTGGTCGAAAACCTTTGTTTTAAGGGAATGAAAAATTTTAAATTTTTAAATCTTAATGTTCCAGGAAATAAAATTAAAATGGCAGTGAAGACGAATTTCTATTTACAAAAAGCAAACGCGAGTGAAATATACGAGATTTTATTATTAAAGCAGGGAAGAGTGGCATGATACAAAGGACGTATTCCGGAGAAATGAATGTGCACAGATATCGTTACCCGCGGGCAGTAGCTGGCCGCTTTGCCGCACCCTTCGGGAGCGCTGCAATGTATCATTTTAAACTATTGTACATTTTTATTACATTTTATCTATACATAGATATAATATATTGTGACATAGACGTAGGATTTATTATAAACTGATGGCTGGTTCTCGTACCTACATTTATTTTATACAATGTTAATTGCATTTTTTTCTGAGGCATTCAATTGTTTTTCTTTTTGTATTTGTAGATGATTTTCTGGAACGATATTTTTTTCTGGATGGAAAGTACTACTTCTTCTTCTTCTCTTTTAATGTCATGGCTCCATCAGATCTTCTCCGATGATTTTGCCAGTGCCATTAGTAAAAATAGCAATTTGTAATGGCCTTTTTTTATTTAATAAAAAAAGGCAAAATTGAAATTAAAAATCAAAAGTAGCAGATCCCGAGACTAGTCAATCAAGTCAAGTCTATAATTTTTCTTAGTTTTCCAAAACAGGTCCGTCAAGTCCAAAGCAGTCAGTTCAAGTCCGGAAAGTACTATTACCTTGTTTGTACCTCTGACGTGTATCAAAATGTCATGATAAGCTGTTGATTAAGTAAGGCATGAATGCGTTACATACACACAAACTCACTTTCGCGTTTATAATATTAAAAATAAACTGGCCATACACGTACCTGCAATCAGCGGCAATATTGAGAGGGAGGTAGTGGGGGTAAAATCGGCCACACACTCCACACACGTCCGTGCCAGACAGCCAATCCGACCGTGCAACAAAGCGCTTGTCTATTAAAATGCCGCCGTCACGTCTTGACCGCGCTGCTCTCGCATGCACATTGCAATGTGAAAATGTTTACGATTTGCCACACACCAATGACTAAATCCATACTAATATTATAAATGGGAAAGTAACTCTGTCTGTCTGTCTGTCTCGCTTTCACGCAAAAACTACTGAACCGATCACTATAAAATTTTGCATACACGTTGTCTGGGACACCAGAAAGGACATAGGGTACCTTACATCCAGAAAAAAGGGACTCAGTATTCCCGCGGGATCATATAGAAACATAAATAATTGGGCGCTACTGTCGCATGGCGGCGCCATCGTCTTCTTCTTCTTCTTCTTCTTCTTCTTCTTCTTCTTATTTTAATGTTTAATTTTGCCTTTTTTTTAACAAAAAAAGGCAAAATTGAAATTAAAAATCAAAAGTAGCAGATCCCGAGACTAGTCAGTCAAGTCAAGTCTAGTCTATAATTTTTCTTAGTTTTCCAAAATAGGTCAGTCAAGTCCGGCGCCATCGTCGTCACAGCGATATAAGATGACATGAGATGACATTACACAAAATATTCCTTTTTTTTTTTTTTGTCGAGGAGAAATCGTCTTATTGATCCCCTACCGCTGGCTAGACGGTAAGGGTATGTGGGACTCGACCAGTATACTCCGCGTGCGCACGTGCAGGCAGAACTGGCCCCTACCCACTAAAACTCCCCGGTGTCTCCTTACCCCTTTTTTTTTTTTTTTACATGAATCCCTCCAGCATCATGCGCTGAAGCCTATATTCGCTACTCATTCATTCCAGTGTTCATTCAAGCCTATATTCGCTCCTTGCCCTTTGAGTGGGGGGTGGACGGGCTCTGCCGAGGCAACTGCTCCGACCCACCCTCCTCGGGCGGCCTAGCCATTTCTGGCTAGGCTGACGCCAACGAGGGGGATTGCCCGGAGACACCCGAGCAATCCCCAGATGGGGGGGACCCGTGCAGGCACACACAGCCAGCCAGCCGTGTGCGCAGGTCCCCGAGGGCATTTGAAGACGGGCTGATACCCGCCCTCTCCTGCCCAGCCATCTCCGAGCAGGGGACCAGGGGCCACCCCCCCAGGCCTCCCTGTTCCCCTGAACTCCACCAAAACACCCCGACGACAGCTGGCGAGAACTTGCATGGAGGGCTACAAGTCCTACCCCAACCGCCGGGGTGGCCTCCACAACGAGCAGGGGACCAGGGGCCACCCCCCCAGGCCTCCCTGTTCCCCTGAACTCCACCAAACCACCCCGACGACAGCTGGCGAGAACTTGCATGGAGGGCTACAAGTCCTACCCCAACCGCCGGGGTGGCCTCCACAACGAGCAGGGGACCAGGGGCCACCCCCCCAGGCCTCCCTGTTCCCCTGAACTCCACCAAACCACCCCGACGACAGCTGGCGAGAAAATGCATGGAGGGCTACATGTCCCGCCCCAGCCGCCGGGGTGATCTCACCAAAGTGCGCTCCGCGACGAGCTCCGCTGTACGGAGCCCGCTCGGAGCACACGGGCGTGGGCCTTGTTGGTCCCCAACAACAATCCCATGGGACGAGGAAAGGCCGGTGAGAACCACCGGCCCCCCGCGACCCCATCGGATTGTTGAGGGTAAGCCCCCCCACCACGACAAGGTCATGGCCCACCTAGGGGGGACACAAAATATTCCTAGCTGTGAAACATTATTGATGTCTTTTGTCTAAAATTGTCACTTGGTTGTCAAATATTTATAGGTGCGTTCAGAATTTTGTTGTAGTATGAGGTCCGATCTCTAGGACCGATTTTTAAGAATTTTTTTCGGTAGGTAAGTGATAGTTGCAAAATAACGTTTGCCCAGGTCAAGCTAGCACATATTTTCTTTTTCGACGCGAACGAAGTCGCAGGCACCCACTAGTTCTTAATATATCTATGATAATGTGTCATAGTATACTCGGCAAATTTATTGTTAAGTACGTAGCTTAAATGGAAATAATAGAATCGTGGATTTAAATTTATCATACGATTTATCATTTACGAAAGCGAAATCGTCAGCTGGCTTCGTGAACGGAAATGGGAACAGCTCTTGCTGCCAAATTAGTTCTATATTCTATTTTGTATGTATATATATATATATACAACAGCCTAACGTCGGGTTTACCCAATAATCGTCTTGTACAGTAAGCATTGGCTGCTTCCTTGTTAAATACATACAATACATACATACATTGCAACAAAAAAATTTCCTTCTTTGTTTAGAAAACTTTGATGCATTATCTCATCTCATATTAGTAAAATAGTTATTTGTGGTATCGTGTTCTACTAAGTAACAAATTAATTTGTTAATATAAGTTATTTTAGTTTTTATATCGCCTTCAAAAAAGGCTTGTTTAGTTATAGGCCCATTCGGTGAAGTTTTTCTGACATAAACCATAGATGTGAAATTGGTTTAGATTGTAAAATGCTCTTTTAAAAAAATATTACGATCACTGAAAAACACTGACTCGGTCGCGCTCGAAAAACGATTGAAAATCGCTTATATCTTGGCAAAACATCCACCCTTATTATTCGTTAGAACGCAGGGGCCAGACCGCGAGGGTGTTTCGTTTCGTAAGAAAAAAAATACACCGTGTCGTTCTAACGGATAAGTAAAAATATTTATTAGAGACGTTGACAAGGGTTGAGCCTTTTTCAAATTGAGATTTATGACAAAATTAATATAATATATTTGAATTAAATTAAAGGCGACAACTTGGAAGTTGCGTAAGGTCGAGTGTCGCAGTTTGAGAAGAAGCAGCCGAAGTAAGCCCGTGTTAGTGGCGAAGGTATTGCAGATATTAGTGGGCGCTCTACCGCACTACATTTATCATAATTTGCGCGTGTGAAGCACTTAGCGTCGCCGGCACAGGTGTCGTCGATTTTTGCGAGGATATACGAGAACCTTTCTCAGGGCTCACGACCGCGTCGGACCTTTACAAATATGTTATTTTATGTATATTTCATTGTACCCACTGTCACCAGTATGAGTTGGGTGACAACTATGATTATGAGTTGAATAATATTATTGTAATTCAATACGAATAAGGAACCCAAACGATTGTTCGAAAGTTGGCTAGTCCTGCTACTCTTAAGACTTAGATTTTTTTCACTGAATTAGAATCCATTGTATCAACGATGAAGAGTCCTGCTAGTCATTCATATATTTATACTTCTTCACACAGTTATAATTAACTCAATGCAGTGTTTTCGAATGTCTTGTCTTCAACGTGTCGCTCTAAAGGCAGAAAATGATCTAAAAGTCGAAGTTAAATTGTTTCTGATTTGAAATGAAATGAAGATACAGATGAAAAATGAATGCCCTGTAGCAAGTACGACCGGAAGCTGCGTGAAAAACCGCCGCTACGTGCAGTTACACTTCCGCAACATGTGCGTACCCATTTGCCGGTCGATTGCGCAAAGCTATTGTGTCGCGGACATACTGCCTCTACATAAGTTTATATACATAGTTGCTTCATGTACAGACAGAAGCTACTATAAGGATTACTTTTTAAATTTAAATATAATTATAGGTAAGGCTGCCCTATCCGCGCCAATAATAATAACTGGAGCGTGTAAATCTTTGTAAAGAAGGCTATTACAGCAAGTTGAAAATGGCGAATTAACGTCGCACGGATCTCCAGTAGGGCTGAGGCCCTCATTTGTCACGCTGCAGCCTCTCAAACTTTGACGCTCGATATAAATCATCGCGTGACACTACTTATGAAGATAACTTTCACATCCGCGTGTACGTTTATTTCGAAGATTAACGGTATTTTGTCCTCGATTTTTCCTTTAAGAAAATTCTAAATCGGGAGATTTTTCACAGATAAGAAATATCGTTTTGCAGACATATGATAATATGAAAAGTAAGTTGGAATTCGGTGAAACGTACAAGTTTATTGAGCGAATTATTAGGGGACGATAAACGCAACAAATTGCCTTTCAGTAAATCATCGCTCAGTGGAACGTGGCGAAATGAAGGTTCGCAAACGGCATGTAGTTTTTGCCGACTCGTTGCCGACAGTCTCCTTTGTGAACGATCCAAGTTTGAGCCCAGTTTGTTTCAATTAGGAGACGAGAAATGAAGCCGATATCCGCAATTTCAGCTCCACACAGAGGTGTCATTTGAACCATTCGACAACCTGTTTCAGCGGTTTACTTTGATTCAACCGGGACGGAGATAAAAAGATTTCAGAGACTAATGAATATTTTAACGTTTTGCAACAAACGAAATCACGGGGCATTGAAGTAAGAAACGTTTCGCGTAATCCACCAGGATCGCTGAAATCTGAGCACGTATTTCGAGCAAAGGGCGGGGTATTATTTATCGAGTGTATTTCACCTGCGAAGCGCTTTTCTTTCTCGAACCTCTTTGATACGTGTGCGACCCTAATAGAATCACCATTTTTATAACCGGTTCCCGGACCATAACCTCCGGCACTCTTTATTTAATGCCCCTCACACATCTTGCACAGATTTACGGGCTTCTTAACAAGTAGCAGCATTGTTGTTTTATTTTACGAGCTTTGGAGCACCACGAAATCGTGTTCATTTATCTTTTTTAATCTTGCAAAATGGATAAGAGTGCAAATGCCACTTTAGAATAATTTAATCCTAAATTTAATGTTATTTTTACTGAAATTGTAATGGTAGATACCATTACAATGCGATCAATTTTATCGAAACCGTTAGTTGCAGTTGAACTAGCTATATAAATTTTCTCAAAACCCGATTGCTCTTTGATTCTCATGGTTCTCAAGAGAGCGATCATTTATCACAGAAATTGTTATTTGAGATTAATATGATCGTGATAGAATTTTATATATTTTTCTACACAAAACAGATTGATGATAGCAATCGAACACGCTCACAAGATTTGGAAAGGATCAATACTTTTGAAAGCCTTTAAGGCGATACAGCAACTAAGAAAACTAAGTCGGCTGAGACCCGAATAAGGTCATGCAGAAAAATGAAAGGATTTTATTAAGCTTCACTTGCCAAGACATCCTGTTTTTCTTTAAGAAATTATATATTTTGTATTGAAATCAAAATCAAAGTTTTTTATAAAGCCGGCGCCAGACATAGCAACAACATTTGTACACTTATTTGAACACTTGTGAGGCACGGTTATTTGGGTATTTATTCAAAGTATGACTTGCCACTTTGCACTTTGCCATTCGGTGTCGGTTTTTGGAGCGCACATCAAAGCGTTCAAAAGTTCAAACAGTGCGTAACATGCTACACTTGCGCAAAGTCCAGTGCAAAGTCCCAAGAGTTATTTTCATAATAACTCTTTTTTAGCTTTAAATACAGAATACCACCGTGAAATAACAGCATATGTGCTGTTGTGTTTCGGTGAGTGAGTAAGGGATGCCAGAGCCCATTACCCCCTTCCCTTCCTTATCCCTTATCCTTAATCCTTCTATGGTCGGCAGCGCACTTGTAGCACTTATGGCGTTGCTTGTGTTATAGGCGACGGTAGCCACCTTCCATCAAGTGGACCGTCAGCCTGTCTGTCGACTTCAACATAAAAAATAAAAAAAAAAGCTTTAAATACAAAAAAATACCGACTTTGCTTAGCTTACTTAACTTAATAATAAAAAATACAGACTTTTTAGCTTAATTTTTTGTAGACTTAAATAATACAAATATAACAATAGAGATAAAGTCGTCGTCCATCTTGTTTGTTATCTATTCGAATACTGTGAAGCGAACGTGTTGCAAAGCATGTCTGGCAGGTACAAAAAACAAGTGTTCAAATGTGTGAGCAAAGTAGTTCAAAATCTTTGTGCAAACATTTGACTGTATCTGGCGCCGGGGTAAAAACGGGGTACCTCTTTGCATTGAAATGAGATGGTAAGTATTCTGCTCCAGGATGCCATTTCACGGTAGAGCTAGTAGTGGTCAGCGTTCGTATAATTGATGGTCATGTTTAAATGTAGTGTACTAAATCCCAGTTCAAGTAGATGATAAGGGGACGCCTTCGTCAGTGATCTCAAGTGATCTTTAAGGGTGGATTATTTATATGGGTCCTGTTTTATGTTGGCTTTTATTACCGCGACGTATCTAACTGGCTCTGCTTTGCATGACAACCTTTGAGATAGATCTGTTGAAATCTCTTTAGTCACGGGTTCCTAATACCACTACTACTTATTGTCATGTTCACGTGAAGATTATGATTTGAATAACGTACATAATCGCATTTACATGAATAAATAATTCGTTAGTAAACAGGATTCGGGACGCACATTTCTCAATTTGTCAGCGACAGCCTCTCCTCAAGTTTGGAAAATGCGTTGCCGTTTCGTGTTTACGTGTAATTTATACTTGTGACTTAATCCCATATATGTACTGACTGTATACGAGGACATGAAACGACGTTTGCTAAAGAGCGCAATTTTAAACATATTCATTTGATGATTAATTTATATTTGGGAAAAGCATTGAGGTCAACCCGGTTGAATTTTTTTAGTTTTCGTCAATAATATTTAATTTTGTCAGTATATAGTCCCGATGTTGTTTGTAAGTTGTAACAAGACTGAAAATTAACCAGATTTTCGCGGCCTGTTAGTGAAAAACATAATTATGGGAATAGGGAAATCGGTCTACGTCGGTGATTTTAGTTTTTCTTTGGAATTCCTCATTGTGAAATCTGTCATATTTTATATGAACTCCGAGCATAAAACATTCCACGGCACGGCTAATTTTATTTATGAATCATTAATAATGATTTAAAATTTCATTGATATATTTTATTAATTACTTTCGAATATTGCCCGGTTAGTTACCTAAGCGCCTCTTTCACAAACGTGAAACCGAGAATAATGGAGCTGATATACCTTTGTTTGTACGGTAAACGTCCCAAACATTAAACAAAAAATAATAAAAAAAAATCGGCTATCGATGGATGCACTAAACCGAGTGAATAATTCAATAAAACAGAAAATGATTTCTAAAAGTAAGTAATCAACACTTTACTTGACGTTGGTGAAACAGGTGCTAAGTGTCTATATAATTCCACGTAGAAATAAATTTCGTCATTTATAATAATTATAAAAAAGGTTAGATCTCCCCTTTATAAACGATTAGGAAAAATAATTTGGTTAAGTTTTCATTTTCTTTTAAAGGATTTCTACTGTAAAATTTAATTCCCTCTAAACCCACATAGAAGCTCAATCGAGTCGCCAGTTAAATATGAAATATGGTTGATATTTAATCATCATCATCATCATCATCATCATCATCCATCATCTAGTCGCAAGACATCATCAAGCCGCAAGACGTCCACTGCTGGACATAGGCCTCCCCCAAAAATTTCCAATTGGACCATTATGATATTTAATCATAATAATAATGAGCGAATAATATCTACTGCACATCAGCGCCTGTACTGTGTCCACTTTCATCGAAGCTGTTCGAGACGTTCCACCCAGAAAGCGGTAATTAAAAAAGTTTCAAGACTATTTTATTATTTAACCTTTTCGTTGTAACACGAGGCGCATTCTTGTAACATCGCTCCGCATGTTACGCAAGACAACGCTCCGGGATATTTGTGAAAATACTCCACGCAGAGAGCGTAAAGTACAAAGCGAACTTTTATGGCTCCCTGGGGATACTAGTTCCTTTTATTGAATAACAATATCTTAACCTTTCTTAACCTTTGAAAATGTTTACTCTAAAGACTGCTTTCTCGTCCGTTTCTATAATTGTTTATTTTTTTTCTTTTCTATTACATAAAGATTACAAATGATACATAGTGTATAAGATCGCTGGTTACGAGCAATTGAGCGTTTAGCACTACCACGAGTTGCTATCGAGACCTTACGTTAGTTTACTTCCTTCGATAAGAAATCTTTCACCCTTCAATGTACTAGTGAATGATTTAACTACTAACGTTACGAAATTTCTCGGGAGCATCAGTCAAATTTGTAAGTCATGGTACCTACCGATTTTGTATAGAAATGTCAAGTTAAATGTTAGTCGCTAATGGTCGCTAGCGAATACATTCGATAGGTTTTTCACTTAATATGCAACTCATGTTACCGGTTTTAGTTCTTTGAGTGACCGCTAGAGGCGCTGTACAATTTTTTATACAAACATTTTACGTTCTCGCTCATCTCTCGCTAGCGATTTCGGTCCTCATAAACTCATGGTAGTACTACTGAATTCTAGTGACGTAAACGTAATTGAATTTTGATATTAAATTGGAATACATATTTGAGTTGAAATCACTTTTTTTATGTTATGGCTGGCGGTCCACATGATGATAGGTGGCTACCGTCGCGTCGTCTATAATACAGTTGCTACAGTTATGGACAAGGTTTGAAAAAAGTTGTATTCCTTTCGCAGATATATGTATGTATATATACGTATATTTTATTACAATCAATTTGATTGTGTGTGAAACAAGGTAAACGATTTCGCGAATTGAAGATTCTACCGCAACAGAGTGAGGAGTTGGCAGCGGCGGCGTTTCACCACTTGACGGCTTTTTACCGTGCAAACACGCGTAGAGTGCCGCCTCCTCCTCTCGCAGCCCTTCTCTTGCCGTTTCGCAAATACCTCCCCACCTGTACCCTGTACCTACTGTTACTAAAAACACATTTTTATTCATTCGTTTTCACCGTGTTCACTTTTTTGAGGTTTCACTATACCTCTACTCGTCTTAATCTATGTCCCTTCAAGGTTTACAGCGCACTAAGTGCAGGTTTCCCATATTATATTGAAAGAGGATTCACCTTTTTTTGTGTCTAAACACATCGAAGTTCGATTTTTTAAATATTACAATTTTTTTTTTTTTTTTAATTTCATTTTCAATGTATTTACAAAATATAATCTAAGTAAAATCTAAGACTAAAAACTAAGATATATTATTAAAAGGAGTCCCTTTAGGCAAGGTTCCGAAGATACTGGCAGCGTTCCCCCTTTGAATAGCAAGACTAATTATTTTGTAATTACACACACAACTGTGTGTGTGTGTGATTGATTTTCAGATTTTGAATATTTATGCAAGTGTGAATCTTGCATTTCTTTGCTTATATGATAATTTTCTCATACAAAAAAAATAATAAGCAGCCTCATTCGACTTTATAAATAGCTCTGTCTTTTCAAAAGTCTAGTTTTATTGTTTTATATTTTTATAGATTTATTGCTCTCTTCTAGCTCGTACTTCTGATATCAGTTGAGCTACTTTTTAAAGTGGAAAGCGTTTACTAATTAACTGTAAATAAAAGTAAAAAGAAAATTTCCGAACCTATATGCAAAGGAAGGAGGCCATTGCCGCGTTTGAGCAATTTAAAAATACGTTTATGCGACATCTATCGAATTTCATCACTCTTTTTGTACAAAGGGCGACACTCTGATCAAATAAAGTCTCCCCATTATTAGAACTTGTGCCTACTTGTAAAAAACTGTGGACGAGGAGACGGTTTCTCAATGCGACTTTTAAGATTCTTAATTTTATTTAGCATTTTGTAAAGGATCGTCTTAAGAGAGCTCTTTAGGTGGCTTTATTTCACAGCCACTCACAGTGAAGACCGATTAACCTAACGAAATGAAAACGATTCCACAATCGGCGTCGATTTTTCATCATAATCTTCCATCTGCCTTCGTAATTGACTCCAATTATTTTGAAATCGTTTGCTTACTTCGCAGCTGTTGTTCGCACCTCGGAATGATTGCATTACTCGTTTTTCTGAATGGCTTCTAATGCATTAGCACGAAGGAGTCCACCTCTCAAACCACTCGATTACATTTGTTGAAAATTTTCACGCACCTTGGTGTTACATATGTAGTTAATAATAAATTTACCAATGATAAACCAATGAATATGTTCTGCCCTCAGTCTGAAATAAAACGTACAATTAACACGACGATTTAGGTAATAATAGTTGCTTTTAACCAAGTTAAATAATTCAATGGGATACCAGCGCACATGAGGATAATCAATTTTGAATCAGTGAGCTGCTAACGCAGCTTAACGATATTCAGATGAGGTAGCAGAATGTAATGATAACAGTCCACTTAATATAATCCACTAATGAGTGAAACGATTTTACATGAATACTGCTATAATAAATTAAGAGAATGCGATAAGGCATATGGGGCCTGAAATGTTAAAACAGACATTCGCTCTGCCATTACTTCTCTAGCAGAAAGAATTACATGCGACCAAGTTCCTACTTGAAATACTAATGAGAACGTTTGAGCAGTGCGGTCTCGATCCTATTGCTTTCGATGGTAACCATGAAGTGGCAGACACAATCTTCAGCTCTTAAAAATATTGCGAAGGGTCAAAGGTCGTTGGATTCGTGCGAAAGATGTATACGGTGCCTGCTTTCGGAGGCAAGCGCTAAGTAATTAGTGAAGTACTCGAGCTATCAGATAATTATTGTTGTTTGTTTCATGAGGTCAGCGGGGTAGAGACGAGGCAGGGGGCGGAGCGGGGAACGGAGGGAGCAGTTAATTCCAAAGATAAATCATAAGATTGCGCGCCCTCGGGGAATCCGACGTCTTGTTCTCTGATTGGAATTTGGTGCACAGATTCGGCTAATGTTTGCGTCGCGATTGGATTTAATTTTCTTACACTTTTACAGCTTAATCCGTGTCGCTTTGTTCACAATCTGTCATTTGTCAAACATGTACCACTTACCTAACGATCGAGAGCATTCCCCGTCTATTTTTTCAAGTATCTAAAGCTTTACCAACCAGGCACCTGCTATTCAGAATATATAACGGTTTTTAAACTGGACCAGATATAGATACCCCCGAAAACAATTGATACCGAACCATTAATGTTTTCGGGGTAATTGTTACTAATTGTTCTTGTCACTAGAATAGAGTTTATAAAATCTAAGTACATACTTCAGAAGAAATGTTATCTCTATTTGTACTATGTTCATTGTAACAATGCGAAGCAATCTGATACACACCACACATAGATACACCAGAGTCACTTGGTGTTTTTGCGGTCGTATTTCGCACTAAAGACGCGGAATTTAACCTCACTGCTTAGCATAAGCAAGTAAGGCAACCATTGTTCATAATACGATCTGATAGAAAATTTGTCTCGAGGACACCGTTGGTGGTCACCTAAGATCAATAGGACGGATAGTTTTTGCCTGCCAGTGTAATACTTAAAAAAAAAACTAAACTTGAAAACACAATTTATATGACAGAAAAAAAAGAATTTCAAGCCACTTCGCATTATATGCATATATTTGGACGTTCTGTAGTAGGTACCTGTTGAATTGGTAGTCTCAAAAAATGATAATATTTATATTTTCCATAAATACACGTTAAACTTCCAACAAAGTGAAATCACAAAAGAGAGTTTACATAGATATCATGTTTCGATCATTTGTGTGTAGAGCTTTTGATGGCGAGGCGCCGCGGTGTCGCGACGCGGCGGCGAAAAGCTCGCCGTGACGTCGGCGCCCCATTCCGCGAGAAAGGTGTCTTATTTAGACTTTTGACAAAGCTCCTTCTATAGCGAGCAATAAATATAAGTGAGCGACGGTTTTAAGGTAGGAGACAATATTTAATATCGACAGTATATCTCAATTATCTATATAGTCCAGGAAAAATATACATTTGGAAATGAAAGTGAACCGGGAAAGCTAAATTTTGGATATTATGTGGGGGAGGCCTAGAAAGGTTAACTCGATCAAGATTTCCTGGTTGCATTTTCCGCCATCTTGAAAAAAGGGTTTAATTCAGTTTTAACAATAACTCGGCTCTCCGTCGAGATACGAAAATTGTGATGTAATACTTTTGTGTTGATTTTTTATGCTCTATAATTTACCTCTTAAACATTTTCACCTACCGCTCATAGTTATCGAGATATCG
This sequence comes from Synanthedon vespiformis, assembly GCA_918317495.1. Lineage (NCBI taxonomy): Eukaryota > Metazoa > Arthropoda > Insecta > Lepidoptera > Sesiidae > Synanthedon > Synanthedon vespiformis. Next base: position 260,049 of record OU906966.1, read on the forward strand.
AGCATTTTTTACTTTCTAACCCTTAGATTCCGACGTAATGACTGGCGTAATATATTAATACGTGAACCGAAAACTTTGGATCACTTTTAAGAAAATTGCGCAGACGGAGGAGTGTGCTATTTCTCGTAAACTTAAAGTTTATATCTTTATATAATATGCATTAGAAATACCTTAATTAAAATAAACATTACACACCCTAAAGTGTGTTTGACACAAATGCACACAAATTCAACACTATGTATATATTACTTACTCTCTTTATGCTCAAAGTCTGTGGTGAAACTGAGAGGAGATTAATTTGGTACTTAAAAACTAAATGCAGTGACAGCCTGTGCCACGGTTTGTGCGAGTGATTCAACAACACAAACAAAACCACCCCTAAACTGACAAGAATAATTTAGTCCGAAACCAGTGTATTGGGGATGTACGAGTATAAGACAAACGTGACGCGGAGGGTATCATGAACCAGATTGGATTCCGCGACGTCAACGTAAACCAATTTAAACTTTATAATCCGTTCGAATCGCAAGCTATGGAGAACAACACGCGAAGAAATTTCGCAGATGAGCCTGCACTCTACCTCCGATGCGAAGCTATCAACTGATAACGAATGTTGCAATTCATGGGCAGTGAATGAAAGTTTTAAAGACAAACAATGCGCAACATTCAAATTCCACGGTGTAATATTTGTAAATATTTTCAATGTAAAGTGGATTGGCTCCCTTTTCTGATCTTATAGTTAACCAATGATCCGCACGTGGTTGGGATTTTCAAAAATCTTTTCTTAGCGAATGCTATACATTAATATAGGTAGGTAAACCAATGGTTGAAATTTCACCTTCCAAGGCTTAGTAGTTTTGTCTCTGTGCGTTCATGAATAGTCAGATGATGGAGCCGTTATCTGTCTCAATTATTGAAAAGTATAAAACGCCATCTACGGTGGAATGGATCGCTAAAAATATCACCAAACAGTTATCATGTTAGTCGTTTCACCTGATTTGGATAGATAGAGCGCTATCTCCCGGGCCAAGCCGCTAGTATTTACTTTTATTTTAGATTTCCCGTAGGAATGAAGCATTTTCCCGCGGTAAAAAGTAGCCTATGTTCATCACAGATAATGTCGGCTTCTAATGGTAAAAGAATTTTTCAAATCGGTCCAGTTGTTTCGGAGCCTATTCTATTCAAACAAACAAACAATCAAATCTTTCCTCTTTATAATATTAGTATAGATTATTGTAGATTTTCTCGCAAACGCGATAATCCGGGGATCACTGTGTTGCGTGGGAGTTAGGTTTCGTTTTGAGTGTGGTCTCTTCTGGTTCAGAACGCGTTGTCACCGTACAAGTTATCTGTGCGCAGGTGTTTCGCAAGAAAAGTGTTCGACGCCTCAAAGTTTTCCGCTCTTTACATCGATAGCCTCTTTTAATTAGTTCCGGGGTACAACTTCCGCCGAGTTTCCGCCGTGCCTTGCCTTCCCTATTATAATAATTATTGTGTCGTTAATAATTCATTATTATGTTTCGATACTTACTTGTTCTTTTAATGAAACAGTATTCGAGCCAAGCTTTTGCATTGATTTAATTATTATGATTTTGTAAGATGAAAACATGCGGTCATTACAATGTAATGAAACGTTTAGGTAAATGCTTAAAAATGATAAAAGGTATTGACCTTAATATTTGAGTCAAATATTTTTGTGGATTTGTGGATTTTTGAAAAAAAAAAAAATAGGCTGATTATGAAAATCCAATCCAATACGCATCGCCGTAATATGATAGGGTTTAGACGAGTTATCATTTTATTAATGTGCTTACTAATATAAATGTGAATATGAGTTTGTATGTTTGTTGCGCTTTCACGCAAAAACTACTGAACCGATCACAATGAAATTTTTTGCATACACGTCTGGGACGCCAGAAAAGACGTAGCGTACCCTTCATCTAGAAAAAAAGGACTATTCCCGTGGGATCATCTAAAATAAAATAAAAAAACTAACGCCTGACCAAAGTGTTGTAGCAATAAGTGGTCGAGCGTTATAAAATAATTTTTAATAATAATTTAAAAATAAAAGTACCAAAGATTAAAAATTCAATTTTTTTAATTAAAAAGATATTGAAAGTAATGAACGCCTTGGATTAATTAAAAGTTTTACCATCTCGTTAAGATTCATGGCGAGCTGCACGTCCTAACGAAAAATATACCCATAAAATTTAATTTATATTAATTTATTTTTATGTTAATTATATACTGTTAATTAATAATAAAGAAAATTAAATTATATAATATTTTATATAAGTTGGAGATATGAGGCTTTGCCTACGAGGTTTTGTGGCGGGGGACGTTTGTGTTTGTCTTTCTATATGTCACTCTATGTATGCAAATGAAGTTTATTCTATACACTATTCCATAATAAAGATGAGAATAAAGATGAGAATTAATTGATGAAACGAGGCGGAGAGCCCACGGGTGGGAAATTGCCACACCAATTAAGAGTTTGCGTCGCGCAACAACCTAATACACACAATTTGAATAATTTGGCGCGTGGCGAAGGTGCTTCAGCCAATATCCGCAGCATATTGCGGCCGCAAAGTACGCCGTCAAATTAAATTAACATGAGGATCGCACAATGGCTCACCCGCGCACTCCCCTCGAGCCTCCAGAATTCAAGGGGGGGGGGGGGAGGGGGGACATAATAATTCACGTACCTTGTCACTTACACCTTCACCCGTCCCGTGTTTATTGGCTCCTGTGGAATCCGAATTGCCTACAACGGTGGTGTAGGCAATTCGGACTTGTGACAAATCGTTAGGACACCTAATTTTATTGTAGGTACGTTATCTGGACTTATTTGGCTCAAAACTATTGCGTCTATGATTTATATATCTTTTTTATCTAACTATTTGTTGGTAGTTTGGTAGGAGGACGTCGCGTCGTCTAAAGACTAGTGACTAGCAAAATCCCACACAGTGTGACAAAGAGTCGATATAAATGCAAGAGTAAAACACCCAGGTTGAACACCTGTTATCTATCAAGTTTTTGAGATCTATTATAAAGAGGAAAGATTTGATAGTTTGTTGGTTTGTTTGTTTGTTTGTATAGAATAGGCTCCGAAACTACTGGACCGATTTGAAAAATTCTTTTACCATTAGAAGCCGACATTATCCGTGATGAACATAGGCTACTTTTTACCGCGGGAAAATGCTTCATTCCTACGGGAAATCTAAAATAAAAGTAAATACTAGCGGCTTGGCCCGGGAGATAGCGCCATCTATCCAAAATACGGTAGATGACGTTTTATACTTTTCTACGCGGACGAAGTCGCGAGCACCAGCTAGTATTAAATAAAAATGTAATGTAAAAATTCTCCCACTAGCTAACGGGGGCGGCGTCATTTAAAATGCTAATACCGCTAACGTTGCATTATTACGAATGCCCTCGCGAGTTGAAGAGTCGGTTCCCCAAATGACGCAAAATGAAATATCAAAATGAGAAGTGGTTAGTCGGAACAATCGCGTTCAAGGTATTCGCTTTTATTGATAGACGGTTGTGTTGTCATGTCATTAAATAGGTGCGCTTGGGAGACTTCCAGCAAACTTGAAACGTGATCCAATCTGTACGATCCCCTGCAGCAGCGGTGTTGACCTGCTTGTATTGCAATTATACTTTTCCATCTCGCGGCAAATGTAAGTGTATTTTTTCTATCTAATTAAAATAATACATAATTATTTATAATTGTTATTTCATTTGTCTTGTAATAAATTATTACGATGGAATAGAGTTTTGAAAACAGAGATCCGTCACTGTAATCCACCAACAAATGCCCACTGCTGGACATTAAGCAGACAGAGCTATCATCATCAATATACTAATAATAAATCTGTAAGTGTAGGTATTGTATGTATGTATGTTCCTCCATAACTATTAAACGAATTAACTGATTTTCATGTAAAACTTGTTAGATAAACATTTAGTTAGACGTACGGGACACAGGAAGTAGACACTTTTTCCTTTTCCAACGCGGACAAAGTCGAGGGCGGCAGCTAGTATAAAATAAATATCAAGAAAATAATATCGAGCTTACTTTGTGGAATAGACTCGCAGTCAAGTTTTTACATTCAATTGGTTTAATTAAAAAGCGGTAGATGTGTGGTTTGTGGAATGTGAAGTAAACTTTATACGAGAACGGACTTTCATTGTGTGTACTTGGTTATGTACTGTGTTGGTATTGGACTCTGGGTGGTCACTTGACCTCCGTAAACCGATGTTGCCCTAGTTACTGACTCCAGTTAGATATTGACATTTGAACGAGTTTAAAACCGAAACATTGTTTCAGTAGGGTAAGAAGACCCTACGTAACTTAGGGTTGGTTGCACCGTAGGTTTGGTTATTGTTACGGTCAAAGTTAACTTTAATGGTAACTTTAACGGTCACAGTCGAAATTAACAATCGCATGTTGCACCACGAGGTCCTCACTGTCAAAGTTAAAGGGGTTGCCATTATAAAATAATGTAATTTTCCTAGGTAGTCGTACTAATATATTTTTTAATATGGCAACATTCAAAGTCACTTGTCACATTTACCTTAACTATAACAATAACAATGACCGGCCAATATAGAGCGGTAATTGTTATCGGTTAGTTAGCGGTTAGTATATCTTTTACGGTAACCATATCCAAACCAGCCGCTAAATATTCGGTTAAGCATAATATGCGTTGCACCATTTTTACGACGGTTAAAATGACATCATAACTTAACGATAACTTTAACCGCTCGATATTGGCCGGTCAATGTTATTGTTTCGGTTAAGTCAACCAAAATCAAAATCAAATCAAAATCAAAATATTTATTTATCAATTAGGTTTCTACAAGAAACTCTTTTGATCGTCATTATAAGTTTAAATTTACCAGGGTTTCGGAAAAAAAAAACCAAGATGACGATCCTGAGAAGAAACCCCGAAAGAAACTCAGGATACTATTCTTTTTGTCATCATTAAAATGTAAAATAGTACAATACACATCACTTAACACTAACAAACTTAAAGTATATATATACAAATTATAGTTTTACAATACATAACATAGTACGAACTCCGAATAGCTTAAATCCAGGCTTCTTTGTCGCTCAAATAATCAGTGATTTTATAATAGCCTTTCGAGAGGAGTTTAGTTTTAATGACACATTTAAATTTATTTATAGATAAGGCTCTGATTATTTGAGGCAGTTTATTATAAAACCGGACACTTTGACCCATAAAAGAATTACTTATCTTATGTAGTCGTGTTTTATGAAGATTTAAATCACTTTTGGACCTAGTATTGATATTGTGTACATCACATTTTTTATTAAATTGACTAATATTTTTGTGCACATAAATTAAATTTTCATAAATATATTGACATGCAACAGTCAAAATCTTTATTTCTTTGAACTTTTCTCTGAGGGAAGACTGCGGATCTAGTTGATAGATGGCTCTAATGGCCCTTTTTTGTAAAATAAAAATAGTATTTATGTCCGCAGCGCTACCCCAAAGAAGAATCCCATAACACATTATACTGTGGAAATAACTAAAATAGACAATCCTAGCTGTATCTACGTCTGTTAGGCGTCTAATCTGCTTAACTGCATAAGCCGCAGAGCTAAGCCTTTTACTTAGTTTCTCAATATGTGGACCCCATTGTAATTTAGAATCTATGGTAATACCTAAAAATACGGTCGATTCCACGGGTTCCAATTTTTCACTACCCAAAATCACATTCGTTCCAATATTTTTAACATTAGGGGTACTGAATTTAACAAGTTTAGTTTTGGTGGCATTTAAAAGAAGATTATTTACACTAAACCAATGTACTATGTTAGAAAGTGCATAATTTACCTCATTATAGCATCCAAGTTGTCTTTTAATCTTAAATATTAATGATGTGTCATCAGCAAACAATACAATATTATGATTACTCACAGAATGAGGTAAATCATTAATATAAACCAGGAACAAAAACGGACCGAGAATCGAGCCTTGAGGGACGCCCATTTTAACTAGAGAACCCGGAGATTTCTTACCATTAACATCGACCCTCTGAATTCTATGGCTGAGATAAGAAGTTAAAAGATCGAGAGCCTTGTTCCTAATTCCATAGTGGCATAATTTCCTTATTAGAGTGTCATGCTGGACGCAGTCAAAGGCTTTAGACAAATCGCAAAAAACACCCAGAGCGTCCTGCGAGTTCTCCCATGCCTCAAAAATATTTTTCAATAGTTCCACACCAGCGTCCGTAGTAGAGCGCCCTTTCGTGAAACCAAACTGCTTATTAAAAAGTAAATTATGATTATTAAAGTGTTTAAGTAGTTGACTCAAAATAATTTTTTCAAATATTTTACTAAGGGTCGGAAGTACTGAAATTGGTCTATAATTCGCGGGATTAGTTTTATCATCCGACTTAAATAAAGGCACAACCCTACTAATTTTCATTAGATTAGGAAATTCACCACATGTAACACAGCAATTGAACACAGTTGCCAAATGAGGTGCAATTATATTTATTACAGAGGCAACTGTTTTCACCGACATGCCCCAGAGATCAGCAGTTTTTTTTATTTCAATAGTCTTAAAGAAACTCAGAATATCATCTGGGCCAACAAATGCAAATTCAAATGGCGCATCACACTCCTTTACACTCTTCTTGAGCAGACTTTCAGCAGCAACCGACGACGAGTCCAGTGACCGAGTGAGGTTAACCGGAACACTGGAAAAGAAACTCTCAAACTCCGCCGCCACATCCACATCCGACTCAAGGTCCCGACCATCTATCTTCAAACTAAAGCCGCCATCCCGAGCCCGCCCCCTTCCAGTTTCTTCGTTAATGATGCGCCATGTAGTTTGAATTTTATTTGCGGCATTCTTAATTCTGTTCTTTACATGAATGGATTTGGCCATAAAACAGACTTTTTTAAACAATTTTGAATATTTCTTAACATATTCTCTAAAGTCCAAATTATGATTGTACTGTTTCTGGCCATACAACTCATAAAGCTTATTTCTACTTGTGTAGATGCCATGAGTTGCCCATTCATTAAATAACATAAAGTTACCAACTAAACGCGACCTTATCGTAAAGACCTTACCGAATTCATCACTAATTAATTTAAATAAAGAACCATACATTTCGTTAAGACTATCAAAATATGGCAACCTAGGTAATTTATTAATTATATTAGCCCTAAATTGTTGAATGCGATTCTGAGTAATTGGAACAAAATTAATGTGCTTTCGTTGATACCGACTTATATTTGAATGAAATGACACAAGCAAACCACAGTGGTCAGAGTCTAGGACATCTAGAACTGATCTTTTATATAATTTTACATTACAAAATATGTTATCAATACAGGTGCCACTTGTGGCAGTTATCCTTGTCGGTTCAAAGAAAACGTTGTACAAGTTAAAGGACCTAAACAGATTTACAAAATCAGTTGTAATTGTAGAAGCATCTAAAATGTTGACATTAAAATCTCCACAAATTACGAGACCTTTATGGGATGTGCATACCCTTAACAATACACTTTCCATTATGTTTAAAAAGTTATCAAAAGGTGCGCTTGGAGGTCTGTATGCGCAAACTACTATAGTCTGTTCAAATTCAATACATGACAGCTCAGCAACTCCTTCAACAGATAGATGCAGAATATCTTTCCTTTCCTTACATTTAAACTGCTTCTTAGTAATAATCAAAGAACCTCCTCTCATCATATTTATTCTATTAAAAGAGCTTACAACCTTGTGTTTACTGAAACCGTACATGTACTGATGATTTTTCAACCAATGCTCTGTAATGCACAAAATATCAACATTATAATGATTCATAAATATATCTACCTCGAGTTCTTTTCCTGTTAAGCCTTGTATGTTCTGGTGAACTAGAGAAAGACTGCAAGAGGGTTCCTCCATTGTCTGAGATGTTAATTTAAATTAAGCGGATCGGAGCTACATGTATTTGTATTACAACTGTGACAGTTTTGAGACAGGCGACTTTGAATGTTGCTATGACTATTGCTATATTGCTATAAACGATTACTATGTCAACCTAGGAAAATTACATTATTTTATAATGGCAACCCCTTTAACTATGACAGTGACGACCTCATGGTGCATCATGCGATTGTTAATTTCGACTAATGTTACCGCTAAAGTTAACTTTGACCGTAACAATAAACAAGCCTAGTAGGTTTGCACTAATCTTTTTTTTAATATTAAAAAAAATTGTGTTCTTATAATGTAATGGAAATAAAATATATGCCATAAGTAAAATAAATAAACGTTAATATTTCAAGAAGAGCCTAAGTTACCTAAGTTATAAGGTGACATTGATAAATGGAGCACAAATCAGCAACATCGCTATAAAGAGCGGGACACACAATCCATCTTGTCGTAAAAATTGTCGATCTATACTTACCTACTTATTTGAAACGCGTTGATATCGTTACGTTAGTGTGTTTCGATAAATTATTACACTAGATATTATCTTGATTTTTTTTAAATTTTTGTGGACCAGCAAAAAAGTGGAATTTTTTACCTGTTCTTTTCATTCACAGCGGAGAGCCGTGGCTTCCTTTCGCCCTAATACAACTTTTAATTGGGCTCCACTCTTTCGTATCTGTTAGTTGGGATTATTTGTATACTTACTACATAATATGTATAATCCCTATCCCTAACTATGGAACTATGTTGATATCTATGAAATACTTTAGAACTGTGGTCACAGCTGTCAAGTCACAATGCACTTCCTAATTCCTTATCTAGTGATCTGTATCCATTCATCGCAATTAACGCTATTAACAGTGCAGTGTGCACAAATACTAGGCAAGTTATCGAGAGTTGGCACGTGCAACATCAATGACACATTTCGCATTTTTACATAGATTTCAGATCTCCATCGAACAGATTATACAAACATTGCGAATTGGTTAAAATAGAATCATTTTTTCAACATACTGTATATCAAAAATGGATTAGTGTGAGTACCTACTATAATTTACGTATGCTTAGTGGGACAAAGAAATAGTATAGATCGCGAACATACAGGCCATGTTAGACAACGTCTTTTTATACCTACATAAACTAGCTGCTGCCCGCGACTTTGCCCGCGTAACTTTGTAAATTATATACTAAAACCTTCCTCGGGAACTACTCTATCCATTGGTGAAAACAGCATGAAAATCGGTGCAGTAGTTTTTGAGTTTATCGCGAACACACAAGACTTTGTTTTATAATATGTAGGGATAGATTATGAACGGGGATACTCGGGCGATTTGTCTTATTAACTCACTCAAAACACAGGTTATTTAGTGAAATTTAAAGTTAATTTACGATTATAAACTTTCTTTTAATTTTGATTTGGTACGTAACGTAAATATATGTGCAACGTGCTTTGTATTATATTTTCCAAATTAATAGAGCTAAAGATTTTTTGTTAACATGTTATCATAAAAAGCAAATGGTATTAAAATGCTGTAAAAAAATACTCTGGGAGTGACTGGGAGGGAATAAAGAGTGACTCCAATAAATCTGGGACTCCAATAAAGAGTGGATGGAGGCAATCAATAGGATATCTGTAGTTGAAAAAAGTGGAGAACATTTTTGCCATTTTGCATCCACATTCCTCGTTAGCCGTGAACGATGCGAGTTATATTTAAAAAAAGGAACGTTATACCGAGATTAGAAAGAAAAGTGGGATTTATCCATATCCATACTTATCCATACTAATATTATAAATGCGAAAATAACTGTGCCTGTCTGTCTCGCTTTCACGCAAAAACTACTGAACCGATCACCATGAAATTTTGCATACACGTTGTCTGGACACCAGAAAGGACATAGGGTACCTTTCATCCAGAAAATTCGCGAGGGATCATATAAAAACATAAATAATTGGACGCTACTGTCGCATGGCGGCGCCATCGTCGTCACAGCAGCGATATAAGATGACATGAGATGACATTACACAAAATGTTTCTAGCTGTGAAACATTATTGATGTATTTTGTCTAAAATTGTCACTTGGTTGTCAAATATTTATAGGTGCGTTCAGAATTTTGTTGTAGTATGAGGTCCGGATCTCTAAGACCGATTTTTAAGAAATTTTTTTCGGTAGGTAAGTGATAGTTGCAAAATAACGTTTGCACGGGTCAAGCTAGCATATATTTTCTTTTTCAACGCGAACGAAGTCGCGGGCATCCACTAGTAAGGAATAAAATTTATAAGTAGGTACCTGCATAGGATATGTAGGTATAGGATAAGAGTCCGCGTGTAATGCCAACTTATCTAACTTACCTGAGAGGCCGGAGTTATGAAGTCGCACGTGCCAGGAGGAAGTTCCTCTGAAAGTTTTCAACTGTCGCCGTATGGTCACACAATAGGTATTATGGGCTTCCATTGTTACAACTTCGCAAACTATCCGCCAAACCGGTATTAAGTTGTATGAATGGTGACACAGGCGCAAACAGATCATGTCTCCTCTATCACTTCTTTGTTCATATTCCTATAGCATTAGCTACGTTGGAAATTCATTCAATCAGTCCTGTTGGATGACAGAGGCCATGCCAATTCTTGTACTTCAGGTATAGATTTAACCTACTAACAATTTCACAATAGGTTCGACCAGAAGCAGCCTGGATCCAGTGTGCATGGAGCAATCAAAATATTTATTTCTAAAACTCCTAAAACGTCCCAAATGTTACATTTCTTGGGGACATTTTGAGAAAAGATCTCTTGAGTGTAATTTTACAAAATTTTTAACCATTTTTATAACGTTTTAAGTACCATTTTTGCACTTTGACACAAACATAAAAATGTTTGTTTTTATTTATATGAAAGTCACATTACGAATGTCTTATTTTACGATTGTTGATGCATCACACGAGCACAAGGTACGCATACGAATGGCGCAATAAATAAACGTTTTTTTTTGTAGAATTATAGATATTTTTTTGTATTTTTACAAAACATAAAACATAAACGTTTAGGCTCCTCTTAATTGCTCGTTTCTTACTATTGCTCGTCTTAAGACTTATCCTCTCTTAAGACTCTTAAGACAACCTCCTAATGTCGTATTTGTATAATCCTAATGTCGTGGCCAGATCATGCACTTTAGTGCGTAACCTGAGCTTCGCAACCAGTTGCGATCGACTACTTTTTCAGTCTTGTACGAAACCAGTTCGCTTGATTAACAATTGTTGATAGTACTGTTCGATCTGATGTCAATCAGTATGTATTGTTACATGAATCCGTGGCTGCAATAAAGTTGAACATTGTCACACAACACGTGACCGCTGCGTTACTTACCGCAACACAATAGAGAGGCTAGACAGAACAAAGGGCACTATTTGACGTCGACCACAACGACGGGTATGGGCAGCGTGTGCTTATTGATGGCCGCGGAAGTAAAAGTCTGCCCGCCCAAAGTCCGGATGTGACACCATTGTACCTGCGCCCCTATATATGCTCTCATTCGTCATTATAGTTCTTATTCCTGATAATACATATGAATGCATGATAATACACCGAACTCATTTTTTCGGGTCTTCTATTTTCTTTGCATTGATGCAGAGCTTCACTTTAACTGATAAAATGATGTATATGTATGTATTGCTTTGATTGTAAAAAAAGATGGATAAGGTGGGTTTTTACTCATTGAAATATTCGTAGGCTTATTTCTGAGGTTTTATTGTATGACCCAGGTGTAATTTTATACTCAAACTGTTAAGCTTGCTATAGAGATGAGAAATTCATCAAAAACAAGATTTTGGAAAAAGTGGTCTGAGGTGGGTTTTTACAATCATGCATTCATATGTAAACTCGACAAACAAAGTTCTTTATCACCCTAAGATTGAACATTCTTTGTTGTTGTATGTTGTAGAATGATAAGGTCTGTTTTCCTTTGAAAATTCAAAGTGACAATAATTTTGTCAATCAGTAATCAATACATATTTTTCAGATCTAAGCCTTAGCGAATTTTGAAATGAATGGAATTTGTTATCGAAACTGATGAAGCACTTTTCTGGTCGGCCATAATAATATACATAAGTGTAATAATAAACACACGCCAGGAAGTAATAAAAAAATACTTAATATTCTATCTTTGACACCACTTAATAACCTTTCAGCTTATAAAAATAATAAAAAAATATATATCTATAAAGATCTTACACAATTAATATTAATGAGGGGCGTGTTTTGCCACGAAATCTGCTCATTGTGAACTAGTGAGATCTCATCATAATATTTTTCATGAATTCTTAATAGAAAAGTAGGTACCGTACCGTCGAAGAAAATAATATATGTTATAATATATTACATTCACACCGTGAATAAACGGCAGAATATTACTTCCCTTTATTCCATTGTTAGGTCTATCAATATTTCAGAGAGAGCTACAATGCCCAGTCGGCTTTGTGCGCTCGCTCGCTTATATGTGTATAATATTGTTCCCTGGTTGCATCGGATTCATCCGGGAGAGTAGTCTATTCAATAATTGACGCCACAAACTCATGTAGGAAAAAAAGCCTTCTTAAAACGGCAATCACGCCATACAATTTGAACGTTTCCTATTTAGGAATCTAAGTAGAGAGTTCGTGATCACACTACGCTAAATTGATTTCTAAATCGAAGACATAGAGTTGAAAATGGATAAACTCTCAATTGAATCCAATCTGTTCTAACTGCGATCACACCTTTCGATTTCCTAAATTGGATACGTTCAAATTGTATGGTGTGGTAGCCCTTTACGTAGTTTTTCTTTTTTTATAAGACTCTTTTTCTGAACTTTAACGCTCACAAAGCGTGATGCTCTGCGCGTTCTATAAGTACCTATACAATTACTGTCACCTTCGGGGCTACCGTACTATAGTGCAGTAAGTAGTGCATAGGGGATGTTTACAAATGCACATCACATATTGTGGCAGATTGCTGTGAAATATTACGTGACAAAATAGCATTTATGACGACTGGAGTGTTGTTGAACGCGCTGTTGAAGGTTGCCGGGAAGTTTGTTCAGAAAAAGACTGACCAAATGGCTATTGGACCAATGTTTTTATAAAATTAAGGAATATATTGACATTTGATTAAAATTATTTTAAAACTGACTACGACTTATTTATTATTATTATTAATTTATTATGTAAATTATGATATTACACGCCAAACGTGGCAGTGCATGAGGTGGCATATTCAAGCCAATAAGAACAGGTTTAAATTGACCCATGTCACTTGTAAATAAATGATTTTAATTTTTGATTTTTTTTTTAAATTGTCACAGAGAGCGTGGACTGGCCCAACAATGAGTCAATAGAAAAATGTTCTAATTTTTTTTTTTTTTAACTCCGTAGTTTAATATTTATTTATATTAATTTATGAGACAGACATACGACTCGTTTATGATATTTTTAAATGTATTGATAATAATAAACTGTGTTATATTATTATCAATACGTTTTTTATCGAATTATCTTTATTATTTACTTATCGAGTATTTATAATAAAGATATTCGATAAAAAAACCGTTGTCGAAGGTGAACATAAAAATGTCTGAAGTACCTACTTGTTAAATACTTAGTGCGCAAGGAAAATTCAATTTAAAAAATCTGCATTTGAAATACCATCTTGAGTCTGGTTGCATTTTAATTGTTGGCTTTAATTTTTTTCCGGAAGTTGCTGCAACACAGCTTAAACATCTTTCAGCGGAAATAAGTCTCCTGTTTCGCTAACAAGTTGTAAATTATCATTCTTTTAATCTGGTTTTGCCTGAAACCTGTCTTTTATTTTATATACGAGTACTTACATGAAAACAGCGTAACGATCTGTCCTTAAAGTTGTGTATTTCGGGGCCGTAATAAGAACAAGTATACACCTCTAAAATAATACTTTTTTGGCGAGTTATTATTATACGAGTAACTCTCATGTGTAAAACTGCATGGAATCGTGTACAACACACACAACATACACACATATGCGCACACGCACACCAACGCACGCATTATATTAATTTATTTTTTCATGTGTGAACGGTTACAAAAAATCCCTTTCACGGGACGCTCATGGATCGTAAATCGTAACATAGTTGTTTCTGTCCTTTTCTTAAATGCATCAATCCCTTTACCCTTTGTGACGGATTTATATAGTTCTCGCTGGTTCATGTTGTCCTAGTACACGCGAAGTAATGTCACTTTGCTCCTTGGTTCTTTCTAATTCCTTCAAATGCACCCCTAGACTACCTTTGTGACGGATTTATATAGTTCTCGCTGGTTCATGTTGTCCTAGTACACGCGAAGAATGTCAACTTTGCTCCTTGGTTTCTTAATTCTTTCTTAAAAACACAGGGAAGAAAATATTCTTCCCCGCTTCATCATTTTAAAACAGTTGTCTATTACTATGCTACCCTAGTATATCGCAGTTTTATAAAAAGGCCCCTTTAAATTTAATTTAATGTTTCACCCAAAGATTGTTTGCCTAATCTGAATGTTAGTCCCAAGTTAGGTTTAAATTGATCTGAAACCAATTTTAGCTTTACAGTATAGACAGACAAGCCTCGAGGTTGAAATTAAACACCTTTGTTACCTCAAGCCCATACGGTTCTCGTTTGCAATAATTTTGTACCAAATTAAATTGTAGTAAACCCAACTCTATTGACCGAGATTACACGAGTACAAGCGAACGGATTAGGGCTCATTCATTAAAACCACTTAAAACGGCTTAGTTTTCGTCTGTGATTTTCAATATTATTTCACGTGCAACGGCATTCTAGCAATTAACTTGGTTTCACTTAATCGTCTGCTGTTTAACTTATGTACGGTCATTACGAGTGTCGTCCTCTTACAATAGATTACCCTATCGGGGTAAGTAAGCATTTCTTTAGTCATCGTAATATTTCATTCATTAAAATAAAAGTAATCAATAAAGTCGCAAATTAGGCAGGCTTAGCCAAGAAAAAAAATTGTCGGAAATTCATCCTCGGAAGTCCCTTTCAACTTTGTAGCCCGTAAACAGGAATGTTCCGGGGTGGAATCATACCCCTGCGGTTCCGTCAAAGGCTTTAGAAAAAGTTCCTTTTCAAGAAGACGGCTATAAGGTATAGGCGTAATTGCGAACCGAGCCGCGTAAAAGATCCCACAAAAAAGTTGGCAGGATTTTAAGAGAAAAAGACAAGACTCCATTTATGGCAACTTAGCCTTTAAGAGCTAGGTTTACACTTTCCAAAATGCAAGCCCATTCAGCTTTTGCGGCCTAAAGAAATCTTGTTTCTTTGAAGAGTGTCTGCAGAATGGAACATTGTTTCAAGCCTTACAAAGTGGCGATTCACGTTTTTTTTTTGTTTGTCAAAACGGGGATCACGAATTTATCATCCACCAAGGTAGCAGTATCTCTGCGGAAGTCACATTCGAAAAATTAAGATGTACATAGCGGTGTCTATTTTATTTTGTTTATGTCTTCATTTTAAATAAACTTTTTTATAATATTTACATTATTGTTATTTTTAAAATAATTGAAAACCGTATTGATTAGAAAAACAAAACACTTCTTAGAGGTAATAACATACCGATCATATTGTCCATGGACCTAGTTTATATGTAATGAAGGAGTGGCAAATTAATTTACAACACCTCCAATTATCATCGAGCAGGTTGAGTAGGGTCTCGTAAGCCGTGCGAGGAGTTGGTACAGACGAAGAGCAGCCCGTTATCCGGTGTCAGCGGATACGCCGGGACCGGGCTCTCATAACGCGTACGGCGTAACATGCGTCTAATCATAAGACGTTTGATGTGTTTTGTGTTGGGGGACCCGTGAATTTGTAATGTAACTCTCTCTTGACGTTGAATTAAGGTTCGGGCGTGATCCTGTGAATATTAAGTCCCGTACATACCAAATTTCTGACTAGATATACTTGGCTTAGTTAGATCATATATTTTTCGTACTAAAACCTTACGTATGCAGCATTGATTTCTGATTACAGTACAGGCACATAATATAAGCGCCGTGGGTACTATTGACTTAAATTAAATTCGAATAAAGCCAAATAATATTTTAATAAATTTTCATTTAAATAAAAATACAATTATCTCACAAACTCAATATATGGTCCGTAAGCCAGGCACTAATTTCGTCAATGATTTCCTCAGTCGATAATTCGTAAAATGCCTGAGAGAGTTGTATCATGATGCGTTGTGAACGTCAGCTGCGGCTCCGATTGTGGGTTGAGCAGTGGTAGCCCGTTACACTTTCAGAGCATCAGCTGACAAGCATTCCACCAATATATAGCCAGCTGACTTTTTTATTTATTAACAATAATACATAAACTATCATCTGATAAATTTTCTATTGGGAGGTAATCACTGAACACGTATATATTTTTTTATATTCGTGTGACCTGCTGACGTATTTTTAATAGCTGACAATTTTGTTTCTTCAAAATATTAGGCTAACTATAATTTGATGAATTTTTATTCGGGAATAAATGATTAATTTTTTTTTAATTATGTGCGTGGGCGGCTACCACTGCTCAACCCACCATCGGAGCCGCAGCTGACGTTCACAACGCTTCATGATACAACTCTCTCAGACATTTTACGAGTTATCGACTGAGAGGAAATTGGTCATGAAAATCTGTCGCTGGCTCACGGACCAATACCATTATTAACTAAAACACAGCGACATGTTTTGCTGCAAGCGACCACGCGTTTTCCAAATACGTAATACCGCAGCTAAATATTTGAAATAAAACATAATATTACCTTGATATTATTTCAACAGAAACCCAAAAGTATTGAATCAATTTAACGGTCTGCTTAACCGAAAAAAAAACGGCAAAGAATTTTATTTGCTATATTCATTCATGTTGGCCGAAAGTTTCCTCTCACAAAAACTACGGCATCCATTCAGGAAGCTATCAACGGCGGTCTAACTTTTTGCTCTATTAAAAGTACGTATTAGACGCGGACGTGAAAAGCTTCGTTCCCAACCAGAAGCTTTCGCTCGCGTATACTTGACTTCGATGTTTTGTCTTTTGTCAATGTTTTATATGAGACAGAGGGGGGATGTTCATCTGCAAAATAGAGATACATTGGTCGGTTAGGTAACGAAGGTAAATCTGAGTCCTTCTTCGGAATAAACTATTTTCCGCGAAGACGGGGGAAAATGTGAAAGGGAATTTTTGAGAGCACTATAAAGAGCTTTTAGCAGGAGTGCTCAATATTTCACAATGAACACGCGTGAATGCGGCATTCAAAGGCACTCGGCATTTGCTCCTGTTTAAGCCATCTTTATACCTATCTATACTGCTTGCAATAGGTTAAAAACATTAAATTAATAATAATAATAATAATAATAATAATAATAAAGCCTATAATAATAACAGTTAAAAATATTCGTTATTAAAATTATTATTTTCGGCACAACATAATTTGAGCAACTCTATCCTCATAAAATATCGTAAAGTTACCTTCCAAAATAACCTAATACAAAATTACTCGTAAATTGCTTTATTTATCAGAAGGTTGGCGAACATTATAAGACAATATTTATGTTACCATTATTAACAAAAATATTGCTTCACATTTCCAATTCCCTTTCGTGTAACTTGTGTTTTTCATGTTTTCAATAAAATGGCGGCATCCCGTGCTCTGATTAATTTTCGTTTCTCTAATACTATTCAAAGTTTATATTTTCACATAACATTTATTGTTTGTACTTAAATATTAGAATCATTTGAGAGTTTTTTTTTATACTAATAAACCCCTAAAAGAGCCTCGGAGCCTCAAATTAAAGTAAGTATTTATAAATTAGGAATACTTACAGTCGGCCGCATAAGTCGATTAACACATTCAAAAGTGCAAAACAACTGAACACTCAACTTACTTACTGAAGCTTTTTACGATCGTTTGTTATTTTGTTCTCTAGTCGTAAGTAACTAAGTAAGTAAGTTGAGTGTTCAATTGTATTGCACTTTTGAACGTGTTAATCGACTTATGCGGCCGACTGTACATCAAAAGAGGGTTTAATTGTAACGTAGTAGGTAAAACGTAAACCATTATTTATGAACTATTTAAATACGATTCATCTTTCGCATCCCACACCAACCTGTTCTGATCACTAGGGACCGTTTCTGCCAGTTTCTGCCCTCGGTAGTTCGACAGAAACAGTCCTTATTGAAACTTGTGGACAAACTATTACATATAGTTGCAGAAAGTTTTGGTTTTTGCGGACAGCAGCGCTCGTCTCGCCCGACAATCCCTTGACGCTTTTGAGATTATCGTAATTTCTTTGGAAAAAAGCGTTTTAAAATATAGGAGAATATTTGTTGCATTGTTAAATATTAATTATAATATACACGAGAAGCAGTAAAAGTATTATAATTTTGAAGTAGGCGCTCCAACATAACCTATGAATATCTACTACTTAAATAATTTTGTCGCGCCCGGGAACAGTCTTGCGTCGAATACGTAATGCAATATTCTTATTCATGAGATATTTATCGAAGCGACACGCGACATGTCGCGTCGGCGATGGCGGCTTCTTTACAATTATGTACATCTAAGGTCTTCCAATACAAATTTAATGTTATCAGTTAAAGTTGATTGATAAGCTGAGCTGGACGTGGTTAATTTTATGGAAGTTCTAATTTTTGTAAATGATCAACGAGATAACGGAGCTTAAGAAAGCTTTTATTGCGTCATATTTCGAGCTTTAAAGTACCAGGCCATTATGGACACAAAGAGGTAAGTAATGTCGACATGGTGAGTTACTTTGACGTATGTGAGTGTAAGTAGGTGTTCCCCATCCACACTCTGCGAGGGATGAAATGAGCACTCCATAGTCCCCAAGGGTGTAGTTTTGACATTCAGTTTTTTTTTGTTGTTGCTTTGTGTGAGTCAGGAAATCAACACATTTAAAAGTGTCGTTACAATTGCAATTAATTACTTAATTGTAATGATGCACCTATCTGAATATTTTTTTGTTTTTACCATGAATTTTCGTGCTCACTTCTTAGCGGCAACTTGAAAGCCGTGAACTCAGACCCCGAGACCTATTAATGCGAAGGGTCAGAGTTAACGTTGACTCCTTTCGATCCCCAAAAACAAGTTTGTACAAATTGCAATAACCTCTTGTTTTTGTTGCCCGTGAATTGCTTCCCTTTTGTAACACAGTTGTGTGCCTCGCGGTTTCATTGTACGTCGTTTAATTTAAAATAAATCAGACTCTCTTTCTCGGTAAGAGCTCGGTAATGCTGGGTAAGTAAGACTCACCGTATTGCAGCCATTTGCAGCTGCAGTGGGAGCTCTCACTGACTTGCTAGTTGTGTATAACCTTCCCCAATAACAATATTAGTAATATGTAGATTGTATTAGGTAGTTTCTGCTAAATCTTTTATATTAAAACAGACAGAGTCGGGTTAGTTACACAATTTATACCTAACTTAAGAACGGCTTGATTAAAAATAGAATCATCTTTGATTTTGTCTCCACCCCAAATGGGAGAATAACTATAAATACATCGGAAATAATAATATTCACGAAAAAAAAAAAATGCAGAAAATTCACTTTGGAAAATTCAATCTGGAAAACTGGAGGAGAAATATTTTTCTCTTTACGTAAAATCTACAAAAATTGCCCACCTTATAATATTTGAAAGCCACCTACATATGTATTTAAATGTGATTTTATTAATTCTTTAAATTGATATACACGCGACAAATATATTTGCTTACAAATAGCCTTATAAGAACAACAAACACATTATAGAAATTAACCAAACGATTACTGGAATATATACTCGTACAATTTTGTAACTGATGTATGTAGCTGACAATGGTGGACTGACCTGACAACGCGGTTAAAACTGCGCCCCACTGTCAAAGGGGAATCACTCCGCCCCTAACCACAGGGGTCCTTGCAGCATCCCTTATTGCGAAACTATCAGCTACATTATATGTTCTCCTGGTACTTTTATTGCATATTCATTGTGCGTTTTATTTTCGCACACCGGGCGGACGCGACAGGGTCGCCCTTTTTTTTAAACATCGTAGTGGCAGTATGGATTTTAATTTAAAAAAATTGATACGATCGATCCACTTGATGGTAGACGACTATCGTCCGCCGCATAATATTAAACTCATTTATCTAAAGAATTATATATACCTAAGTTTGACCTAAGTATAATAATACGTGAACTAGAAGAGATATAATAAAAATGCGCACGGTCATAGGAATGTGAAATTTGGTACACTTAAAGCTTACTATGGAGGAAGCCGATATGAAGCTAATTTTTAATATACATTAGAAATACCTACATTAAATTAATTAAAATAAACATTATGTATAAAAACTACGTACCGTTTTTTGTTTATGGTCGAAATTCAACAATTGATGGGCGACCATATACTGCATAGAAAACATTGTCTATATACTAATATTATAAAGAGGAAATATTTGTTTGTTTGTATAGAATAGGCTCCGAAACTAGTGGACCGATTTGAAAAATTCTTTTACCATTAGAAGCCGACATTATCCGTGATGAACATAGGATACTTTTTACCGCGGGAAAATGCTTCATTCCTACGGGAAATCTAAAATAAAAGTAAATACTAGCGGCTTGGCCCGGGAGATAGCGCTATCTATCCAAATTACGGTAGATGGCGTTTCTTATACTTTATCGTTATACTTTTCTACGCGGACGAAGTCGCGAGCAACCAGCTAGTAGGTAATAAACAAACTCTAAAACTTCACCATAAAATAATCCATCTAATAGAAAATTTTGCACAGCAACCATGTTGGTGTGATTAAATTTAAATGAAGTTTCAGAAAACTTCTGCTCATCCCTGCAACCCTAATAGCGACGTGAATTCATAATGCCCCTCAAAGGAGTTTGTTTTGCTTTTTTAAATTCCCTTATGATCTTTCCTTATGATCCTTTTAAGCCATTAAAGTGGTTTTTTTTGTATCAGTTCTTCTACTTACGGAGTTTAATTTACCTATAATAATCGATGAAAATTCAATTTAAAAAAAAAGTTAGTTAACATACTTTTAAAAAGCCTATTTAATTATTTACTTAGTCCGCGTTCTGGATGAAAGGTACCCTATGTCCTTTCTGATGTCCCAGACAACGTGTATGCAAAATTTCATGGTGATCGGTTCAGTAGTTTTTGCGTGAAAGCGTAACAAACAAACAAACTCACATTTATAATTATAGTAAGGATAAAAAGTCATTTATTCCTCAATGTGAGATTTGTGGATAATATGGATATTTCCTTAAAAAAGGTTCTTAGCTTTGTGTAACTTATATATAATTTGCAGAATAAAATTGCATCCGTGTAAAGCCGGGGGCGTGGGGGTGTCTAAAGTAGAATAAATGCGTCTGGAATCGTATGTAGTGTTGTTCATACTTGTATTTATAATGAAAAATTTTTCATGTTGCCATTTACTTTTTCTCGCATGTGTTAAACATTGCCCTCGTAAAAAAGCTCACTATTAACTTTTTAAACAAAAGGTTTGAACCCGTGTCTCCAGAAATTTCAAACGGTAAAGGACGCAAGTTTTTGTTTCGGTCTAAATTTATGAAGAGAATTAAAAAAAAAAAAACAAGAAAATCTGGGTTAATATTTTCTTCTGTTATCCGGAATGCACGTGTTATACATAAAAAAATGAGTAAGCAGATTGAAAATGTCACTCGTTTTGAGCGGGTCGTGTATGTGATTACATCACAATTTAATGCGGGCTATATTCCCCCGCGTCCCCGCGCAATGCGAGGCCCGTCCACTTGCAGTAATTACACGCGGGGGCCAACATTACCACCCGCGGGTTATTTCAACAAAAACACGCCCAGATTTTTGTGTCATCCAAGAGAGTAAACTGAAATTATGAAACCGTTCTCTGGACGACCATGGCAATTACGACTGTGGACCCGACCGACAGTATAACCGTACACGTCAGCAATAACGCAATAATAATAATTTGGTCAATTGCTAAGTTAAGGGAATAAGTGGAGTCGAGTGGCGGGCCTTATTACCGGGTCATAACCGGATCTGTCCGGATATAGGGTTGCCGGCAATAATAACCGGCGGGTACGCAATCAAATTACCGTCCCAACACTCTGTCCCCCGTCGGCCCCGCTGCCGTGGTACCGCGATAACCACATTTATGGACCGTTGCTGTCGATCTTATTAACGAAATGTATCTTGCTTCCTAATGAGTGACACGATAGCTGTACTTGTGAACCAAGGAATTTAGTTTCAGACTAGCTGGTGCTCGCGACTTCGTCCGCGTAAAAAAAGCGTAAAACGCCATCTACCGTATTTTGAATAGATGGCGCTATCTCGCGCTAGTATTTACTTTTATTTTAGATTTCCCGTAAGAATGAAGCATTTTCCCGCGGTAAAAAGTATCCTTTGTTCATCACGGATAGTGTCGGCTTCTAATGGTGAAAGAATTTTTCAAATCGGTCCAGTAGTTTCGGAGCCTATTCTATACAAACAAACAAGCAAGCAAACAAACAAATCTTTCCTCTTTATAATATTAGTATAGAAAATCTTGCCATAGAGGACAGCTGCTGTTACTGATACTTAGAAAAGGGAAACTACTGAAACTGTGTAAATTTAAACCCTAGGAAGGGAAAGGGGGAAGTAATAAGTTGAACTGGAATAGTATTATACATTGTGACATAAGAGCAGAGAAAATAGGGCGCGACGTTTTTCAATTCATTTACGTGTAAATAGAATAACAGTGAATACATTTTCCGACAGGGACTCGTGTTTTCTTTACGCCGTGTGAAATTTATCATAAAACGACAAATATTTGATTTATATTTACGTGTAGTTTTTATTATCAGATGGTGCAGTTTTTATTATTATTATTATTATTATAACATTAACCACCCCACGGTAAAAGTTGGCCACACCCTCTTTTGGTTTAAGTTGTCATCTCGCACGGTGTTCGTTTTAAAGGGCGAAACTAATGCCCCCACACTCATATTCTCCTAGTATCAAGATAAAAACCAAACTTGATTTCGTTGATGATCCTAAAAAAGTCCTGTAACCTAAAATGGATTTTAACGTAACCTACCACGCAATAGAATGGGATAAATGGGGCTAATGTATCTGGATTCACCGATCGTGCAAATTGAATGTCTACCGGACATGTTCATTGTAGCCACTGACTTTCTTAGATGTGACCAATATTTTAGTCGGTCCCACAAAAGCAATGAAAGAGCAAAAGAAGGCCTTATTCACGCCTAGTCAAGTGTGTCGACTCGTCGACCGAATAACGTCGTTATAATATTTATTATTAGACCGGCGAAATTTACCTTTATTTTCAACGTACATATATTATTATGTATTTGCATTTTTAGCTCTGGACATCATTATAATTTAGAGTGACATTACTAATTGCAATGTCAATTGCTTTATTTACGTTAATACAAAATGATAGATCGTTTTTTTAATGATTTTACTTTATACACGTTTACTTAAAGAAATTTAATTTCTTTTTACAGTTGGTTGGTGGCGAGTTCGACATGGAGCTAAACTTCGTCATCCAAGATGCTCAGAATATCCAACACATGTTGGAGCTCCTGGACCACTGTCCGCCTAGTCTCCAGGTAAGCAAACTTGTCTCTCCACTCAACTTTATCGAGTAGTTTAGTTACATATCGGCAACTTTCACTGTTGATCTTATACTCACCTGGTACTTAACTAGATCAAATCAACCCTTTAATGCATTCAAGTTCTAAAAAAACTTGTAAATCCCTCGTCAAGAGTTGCTCTGAGTTTTAAATAGTTGAACAATGGGTACAAAGTAGTTATCCGCGTTCGCGTCTCTTGGGAGCAGTACTTTTTTCTAAATGAATGTTAACTTCATATCTCTCTTTCCCTGTAGTCTGTACTGTAATAGACAACGCGTTTCCACAATTTGTTTCACTCTACTATTCGCAGTTTTAGCTATTGTTATGGTGTCTTAACTATTGTTATACTGTTACAAACAGATAAACAACAGTTAGGTTTGTGAGTAAGGTTTAACAAAAAAATGTACAAATCGGATCTTGTACTGATCTTATATTCTCCTGGTTCCCCTAACCAGAACAAATCACGGCTCAGTGCATTTCGGTTTCAAAAACTAAAAAAAAACCACATTTTTTATGAACTAAGTGGTAGTTTGAAGTATGAGCAATGCAACTAAAAAGGCATAATGGCCTGTGGTGCCGCTAACTTGGTATGTGTGACAGATTGTATTGACCTGTTCGTTGCACGTGGGTCGAGTTGGTGTACCTGATTCATTAAAGCGGTGCACGTGACGTGCGCCGTGTGCCGGTGCCGACGATGTGAGGAAATTGACTTTTGCATTATTAAATTGACTCTCGTGTCACAATTTCCGCACTGGCCGGTGGTACACTCACTCTATTATTAAATGAGTTTAATTTATCACTCGCACACTAGTGCTATTACTATTACCGGCTAAAATAACTATGTAAGGTATATGAAGTTTAAAAATACAATATTTTTACTAAGTATTTATTTATAAACATTTTCTATTTCGACAACGAAGATAAACAGCGAGTTCCAAGTGCTATTATAGCTATTAGGGAGATACGCGTACTCGCATACCTCAAGGGGCAAACGGTCTGCGATCGGCGAGTCATCGTTCCCTTAGCGTAGCTTAACGAGGTTCAATCTCCTCCGTAGATATGCTATCCTGGTAACTGCCGAGATTTCATTTCAAAGGGTTAAATGCAATTTCTTACATTTTCGTTAGTTAGACGAACTCTTTTTTTTTTTATTTATACTAATAGCCTAGATCTGTTCCCGGATTCGCACGGATGCAAATTATATAAAAACCTTCCTCGAGAACCATAAAATATTTTCTATATTTCCTCTAATTAACTAAGCTAATTAGCTAATTATCCTTTATCAAAGCTAAGAAGCCTCGAATGGTGTCAGTCTCTACATTGGACTCTGCTATACAAGACCTGCAAGTGATGTATTTTTTCAACAGTCAGAATAAACTTATTCTCAACGAATTAAAATTCATCTAGGCTACTTTTGCAAAAAGTTGATTTTTGTTTTATCAACTAGACTCGTACAAAGAGAAGCAATTTTTGGTTTCGTTACACATTGGTTTCCGTAGTGTAGTGGTTATCACGTGTGCTTCACACGCACAAGGCCCCCGGTTCGATCCCGGGCGGAAACAAACCTGTGGCAGCTTGTCCTTTTTTTAAATTTTTTCATTGATATCATAAAGTTTACTTATTAATAAATATTAAATCAGTGTGTAAATTATTAAGTTAAGGGCTTCTTTCACCATCTCTGAGTAATGTGTCAAGTAGGCTAACCGCCCGTAAGAAAGCGTACGAGTTTCACCATTACTCAAGGGTAATTAAATGAAATTGACACAAAATACTCGTAACATTTACTTACTTTACTTGAAAAGTAACCAATCTAACTAACTAATAACTTAAATATTTATTCTACCTCGTTTGGTACGTTTAGGTTTATGTAACTTAACCAAGACAAGAAGTGAGTGAGTCACTAAATCGTTTGAATGTTCGCCCTAATAATAATCTGCATCTCGGATTAATTTGGACGTATTTAAACAACTTTACTTACTCCACTCCACACAATAGACATTAAGTTGGTCTAACTCCGACACCGATCTTAATACCATAATATATCTCCTTTCTCTTGTAAGGGTACGCGCAATTGTAACTTGAGACACGAAACAGATTTTCAACTTGTGCTTTCACACAATATGTATTCAAAAATGTGTATTCAAAACTTCCTAATTTTTACTAGCTAATTAGTTCAAGGTTTAGGTACTTGTAGTACTTGTACTTGTAGGAGAGTACTTGTACTGTAAGATCTAGGGAATAAGTAGCTACGCTAAACATTGGTTAGTTTCAGAGTAAAAAGTACTAAATTATAGAATAACCTTACTTACTTATATTTCGCGTTCATAGAAACGAACTAATAGAGCGCTTTCTATTTCACTCAATTCCATATAAAAGACAATGACAGCACATCTTGAGTGGGCGTTTACAATAGTTAAGGTGAATGTTCACATTACGTTGCTTTTAGCTTTGTAAACTATAATGAAATATTATTATAAGCGCCTTGTCGCGAACTGCATGATTTTAGCACGGTTTAATCAAGCAGTAGCGAATTACTAATATGATTATTTACCTGTACATATCGTACACACGTATTTGCTTCGCTGATTTACTGGTAGTACCGCTTTACACAAGCGAACCATCCTGATATCTGTTGATCCACTGATCAACTGATGTCTGAATAGGCGAGTCCGAAGACAAGCTCAACTGATAACTGAATAGGCGAGTCCACAGACAAGCTCAACTGATAAATGAATAGGCGAGTCCTCAGACAAGCTCAACTGATAACTGAATAGGCGAGTCTTCAGACAAGCTCAACTGATAACTGAATAGGCGAGTCCTCAGGCAAGCTCAACTGATAACTGAATAGGCGAGTCCTCAGACAAGCTCAAGTGATAACTGAATAGGCGAGTCCACAGACAAGCTCAACTGATAACTGAATAGTCGAGTCCTCAGACAAGCTCAAGTGATAACTGAATAGGCGAGTCCACAGACAAGTTCAACTGATAAATGAATAGGCGAGTCCTCAGACAAGCTCAACTGATAACTGAATAGGCGAGTCTTCAGACAAGCTCAACTGATAACTGAATAGGCGAGTCCTCAGACAAGCTCAACTGATAACTGAATAGGCGAGTCTTCAGACAAGCTCAACTGATAACTGAATAGGCGAGTCCTCAGACAAGCTCAACTGATAAATGAATAGGCGAGTCCTCAGACAAGCTCAACTGATAACTGAATAGGCGAGTCCTCAGACAAGCTCAACTGATAAATGAATAGGCGAGTCCTCAGACAAGCTCAACTGATAACTGAATAGGCGAGTCCTCAGACAAGCTCAACTGATAAATGAATAGGCGAGTCCTCAGACAAGCTCAACTGATAACTGAATAGGCGAGTCCTCAGACAAGCTCAACTGATAAATGAATAGGCGAGTCCTCAGACAAGCTCAAGTGATAACTGAATAGGCGAGTCCTCAGACAAGCTCAACTGAATTGACGGGTCCACCGACCCTGTAAAAAAGGCCTCCAACCTCCCCTTATAGCCTTCCCAGTCCTCTCAACATAGTCTGATTTCTGGTACTGATTTCTGATACTGATTTCTGATACTGATTTCTGACACTGATTTCTGATACTGATTTCTAATACTGATCCTGATTTCTGACACTGATTTCTGATAATGATTTCTGATACTGATTTCTGATACTGATTTCTGATACTGATTTCTGACACTGATTTCTGATACTGATTTCAGATACTGATTTCTGACACTGATTTCTGATACTGATTTCTGATACTGATTTCTGACACTGATTTCTGATACTGATTTCTGATACTGATTTCTGATACTGATTTCTGACACTGATTTCTGATACTGATTTCAGATACTGATTTCTGACACTGATTTCTGATACTGATTTCTGATACTGATTTCTGACACTGATTTCTGATACTGATTTCTGATTAATGATTACTGATTTCTGATTACTTATACTGATTACTGATACTGATTACTGATACTGATTACTGATACTGATTACTGATACTGATTTCTGACACTGATTTCTGATACTGATTTCTGGCACTGATTTCTGATACTGATTTCTGACACTGATTTCTGATATTGATTTCTGATTAATGATTACTGATTTCTGATTTCTGATAATGATTTCTGATACTGATTTCTGATACTGATTTCTGATACTGATTTCAGATACTGATTTCTGACACTGATTTCTGATACTGATTTCTGACACTGATTTCTGATACTGATTTCTGATTAATGATTACTGATTTCTGATTACTTACACTGATTACTGATACTGATTTCTGGCACTGATTTCTGATACTGATTTCTGATACTGATTTCTGACACTGATTTCTGATACTGATTTCTGATTAATGATTACTGATTTCTGATTTCTGATAATGATTTCTGATACTGATTTCTGATACTGATTTCTGATACTGATTTCAGATACTGATTTCTGACACTGATTTCTGATACTGATTTCTGACACTGATTTCTGATACTGATTTCTGATTAATGATTACTGATTTCTGATTACTTATACTGATTACTGATACTGATTTCTGATTAATGATTACTGATTTCTGATTTCTGATAATGATTTCTGATACTGATTTCTGATACTGATTTCTGATACTGATTTCTGACACTGATTTCTGATACTGATTTCTGATACTGATTTCTGATTAATGATTACTGATTTCTGATTTCTGATAATGATTTCTGATACTGATTTCTGATACTGATTTCTGACACTGATTTCTGACACTGATTTCTGATACTGATTTCTGATTAATGATTACTGATTTCTGATTACTTATACTGATTACTGATACTGATTACTGATACTGATTACTGATACTGATTACTGATACTGATTACTGATACTGATACTGATTACTGATACTGATTTCTGACACTGATTTCTGATACTGATTTCAGATACTGATTTCTGGCACTGATTTCTGATACAGATTTCTGATACTGATTTCTGACACTGATTTCTGACACTGATTTCTGATACTGATTTCTGATTAATGATTACTGATTACTTATACTGATTACTGATACTGATTACTGATACTGATTACTGATACTGATTTCAGATACTGATTTCTGGCACTGATTTCTGATACTGATTTCAGATACTGATTTCTGACACTGATTTCTGATACTGATTTCAGATATTGATTTCTGACACTGATTTCTGATACTGATTTCTGATACTGATTTCTGATTAATGATTACTGATTTCTGATTACTTATACTGATTACTGATACTGACACTGATTTCTGATACTGATTTCAGACACTGATTTCTGATACTGATTTCTGACACTGATTTCTGATACTGATTTCAGACACTGATTTCTGATACTGATTTCTGACACTGATTTCTGATACTGATTTCTGATTAATGATTACTGATTTCTGATTACTTATACTGATTACTGATACTGACACTGATTTCTGATACTGATTTCAGACACTGATTTCTGATACTGATTTCAGACACTGATTTCTGATACTGATTTCAGACACTGATTTCTGATACTGATTCTGATACCGATTTCTGATACTGATTTCTGACACTGATTTCTGACACTGATTTCTGACACTGATTTCTGATACTGATTTCTGATACTGATTTCTGATACTGATTTCTGATACTGAATTTCTGATACTGATTTCTGATTAATGATTACTGATACTGAATTTCTGATACTGATTTCTGATTATTGATTACTGATTTCTGATTACTTATACTGATTACTGATTCTGATACTGATTTCTGATACTGATTTCTGACACTGATACTGATTACTGATACTGATTACTGATACTGATTACTTATACTGATTACTGATACTGCTCTGATACTGAACTGATATTCAACTGGTATTGTGCCTGAGCCGAACTGAATTGATACTGATCTGATACTGAACTGATATTCAACTGATATTGTGCCTGAGCCGGAACTGAATTGATACTGATCTGTGCCTGAGCCGGAACATGTGCCTGATTCTGATTCTGAGCCTGAATCTGATTCTGATTTTTGTTCCACTCTAAAGTTCTGGTTTCAGACCTCCGACGCCACTGCTTCCGCAGCGATCATTACACATGGCCTTATATAGTATTATTAAAACACTTACCAGTATACACACACAAAGAGGCACAATAAATTAAGCTAAATATGGTAAATCACCCACCAAGTTTAGTCAAACACTAACTGAATAAATATACGTCTGTTTGGTTCGGCCGCACTAAGCAAAGAGAAATGAAACTCGATAAAATTGCATCGGCTCATATAAAAGAGTCAACATGTAACCCGCTACCGCTATGTATTTTAAGTACATGTACTGTGTACACTCACACTGTCGGTTATCTCCACCAATCACAACCGAACGCTTTTTCTCCCTATAAGCTCGTTTCCATGAACGAAATATAGGTGTTAGTTTGACATTTCGATTTTTACCTGCCAAGTTTTACAAGAAATTGGTGAAATAGAAAATACGCAACAATGTGACACAGGTGAAACAAAATTCATTCGACTCGAAGGACGG
The DNA here is from genome assembly GCA_918317495.1 of Synanthedon vespiformis. NCBI lineage: Eukaryota > Metazoa > Arthropoda > Insecta > Lepidoptera > Sesiidae > Synanthedon > Synanthedon vespiformis. The sequence goes on from OU906966.1 coordinate 290,271, forward strand.
AACGGAAGAAGAGTTCAGAAAGGAGGCTTTTAAGTTTTTTACGTTGCGAATATCGATGATTGGCATTTGGCGCGGGCTTGTCGATTTGATATGACTAAACTATTGATATTCATTGAATCTGGCTTACAATATTCCCACATTATTTCTAATGAATTGAACTCGATGAATGCCGTCCTTCCGACCTTTTATTTATCAATCCTCTATTTCCGAACGAAATGTTTGAAACTTTGCATCACCATTTAACCAATTAATAAGAAAATAATAAGACGTGTTTGTAACCGAGTTCGAATGACGGATGCCACGTCACCCGACGGATTCTGCCTACTCATCTTATGAGACATTTTCTTTGGAAACATATTACACTCTCCACAGGGAAGCTGTCATCGAAGGGCTACCCTCTGCTTTAATGTGCTCTTTCACTCAACAACTCGACCGTTTTTATTAGATTTAGGGCCTCTTTCACCAACTATAAGTGCTGATTAGCTACTTTTAGATATATTATGCACTCGGTTTAGTGCATTTAGTGTTCTATGGGCGATTTTTTTTAAATTATTTTCTATTTGTTGTTTGAGACTTTTACCGTACAAACAGAGGTATATCAGCTAAATTATCCCCGGTGATAGGTGACTTTAAATGACGGTTAGCCTGCTTGACTGATGGTGAAAGAGGCCCTAAGGCTGGCCGCATACTAGTCCGGTCAGGTTAGCATTTAAGCTTACATTAATTAATTTGCGGTAGCGAATTCTCTTCATCCACCTTTAAGGGTAAAACAAATCCAGTGGGAGTGTAAACTCGACCATTCTTAAGGTCCGCTACACCCGTTATCGTGATATTAAGGGGTAACACATTTTTGCTTATAACTTCGTTATTTTTGACCGTACGACAAAAATGATACGGACTAATATTGTTCTTTATACATTTCTCTACAAAATATTTCTTGCACATTTTTACGTACAATCAATATTCTTAGAGATAAATGAAAATAAAATAAAAAGGCGGTCCAAGTTAGGAGCCATCCATCCAATACCAAGCATTGATTTTTTTTCTTTTTTCGTGTTTCATATTTGCCTAGTTTAATTTAATTGAAAGTCTATAGGTGCACGAGGCGTTACTCACTTAATTCCTAAGGATTTTATTAGTAAAAGTTTTTATATTAGTTCATAAATGAAAATTAGAGTTGTTGAGTGTGTTTGTTCGTCACGCGTTCGCTCGGTTCAGCTCGGTTTGTTCAGCAAGTTGTATCATTTACCAGGGACACATAGGAGACGCGAGGGTGGGGGTGATGAGGCGTGTTGCGAGTTTCTTTAGATAAGGAGCCAAACACGAAACTTGCACATATCTCTCGTATCTTTTGCAAGTGTGAATGAAGTTTGCCGCTGCCGCCACTAAACAACACGGAACTTGTTAACGATCTTCCGGTTCGTTATACAGTACTTACTAAAACATTGAGAAAATGTCATATCGAACAGCCTCAATGTGAACATTATTAATGCCAACATTACATACTGTGATAATTTTATTTGGTAAACTAATAAGTATACCTTAATAATAAAACTTTTTAACAAAAAATAAAATCGCCGAAAAAACTGAAAAGCATAAAGTAATCTTATTAGTTTACCTAAGTAATTTTGAGTCGCCGCCGTGCATCACACTTTACGTAATTTTTGCTTGTTTGGCGGCGACTCAAAATTACTTAGGTAAAATGATAATAAGATTATTTTATGCTTTTCAGTTTTCTCGGCGGTTTTATTTTATGTTAAAAAGTTTTATTTTATATTTTTTTGTGGCTATAATCTAATACTTACTACATGCTTAATTTTTAATTTTCCCACCCCCATTTTCCCACCCTTAGGGTAGGAATTTTTTTTCCAAATTTATACAAGACCAACTTCGAGGTATACCCTATCCATTAAAGAAATAATTATCAAAATCGGACTACTCTGTAAAAAGTTATGCGTCGTTATACGCTACAATCGGTGAGTGAACAATCAATCATCCCCTGTTTTCCTACCCTTAGGGTTGGAATTTTTTTTTCAAATTAAAATGGGACCCCCTCGGGGGTGCACCCTTTCAAATAAAAAAAGAATTATCAAAATCGGACCACCCTGTCAAAAGTTATGCGTAAAAAAAATATATATATACGCGTCGGATTGAGTACCTCCTCCTTTTTGTTTGTTACCAAGTATTGTGTTATTTTTCTGCTGATAAAAGTGGCTTGTCATAGCACTAATTCAAACTGAATCAATCAATTATAATAATGAATCTGTAAGTGTGTCCCTAGGCTACTCTTTTCTTTTTCATTGCGGACGAAGTCGCGGGCTTCAGCTAGTAGTTCAATAAGATTGTTGTTAGGGGCGTGTTAAATGTAATACATCTAATATGTATCGAAATGGGCTCTCTTCGGTCCCTGTCGATTTATACAATAAGTGAGTATAAAGTAATGCCGTTATCGCCGGTCGACATGTGTGTCATATATTTAATAATATCTTCCAACGTTTCTTAGCTCTTACTCTCACAAAAGAGATTTATTTTTTTCCCCACAAGACGTATGTACATACATTTTTTTACTGCCTTCGCTTATTTTCTCCATGATGTTATGAAAAATCGTTTCTCTCGGACCACGCGCTCTTATTTCACATTATAACAAATATAACATACTTTAGCTTTGAAAACGAGTAAAAAAATTGCTTCTTATTTTTTATCCTCAACGCGAAATCATGTTCTGAATGAAAATTCGGGTTATGCACCATCTGCCACGAATAATTTAGTCCCCTTTGCCGCTAATAAGTATGCTCTACTGCCACGAATTAAAACTTTTTTTTAATAATTTCCCCTTTGGCACGAATAGATAAATTCATGTCCAGTAAAATGAAAAAGTCGAAGTGGTAGAGCCTACACAAATGACACACGTAAACAATTGAAGAATTAGTTATGTTTCTAAAAGAAGCGGCCGTAGAGCAATTATTGGTTAAGGATAGGCGTATTTCATTTAAAATTCCACCAACTCCCGTAGGTAGAAGTGAATCGCGGGAATTTCCCCACTAAAGTCGTAATTTCGCCGAGATTGTTCCGTTAACGGTAGAAGAATGTAATGCAATTACAGTCGGCCTCGTTACGACTAAAGGAGCTTTTGTTTCGTGCGAAAATTCACTCCTCCCGCCGCCGGAGCCGCAGCTTGAAACTTGAAAGAATTCTCGTTTCTCGTTCACTGCACGTCCAGGTACGTGACCGAATGTCTATACTACTCCCAACTCGCAGAGGTTTTTCCATCATCCGCACGATAGCAATGCCTATTGGATACATTACTTATATTTAGTCGAGTTATACAACGAGTAATATGATGATAGTAATACTAGAGCCTATGCATTTTAATTAGAAATGGCGACAGTCAAGCTTACCAATCGTTTAGTGGTAGTTAGCTACCGTCGTCGTCTATATAAATATTTCACCAGGGTCGTCTGCAATGCAAGAGAGTAGATACTGCAACCAAATTAACGTGCTTCCCAGTTTTTGAAAACGAAATGCAGTGAGATTTGGGCTACTATGCTTCAGGCTATCAGGTTACTGCTTAAATTAACTGTGAAGAAGAAATTTTAAAAAGGAATTTGCATTCTTACTATATAATTAATACTAACGACCCACGGACGTTTCGTAGTTGTGCATTATTTCTGAAAATTATACATATGTAAGAACCTTACCCAGTTAACGTTCTGTCCCTTAGTGAAAACTGCATTAAAATCCTTTTGCTTAGTTTAAAAGATCTAAGCGAATATTATACAAAGGGATAGAGGGCGGGAAGTGACTTTAATTTATAAATAAATAAATAAAAAAAAATATTTCATTTTATAGTGACCTTAAGATTTGGTTTGAGGATGTGCTATCTGCAAGTCTTACGATGTACCGGTGCACAAACAATGACCACCCTCTCATCTAATTTTAGCCGGCTCTCATTTGCATAATGACGTCACTACTAATGAGCACGCAAATGACAAAAAAATGTGGCATAGACAAAGGTGGAGTGACGTTACCTCCCCGGCCGCGGCCCTGGGGCGCGTGACATCTCCACTCTGTTGCATTAGCATAAATTAAGCCGAATTTAGCCACACTCTCTTGTGTGAAATTAAAGTCAGGGCAACTTCAGCGTGTAAAGGGACGAATATATTACATTATTTACTAGCTGTGACTGTGAACCTGGCCACGGTTCGCTGCTGCCAGTGATGCGTTAATCAAGACAGGATGCGCCCTTACTACTACTTCTACTACTACTTCTACTACTACTACCACCACTACCACTACTACTACTACTACTACTACTACTACTACTACTACTACTACTACTATTACTAGCACACCCCGGTCACTGGCGATCAAATGTATGAAACAAACGCGTTGCTACGCACACAGTCTAAGCTCATGTAGGTGAATGAGATAAGACATGCCAGGGTTGATAACATCAAAGACTCTCTGCATCTACTAAAAATAATTCCTTTTTTCATTGCCATCTTAATAACGTATTTTCATTTCTTTTTGGAATTTTCTTTTACGTATTTTCATTCAACGTATAAACGTATCCGTGCGGGGATACGTTGCGAAGGCGTCACATACATTTCTTATAGGGGCGCATCCTGTCTCGATACAGGGCGTCCCACGACTATGCCACATGAAGGGAAAGTACCTTGAATATTGTAGATGGAACATTTTACTGAAAGAAGACATTATTTTAATTTAAAAAACAATAATAATAATTTATTTGCTGAATATAGGTTACAATAATGGTTTTACAATGGATTAGGCTCGCTACATTCTACCCTTTAGGGTGTGCAAATATTTTTGGAACACTACATATCAAATTAAACAATCACTCACTACTAATATTCACTAAATTATCAGACATATAATCTTTTAAGTCATAGTAACATTTATTCACTAGTAATTCTAATAATTTAAACTAGTAATTTAAACTGAATTAATTTAATCGTTTATACATTATGGTTTGCAATAAAATATTTGAATTTGAATTTGAATTCATAGATTTTTAAGTAATTACATGGTTGAACCGGGAATCGAACCGCTACACGATTAAAAAAAAAATATTTTGCTAACATAGTGTCAGAAATAAAAGGAAGATAATACAAAATTTATCAAATACTCAAAATGAGTCCCATACTGTTGAGTGGTTGAATACAAAGTCGCACTTGTCGATTTTTTGATCTTGTTGAGCATTTGATAAATTGATTAATTTAGTATTAAAAATGTTAAAATTCATAGTCTTCCTTTTATTTCTGACACTATGTTATTTAGCAAAAAATAATCCTTATGATGAAGCCTTTCGATCGGTATGATAAAGCTACAGGGTAATTTTTTTTCTCGTGTAGCGGGTTCGATTCCCGGTTCAACCATGTAATTATTTAAAAATCCATGAATGCAGTTTAAATTGTTTTTTAAATTAAAATAATGTCTTCTTTCAGTAAAATGGATACAAATAGTGAAGGGGATGATAGCTTAGTTAAAACCATTTAGAATGTTTAAAGCCATATTTGTTATAGATGAAGTCTGTTTTTTTTTTTAATTCCATTTTTAAGTTAAATTTTATAAAACCCCGAAATTAGATATTATTGCTAAAATACATGCAATATTATTGCCCTTTCTTTAGAGGTATCACACATGCAGGTTTTAATTCAAATTAGGGTGTAACCTACTGGCCAAATTGTATAAAACTAATTGCAATTTTTAAAGGAACGCATAAATAAATGGACATTTTTGTGTAAAAATATTTAATTTTGATGCTACAACTGCAAACTGCGTCATTTCAGTCCCTACTGTTTCATGACTCATGTCTTGAAACGCCAATTGTATCATTTCCATTAACTCAACGCTGGTTGTTATTTCCTTGTTTGTATAAACCTTCCGAACAGCCTGTATATTTTATTTTTGTAATAAAAGTTGCCTCCTATCTGCCCGTGAAAATCGACGTAGCCGTTTCGCAGATTAGCTGGAACAAACAGACACTTAAAAAAATGTATGGTGGAATTGTTAGTTGACAGTGGGTTTGTTTGCAGGCAGAGATATGGTCGGTGTTCATCGCGATCCTGCGCAAGAGCGTCCGCAATCTGCAGGCGTGCACGGACGTTGGTCTCATTCATCACGTGCTGCAGAGGTTGCCTCGCGCCGAGACTGTGGTGGCCGGTACGCATCATCAATTGTCTCTTATTCAATTTAAGAACAACTACACTCAACGGCAAATAAACCGGGCCACCCGCCACATTGGAACCCCGATTCGATCCTCTCAAAAACTATAAGACCCACAACTATAAAAGTTACTACAGAGAGTGCGTTTCATGATGATTAGGTATAACTTTTATAGTTGTGGGTCTTATAGTTTTTGAGAGGATCGAATCGGGGTTCCAAGGTGGCGGATGGCCCGGTTTATTTGCCGTCGAGTGTATATTATATTAAACGTAGATAGCGTAGCGAACTAGCGACCCATTCTCCTATTGATTTTTTTCCCCAAACAGCTCCCCGTTTTCCAAAAAAAAATCCAGGTAGAATTTCACACACACCCTACTTTTGGTTCCTGTTGTCCTGGTAAGTATGGGAACAAACTAAAAATATGGTAACTTCGCCGACCCACAAAGCAGAAATATTAAAAAAAAAAAAAAAATATTATTGAAATTCTATAACAAGGAAATGCTCATTTTTTATGCTTTAATATTTTATATGAATGAAACTGTACGCTACAAGGTCCTTAAAGCCTGGTGCGCCTGGGAACTTAAAAATTAACTTGAAACTCGCTCGCTCATCTTAGGCTTTGCCCATGCTATGTTCTCCTGATATTCGTGAGAAATACCAAACCCCTGTGAGCCGGCATAGAAAGCTTGTAACGGAAATATCGTAAAGAGTCGATAAAAATTGTTTGTAACGCTCGTGTATTAATTTTTGAAAATATAGAATTTGTTTTATCAACAGCCTACTAAGCAGCTACTATGATTATGCTATGTTCCCTTGGTATCCGTAAAAACACTAAATCCCGAGGCGGCATAGACAGCCGGGTCTATGTTTTTGTGATATTTTAAAGTCTTAGAACTCCGCAGTTCAGTTATTGTAAAGAGTCATAAAAATTTGTTTGTTTGTTCATGTAATTTGTAACTTGTACTATTGAACCGTATCAATTCTTTCATCAATAGCTAGCTAAGCTACTATGCTATGTACCCCTGGTATTCGTGAGAACCACCAAACCCCTGAGAGCCGGCAAGCTTATTAAAATGCGAAAAATTTATGCAATAAATATCACACTAAATCGTTTCACGTAAAAATTAACGAAAAAATTAACGATTTAGTATGATATTGCACAAATTTCTCGCATTTTTTGCCTGTCGCTCAGAAGACGCATTTAGATAATAAGCCTGCCGACCGCTATGTATTGTGATATTTATATATCACAATACATATAGCGGTCAGCATGCTTGATGTAACGGAAAAAATATTGTACGTTTGAAACGCAGTGTAGAATTTTGAAAATAGTTATTGTAAAGAGTAGGTAAAGATTGTTATAGTTCATGTAATTTGTAATTTTTGAAACTATTGAACTTTAATTTCTTTAATTCTTTCTTTCTATCTTTAATTTCTTTTATCAATAACTAGTTAAGCTACTATGATTATGCTATGTTCCCCTGGTATTCGTAAAATAACACCAAACCCTGAGAGCCGGACTCGCTATGTTTTGTGTGATGTCTTTTTTAAACTGTATGTAACTGAAATAATTAATCTTTTGAATCGCAGTATAGAGTTTTCAATTTAGTTATTGATAGAGAGTCAAATACAATGAGTTTGTTTGTTCATGTTATATTTGTAATGGTTATGCTATGTTCCCCTGGTATTCGCGAGAAACACTAAACCCCTGAGAGACAATTATAGCAAAATGTAATTAAACTCAATAATGTCAGGCTTCCCGCATTTCTGTCGCCTTTTGAAAAATATTATTAAAGTTAATAAAATTAATATTACCAGGGTTTGTGTTAGGCGATAAAGTTGTTCGCTAAATTATAAAATGGCCGCTCGCCGGTCGTCACTGAGACTCGGCGAGGTGTGAGCAATAACGAGATATATTCTGAATATAATTATGTTAATTCGTAATTAATTCAAACTCTCGTATCCTACTGCTTCACATTGCGCTACTCAGTTTTTTTTCGTACTTTCGTTACTTTGTTTTTATCTTCATTAGCTCAAGTATTTATCTGGATTAATTCAAATAGTAAGTTCATATTAAAATACTAGCAGTTAAACGCGACTTCGTCCTCGTAACTTTATAAAATACTAGCTGGTGCTCGCGACTCCGTCCATCTACCGTGGAATGTCTAAAAATATTACCAAGCAGTTGTCAAGTCGCTTCACCGATTCTGGATAGATGGCGCTGTCAAGTGTATCCCGGACCAAGCTGCTAGTATTTACTTTTATTTTATATTTCCCGCAGGAACGAAGCATTTTCCCGCGGTAAAAAGTAGCCTATGTTCATCACGGATAATGTCGGCTTCTAATGGTAAAAGAATTTTTCAAATCGATCCAGTAGTTTCGGAGCCTATTCTATTCAAACAAACAATCAAATCTTTCCTCTTTATAATATTAGTATAGATACCTAGCTTATGTTACTCGCCTATGTCTATTATAATAATCTTTATGAATTGAGACATTGTTATAATTATGGCTGTTTTTATGACTACTTTTATCTATAAAAATTATACATACGTATTTGATAACATTCCATTTGACTAATTAAAATATTTGAGAAGCTATGGAGCGGTACTATCCGCTCCCGGGATCATGAAAATTTTTAATTCTGTTGTTTACCTAGACATAGAAAAAATTGGGACCTAGACATAGAAAAAGTAAATGCTAAAAATGTTAAAAAATAACTTTTAATGAACCTCACATTAACCTAAACGTTATTTGTACTCAATGGACGTTGTGCCGAGTGGTTGCCTACTGTGTGACACTCTCAAGTGAAAGTTGTGTACGCATTGTAATGCATGATAAAATTACGCTTAAACGTTGGAAGTGTATTTCTTTTACGATAGGATTTCTGTCGGGGGGCGTAGCTCAGATGGTAGAGCGCTCGCTTAGCATGCGAGAGGTACCGGGATCGATACCCGGCGCCTCCAATACGATTCTTTTTGGACTTCTCAACTAATAAAAGAGAAAGGGATTTTGCTTGTATTATTTTGTCCTTCTTAAATTGCGTCCAACCTTTTGTTTAGTAGTGATCAATAAATACTCACGCATTTACCACAGGGGGCGTAGCTCAGATGGTAGAGCGCTCGCTTAGCATGCGAGAGGTACCGGGATCGATACCCGGCGCCTCCAATACAACTATTTTTAGATATCTTCAAAGAAAATAAAGTGAAACATTTTTCTCGTTTTACATTTTTACAATTTTTTTTCTGTATCTGTGTATGTATGTTCCTCCATAACTCTTAAACGAATTAACTGATTTTCATAAAACTTGGTAGATAAACATTTAGACCCTACAGGGCACCGGATAGGCTATTTTTTTTTGTTTTTCAACGCGGACGAAGTTGCGAGCACCAGCTAGTTGACAAATACCTATTACCTTACCGATCGTCACTCAAAATTAAATATAACACGCATTTTCCTATACACAAAAGAGTATAGAAATATGTACTTACATAATTATCGATACAGCTAGGTAAATGATTTTCATGTAAGTTGGAAACAAAACTGGCTAATTAGTGCGTCTGCGTACAGCTACAGACGCAACGCAACACAATACTCCGCTAATGAGCAATATGTTTTGTTCGGGGACAATTAGTCGAGCCAAATACATCGAGCAAAACTAAATAGCACCAGACAACGTACATATTATTTATTTTTATTTTATTTTTACACAAAAACATTTCTAGTTTCAGGAAGAATTATTTATGTGAATATAATCTTTTGTTATTCTAAAAAAGGACCGTTTGAGACGCCGCCAATAATACGACTCGTAGGTCACGGAAACTTTCGCATTCAATTCAGGCGTTCAAATTTACCGTTTACAGGAAGTATAGGTATATTTGTAGATCACTATTAAAAGAATGGGTAAAATTTCGTATTAAACTACGAATACTAATATTATAAAGAAGAAAGATTTGATTGTTTGTTTGTTTGTTTGTATAGAGTAGGCTCCGAAACTACTGGACCCATTTGAAAAATTCTCTTACCATTAGAAGCCGACATTATCCGTGATGAACATAGGATACTTTTTACCGCGGTCAAATGCTTCATTCCTACGGGAAATCTAAAATAAAAGTAAATAGCGGCTTGGCCCGGGAGATAGCGCCATCTATCCAAAATACGGTAGATGGCGTTTTATGCTTTTCTACGCGGACGAAGTCGCGAGCACTCTAGCTAGTTAAACGATAAAATGATGGCTGTATGAAATCTAAATATGAATTGAAATTGAATACAAAGTAACTATATAAGCAGAGTAATTTATTGCAAAAACTAAAACTTACACTGAACGTAACAAGCGCACATGATAATCATCGATGTTATATTTATTTTCAACGTTATACATTGAAAATATAGTGTTAAAGAGAAATGTACGCTTATAACGTATATTAGTGCCACGTAAAAATAGCTCAGAATCAAAAGTGACTTGGTTTTTTATTAAACGCGCCCGCCCACGTAAGTATAACCCGGACGTATCCCCGGATTACATCTGGATAAGCCGCCGGGATTTCCCCGAGAACAATACGCCACCGCTCTTTGGTGACGAATGGTCTTTGCGCATTGTTGTATGTAGATCCCCTGTCCACTGTAATTGGGAGGGAACGCGGAGTTATTACGAGTGCAGTGTGAAATAAGAGCTTGTTCAAATTTATGGAGTCCCGGTGTGGCCTTTGTTGATGCGGGATAATTTACACGAGCCGGGTCATTGCGGGTAAGGATTTCTTGTCAAATTAATGGACCGCGACATAAGTAATTACTTTACAATGCTCAATTTATTAAGGGCCAGTTTTATAACGATCCGTTAGTTACATCTACACTAATATTATAAAGAGGAAAGATTTGATTGTTTGTTTGTGTAAAATAGGCTCCGAAACAACTGGACCGATTTGAAAAATTCTTTTACTATTAGAAGCCGACATTATCCGTGATGAACATAGGCTACTTTTTACCGCGGGAAAATGCTTCATTCCTGCAGGAAATCTAAAATGAAAGTAATTACTAGCGGCTTGGCCCGGGAGATAGCGCCATCTATCCAAAATACGTTTTATACTTTTCTACGCGGACAAAGTCGCGAGCACCAGCTAGTTTTATATAAAATGGACAATTTTTTTTTATCTAATAGTATAATATCGTGTATTCTAAACAACTGTTCGTTAGTCAACAGTAAAATTTGACAGCTAACGTTTACTGGCTCGTTACTGACTATGATAGGGTCGGTTTATCTTACGTATCGTTTATTTTGACAACGGACAAGTGGAGGTTAGAAAATATTGAAGTCTGTAAGACTACAACGAAACCATCGACAATATTCATACACTTCGGTGTATTTTTTACGGCCAGCTACCGAATGTTAAATTTCTTTTATAAAACCACCGGTCAATAACGTCAGTAAACGTTACTACTGACGGACCGTTAACCGTTCGTTACCATGTAACGAACGGGGCAAAGGTACGTTGTTTATAAAACTGGCCCTAAGTATACTTTTGCGGTTATAATTTTCTCTGGATTACCTATTTACTACTATGTATTACTTATTTACTAGCGACGCGTATTTTCACGGATATGAATTTTTTTTTTTAAATCTTTCTCAACAAATGCCTAATTTATAAAATAAAACTATGTCCCAAAATTCAGCTTTCTAGGAGTTTTTGGTGTGCATTAATAGTGTTAGTCAGGACAAGCAAGAATTTTATATTAGTATGTATATTATTAGTGTTGGTATAATAATTATATGATCATTTTTGAATGGCAGCTTTGAAACAATTATTGTCATAAGAATTTTCTTGTTTCGTGTTGAGCCAAAGTTAATTTAATCGTGAAATTAATTAATGAAATGACGTATTAAATCACGTGTCATTGGCGACATTTTGTGTCACATTAATTTACGCTAACGTTCGGTGTAATGAGATTAATCAGTTTAACGCGAAACACATCGACGCCGCGTTATTTTAATCCCGTAGGACGCGTTTCGTAAAAGTATCGTAAAAGTGGATAATTACGGAAATACATTTCAGCATTTTCATTTTCATTGTTCCAAAATGACCAGTCTATCAAAATGTCTATTCTCAGAATTTTCAGTATCTCAAAATGTCTAGTGTCTCAGAATGTCTATTGTCCCAAAATGTCCAAGTTTCTCAAAATATCTATACAATTTCACAAGAGAGTACCAATTAGGTTTCTTTTAAAAAGGAATTTCTTCAACCAGGAGGAGATGATGTTTAGCAAAATATATAATTTATATATTAACTTACACATCTTGCCATGCGAACTGAAATCGATGGAGTCTATTTGTGGATATAAGTTCTATCTATGACTCTTTTGAGGATTAAAAATATTAAAAGAAATTTAAAATAATATATTGGGTTACTATAATACATATTTTATTATGAAGTCTTTTAAGAGACTGATTAGAGTAATATGATTATTATTAGTTTGTCATACAATCAATAATCTGTATCAATTATGGGACAATAAATGGTATGTGTGTGGGGCTGAAAAGTGGCATGCCAGGTATGTGACCTGTGTCGTCGTATCACACTCAGTAACTATATCTAGTGATTATTTTAGTATGTCTTGGGGAACTTTGTGTTTCAGTCTGCGAACCAACAGATTATCCTCCATCAGAACCCTCGCCAAGGCGTTAGGGTGATTAGCAACAGTAATAAAAATGACACTCAAATCACTTAGAACCGTATGTATAATGACATAAGTACCTTCCCAAGCAACACAGAATGGCTGAATATTCTTTGAATAAATGCATTTATACAGCCGTTATTCAAGCAATTTGGGCACAAAATAAATTGCTTTAAGCTGTATAGTAGCAACATAATAGCTGAATAGTAGCTGAATAAGCAACAAGAAGCCCATAATAGCCCATAGTGTTTTAATAGCCCAAAAATCATTCAATACAGCATTTGCCTATCTTGTCAGCTCTAATACCCTTATAACAAAGCTTTAAACTGAATAATTTGTGAATTTCATACTGTTATCTGGCCTATGTGTTGCCTGGGTTATATGACCCAATTGTATTCTTGAGTTAAATTGTTCATGTATTTGTTGCAGATCTGCTAATAGAGATGCTCGGGGTACTGGCCAGCTACAGCGTCACCGTCAAGGAGCTCAAACAATTGTTCAATGCCATGAAAGCAGTTAACGGGAAATGGGTAATCTTATTAGAATATGTTATTCATATTGAAATTTATACAATGTGTTTCCATAAACACAATGTTTTGTTTGTTCGTTCTAAAGTTATTTCGTTTTCTAACTTTAGAACGAAGTTAATGAAACAATCTTTCTTAATTTATATTAAAATAATTTAAGAATTTATCTATACTTCTATACTATATATACTATAATATTATAATATTATAAAGAGGAAAGATTTGATTTTTTGTTTGTTTGTTTGTATAGAATAGGCTCCGAAACTACTGGACCGATTTAAAAAATTCTTTTACCATTAGAAGCCGACATTATCCGTGATGAACATAGGATACTTTTTACCGCGGGAAAATGCTTCATTCCTACGGGATAACGGGTAATAGGACAACGGGTAGTAAGAATTATCTTTTTCACATAACTTCTAAACGGCTGAACCGATTGAGTTGAAATTTTATATGCGTATTTCGATGGTTTCACAGACACGAATGTATAAAGTTATATATTTTATAAAGTTACATGGACGAAGTCACATGCAAAATAAATTAAGAAATTCTCCAGTTTTGTGAGAGGTAACTGCAACGTCTTACTTAAAAGTATGTTTTAAAAGTGCAGCATTGTTGTAAGTCACCAAGCTACATAACTGCTGGGAAGCCAATTATATCCGCTTCACGACCCTACGACTATGTTAATAAAAGCTATCGCAGAGTCGCCGCTAATTGAACGTTTGCTTCGTAGGAAAAGCTTTCTGGGCTAAAGTCTAATTACCATTGCGTTGCGCTTCGCCTTACCTCGCTCAGGTGCGCCAAATGAGTAATAAGACTGCACGTGTTTGTCCACGGCGGTAAGGCGTAAGCAGTTGTGCGTAGATTCATAAAAATATATTATTTCCAACCACACTGTTAATTGTTTCAGCCCCGACATTCAGCCAAGCTGCTCAACGTTTTACGCCAGATGCCTCACCGGAACGGCCCGGACGTTTTCTTCAGTTTTCCGGGACGAAAGGGTTCGGTAAGCACGCGATATTGTTTTTACACTCTCATAATACATACCTACTTACAACTTTTTTAATTTCGGCCCCGTTACAGCTCGCACGCTAAACGTGTGTTTATTTTTAGAAATAATTTTATGTTGTATTAAATTATGCGCTCCGTTTAGTTTAGTGCATCCTTCGATAGGCGATTTTTTTTTAATTATTTTTATTCTTTTTAATATTAGGAACTTTCACCTTACAAACAAAGGTATATTATCAGCTCCATTTTCCCCGGTGACAGGTGACTTTAAATGACGATTAGCCTACTTACAAATTACAAGGTGAAAGAGGCCCTAATTTTTTTGTACACCTAACAATAAACAGTAGTAAGTTCAAAAACGATTAGTGTTGATTAATTAATTAATGTGTAGTTTACGATGGTCGATGACCCAGTTTGATACATTTTCAAAATAAGGAGAAAAGTGCACAAACGAAAAATTAAAGAAAAACTATGGAGGCGCCGGGTATCGATCCCGGTACCTCTCGCATGCTAAGCGAGCGCTCTACCATCTGAGCTACGCCCCCTGTGGTAAATTCGTGAGTATTTATTGATCACTACTAAACAAAAGGTTGAGCGCAGTGACAAAACAATACCAGCAAAATCTTTCACTTCATCTTCTTTGAGAATATCCAAAAGAAATCTTATTGGAGGCGCCGGGTATCGATCCCGGTACCTCTCGCATGCTAAGCGAGCGCTCTACCATCTGAGCTACGCCCCCTGATAGTGAAATGAACGAAAATATAATTCATACTCGGATTCAAATGAGGTTATTGTTGCCCCAGGCACGAAACTAATTGATCTACATCCACAATGTCAACTACTTACTGGCGGTAGCCTTTCACTCGCAGTACGGCCTTAGTATGCTGCATTGCATGCTGCCCACAATCCTAACCGGTCTTAAAAACTAGTTATATATATCGCAATAATATCTATACCAAACGAAAATTATTATTTTTAATTATTGTCACATGTTCCGATTTGCCTAAACACTTGTTTAGGCACTTGTTCGTTGGCCTAAACTTATAGAATCGTTGCTAAAAGTAAGTCGGCTCATAGTGCACATGTGAGTTCAGAATACAAATTCCTATCATCATATAATGAATGATTAAGTAAATATGTAGTAAATGGTAAATGTAAGCTTGGTAAATGTTAGTAAACTATGGTTATGATCCAACGAGTATGATCTGGACGTGAACACTGCATTCATTGGAGGTTCATTTAGCTTTCCTATACGGTACTAATATTATAAAGAGAGATTTGTATTTTTGTATGTTTATAACGAAAAAACTCAAAAACTACTCGGCCGATTTGAAAAATTCTTTCACCTATAGAAAGCTGTATTATCAGCGAATAACAAAGGCTATATTTTATTAAGTTACGTGGACGAAGTCGCGTGCAACAGCTTTACAACATCAAAAATGTCAAGTGTTACGAAAAAATGTATTCGGAAATTGGTTGATGTTAGTAATAATTTTGGAACCTTTGGGGTTTATAGTCAATATAAGTAATCTGATTAAAGTATAAAAACTGGGAAGAGATATCTTCCCAGTTTTTTTAGTTTCTTGAAATGAACTTTTCCGAATTGTTCTTTCTATTCGTTTCGAGCCCTTGGGATGCAGTTGTGTGTGTCGAAGCTGAAAAAATAAACGTATTTTATTACAGTACCTATTATAATAAAAAAAAAATAGTTCTTCTATTCCCTACAGCAACTGAAGTTTTTCTCTGTGTTTAAATAACAAAGCTTAACCGAAGCTTTTACTTGAATCATGTTATCAGATCACAAACTTGGAGTTTTTCCACAAAACAATGTTGCCAATAATTTTTTCTTTTCTACTTTCCGTAATTTGTAGTTACAATAACTTTCATCATAATTTCATTTTCTAATAGTTTTATCCTATAGAAACCATATTTTACGTGTTCAACAGTGGTACTGCGTTCGAGACGGACAGACTAGAAATATAATCTGATTCTGATGACCCGATGGTTTAACTAAATCTTTAATGGGGGCTAATCTTCCTCCTCCTTAACCAAACTGAATATTTTTCCTGCCAACGTCTGTATTTCCAAGCTCATATAATATAACCCAAACCTTTTCAGAGTTGGAGTGAATTTCAGGCATCTTCTGGGCGAGCTCGTTCCATCATAGGCCTTGCTCTTGGCCAACATAGTTGGTTGTTGGCTAAGAGCAAAGCCTAATAATAAATCTGTAGGGGTTGGTCATGGTCTCTGTAGGAGAAATATCGCGTATATAGGCTCTATATATGATATACTGAAACTAAATTGACGATTTTTTAGAATATTTTTCTGTATGTATGTATGTATGTATGTATGTATGTATGTATGTTCCTCCATCACTCTTAAACTTAACTTAACTTAACTTGTTAACTTGGTAGATAACCATTTAGAAGTACTGGACACGTGATAGGCTACTTTTTATCTTTTATAACTCGGACGAAGTCGCGGGCAATAGCTACCCAAGCAACACAGAATGGCTGAATTTATCTTTGCCGTTATCAGCCGTTATCCAAGCAATTTGGGCACAAAATAAATTGCTTTAAGCTGTATAGTAGCAACATAATAGCTGAATAGTAGCTGAATAAGCAACAAGAAGCCCATAATAGCCCATAGTGTTATAATAGCCCAAAAAATCATTCAATACAGCATTTGCCTATCTTGTCAGCTCTAATACCCTTATAACAAAGCTTTAAACTGAATAATTTGTGAATTTCATACTGTTATCTGGCCTATGTGTTGCCTGGGTAGTCTCTAATAAAAAAAGAAACTGATCATCATCTTGTCCAGCACACATGAGAATGTATAGAGGCGTTTATCAGAGATATATGTATATCAGTTTTTATATAAATCGTTGTACCTATTGTATAATAGTATCTTTTAAAAATTGAATTGAAATATGGTATTGTAAAGAAAAAGACGAATGGAAAGTTTGGCCTAGGAGAAAATAAGAAATATCTGATATATATACCTACTTAAGACAACATGCTCAAACTCGGTCTGTCTGCCACCGAGCGAACGGAATTTCAATTTCTTCCAATAGCCATTGTACTCAAATTTCAATCTCGCAGTTACACGAGTCTCTCGGCGAAGTTGCCTTGAAAATTCAAATTATTTAAATTATACTCTGAGAAACCGAAGAATGGTGCTACAGAAGGCTTGCCTAACTTGTTGGAGTGTACTGTGTACCGTCTGTACTAATTTGTAAGTTCGGAGACGCCCACCTGCCCGGTGCCCGGATAACACGATATATTTTGTAAGGCTAGCGACCCACATTAGTAGATGCTTTGATCCATGTTTCAGGGGGCTGTTCTCTTGTGGATTCTCTCAGCTCGAGCTGACCTATCTGTTGTATTTATATACTAATATTATAAAGAGGAAAGATTTGATTGTTTGTTTGTTTGTTTGAATAGAATAGGCTCCGAAACTACTGGACCGATTTGAAAAATTCTTTTACCATTAGAAGCCGACATTATCTGTGATGAACATAGGCTACTTTTTACCGCGGGAAAATGCTTCATTCCTACGGGAAATCTAAAATAAAAGTAAATACTAGCGGCTTGGCCCGGGATACACTTGACAGCGCCATCTATCCAGAATCGGTGAAGCGACTAACATGACAACTGCTTGGTGATATTTTTAGCGATCCATTCCACGGTAGATGGCGTTTTATACTTTTCAACGCGGACGAAGTCGCGAGCACCAGCTAGTAATACATAATTATATATATGTGAAATTGGCAACTGAATCTTACAGGCTGTTGTGGTTCTAAATAATAAATAAAAAAACAGTGGCACTCCGGGAGTGCCGACAGAAGTGAAAACATACATACAAATCTTCTTTCTTCTTTATACTCGTAATATAGATATGAACATTTATAACATTATGTGATTGATAAAACGATTATCGACGACATTAAGGATTATCCAGACATAGAGGCAATAAAATATAAATAGATTAGTGTTAATAGACTTTGGTAAATTCAGTCATGTTTACGTCAGGGGGCGTAGCTCAGATGGTAGAGCGCTCGCTTAGCATGCGAGAGGTACCGGGATCGATACCCGGCGCCTCCAATATGATTCTTTTTGGATTTCTTAAGAACATAAAGTGAAAGGGTTTGCTTGTAATATTTTGTCCTTCTTAAATTGCGTTCAACCTTTTGTTTAGTAGTGATCAATAAATACTCTCGAATTTGTAATAGGGGGCGTAGCTCAGATGGTAGAGCGCTCGCTTAGCATGCGAGAGGTACCGGGATCGATACCCGGCGCCTCCAATATGATTCTTTTTGGATTTCTTAAGAACATAAAGTGAAAGGGTTTGCTTGTAATATTTTGTCCTTCTTAAATTGCGTTCAACCTTTTGTTTAGTAGTGATCAATAAATACTCTCGAATTTGTAATAGGGGGCGTAGCTCAGATGGTAGAGCGCTCGCTTAGCATGCGAGAGGTACCGGGATCGATACCCGGCGCCTCCAATAAGATTCCTTTTGGATATCTCAAGGAATATAAAGTGAAACATTTTGCTGGTATTGTTTTGTCACTGCGCTCAACCTTTTTTTAGTAGTGATCAATAAATACCCTCGAATTTGTAACAGGGGGCGTAGCTCAGATGGTAGAGCGCTCGCTTAGCATGCGAGAGGTACCGGGATCGATACCCGGCGCCTCCATAGTTTTTCTTTAATTTTTCGTTTGTGCACTTTTCTCCTTATTTTGAAAATGTATCAAACTGGGTCATCGACCATCGTAAACTACACATTAATCCTATGATTTAATTAATTAATGTGTTATTAATTTGATAATCGTCTGCTTGAAGTGTGAAAGCTACATTTTGAAGTTTAGAAAAGCTCCGCGATCGATACAAGGCAAGCGAAGCGTTTTAGAGAGATCCTTAAAGCGACCCACCGTCCTTATTGGCAATTCTTATTCAAATGGGCGCGGCAGGCCCCTCGCTGCCCGGGCCTAATCCGCCTGACATACTGGACTATCTGTATGTCCGTTTTTTTCTTTATTTATCGTTGTCGTCCCCCCTGAACCGGCCCATTTCTCAACGTCGCGCTTATCCGTACATCTGACGGCGAGCTGCTTTTCTGCTGGCTTCGTATTTAGCCTACACAATATACACTTTCAATTTAAAATGCCAACATATTATCATAACGACCCATCAAGGCTAAACTTGACGTTTGCTTTGCAAAGGATCATTAGGGGCTATAAAGTTCGTGATGTAGCTCAGTACCTAAAATGATAGATATGCTAATAGGTAATACCTATGACGCGAATTTGATTAAGAAGCAAATTGCCTTATTCATTAATGCCTAAACTTTGCAATTGCCTAGTTTATTATTTGGTCTACAAGTACTTAGGCCCTTGCCTATTTTGATGAAGCGAGTCTTTTATTTGTACACAATCTTGTATTTATCAGTGAAACGGTTACATTGTTTGTTAAAGATAACATTTGACAATAAAGCAAAAATGTATCCAAATAATTTAATCATATTTCATTAATTTGAAAAAATCAAATTCTTCAGGCTTTCAAGAAATTTTACCTGTTTTCTATCACATTTTTAATCCTATACCTAGAACTTACCTACCTACGACTAATTTAATATCAATAGTCCCTTTTAGACATTCAGTTTTTATAGTAAAAAATTGTACGCAAATTCGCGTTTTAATTATGGGGCGATATAGGGAAAGAGGCTGTAGTGGAATCTCACAATTTAGATAAGTAGTGATCTCAGAATCGGTTATGTATATTTTTACTTACAATGAATATTTACTTGTGCTGTGAGACCACGCATCTTTATTGTGTATTTTCTTGGCTAAAAATCAACGGACTCATGATCCCTTTTGAGTTAAAAGAACAACCCCAAGGACGTGATTAAGGTTACAAACTAAATAAAAATAAGTCGTGACAACAATACCTTCTCATCTCATGTAGCCGCACTTGAAATAAATAAAAAGCAACAAGAATGGGAGATTTCTTTCTGTGTTATGGCATAGAATTTTCTACTACAGTGGAGTATACAAGATTTCGTCTCGGTATTGTTATTGTTGTTGTTTCGTGGTGGTGTTGAAGTCATCCACGACAGTCAACTATATTTTGTGGTCTAAGTGACAGAATGGTCCGTGAGCGAGCGACAGATTTTCATGACCAATTTCCTCCCAGTCGATAACTCGTAAAATGACTGAGAGAGTTGTATCATGAAGCGTTGTGAACGTCAGCTGCGGCTCCGATGGTGGGTTGAGCAGTAGAGTGGTAGCCGCCCACGCACATAATAAAAAAAAAAAATTAATCATTTATTCCCGATTAAAAATTCATCAAATTATAGTTAGCCTAATATTTTGAAGAAACAAAATTGTCAGCTATTTATAAAATGGTGGATTATACGTCAGCAGGTCACACGAATATATACGTGTTCAGTGATTACCTCCCAATAGAAAATTTATCAGATGATAGTTTATGTATTACTGTTAATAAATAAAAAAGTCAGCTGGCTATATCTTGGTGGAATGCTTGTCAGCTGATGCTCTGAAAGTGTAACGGGCTACCACTGCTCAACCCACCATCGGAGCCGCAGCTGACGATCACAACGCATCATGATACAACTCTCTCAGGCATTTTACAAATTATCGACTGAGAGGAAATCATTGACGAAATTAGTGCCTGGCTTACGGACCAGAAAAAGGGGGTTTTTTGAAAATTTTTTGGCACAAGGAAAATATTTTTCTTGAACTCTTGCTTTTATGATAGTATGAGTCAATAACTATGCAAACGTCCTATCAAATCGCCCTGGAAGACTGCTAATGTTTGGAAGTTAAATTATTGGCTTGTCTATATTTTGTACTAGCTGTAGTCATCTCGCACACGTATTATTTTTTTATCTAAATATCGCAGTATATAATGCATATGATAAGTTTAATATTACTAACCTTTTAAGAATTATGTCGCCTACATATTTTCATAAATACGGATGACATGCGATAAACGCGAGAAAAATATCCTTTTAACATAAATTTCCGTCAAAAATAGAGAAGGGTCCGCACAGCGAGCCAACTCCTTGGGTTTATTTATTACTTATTATACATAATATTACACATAAATTAAAGAGTACATTTTTAAGATTACACACACAACCCTATGTCGGGCCCAAACAAATACACGAAAATCGATAGGTTCGTTCGTTATGTAAGTTACCGAAAAGTTCACTATTGAACGAGCTTCCATTTTACTTGGAGTACTTTCAAAAACTCTGGGAAGCCATTCAAGATAAATACCCACGTAGGTTTTATTGATATGGGGACGCGATCAGAATCCTAATCGGAATAAGACTGAAGAGTATATTAAACTTTTATCTATATGTATAAATTCTTAAAGGTCATGTTTTATGGTTTAAATCTCAGTTTGTGTCATATAATGTACTAACCTATGTCCGCGACTTCGTCGTTTCACTCAAATTTTATTACCATTTCCATTCTTTCCGGTTTTTTCGAATGATACCTCGAAATCGGTACTTTTGTTTTCTGGATGACAGGTGCCCTATGTATCTGTGTATCCCCGACGTGTTTGCAACGTTTGCAAACACGTTGCATGATGATCATTTGAGTTGTCAAGTTTGAGAAAGACACACACACACATGCACACATACGTACGTACGCACACCACTGTACATGCGATTTTTCCTTTGAAATTGTGTTTTTTTGTTTACTTATTTGTTTTCTTTTTTGTTTGTTTTATTTTATTTTATTTTTTTATTTAATTTCGTATTGTGTTCACAGTTTTCTTATGTTAAAAAATGAAGTCCGTTATTGACAGTAGGACTTAAGTATGCATATGTATTTATTCTTACATTGTTGTCGTATGAGTGCTGTGTGACTATGTTTCAATAAAATTTAAAAAAAAAAGCGTAGCAAAAAAAACTTTATGGTATAAGTAAGGTAAAATAGCAGTGTGAATGGAAATGTAGCTGGTTTTGTGGTTGCAGGCCGTGGTGCTGCCTCCGTTGGCGAGGTGGCCTTACGAGAACGGGTTCACCTTCACCACTTGGTTTCGTCTCGACCCCATCAACTCCGTCAACATCGAGAGGGAGAAGCCTTATTTATATTGGTACGTCTCCTACAATTTGTAAATACGATGGACATATAGATAAAAATACCTAGCTATTTTAGATATGGTATATTATTATAAGTTGTGAACACTCACTCCCTCGTAAAAAATACACAAGCAAACATAATGTATAGGTCATATTAGGTACGCTACACACACATACACGAATATATTGTAAAGCAACGATTGTAAACATACTTTTTAATTATATTAAGTTTGTTAGTAATATTAACAAACAAATTGGCGAAATTAAGCTTCTTATAAACCAATAGGTAACATGCTAATTCGGGTAGATGGCGCTTATTTTATAGAGTTAAACATAACTGAGAGTGTCGCTCATAGAGTATGACGATCGACTTCAGTGTTTTTCCCCAACACTGTGTGACAATTATTTTTTTGGATTAATGATGGATAAATGTATCATAAAATACGAGGAACGAAATACTTTCAAAGGTTATTAGAGATTAGGCAATCTCTGCCTTGAAAGAATTCTTATGTTTAAAATATTTCATTCTGACTGAAGTAATAGAAAATGTGTGATTAAAAACTAGACAATTTGTGCTCAAGTAACGTTGTTTTTTTTTTTAATTTTGTTTAGCTTCAAAACAAGCAAAGGTGTCGGCTACACAGCCCACTTCGTCGGTAACTGTTTGGTGCTAACATCTATGAAAGTCCGAGGGAAGGGGTTCCAGCATTGCGTCAAATACGAATTCCAGCCGAGAAGGTAATCTCCTGTTAACAGAGAGAACGGTGGTTATAATTATATTATGTATGTGAGTAGTTTTTTTTTATTGTAAAATCTTTTATACTCAGGTGGTACGCCATTGCGGTGGTATACATCTACAACAGGTGGACCAAAAGTGAGATCAAATGTTTGGTGAACGGGCAGCTCGCTTCCAGCACAGAGATGGCCTGGTTCGTCTCCACAAACGATGTAAGTTCACCTGGTTTCGCTTGTATTCAATCCTGTAGATGTAGATAAATCTCAGCTCACGAAAAACATCGCACGATATACACTAGTGATGTGCACGATAGTTAAAAATGTAGAACCGCGGATACGGATAAAGATCTTAACTTTCTTCGGTGACGGTGCGCGTGACCTTGAATCTGAAACGACAGTTGATGCTTGCATTATTTAAAGGTGCCAAATGTTTTTATTTTATAATAATAATAATAATAAAGCTTTTTTATTTCCATAGCATATAACTAACAAATTACAATTTATACGAGATTTCCTTTCTTTTATTAAACCATGAACTCCTTCTGGGTAAAAGCCCCCTCCAGCCCTCTCCATTTCTTTTTGCCTTTAGCCAACTGTATCCAGTCACTACCAGCGAACGCAACAATGTCGTCCATCCACCGTTTCCTTGGTCTGCCTCTAAGTCGTTTATTTTAAGAAATAAAAAATAATCTGAAAGGAATTTAATACTTTTTCCAAATTGTGCTACCTAATCACTTACGTGTAGAATTTCAGCTATGAATTAAAAATTAATAAGGTAAAAATTCCGTAAAAAGATCCGTCAAAAGATAAGGATACGGATATCCGGCACATCACTAATATACACTACCTATCTGGTTAGATACGGTCCCTCCGTCTCGTGAGAGTCGAGAGTGCGTTCGCTTCGTCACGTACGTGTCGTTAGACGCAATTTATTATAAGTAATTCATGCAAATTCCTCGGTTTGTACGCGGACGTCATAGCAATGTAAAGTTTACCCGGTTCATCCTTCAACTTTGATCGCTATTTGAATAGTTTTCGTCAACATACTCTCACCCTTGCTGGAGGTGCCGCTAGAGAGTTGCCTCCAGAAGCTTTTTAAAGCTTTCTACACGAGAACGAGACAGAGGTTTTCAAAGTTGCAGCTTCGGCAACACTATTTCGGAAGACATCCTATTCTAATCACGTATCGACGTGACAGTAAAAGTCATTTAACCCATAATATGACAGAATTATGTTGTGCTTAAAAATGTTAACCTTTTAGAAATAACCTAATAGTGCAATTCTGATTATGATTATATTAGAAGTGTATTTTTGTTGTGCACACTTGAGAGTCATATTTATATCGGATTGTTTTAAAGAAAAAATCAAATCAAATATAAACAAGATTAATGGCCGGTAATGATCGTCCATCAACCGAGTCACTAACACACTCCTTCCAAAACATTAGTAATTTTTTTCACACATTTTAAAATTTATTTGTATTTAATTTTACTAGATAAAGCTTGCACTTTTAATATATCACATTTGCCCTCTGGTATATCGATTGTAATAGTAAATGGTAATGTGAGATATTGGTTATGAAAAATAGCAGTCAATTCAATTTAGAGTCCAAATTTAGAAGTCGATTTAAGATAACACGATCTTGTGTTTTTACGTTTACTTTTAAAAATATTTAATTCTATTAATTGTAATTCTAATCGTACAATAAATTTCATGGAAATTTTCTTTTATGTTTTTCATCTTGAACAAATCTACGTCGTTTTGCGCATTAGAAGAGAACGCGGCCATGAATATTCATCGTGGACTAGAACGTTCGTTGGTTGGAAACAGTTCCATAACAATAACACCAACTTGTAATATTGTAATATAACACGTTCTATTAACGTCTAGTTTTAGCAAAGATTGACTGAATGTATAATACAACTCTCAGATCGCACTGTAAAAATAACATGTGCACACAGAACGCAGTGAGCCCTGTTGGAATTGGCAAGATTGGAATTTGCACGTTGCACGATACAAATTCTTAAATTCCTAGCTACTGTAGTGCATCAGGGATGTTTTGTTTTCCAATGCAAAAGTGGTAGATTATTATGCTATATACTACGAATGAGAATAGCATCCCTTATGGTCCATGAGCCAGCGACAGATTTTTATGACCAATTTCCTCCCAGTCGATAACTTGTAAAATGACTGAGAGAGTTGTATCATGAAGCGTTGTGAACGTCAGCTGCGGCTCCGATGGTGGGTTGAGCAGTAGAGTGGTAGCCGCCCACGCAAATAATAATTTTTTTTTTTAAATCATTTATTTCCGATTAAAAATTCATCAAATTATAGTTAGCCTAATATTTTGAAGAAACTAAATTGTCAGCTATATATAAAATGGTGGATTATGCGTCTGCAGGTCACACGAATATCGTGTTCAGTGATTGCCTCCTGAATAGAAAATTTATCAGATGATAGTTTATGTATGTATTACTGTTAATAAATAAAAAAGTCAGCTGGCTATATCTTGGTGGAATGCTTGTCAGCTGATGCTCTGAAAGTGTAACGGGCTACCACTGCTCAACCCACCATCGGAGCCGCAGCTGACGTTCACAACGCATCATGATACAACTCTCTCAGGCATTTTACAAATTATGGACTGAGAGGAAATCATTGACGAAATTAGTGCCTGGCTTACGGACCATTACGATTAGCGTGCGAGGTAGCATTTAGACACGCTGTTAAGGTGATTCCTTGGAAGGTGTACTTGCTGCCCAGTAATAATAAAACATTGTGGGTGATATTTTGTTTTTAAAGTGAAAACTTATTTAGGCGCGTTTGGGCATTTTTGAGATGGGAAAAAACCATTGAACTCGCGACACTGTTACCGTAACCGACACCTCTGTATACAAATAATATTTTAGTTTTAATTGATAATTTTTAAAAGTTATGAACAAATTTAATGTCTGAAATATATATATATAGTTATTATTATTAATCATAATAAATTAAACCTAGGAATGAACTATTCAAGTGAAATACATATAAAACGGTTGCGAATAATTAAATTATTTATTGTCTCGTCGCGTCTACTAATTTAATTACGAAGTAACACTAATTAGTGCTTGCTCGAGCTTTTTGAAGCTTGGCGACGACGGCGAGCATTCATTAACCTGCGCCTATGTTACTTGTCTGTTTTGTCTCCTTTGTAACATTGTTCATAGTGGTTTGTGTTAAGACATCTCTGGTCCACTTTGCGGAGGTGGACGAGTGTGACTTGCAAGTTGATGAGGCATAAAAATTCTAAGCGAAGAAAGTCTAGCACATCTGTGGTGTTCGATTACAAACTTTTTAAAAGAAGTTATAGAGAGAGCGATCAATATTCCGTTGGACATATTGAACGTGTTATCATACGTTAAAGAATTTTATATATTACATACTAGCTGGTGCCCTCGACTTCGTCCGCGTTGAAAAAAAAATTATACAAAAATTAGCCCATCCCGTGTCCCGTACGCCTAAATGTTTATCTACCAAGTTTTTGTGAAAATTAAAAGTATAAAAGTATAAAACACCATCTACCGTATTTTGGATAGATGGCGCTATCTCCCGGCCCCCTTTACTTTTATTTTAAATTTCCCGTAGGAATGAAGCATTTTCCCGCGGTAAAAAGTATCCTATGTTCATCACGGATAATGTAGGCTTCTAATGGTAAAAGAATTTTTCAAATCGGTCCACTAGTTTTGGAGCCTATTCTATACAAACAAACAAATCTTTCCTCTTTATAATATTAGTATAGATAGAAGACTATACCTATATTTGGCAACAAAAGCAAATATCCGAGCTGCTTTTTCAGATTAATTTTTGTCTTAACGTGAATTTCCACACATAGAAGAGACCTCGTTCGTTCAGTTTTAAACGCGTTGATGTTTTAGCGTGTGTTATACACGATTACACGTAACGAATTGAGAATGTGAAGCCTGCATCACACGCTTCAGCGATAAAACCCTTCATTCATTTGGAATTACAATGATTTACGAGTAAGTGTTTTCTAATGTCTGTTAATATTACAAATGTGTCTATAAATAATCACGGCACACAGATAGACCGCGTTTTCTAGAATTTTGGGTTACTTTTCATCTCACTAAAGGAGAGGGTATGTAAAATGGCATTTAGTTCTGCAATTTATAATACACAAATGTAACCAAAAGCATCGCTCATAAGCTGATAAATGTTAATGATTCATTGCTGACATAGCATCGAGAGATATAATTATCTTCTCTTGGAGTTCTACCTGGTGTAGGGAAACTCGAAAAATAAAGTGCTTTATCACCCTAAGATTGAACATTATTTGTATGTGATAGAATGATAAGGTCTGTTTTCCTTTGAAAATTCAAAGTGATAATTACGTTAATCAGTAATCAATACCTATTTCAAATCTAAGCCTTAACGAATTTTGAAAGGAGTGGCATTTGTTATCGAAACTGATCAAGCAGCTTTCTGGTCGGCCATACAATGGTGCGTTCTTCGATGAGTTATTTCGTACTGCACACACTATAGACATAGATTATTAATAAGCTATAGATGCAAAGCTTATCTACATTACTTGAATAAAGCGAAAGTTTATTCCGATAATGCGCTAATCTTGGAAATGTCCTTGAGCTATTTAATTCAAGGGTGCTGTATGTAAACAAATTCCCTTGGGAAGGCATCGTCTTACTTAGATCACTGTAGCCATTTACCATCAAGGGGGCTTTCCACCTATCTGTCAAACTATAATATAAAAAAGTGCAAGGTATAAATAGATATACTTTGACTGGTAAAATTGGCGTCGTCTCGTGATTTGGGCCACGCCGTTAATAGAGTCATCTTTGGGAAAAGCCGTTGAGAACTCTGTTATCGGTAAGTGTGTAAGCGAGATTTAGCCAAATCCTGCTCCTTTCATACACTTTAACGTTTATTACATCGACGTGCCTTTATTTTTTTTTCGTGTACGCGTTTTTGCCCCGGCTTACAATTTGATTTACAATATAATGATAATAGGGACTCGATGTCTCTCATCCGTTCCGCCTCGTTGTCAGCGAATTTTATTATGTTGTGTCGTACTTTTTCGCCTATTACTTAAAAGTCTGATTAAAGTGTAAACATTAGACTTCGTAAATGTCAATTTCTGAAATCAAAAAATACATACATAATATCACATATAATTATAACAATACAAATGCATTAAGACTGTGTTTAGGCGATCTTATCAATGCTTTTATTAAAATATCTCTTTAAATAAAACATTCATGTTATCAGCATGAAAGCTTATATGCTCTATATTTATTTATTACTAGCTCGTGCTCGCGACTTCGTCCGCATAGAAAAGTATAAAACGCCATCTACCGTATTTTGGATAGATGGCGCTATCTCTAATTTTTAGCTTTTAAAGTTTGCTTTTGCCTGATTTATGACGATAAGTAAGATACGAGACAGCCCATACAAACATATAATAAGAGAAACACTAAAAATATTCATTTTTGAACTTAATTTTTCCGTTATTTTACATAATATATTTCCTGTTGTTTATCAAAAATCTTAAATGACAAAGGCTCTAGTGTTCAACAAAAACCTTTCTAATTGTAATTGAAAATAAAAGTATGGAAATAATGTACGAATCTATCATTTGTCTTAAAAAAATGAAAAAAAAAAAATGCTCCAGTTTCTACAAAAGCAAACTTTGATAAAAAAAAATTATTCCCTTATTATTCCCTTATTTATTATTCCCTTATTTTTAACATTGAAGAAATCAAAATTTCATATGCAGAAGCCAGACCCAAAAATCGTGTTGAACTGTCTTATTAGTATTGATTTGATACTATCTTTTGCCCGCGACTTCGGATTTTTCCTGCTACAATAGGCGCTTGGGGTAATATAATTTGCGGTGCATGAATTAAAATGATTCGCTGGGTTTTATCCGTTATCAACTTCCAAGTATCTTAATAGTAACCTCGTTATTTATATTAAATATGCCGCCTCGGAGGGTAAACTCATCCACTCTGCGTTTAATTACAGTTTTTGAGACAGATTTATGCGATGCTCTTTAGAAAATTTCTCTCTATTTTACTGTTTCACATATATCTATACTAATATTATAAAGAGGAAAGATTTGATTGTTTGTTTGTTTGTATAGAATATGCTCCGAAACTACTGGACCGATTTGAAAAATTCTTTTACTATTAGAAGCCTATGTTATCTGTGATGAACATAGGCTACTTTTTACCGCGGGAAAATGCTTCATTCCTACGGGAAAACGGGTACAAGGACAACGGGTAATAAGAATTATCCTTCGTGCTTTCTTTTTCACATAACTTCTAAACGGCTGAACCGATTGGGTTGAAATTTTATATGGCTATTTCGATGATTTCCTGGATGATTTAAAAATACAATTGGACCCGATAGGTGGCGCTGCTGTCGGTATGTGAACTACTAAACGGCTTGACCGATTGGGTTGAAATTTTGTATGTGTATTTCCATGGTTTCACAGACACGAATGTATTATATTTTGTAAAGTTACGCGGATGAAGTCGCGTGCAACAGCTAGTATTTAATAAGATATAATGTGTATTTTTTTTTACAAAAACAAGTTTTAAGATGTTATTTGTCGTCCCAGCCCTTCGACAAGTGTTACATCGGAGCGACCGCCGAGCTAGACGAAGAGAGGGTGTTCTGTGGTCAGATGGCCGCAATATACCTGTTCGGGGAAGCGCTGACCACGCACCAGATATGTGCCATGCACAGGCTCGGCCCGGGATACAAGGTTAGTCTCCCACATTACTTTAATATTCCCCTTTTATCGCAAGAATTATTGCTGACAAAGCTTGTAAATTAGGATACCGCGGGTACAGCCTCACCGTGGATAAAATCTCAACTGAAAACACGCACAAAAAGGAGTAGAGTCATTCTCCAATGATGTAACAAGTGTGGCGTACCTCAGGGAAGCATCTTGGGGCCGTCTAATTGTTCTTGCCTACACGCAAGTTACTTTTTGTGTTGATATGTATTTCAAATATTTGGATTTCCAATAATATAAGTGACTTTAAAGATTTTAATCTTTATAGTTTACATGAAGTTGTAGTTTTATACTATAGTTGGTCTGTCTGAAAACTTAACGAATGCAGCAAATTGTAAAAATAGTTAGATAATACATTTTGAAAAATAATTAGCTAAGCAAAGCTCCTTTTAAAATTAGAAAAAAAAATGAAAAATTTTAGTCACTGCTGCTTAAACAGACTTAAAGTCACCCCCAATTCCTGCCTTCATTACAGTTCGAGAAAATTCGAAAATGACTCAGTTTAACCTGTATAATATTTTTCTTTCTTGCCAACCACGGACAGAGTCAATTCCGTTTCGACAACGAATGCAACATCAGTTTGCCGGAGAACCATAAAAGGGTGAGCGAGACGGCTGCGCCCAAGCTTGACGCTGATTTGCCCATCGACCCCGATCCCTCTCCCGAACCCCCGCCAAGTCCCGAACCTCCGCAGGACGCCGCAGTCGTGGCCGAAGAGGCGTGCGTCGTGGTGAAGGAAGACCAGACGCCGCGCGGCCTCCGGATGGCGGACGAGGCTCGCCACGTGGCCGCCGCGCATGCCTCCATGCTCGTAGATATTGAAGCATGCAAGCGTGTAAGCATGCCGCGCCGCTCTACCCCTCTTACTCCTTCGCCCGTGCTCAGATCAAATAACAACTATAGACAGAATTTTATGAACACTGTCAAGTAGTTACTGTATTGAATATTATTGTGTCCAACTAAAACCTCAATTTTTGTTTATTTTTAGTGAAGTACATAACATGGAAAGTTAACTTACGTGTGAAATGCGATTCCATCTTGTTTTTTATTTTTGGACACCTCGTTTTTACACGTTTTCACTACGTAATTCGGGAGTTTCGCGCAATTATGTGCGTGTAACCGTTATGTGTGTACACGGCGAAGGCGCAGTTATGTGTGCACAGGGCTCTATCTTTAGTTGTTTTTTCATCTGAGTTCACATGTTCGTCCGGCTGCGTAGTATTTGGTATTTGTGTGCTTGTGTAATGTCCTTGTGATCGCACCAGGGTCAGTTCCGATTCGACGGCGAGGTCCGGAATCCGCTTCCGGCGTCCGATACGCGCATCGACCGCTTCGGAGAATTGGTCCATGACCCCGAGCACAATATTCACGACGTAAGCTAAGACATTTCATACCTACGACATCGTGGGCTCTGGGTGTATCGTGTTATTATCTAACCTCAACTACAAACTGGTTGTGCATGCGTTTATCAAACTAATATATAATTTTGGAAAGGAATTAAACCTTAAATAACAGAATTTTAAAGAATAATAACAAAAAGAGAGGTTTAAATAACTCGTACAATTTAAATTAAAAGAGACAGCTCTCAATTATGACTAAACTAACAATTGCTACACCTTCATTGTTCTCTGTAATGGATTTTATATAGAGAGAGAGGTCTTATTTGCAAATAAATGTTAATAAAACATGCTTTCTTCACTCTTGTTGTAAATTTTAACAGACACCTCGCGGAGCACATGCCTGTATAAAATCTGAAGCGTCGGCACAAAGAAAACTAAATTTACAAATACCGTGTTCTACCATAAGTGCTCCTTTGTTTTAAATCTCGCACTAAATTTCGCAACAATACAAATAGTCGAGGCAGTCGTTCTAAAAGTCCCCGTTCAGTGGGAGGCTTTAGAGGTCATTTGTCTGGTCGCGGCTGTAAACGCCCCAACGAATCCAACGAAAGCGATCCACTTTTCGAATAGTTATATGTAACCTCAGGCATTTTGGAGCCAAGTTTCGGGGGCAGTCTCATTAGCCCTAAACAAATAGTGAACCGACTTCCCTTATGCATAATATATCACGGATTTACAAATTAACTTTGGCTACTTTCAGACATTTATCATAAAGTGTATATCTATGTGATTGTAGGTCTTGAAATATAGACTCTGGAGAGGTAATATTTACGTTGTTACTGTCATGGGCGTAGCCATGGTGGGGCAGGGTGGGGCGCTTGCCCCCCCTCTGGCTCTGACCTGCAAGGTACCTAATCGAGGATGCTATAGGGTGTGGGTGTAACCTTTTTGTATGAAAAAAAAAAATAACCGGGGTAAGACCGCAGGTATATTTTGCTAGTTACATATTATTTTAGACTGCTGCCCCACCTTGAGCCCATGGCTGGCTACGCCCCTGGTTACTGTAACTAATAAGTGAAAACCAGACAAAACAATGTGAATGCTAGCTCAATCCAATATATATATCCATCCACATGAACTAACATCAACGCCCCATTCTAAGTTTGCCGCTTAAGCCTTAAGTACAAGTTGAAACGGCCAGTTTCATAATATAACTACTCGTCTACAATACAAACTAGCTATGTGGAATTACTTACTCGTTGAATTTTGGTCAAGCTTTACGACGACGGCCAGTTAATTAAAATTTGACCGAACTTAAATTGAAATAGTTTCCAACTTAGATTGTCTTCTCAACTTTAAATTGTATGTTATTCGTTGTTTTTTTTTTTTAACTTGAATTTAACTTTATTACTCCTCGTTCAGTTAACAACGAAGCGAAAGACTTAGTGAACTGGAAAATTGGAATGTATAATTGTTGTTGCAATGGAACAGTAGGTAATCGTTATACGATTTCGTAGAGTGTACGCTTAAACACAATGGTTTAGTAGATGTAACGAACCAGAGACTAATGGCTCCAGTTACGGGTATCTTAAAACTTAATGTCAACGCAGACAGGTCACCTTAACGTACATCCTTTGTGTCATTGAAGACACGCGTCCAAATTCTTAAGTATTTTTGGAGTTACTGTATAAGAATCGATTTGCATATTTTATGCCCGTGATATGAAATGCGTTATAGTTATATTACGTTCTATTTTTTTTATTTTTGAATATTTTAGAATATCTGAGGTTTCATAGATATTGTGCCCATTAGATAATTGCCTATATTCATATACATCTACACAATAATATAGTGTAAGTGTTACATAACAATACATCTGTCTGTAAGTGTTGTATTGTATGTATGTATGTTCCTCCATAACTCTTAAACGAATTAATTGATTTTAATAAAACTTGGTACATAAACATTTAGACGTACAGCACACAGAATAGGCCAATTTTTTTTTTCAACGCGGACGAAATCGCGGGCACCGGCTAGTTTAAAAAAAGAACAATGTTGTTCTCTCGGAGTGTTAGAATATTTAATAGGGTACTGTATTTATAAGATATTGGAACAATTCTCTATATACATAGTTCTAAGAGTATTATGTGTCTAAGTATCCACTATAGAGTAAAATTGTTGAATCTCTTGAACATCAATTATTCATGTCAATTAAGAAATACCAACCAACTTTTGAACGAAGATCTAATAATAATAAGTGCTTATTGAAGGAATTTATTTATAAGATCACAATTTTGTTACCTATATATAAGTGATAATATTAATTTAACTTCATTAATTGCTAGTGAAAACTTTCACGCACGAGAAACATATTAATTGTAGCAGTGAAAACGAATTCGACGATCCCAAAGTTTCCCGCCCGCCCCCGGTTTTAAGCTAATCTCTCGGCGACCATGTGATTCTGGTGCTCGCAGAGTCGACTCCTCATGAATATTTCTCATTTTAATAATATATTTTTCTCGGGCAAATTAATTATTCCTTTCTCACAAAAGTTTAATTTCGTTCAAGTGTTTTTTTAATTACGACACAAATTAAATTCAAATTAATTTCCATCCGAGTTTTTTTTTCAATTTCAACGCCACTTCAACGCCGCCTAGAACCTATTCATTGCGCGTATTTTAATAACAAAAATTGAACTAATAGGTAGGTACAGAATTTAATTAGAAAGTAGAAGTAATTTATTAGAAAAAAAAATACTCAATTACTCGCAGTTAGTTAGTTAGTTAGTGGATTAATAGGTTAGTTCATTTTGAAGTTTATAAGTTGGCCGACATATAGGGCTTCTTAATTTAAAGAATGCAGACACAAAAGTTAAACAAAACATCTCTCCAAGTCATAACTAGTGCGCTGTTGTGCAAAGACAGACAGAGTTTTCATAACCGGAGTCAGACGTCGGATGCTTGAAACTTTTATTAAGGAAGTGGAAATGACTTGTGTCAGTTCACTGTGTACTTTGTTACGAGTACCTAACGTAGTGAAACCAGGTTATATTCATATATGTACTGACATAATAAATTAGTGTTTGTATTTGTTGAGATTGTAAATAGGAATTTGGTCGTTATTAGGAAATGGAAAATTGTCGTTTTCTGATAAGAAAATTTCGAGAAGGAGGTTCTATCAAATTGTGTATAAATATTACTCGACCAGTAATAATCTCGGTCAAAGCTAAACAAGATAAACTATTCAAGCGTTTGATAATATCTTCGATCAGATTGGAGATTGCTTTTCGAACGCATGTAGAATATTCATTTCTTTGATAAAATCGTTTATTGTAATTTTTTTCATTACTAGCTGGTGCCCGCGACTTCGTCCGCGTTGAACGATGTCCCAGACAACGTGTATGCAAAATTGAATGGTGATCGGTTCAGTAGTTTTTACGTGAAACAGTAACAAACATCCATACAAACTTTCGCATTTATAATGTTAGTACGGATTAACAAGCGGTTATTATAATACATAACAATAGCGATGTCTTCAATCTTTAATGGGGTTTTCTCGACATTGAATTTACTATCGTATACGTATATGTATGCTCCCCCATAACTCTTAAAGGAATTAACTGATTTTCGTGTAACTTGGTGGTAGATAAACATTTAGTTAGACGTACAGGACACAACACACAAGACGTACAGGCTACTTTTTCGACCGACGAAAACGAAAAAACAAAAACGGAGGAGGTACTCAATTCGACGCGTATATATATTTTTTTATGTATGATCACTCATAACTTTTGACAGGGTAGTCCGATTTTGATAATTCTTTTTTTATTTGAAAGGGTGCACCCCCGAGGGGGTTCCATTTTAATTTGGAAAAAAAATTCCAACCCCTAAGGGTGGGAAAATGGGTATGGGAAAATAAAAAATTAAGCATGTAGTAAATATTAGATTATAGCCACAAAAAAATATATAATAAAACTTTTTAAACAAAAAATAAAACCGCCGAAAAAACTGAAACGCATAAAATAATCTTATTATTATTTTACCTAAGTAATTTTGAGTCGGCGCCAAACAAGCAAAAATTACGTAAAGAGTGATGCACGTTGGCGACTCAAAATTAAGCACCAGCTCTAGTAATGAGAATAAAAATCTAGAACGCAATAAATTTCTCCAGAAAGCATGATCGTTTCATGATTGTAACAGGGCATTTTTATTTTATATATATTTTGGTATGTATTGTAGTTGTGTGCAGAGAGTGCTTGCAAGCTCAAAGCTCCGCATCGTTGCATGTTGCATTACCGGCGGCTAATCCAACGCCAGCCGCGAGTGCACTTAAGCCTCTCACAACATTGACTCGACTCGTACGTGGACGGTTTGCCCTCAACTTATCTAACTTGACTTGTTTTTAAAGCCGGATTTTTACGCTCGCGGATCCAACGAATCGTATACAACAAACGCTCAGCTTACACAATTAAACAAGGTATACATTTTATTTAACGACTATTTAGCTGGTGCTCGCGACTTCGTCCGCGTTGAAAAGTATAAAACGCCGTGGAATGAATCGCTAAAAATATCACCAAGCAGTTGTCATGTTAGTCGTTTCACCGATTCTGGATAGATGGCGCTGTCAAGTGTATCCCGGGCCAAGCCGCTAGTGTTTACTTTTATTTTAGATTTCCCGTAGGAATGAAGCATTTTCCCGCGGTAAAAAGTAGCCTATGTTCATCACGGATAATGTCGGCTTCTAATGGTAAAAGAATTTTTCAAATCGGTCCAGTAGTTTCGGAGCCTATTCAATACAAACAAACATACAAACAATCAAATCTTTCCTCTTTATAATATTAGTATAGATAAATCTGTATAACAATACTCGCGACATAGTCTTTATAAGTTACAAGCTGTTGCACGCGACTTCGTCCGCGTAACGTAAATATAGCCTATGTTACTCGCTTTCCATAGGTGAAAGAATTTTCCAAATCGGTCCAGTAGTTTTGTGTTTATAATAATATATATCAGTAATAGATATCCTACATTTCAAACTAGAAAAACCCTACACATTCATTGATTGAAATTGATTCATTTGTTTCTCAAGATTAACATGAATGAAAATAGATAGTGTCTCGCGATTTTTATATTTTTGTAGTATTAGTTAGTATCTACTCTAAAATAAAGTAAATATATTTAACATTTCTCAAGTAATTTAACATCGATTACTTACGTGATTTTTTAAATCGTATCTTGTACAATAATTGTGAATCTACACAATTCAAAGACACATTCAAATATACATTCCAAAATATCATTAAATTTGGTCCAACCGTTTATGAAGAGCTTAATATTTACATACGTTTAAGGAAATACTAAAAGCATAAAGGATAAGGATAGAATATGTCCTAAAATACACGATACTCCGGAGATTAAGATGCACGTTGAATTTGAAATTGTAACACAAACTAATTTCAAACTCGACGCAGGTTCTAAACAGTCATCCAAACTTGTTGCCACGAGAAAAGCTCAAGTGTGAATCTCTAGTGCAACGCTTGTAGTTTCGTTCGCAAGTGCATAATGTTGTGTTTCATCAAATATACGAGTATGCGCATAACTGATACATACCTATTTGTGTAAGTTTCAGCGCAAGAAAATCGCGTTGATTGCAATAAAATTTTGAACTACGTCTATTCGGTAAATTAGTTGCATACTTTTGTATGAAATATGTACATATTATAACCATCGAAGTACTACAACTATGGAATTCGTATCACAAATGCCAAAGTGGCACATGAAAAGTACGCCTAAATTGGAATCGTGGCAGGCAGAGTCTTGCCCTCGCCCGTCAATGGTAAAAGGTAGTAACGACCAAGTTCTACTATGGATTTTCTTCTTTTTAGGTTTAAATGACAATGCGGCTCATTTTAAAATGGCCATTATCTGCCAGTGTCAAGTTAATGTCGCAGTGTCATTAGTAAAAATAGCAAAATTGAAATCAAAATCAAAAGTAGCAGTGTCAAGTCTAGTCAGTCAAGTCAAATCAGTCAAGTCTATAATTTTCTCATGTTAGTATTCCAAAACAGGTCCGTCAAGTCCAAAGCAGTTAGGTCAAGTCCTCTACTATGGATTTTAAACTCCAATAAAGTCACATTTTCTTTAAATGACAGATGTTTAGTTGGTTTAAAATGACAGATGATAGAGTTCATGGTTTACGCATATGTCACTTTTAAATGTTCCATAAAGTTCGTAGTGGAAGTTCGTATCGAAAGAAAAGGAAAGAAAGAAAAGAAATTTAAGCGTATTGGCAATACTTGCCATACCGCCATATTTGCCAGTGGCATGCACAATTCTATGGCATGCGAAATCCATGGTTGTAGTACATTGATGCATTTAACAATCGGTGTTGTTTAAAAGATACGCGATATGTATTTGTTTGTTGATATATCGATTCGCCAAATGTTTGCGAAATCCAACACCACAGCTATTAGTGACCAACAACATAGAGCTGTAGTAGACACCGCGTTCGCTACCAACATTTATGTACATACATACATGCCTACGCATACTTCGCATAGTACCCTTTTCGTCAGGGTTGTGCCTAATCACAGCTAACTTGGTTTATTACCTTATCGCGCTCACACAAAACATTAAACTTACCTCGAAGCATTAACATTGCTCTTCACGTGGATTCATTTAATTTACAGTAATGTAAAGAGTTAAGTAGGTAGATACATCCAACACTAATGAGTAGACGTGTTATTTATGAGGGGCGGATGAGCCTTCTAAAACTTCAGTTAATTTCATGATTAAATATAATTAAATCCATGAATATGTGGTGTTCTATGTTTCCCAGCTCATGTAACGCAAATATATTTTCAAAGTTCGAGTGAATATGCATAGTATTTTTTTTTTATAAAATAGCATAGTAGATAATCGTTTTGAAGGAAAGTTCTATAATATACGTTTTATGGTGTATGTAGTTGTTGTGTTAATAATAATTGCATGCTTTTGTGCTAAGCTTGTGTGTACATTTTAATTATTAATATGTTTATTCGAAATTAATTTACATTAAAATTTTATTAATATTAAAACAAAATGATATAATTAATATGTACGGTGAGCAAAATGTCTGCGTATTTTATCAAATAACTACTTAACTACGTGAAGCAGTTAATTTTGCATTACAATAATTGTCGCTTTCTGTACATAAATTTTAATTTTGTTTAAGTATTTATGGTAGCCAAATAAGATATACTGTAATTCAATTTTTTTTTATATATTTTTAATGTTAAAAACGAATGTAACTGGCTATGTTTTTTTGTAAGCACTATACACTGTGGGTTTCCTTTTTTTTCACTAACAGATAATACGTGTTTAAATATCACCTGCTGTGTTTATTTGTGAATTTGTATAATGAAAGACTAGGTGCCTGTTTAGTAAAGTGCCTCTCACATTGTGCTCCAGGTGCTATACGATGGCAAGTTGTCGTCGGCCATCGTGTTCATGTATAACCCGGTGGCGACTGACGGCCAACTTTGCTTGCAATCCGCGCCCAAAGGGAACGTGTCGTATTTCGTCCACACGCCACACGCTCTGATGCTACAGGTAATTACAATTTGAACGGATGTTCTAAAGATATTTGATTGGTCTCGCTGCGCTCGACTAGATACAGCCGCCGTAGTACTTGAAAAATGCGGCAATAAATGCTACGCCGAATTCGGCGTAACCGAGCTAGTCATACTGTCTGTGTCATAAATTTTTGGCATGATAAAATGCCAATTTGCAGAGTAGTAAAAATTGATAAACTGTGACCTCAGATCATACAAACAAGGGAGATTTGTCACCTCCTCGTCTTTTCTTTGAATCCTAGTGTCGCCGGAAAAAATACAACTACATAAGCAAACAAGTAATAATGCTTGTTTCACACACATCTAAAGAATGTGTAAAACCAATCATAAACCGGCACACATCGAAAAGACCTCTACTAATGGTGCGCACTCATTGTCCCTTTTCGCGTAAATACGCACTACTACATTGATACAATGGGTGCTTATGGTAGTTAAGGAAATTGTCGATAATTTGTTATCGATACTTTAGTTAAATTTGTACTTAAATAAAAAATGCGTAA
Organism: Synanthedon vespiformis; assembly: GCA_918317495.1. Lineage (NCBI taxonomy): Eukaryota > Metazoa > Arthropoda > Insecta > Lepidoptera > Sesiidae > Synanthedon > Synanthedon vespiformis. The sequence continues at coordinate 329,783 of OU906966.1, forward strand.
AATCATGTGAAAATGCAAAGGACATGAAGTGTGAAATAAAACAATTCACTTTGAAAAACATATTGTTTAATGTTATGTTAGCTAATGTGATTAGAAATGCCACAACTTATTAGCCTTTATTGGCCAGTAAAATGCAAATATTTATTTAATACTTGCCGCTTTGACAATTTAGGCGTTGCGTTTTTTGTTAAATAATGTAATCGCACATTAATATATTTTTCCATCACCGCTTTTATTAGCATTATTAAATGATTGTTCATTGGAGATTGGCTGTATTGATGAAAATTAATTGATTCAAAAAGATTAATTCCAATAAAATGCGGTAAGGACTTTGACATTAACTCCTGGCCAATATTTTTTGATGAAATTTTTAATTTATTGTCAGACAGAATGTGTGACTTTATTACAACTTCCATCCGCTTACATATAGTAATGACGTCATTTGACGGATATATAAGTCCACCTTTATCCTTCAATTTTATGAATCTGAGATGCCTGTCGTCAGTTGTATTTGCCATCAAAGCACTGCAGCATGTGTCACATTTCAATAATTTCAGCAAGCGATGAACTACGAATCCTGCGATATATGATACTACTTGACTACTGAATTCAGTGACATCTTGTACAAGTATACTAATTTCTTCATCAAATGTAGCTTGCTCATATAATAAAGCCATAACATCCTCATCATCGCTTTCGTCTAATTTTGATGGTTCAATTGTCAGATTAATATTCTTGACAGCTGAGGAACAGGCTAAAATAGAAACCTCCTCAAGAGATTTACAATTTCCCTGGTCTAAATCTCTAAGCTCCGACTTCACCAACAGCTTTTTGTAAATAGCTTGAAATTGTCGGGCTGTTGGGTTGGTGCTGCATCCACCATGGGCCCTTATATGTCCAAACATAAGCTCCAAGTGGTCTTGGCTGATCTTGTAAACTGGAATGTACTTCAGTTTCAGCTCTCTTTCAACGAGTTGTACATAAAGTGCTTGCAGGCTCTGTATACAAATTATAAAACCAACGAACCCAGTTTTTCTTGCAGAATTAATAAGCTTAGTGCCATTTGTAAGCTTTATAGATGTTAGATATTGTTTCGTTTTTTCTAAAAGTTCAAATACTTTGTCTTTGTTTCCTGGGCAAATTGGTTTTTTATAATGCAGTTGAGCCATATGCCTTGAGTTCAACACGTCAAACAAATTATTGACAGTTTTTAAGTATTCGACGGTACCATCCACATCATGAAAGCCATCCATTTGTAGATCACAACAAAAACTCAGGGCATCCGCGACACTATTGCTAAATAATTGTGATGCCAAGCGAACTTTCATTTTTTGGTTCTTGAAATAAATGTGACCTTTTCGTAGTTTATTCGCTAGGTGTAGTTTTTCATTTTCCTGAATATTATTTAAATTTTCTAAATGACTCCATTTTATGTACCTATTTGAAGAATCCATAAAACATCCATATGCTTCGAAAGCATTCCTGAGTAACTTTAGCATATGGCATGGGTCGAGAAAGATATGCACAGGTTGACCAGTAACGGAGTGTTTAAAATTACTTTTTATGTTGTCGACATCAAAAGAACAACCAAGTTGTTTAGCCATAGTGATGTTGGATGGACAGCCGTCGAAAGTCAATGAGGTTACTTGGATACCTGTATCTTCAAGTAATTCCAAACATTGTTGGACAAGGCTGGCCCGCTGTTCCCCTGTGACACCGTCGACAAAAAAGTATCCAACCGGTATTTTCCAAGCCTCATTTATGGCGCTGACTAAAAATACGAGAACTTCTTTGGCTTCGGGTAAACTATCTCCGTGCTTTGCTGAATTTGACATATCAACATACCCGTGCATTTTTTTCCCGTCCCACTCCACACGCTGTCTTATGGCCATTTCGTCAAGAACCAAATTGCACAACAATTTGTGTTTAATGCCAGCAGATTTAAGTTTTATTGCTTTAAGAGATTCTTGCGTGAACCCAGGCTGAGCTTGGATGGATTGGTACCACTTTTTTATAGTTCGGATGTGAGGCAATGCTGTTTTAAATTTGTTTCTTACATACATGTACGCCTTTGGTGAGTAAAAATGAAGAGTACACGCAAAAACTCTTAAGGCAGGAGAATATTTCTTTTTTGTGATTTGACCTGATGAAACATTTTCATCGTAACGCTGCACAAGGTCCGTTACTCCAAGGTTTTCTAAATGTGTTACTTGATCAGCACCAATGTACTTGTTTTCTTTGAGCTTTTGTAGAATATCTTTTAAATTGTTGATTTTTTTACTATAGCGGCTGGCCTTTTTTTGAAGGGTTTTAATTTGTGTTTTTTGTCTTTTTATAATTTTTTCTTTTATAGAAATCACTTCTCGTAATTTACGCTTTCGAGGCGTTTCGTGTATTTCATTTTGCTCCTGTAACAAAAATAATTTTAATAATGAAACGAAAGCAAAATTTTCTAAACGAATAATGGAGATGACTGTGTGTACCCAAATTAAGAAAGTTATTGTATGTTTATTAAATCAAAATTTTCAATTTTAAGTTTGAACATAAAAAGATACTTAAAGAATTGATGAAAAAAAATTAAAGTACGATAAAACCATGACTCCAACTATCTAAATCTCTATACCCCTCAACTGGTTCAGTAGATAAGTCAAGAACAGAAAGGCGTAATTTCTAAATTAAATTAATTGAGTAACCTTCTTATTTGAGTAAGTACCTGAAATAACTAGCTGTGACTTACCAAAACATCGTTTCTGTCACAAAATAAGTCTGTTTCTGTTGGGACGCTTGAGACATCAGTCAAATGTTGCTTCATTTCATCATCTGTTTTTATCTCATAATAAGCGCTCACTTTGGATGTTGAAGGTTCCATATAATTCTGTCAACAAAGTTAGTAGGTACATTATCATACACAATACACACGTATTTTAAAAGCCGCTGTGGACTGTATCGAAATTCAGTCTCTAGATTATATTTTCATTGAAAGAAAACTTAATTGAATAGCAGATTGCATGATAAACCAGTTTGTAGTTTGTATATAGTTTTATTCTTTTTTATGGCCCTCAGTGTCAAATTACATGATCGTATCAATAGGCATCAACTTACCGTCAACACCATACGTAATTTCAATGTTGGGATCGAATCTTGAAAAAGGCGACGAACTTTCTTATAAGGTTGAAAGCATTTTGGATCAAAGTGAGACGAGCATATTGTACTAGTTTTGGTCGGAAACCAATTCGGACCTCTTCCTGTAGCATTTATCCATTTCTCTTTTGTTTCTGGATTCTTTGGAAAGCTAAAATTTTTGAACAAAAGCAATATATTAATTCATCAGCACATAAAATTTAGTACACATACTTACTTAACCAATAAGTATTTCAAGTAATAAGAAATACAAACAAAGCAAAATAATAATTACATAAATTGTATTTATACTTAAAATAAAATAAATGCAGTATACAAATAAAACTATCGACACGTGGAGAGTTAGCTGTGGTACATCACTAACTCACGATCGTCAGCAGGTACGAAAAATTTTAGGACCACAAAAAATGTTTTCATGTTTTATATATAAAATACATTAATATTTTAATACTTACATGTGAAATGAGATGCCATCTTTCACATAATTCACATTGGAGCTTGTATTTTTACAAACAAGCACGGAACAACACGGCATTTTAACGAAATTCAAGACGCACTACAGTTCGAAAGTGTGGCGTTCGACTGATAAACGACTGATGGCATTAGCTTGCATCAAGCCCGTTTTACGCCAGATGCGTTCGCATGCGCCACGCCCCTACGCCATATCTCCCTTGTTTGTATGATCTGAGACTGTGACGATGTTTTACACACAGTACAATAAAAGTTGCCGCATTCACGGAGTGCTTTTAGGTAGGGCCGTATCTAGTCGAGCGCAGCGAGACCAATCATTTATCTATGGGGTGTTCACCATTTTATGGTAAATTATAATAGGCGTTATAATTTACCATATTATTATAATAGGCGTTATTGCCACATAGTAAGTGTATGTGAAGGCAAAATACAGAATTTTATTAACAGTGGGTGAATATTTTTCTATTTCATTTGTAAGCTCGTTTTCATAATAAGTATTAATTTATAGTCACAAGTAGACATATTATTATATATAGCCGACCTTATAAGATCAGTCATTTACAGATAATTTTCAACAATAATAATAGGAGATGGCATTTAGTTTTCCCGTTTCTTCAAGACCAATCGATGAAAATATTCGGTGGGAAAATCTCTATTTTGATATTTACGGGTGTACTTAGATAATTACACAGGTCAACACGATTTTTGGGTCTGGCTTCTGCATATGAAACTTTGATTTCTTCAATGTTAAAAATAAGGGAATAAATAATTTTTTTTTTCTCAAATAGACGTATGTAGTTTGTCTAGTTTTTAAGTTTTATTACAACAACGACTTAAAAGTTACGGTTTTTAACCGCACTAGATAGAATAAGAATAATGTTTTATTTGCAGCAAAGGACATTATAACAACATACATATATAACATATAGAAAGACAAGCACAAACGTCCCCCGCCACAAACCGGATCCAACTCAGCATAATGCAGCATAACTCAGCATAATGCAGCATAACTCAGCATAATGCAGCATAACTCAGCACAATGCTGTCACTAGTACTTTGAGTGTGATTTTTTTTTTAATTCAGGAAGTGAAAGCCGTGATAACCCACTCGATACACAGCGCCCTGAACTCGATAGGAGGTGTCCAAGTTTTGTTCCCGCTGTTCGCGCAGTTGGATTTGCCCCACGACGCGCCCACGGCCGACCCAAAGCGAGACCCGATGCTCTGGTATGTTCATGTTCTCCTGGTATCATGGTGCTCTAATTTATTTATTACTTTTGTATGTGACTTTGTCTGCGTGTTCCGAACATTTAGCTTTTTTCTATATGAAGTTCATGAAGTCCTTTTCTATATTTCATACAATGTGTATGAGTTATGAGTCTGTATGAGTAACAGACAGACAATGTTACTTTCACATTAACAATATTTGTCTAGATAAAATGTATGTATAGAATGGATTAATAAATACTCGCCTTAAGCAAATATATAATTAGTACATCACTCACTGAGTTTAGTAGCACTTTTTTCTAGATGAAGTCCTTTTCTATATTTATTACAATGTGTATGAGAGTAAGTGAATGTAACAGACGGACAATGTTACTTTCACATTAACAATATTTGTCTAGATATTAATGTATGGAATGGATTAATAGATACTACTGTTAACATAATAATATATGTATTAGCAATTATACATACGTGTTACATATTATTGTAAATATTAATACGAGTATGTGTTATATGCTGTTGAATGATGAAACGAAAGTAGCAAGGCTTCGCTCGCTCCGGGCGTAAATTCTTTCCTCGCAAAAAAGACCTACGTCATTTCTCTTTGTCTTGTGTAGCTTTAAGCTTCACGTAAATGACAGCGTTATTTGTAGTCTTTTTGCTTTGTATTGAGTCGAGTGGAGTTTTCTCGAGAGCTTTCGGTAGAACTAATGCTCGCATAAAAATAGATCACACGATTTTTGTAAGCATTTCTCGCACTCTCAACTTTGTTAAATTAGTAAAATATAAATTATGTAATTTTGAAATCTGTAAATTTTTGAATTGAAGTGAAAACTTCTTAAAAAAGCGCGTTAGGCATTTTTGGGGTGGGAAAAAAATCATTGAACTCCCGACACTGTCATGTAATGTAATTTTGTGAACCTTAGTTTTCACTTCTGACATGTTTTTTTTTAAAGCATACAATAAACTAACAAACTTTATATATTTAAAAGCTATTTTGCCGGATCCTAAATTAACAAGATCTTTGACAGAATGGTTAATATTATGAGTTTTGCTATTGTGACTAAAAATTGCACAGTAAATTATTTTTAATATTTAATTTCAATATCATTAAGATTACTCAATCCTGCTCAATCCGGTGCGATTCACTATAGTCTTTGTTAAGTATGACGTCAAAATCTATTAACCTCTTTCGAAAGTTGTATTAGTAAATTACGGCAGTCGGTTAAGCACCTTGACACTTTGTAAGCTGTTTAAAATTATAGTCATAACGTATTGTTGGTTGTTCTAGCTTGTTGTAAACTCATTAACCCATGGCCAAACTTGCCATAAAAGAGTAGGTATAGTGAAAGAGCAGGTATTCAGATTAAATGACTAACAAAAACACGTATTAATAAAAAAAAATACATTAAAAAAAACTAATTTTGTAACAAAACTATATAAACAGACTAGCTGGTACTTGCGACTTCGTCCGCGTTGAAAAAGAATAAAGTAGTCTGTCCTGGGGCCCTAGTCAAGAGCACAATGCAAACGGGAGCGTTGCGTATATTTACGAAAAAATATACGCAACGCTCCCGTTTGTGGAGGCTTGTAGGGCTTGTACTCTTGGCTAGGGCCTCTGCCCCCCTGGGCCCTTAGCCAAGAACACCCAGTGCAAACGGGAGCGTTGTAGATTGACAAAACGACAGAAAATAAAACCCCGGGGATTGGTTGTTGTAACGCCCACATAAAATTTTTACCAATCATCGGGCTTTATTTTCTATTAACGAAAAAATATACGCAACGCTCCCGTTTGTGGAGGCTTGTAGGGCTTGTACTCTTGGCTAGGGCCTCTGCCCCCCTGGGCCCTTAGCCAAGAACACCCAGTGCAAACGGGAGCGTTGTAGATTGACAAAACGACAGAAAATAAAACCCCGGGGATTGGTTGTTGTAACGCCCACATAAAATTTTTACCAATCATCGGGCTTTATTTTCTATTAACGAAAAAATATACGCAACGCTCCCGTTTGTGGAGGCTTGTAGGGCTTGTACTCTTGGCTAGGGCCTCTGCCCCCCTGGGCCCTTAGCCAAGAACACTCAGTGCAAACGGGAGCGTTGTAGATTGACGAAACGACAGAAAATAAAGCCCGGTGATTGGTTGTTGTAACGCCCACATAAAATTTTGACCAATCATCGGGCTTTATTTTCTATCGTTCTCTAACTTCGTAAGGGAGCGTTAGAATTGGTGTGCTATGAGGCTAGGGCCCCTGTGTTCCGTACGTCTAAATGTTTATCTACCAAATTTCATGAAAATCACTTAGTTCGTTTAAAAGTTATGGAGGAACATACATACACTTACAGTATTATTATTAGTATTGATGATTGATTGCAACAATGAAACTATTTCTTACAACATTTTTGTGGGTAAAAGTATATGAGGATAATTCGTGAGTGAGATTCTGAGTTTAATTTTCAAAAGAGGAGGAGATTCTCAATTTTTTTTTTATGTAATCAAGGCAGCGCTATATTTTTACTGTATTTTTAGGTTTAACGACCTTCTAATATGTATTATTACCTTTGTGGCGAAATTATTACAGATCTAATTATTTTCCCAAAATATTGTAGTAATAAAAGGTAATCTGATTGTGGAAACACTCTATACCTAAATCAGTGTAAACGAAGGTTTTGAGCAAATTTGGTAGAGACAGAGCCGGAGTACGAAGCCGCAAATCCATTGATTAATATTCGCAGTGGCTTCGGTCGCATTAGTCGGCTAAATGCACTTTCGCTGTTGGTTCACAAACGCCTCAAACTCCCGACACCCGACTCTGTTCGTCGGCGTCCGACTTGGTAATAAGAGCCCTCTGCCAACTCCTAATTGCCCGCTCGCTTCGTTTGGTTTTCCCGACCCGATTAATGGTAGAGACGTTTTGTCTATCTACTATATTATTTCACACCTATTTTGCGTTATAAACCGACTTCCTGTAATTTTTTTTTATTCATGTTTGTTACCTCAGAACTTTCGTCTGGGTGGAACGATTTTGATGATTCTTTTTTTCATTTGAAAGCCAATGCTTCCCGTGTGGTCCCATTTCAATTTGGTCCAGTTCTGACAATGGAATCCATGAGAGAAGTCCATGAGACGGTTTGAAGTCGGTTTTAAAAATAAAAAAAATGAGTTATATTGCACATTTTAGACCTAGTTACGAGTGTCTCATGCTCATCGTAACTAATATTTTCTGTAAATCCTTACATATTATAAAACAAAAAATCCTCCGCCCGCCGCGTCTGTACGTCTGTCTGTTCGCGATAAACTCAAAAAGTACTGCACCGATTTTCATGCCGTTTTCACCAATGGATAGAGTGGTACTCGAGGAAGGTTTTAGTAGTATATAATTTATAAAGTTACGCGAGCGAAGTCACGGGCAACAGCTAGTTAGGATCATAAAAAACTTTCCTCGTTCAACTCTCTTTCCATTAGTAAAAACCGCATTAAAATCCGTTCCGTAGTTTAAAAGATATATCTAAGATCTAAATACAGAGAGTATTCTGTGACTATGTAAAGATTATATCATTTTAATTTATTTTATTTTATCTGGTTTAAGAAATATATTAATTTATTTAGGTAAGTATTTGAATTTCTCACAAATGGTAACTTGTGATTCGTTTTATTTTAACGTATTACTTATATGAGATTCCAAAATGAAATCGTAGGTGTCTTGAATGTCGTCGGAAGATGTGGTGCATAACATAAGTTGAATCCGGCAATACCTTTGATAGGAAAGCTCGTATAAATCGGATTTATCCAAGTGTAACGCGGGTGACATGTAGGGAATTATCGGGACGTCTCTGCTTCGGAAACCTTTGCATAAAAATAGCTCAACGACACGGAACACACTCGTAAAGTGAACATTAGCAATACACATTTCGCATTTAGTTTGGGACGTTTTCCTATGTCGTATACAATGTTACTGAGATGGACACGGTACCTCTACTCACGGCGTGGCCTATTGTCGATAAAGTCGACCCTTGTAATCATGTCATGCCGAAAATAAAAAAAAAAAACTTATCCTTGTAAGCTTTGATACAGGATACATTAGATTCAAAAGGATAAACATTACATTAGATACATTACAAGGTCTCGAACAAAATCACTGCGAAAAAGTGTCCAATGGATTTTTTTTATACATGCTGTCACTTATAGTGCACAATCAACGACATTTTCCACGAATTTTTAGTTGGTAAAGAAGCGATTCTGCTTTCACTGGACTGTTGGAAAAGTTCGGTTCAGAGGAGATCGAGATCGAGTTTTATTGAAAGATCTTAAGAATTTTATTCACTCAACACAAAGACAATTCGAATTCGCAATTCGCGTGTTCGCAATTCGTTGTGACGAATTCGCACTATTGTTTCAGCTCGAAGCTGCTGGGTTTCGTGTGCTCGCTGGTGGAGTCGTGCAGCACTGTGCAGCAGCACATGCTGCAGTGCCGCGGGTTCCTGGTGGTAGCGCACATGCTGACGCGCTGCTCGAGGGACCACCTCACGCCGGACACCCTCGCCTCCTTCCTGCACCTCACCAAGCACCTGCTCACCTGCTGCTCGCCAAACTCCGACCTCCTCCTGAAGCAGGTACGCCGCACAACCTTCCTTGGCACCGAGGAAGCTTTGTTCTTAAGGCAGCCTTAAGACAAACCCACTTAGAGAAGACCGCCCTGAAATAACAGCATATATCTATATATGCTGTTGTGTGAGTAACGGATGCCAGAGCCCGTTCCCCTTTTACTTATCATCAATCTTACTATTATATTAACCTATAATCGAGTGGATCTTATCGTCTGTCGTGTCGATGTTAACATAAAAAGCATGCGTTCTTTCGATTGCTTTTTGTTTCAACACTTCAATTACACATTAAAGATTTATGATTATTTTTGCAAACCTAGTTTGTTTTATAATTATCTCATCAAATTTGAGCATTGGACTCAAAGTTTACTGTTGTGTGGTTCCCACAGAGCAAACCTACAGTGGTTAATTTGGTACCATATCATAATTTACCACATAATCATATAGATAATATGTACCTCTATAATTTATAGTCTTTGTATATAATTATATAAACACAGTTGTTTTATAAAGTGGTGAATGTTTCTTTGTGTGTATCTCATATTCAAACGTCTGTCGGTTGTCTGCGCTTATTAGTGTTTTAGTTTCAAAAAGCACTTAAAAGCACAAAAAACTAGCGAAGGTTTTCGTACCCCGACTGTACATAAAAGCTTAGCTCTTACAATTATTGTATAGGTATAGGCGCAAAACACCACTTGTATATTTCACAGCACTCAGAATACTGGATTAATCATATCTGACACAAAACCGATAGTAATATCGGTTTTGTGCTAATAGGACTACTAATGGCGGACTAAATACGAGTAAAAACGTATTTCACTGGGGCTGTATTGTATGTCATTAATTACAAATCCGATTGCAGCCAGTCATTTCAGCGAAACTTAACTTACCTGGGATATGCATGAAAATGTAACTCCCTTTTGTATGACAAAATATTGTGGCCTCACGGTCCGCTTGATGGTAAGTGGCATACGTCGTCAATAACTGGGGAATTTCACTTCCGATACTGGTGGGATAAAGGGCAAAAGATAAAGAAAAGCTCTATTAGATTGTCAGGTATATTACTATCTAAAAATAAGTTATATCCGAGAGAACACGTGCCGTCATTTCACGATGTCCTGCTGTAGGTTTTTGAAAATATTTTAATTTATCAAAATCAGTTTTAAGAGGTTAATTCCAAGATAATTATGATAAATGATATCCTTAGATAACAGGTCTTAAATTCCTGTGATAGGTTGTTACCAAGAAAAAAATAGTTATCGTGTTTAATTCAATCTCAATCAAAGCGGTGCAGTTAAATAATGGCATGCGTTCTATATTACGAGTGAGTGAGGAATGCCAAGTCTACATCTCTATCCTCTCCTAATCCAAAAATATGATATGATGGACCGTCACTGTACCTGCCGACCTTTAACTAAAAAATAATAAAAAAAATGTGATTTGGTTGTGTTGTTTTGTGTCGAATGTGATCGAATTATATGGTTTTTATTTTTCTAAACTCCACTTTAATGTAAACCTTGTCATGTTTTCTATTTTCAATTGAAACAATAGACATAATAATATTGTTTCTAGTGATCGATAGTAGTATTTTTTCTTCAAAGATTTGAATTGAGAAAGAAAAAGTACTTACTAGAAACATGTTCGATTTAGACCTGACCCAAAATTTGGTATCGCGATACTTAGACGTTGACAGTTAGAGTCTCTGAACAATTTGTATCAAACTACTCATATTTTACAATCACTCATATTTTAGTCCCATTGGGAAACAGTATGAAAAAATTAGTTTAATCAATTTTAAATGAAATCTAAATTAGTATTTTCAACTCCAGAAGTAAAACTATACTAAGTTGGCATATACCTATATTGTATATTACATGTGACGCACCTTATTACGCACAAATTGGAAGAAATCGCACACGGGTCTAAATCGTGCACAAATTTGATAAAGTTCGCACTAGTTGGAAATTAGGATCTGGATTTTGGATCATAGAATGGTGACGATACGACAATTCGTAAATATTTAACGTCTCCGCGGTGATCTCTCCGATATATTATTATATGTATATGATCAAACAATTATCTACTAGCTGATTTTTAATGTATAATTGTAGTTAGTTCGTCACCAATTATACCTGGAACTGTATTCATCATATCTCACGAACAGATTCGTGTAAGAGTTGAAATTACGTCTAGAACTAATCGAAACCTGACTACTTTATCAGATTTTAAGTTAGTGAGGTTTAGTACGTTTATTATGAGTTTACAATGACCGCACTCGCTAGCGAGAGCGTAAACCATTTATTATACATATGAAAAGGTGTCAAATGTCAATGTCAAATTGACAATTTTCCATATAAATATTTTACGGTCTCGCTAGCGAGTGCGCTCATTGTAAACTCATGGTAAAGGTGCTGGGCCCGATCAGCCAAATAATGCAAACACTTCGTTGCGTACTTCGAAAACAAAGAGAGATCGCTAAGAGAAAACTTTGTGATTGGTAAAAATTTTATTTTGACGTTACAACAACCAATCACCAAGCTTTCTCTTAGCGTTCTCTCTTCGTTTACGAAGTACGCAACGAATCGGTTGCCCGTCGGCCCCTAGCCAAGAGCAAACCAATGCAAACGCTCCCTTTGCGTACTTACGAAACGATAAAAATGAAGCCCGGTGATTGGTTGTTATAACGCCCACATAAAAATTTGACCAATCACTGGGCTTTATTTCTATCGTTTCGTAAATACGCAACGCTCCCGTTTGCATTGGGTTGCTCTTGGCTAGGGCCCCTGATCCAGACCCGCTAAATTCCAACATTTCCAACTACCGTCCGCACAAAGGGTACTACTATCCACTGTACGACTTGAAGTATTGTTTTTCAATGGTTGTTAGCGCATGCTCCTCTTGCTTTGTCACCTCTCGGTTTGTCTACCTCAGTACAACATGTATGCACTTCCACAAACACTATGTCAAAACAAAACACGATGTCAACTTTTGAGCTTCTATTTCACAAGCTTTTTGCTTATAAATTTTTACACACGGTTTTTAGTCGGTTTAAAAGTGGTGTCACATAAAAAAAAAATGTAAATATATTTACGGCCTGTACTAAAATTGCATGTCAACCTTTTAGCCGGTGTAAGTAAGACCACAAAGGTCTGTGTTTCCGAACTCATATACCCCAAATCATTTTAAAGTTCGAGTGAATAGGCATCGTCTTTCCTGTACATAAAAAAAGACGTTGTAGAGGTTCTGGTAAAAAAACGTGGTCGTTCATATTCAATGATATAAATGCAAAAGTTAAAGAATGGGGTCACACAGATAATATACATATACATATGTACAGGTAAATGTGTCACAATTACCTAGTGCCGCATTATTGAATTTTCGTATATCGCATTAAAGTTTCAATGATTATTTGAGAATATTAATGAATGAATAAATATGCTTATTGTATAAATAACGAAAATAAATTAAAGAAATTGAATAAAATGAAAATATTATACCAGAAACTGCTGGTCTTTCAGCAGCAAACTTGAAATTAGTACACGCCATATCTACTTACTTGTTATTTTTTTCATATTTAAAAAAGTTTGTAAATATAAGCTCTACCTTATTCGTTATCTGTTAATTTTTTTTTAATTTAAATAATTACAATATAAAGTTTTAAATAAGTGTAATATTTTAAAATAATTTAATATGAAATCTACATTTACTTACGTGTCAATTTTATCAACATAATTACTCGCCAAACGAAGTATACATATTTTTTTAAGATTTTTTTGCGATTTTATAATGTAGACGTATAAAGCAAGAGAGAATTTGTGCTTTCGACCATTGGACAGTAAAAAAGCTATGCTAATCGCAGACTTTCTGCCAATCGTTCATTACTTGGCAGCTGCTCGACCACATACTGTTCAACCCCGCCCTGTGGATCCACACGCCGGCCGCAGTCCAAGCGAGGCTCTACTGCTACCTGGCGACGGATTTCCTAGCGGACGCCCACATCTACGGCAGCGTGAGACGAGTCAGCACCGTCCTGCAAACAGTGCACACACTCAAGTACTATTACTGGGTGGTCAACCCGAGGGCCAAGAGTGGCATTGCTCCCAAGGGACTAGGTGAGTGTCTAGCTAGAGCTATCTCGACAGCTTTGATATGCGTTTGAAAGAAAATTACCAAGTGTTTCATTGCATAAAGTTACACACACACTTAAGTACTATTACTGGGTGGTCAACCCGAGGGCCAAGAGTGGCATTGCTCCCAAGGGACTAGGTGAGTGTCTAGATAGAGCTATCTTATATGTCTAGATAGCTTTGATATGCGTTTGAAAGAAAATTACCAAGTGTTTCATTGCATAAAGTTACACATTCAAGTACTATTACTGGGTTGACCACCCAGCAATAGTACTTGAGGATAATTGGCAATAATTGTTTCATCGATTTTCAGAGGGCCCTCGTCCAGCTCACAAGGACATCCTAACGATAAGAGCTTACATTTTGCTGTTTCTAAAACAACTGATCATGATCGGAAATGGCGTCAAAGAGGACGAACTCCAGTCGATACTCAATTATCTGACGACAATGCATGAGGTTTGTTATATTTTTCCTCCAAAATAAAGTTAGAATCGTGAATTCCCTACTTTTACGCCAAAATGTACCAATATGATATGTTTGTGCATGTTATCCCAGTCACAGTCTCCGGCAGATTCAGATGTAGACGGAAATAAAATAGATCGTGTCATGGATTAACTCTGAATATGACTTTTTTTTTCATCAACAGGATGAAAATCTTCATGACGTACTTCAAATGTTAATATCGCTAATGTCTGAGCATCCTAGCTCAATGGTTCCGGCTTTCGATGCGAAGGTATTTCTTTAATTATTAGATTAATGTGATTTTTTAAAATATTAATGGTACTTGTAAAGATATTTGATTGGTCTCGCTGCGCTCTACTAGATACAGCCGCCGTACTTGATAAATGCGGCAACAAATACTACGCCGAATTCGGCGCACCCGAGCTAGTCACACTGCAAACTGTATGTGATGTGTACGTGCCGAATGTTTTATCAAATTTTAGGCATGATAAAATGCCAATTTGCGTAGTGAAACTGTGTAAAAAAAATTGTGACGATGTTTTACACACAGTACAATAAAAAGTTGCCGCATTCACGGAGCTATTGCTTTTAGGCAGGGCCGTATCTAGTCGAGCGCAGCGAGACCAATCATTTATCTATGGGTATTTGTGTAATAACTCGAAACATTCGACATTTACAGGGCGGCGTGAGGACAATATTTAAACTCCTCTCTTCGGAAAGTCAACTAATAAGATTACAAGCTTTGAAACTTTTGGGATTCTTCCTCAGCAGGAGCACGCACAAGTATGGAACATCTATAGATCGGTTTTAAAGCTTAGATTAAATAATAAGAACAACATATAGGGACAGAATTTTGCGACCAACATAGCAGTGAAGTCAAATTTATAAATATTTGCACGCAGGCTTTTTACTCTATTGAAAAAAGTCCAATTTTAATTTTTTTTAAATAGATAAGCTTAAAGGTCGGGACTCAATGTTTTTCTCTCTTTAAGCCACTGTTTCATCCATTTTCTTTTCTTTTTTTGTTTTTCCTGGTCACATATGACCGTGTTTTGAAAGACGAGGTGCCATATTAGAGACGTATTCACTTGTCGCAATCTCAGTATACACTGACACGTTGAGTCAATCAACGACACGATCGTGTAGTAACCGAATCAATTTTGGTTGACCCAACGGCCAAGGTGACTTCCGTTGGCGGTTGGTTCCGATCGTGTGGAATGCCCTTTTAAAGAGCAGTGCTGTTGCGCAGGCGCAAGTACGACGTGATGTCGCCGCACAACCTGTACACGCTGTTGGCGACTCGGTTGGGCGCGTGCGGCGAAGGCTTGGCACTGCCCGTCTACAACGCCCTCTACGAGCTGCTCACGGAGCACGTCGGCCAACAGATCCTCTACACGAGCCATCCGGAGCCGCAGCCGCACTTTCGCCTCGAGAATCCAAGTACGAACTCCACTTTGACTCGAACCATATTGTATACGACAATAAATGAAAGGCCAGTCCAGTGACAACTACTTGTATTCAAAAAAGTAACACAGTCTATTGTGTTGTAGAGCTAACTATTTTTTTTTTTTTTTTTTTTTTACGAGCGAAGAAACTTTCAAAAAGTACCTTATGCCAAATACCGCATAATAGTACTTTGTCAAACTAAAAACCACACAATAACGCGCCAATAACTTCATCGACATGTATAATTATGGAAAAAACGTCGTAGACATTTTGACATGTGCTTAGTGAATACCAAAGTAGACAATTGTCGAGTCTATAACCGCATCGAGTCGATAACCACAGCAAAACCACACTTAGAGAATACGGGCCCTGAGGGGACTTTAGAACCGTCACCGGGCGTCGGGGGGGCGAGAAGCGCCCGACTAGAGCTAACTAAAAATTTACATCCATGAATGTTGCTTTCTCTGAGACAAATAGCGTTAGCATGTTTTTATTCCGTATTGGCGCCATCTATCCGAAAAAGACCGTAACATACGGTTGTTGATATTAGATGGTGCTTTAACTCTTAAAATAAATAAATATCCTCAAACACATATAAAAAAAAATAAAAAAACATTTATATTAGAAGACGTGAGTGGATGAAGGCATTGTGACTGTTATGTCGCATTTTAGGTTTTTTTTTTGGGTTAATGAAGGTAATATAATATGTCCTTATGAATGATTACAGACCTTAAGATCGTCGATTTAAGACATTTTTGGAAAATTAAAAGGTTGAAAAAGGTGTTATGTATGGTTAATATTAAAAAGCAAAGAGTGCGTGTGTACAATTGCGCACAAATTTTTTTTATATTTTTTTTTATTTTATTTTAAGGTCGACAGACAGGCTGAGAAATTGCTAAGGAAAATGACATTTAATTTTTCTTATTTCGTAATTTCTCACCTCACTAACTTAACATTACAGGCAGTGTTGATATTCCTTCCATAAAATCATCGTGCGATGTCGAAAGACAACGGCATTTTTTAGGCATTTATTCACCATGACGTATTTACTAATATGATAAAACAATGTGTACGCAACAGTACCCAAAAGTCTCGAGACGCGCGAACGATGTGCGGGAGAAGAGCGACTGAGTCTACCAATAACGTGTCGCGAAGTGTGGGCGGGGACGAGCGACTGAGTCTACCAATAACGTGTCGCGAAGTGCGGGCGGGGAAGAGCGACTGAGTCTACCAATAACGTGCCGGCACACGTTATTGGTAGACTCAGCCCCTCACGCTCCTCTGCCCCCTCGAAACACCTAAAAATAGAATTCTGCGCACATAATTACCATTGTTATGTTTGCAGTGATCCTAAAGGTGGTGGCGACACTGATAAGACAGTCGAAGCAGACCGAGCAGCTCGTTGAGGTTAAGAAGCTGTTCCTGTCCGACATGAGCCTGCTGTGCAGCAACAACCGCGAGAACCGGCGCACCGTGCTCCAGATGTCCGTGTGGCAGGAGTGGCTCATCGCCATGGCGTACATCCACCCGAAGAACGCCGACGAGCAGAACACGTCCGACATGGTCTACAGCCTCTTCAGGATGCTGCTGCATCACGCCATCAAGCACGAGTACGGCGGCTGGAGGGTCTGGGTCGACACACTAGCCATCGTCCACTCGAAGGTATTATAATGTCAACGTAACACTGTCTAATGATTTAATTGTCTGTTCTGTTCTATTCTATTCTATTCTATTCTATTCTATTCTATTCTATTCTATCTGTCTGTCATTTTATAATCTACTAGCTGGTGCTCGCGATTTCGTCCGCGTAGAAAAGTATAAAACGCCATCTACCGTGGAATATCACCAAGCAGTTGTCATGTTAGTCGTTTCAATATCTCTGCGAATCTCTCTGCGAATCGAATCTCTGAGAGTTTTCACCTGATTTGGATAGATGGCGCTGTCAAGTGTATCCCGGGCCAAGCCGCTAGTATTTACTTTTATTTTAGATTTCCCGTAGGAATGAAGCATTTTCCCGCTGTAAAAAGTAGCCTTTGTTCATCACGGATAATGTCGGCTTCTAATGGTAAATCGGTCCAGTAGTTTTCCTTTAATTTTCATTTTCCTCTGAAAATATGCAATAATTTTGACTATATATCGTACAGAATATTATGTTTAGTGAGTGTAAATGAATGTGTAATTAAGATTAAAGCTGGAAAATTCTATGTCGTGAATTGTTTGTTTACCTTTTTGATCAAAACTTTGTGAACTGAGTTTAAACAAGATATTGTAATTTGAATTTTAAATGAATTTCAGGTGTCGTACGAGGAGTTCAAACTTCAATTCGCCCAAATGTACGAGCACTACGAACAAAGGAGGGCAGACAACATAACGGACCCAGCCGAGAGGCAACAGCGTCCCATTTCAACAATTTCCGGTTGGGACAGACACACGGAGGGACACACGAACAATAGAATAATTCCAGACACCGATGACAGCGTCAACAGTTCGCCTGTATCGATAAGGAAACAAAACGTACTGAATCATGGAGCCCAAACGGAAATAGGAAAAGGATTGTCTCTGAGAGAGGTCGAAGCCTGCAATTGTACAAAAACGAAATCTAGTGAAAGTGTCGACGAAACGCGGACTACAGAAGTGATTTATAGTGAAATTTGTAAAGTGCATAGTAGCCCTAATAAAACTGTTACCGAAGTGCCCCGCATTGGTTGTGATAGTATTAAATATACGGATAATGAACACGCTATTGACGAACACGAAACTGAAATGGAAGCTAAATCAATAAATGTCGACAATGAATTGGTACAAGCCATAATTAACGATAATATCCTTCTGGAGAGTTCAGAGTCGGGATTGGGAACAATAGAGGCGGACTCGGAGAAAACCGATAAGCCTCTGACCCGACAGGGAAGCTTAGATTATATCCCGGTGAGGGATGTCGGTGATAATATCTCCAAAGATGACAACACGGATAAGAGCGAAGGCATCCCTTCTAGTCTGTCCGTGAGCGAAACGGCAAGTCCAGAAAGAATATCCGATAATTTGAACGTAACCAATGAAAGGGAGTCAGAACTTTCCGATCCGTCCGAGCTCTACTTGACTCCGAGCGAAACGACTAGTCCTAAGAAAACTCAAGAGAAGACTGAAATCAACATTTCCGATGATCACGACGATCCAAAATTCATGGCTATCAATATTGTTAATGACGTTTTGACGGTTGCCCTGGAAACGGTTAGATTAAAGACGGACGAAGATACGGATTCGGGTGCGATTTCCGGCGAAATACAGTCCGAGGGAAACACGCCGAACGGACGTGACGAATTCGAGACTGAATTGGAAGAGATAATCGATGAAAAGCAAACGGCCAAAACGATAGTCTCAAATATTGTTTCCGATATTATTGACAGTGTTACATCGAAGGACCAGGAAGAGAGTCAAGTTTTGGCTGAAGCTAGCAGCCCTCAGAGGGTGATGCCGTTGGATCATGAGCACGAGGGGAACGTTTTGCCTCTCGACGGTGAATTTTTAGTGGCATCAGGACAAGAAGTCCGATTGGAAGAAACGAAAGTGCACGAGTCCGTCGATGACGTGTCACTGGAGAACGCTAAAAACGATAGTCACAATGTCGACAATGTGACGAACGAAGAGGAACAGCAGGTGCCGGAGAATCCGCCGATATCGACAATCAGTGAAAACATATCTCTGGCGAATAAGAAGCAGAAGGAGAGCGACGAGGAGATAGGCAGAGATCCGAGCGAGAGGGAAAAGAGACGCGTGAGTTTGCCAGGGGACAGCGAGATGAAGCAGGAAGGCTCCCGCGCGGAGGGTGTCGCCTCGCAGGGGACAAACACTTCCGCTTCGCCCAAGAGACCGCGCAGCGCTTCTACGAGCACTCAGGTCGATTCTAACCATTTCGGTGAGTTCTTTACTGTTTACTAGCTGGTGCTCGCGACTTCGTCCGCGTATAGAAAAGTATTTTTATTTATTTATTTATTTATTTATTTATTTTTAAGGAAAACTTACAGTGATATTTATACATTAATTACTTAATAGCTAAATGACAGAAAAACTATACACCATTTACAAGTTTCCGCATATTGAATCTATATAAAAAATTAAAAATTAACCGTTTCAAACCATATACTTATTGTAAACAAAGTAACACTAATAAAAAGTACAGATTTTTGAATGTAATTAAATAAAACGCCATCTACCGTATTTTGGACAGACTGCGCTATCTCCCGGGCCAAGCCGCTATAGTATTTACTTTTATTTTAGATTTCCCGTAGGAATGAAGCATTTTCCCACGGTAAAAAGTAGCCTATGTTCATCACGGATAATGTCGGCTTGTAATGGTAAAAGAATTTTTCAAATCGGTCCAGTAGTTTCGGAGCCTATTCTATACAAACAAACAATCAAATCTTATAGATAGCCCATGTTACTAGCTGATAATGTAGCTCTCCAACAATGAAAGAATTTTTCAAATCGGTCCAGTAGTTTCGGAGCTTATTCTATACAAACAAACAAATCTTTCCTCTTTATAATATTAGTATAGAAAAATACAAAATAGTTTATTAATAAACATACTTGTAAGCCTTCTTTTGAAGTGTCTATTTGTACCACCGCTTGTAAATATTTGTATTAGCCTATGGTAATATAGGTCTTATTGTTTCTATTTTTTTGTAAACTAAGTTGTATGTGACTGTCTGCCTTAATAAATAAATAAAAAAGAAATAAATAAAATTAAAGTATATACAACGTATATACAACGTATATGTTATGTATGTAACAATTATAGTTTTTTAATATACTAAACATAGTATGATAATATAGCCTTTCGAGATGAGTGAGTTTAGTTTTAATGACACATTTAACCGATAGTTTATGTATAATAATAATAATAATAATAATAATTTATTTGCTGAATATAGGTACATAGTTTACAATGGTTTTATTATAATGTATAAGGCTCACTACATTCTACCCTTTGGGGTGTGCAAATATTTTGAGAACACTGAGAACACTACATAACAAAATAAGCTATTAATCACCACTATCCACTAAGTTATCACACATATAGTCTTTTAAATCGTAGTAACATTTATGAACTAGTAATTCTTTAATTCTCTTCTTAAATATATTAATGTTGAGCTGCTTAATATTGTTCGGGATCTTGTTATAAATGACTGGTGCCTGACAAAAAACACTTTTGTGCATAAGGGCTGTGTGTGCTTTGCGAATACACAGTCTATTCGGATCTCTTTGTGCTCTTTTACTGTTTTCTAAAACTCGTCTAAATAAAGTAGGATTTGATTTTACGTATACTACAACTTCATATATAAAAAGTGAAGGAAGTGTTAGTATTTTGTGTTTTTTAAAGTAGGGCATACAACTATCTGTTACTTTTAATTTAAACATTGCTCTGATACACCTCTTTTGTGCTTTGAAAACAAAAATTTTATCAGTTGAATTTCCCCAGAATAGAATACCATATCTTAGTACCGATTCGACAAGGCCGTAATATGCCAATAAGAGAGCTTCAATGCTTACAGTTTTAGATAGTTCGTGAAGGGCATACGCTTGTTTACTTAGTCGTTTTCTGAGACTATCAATGTGAGTTTTCCAATTTAATTTACAGTCAATTTCCAGGCCCAAAAATTTTGTTTATTGTAATAGGTATTATTATGTATACTGGAAGCGACTATATAGTGGTCCGTATTTTTTAACAATAAAGAGTCCAAGCGGCCCTCAAAGTGCAGCAGGCCAATGTTCTCACCGGGCCCCACGAGGCCTCCCTTCCGAATCCCAGAGTTCCGTTGGTCTTACATCCACCAGCGACTGCTCTCCGACGTACTATTCTCACTCGAGACGGACATACAGGTAACAATGTCGTTATGGTAATTAATTATGAATGTGTGGGAAGTAAGTTAGCTAAGTATATAGTGAAAATGTTCCTTCCTATAGTTATATACAACGAAAAGTAACATTAACTGTTTGGTGCGGTATAAAATGTTGCCCCCCACGAAAGAGAGGCGGGCTTACATTAGACAGGTTATGTAATTTAAGCTTAGAGCTTAAATTGACTACTAAATGATGAGTCGAGCACTTAAATCTACCATTACACAAATTGACTACGGAAATATCTAGAACACATTACGTCTACTGTTGTGTTTTGTTTCTGAATGTACAGGCGAGGTGAAAAATAAAAATACAGAACTACTTATGTCATAAATTTTAAGGCTCTTTTTATGTGTTAAAAATCGATTGGTGTAATTTGTTGTTTTTAAGTTAAATAGACAGATAAACATTAAATGATAGGAAATAAATTGGCCTGAATGTCCAGACAATTTGGGTTCATGTCATTATTCTATGTAGAAAAAATTTGTGTCATGGTATTATGAGTAGTCAATTTAAACTCTAGGCAAAAATCAAATGTAGTCAGATTGTGTTCTAGACAGTCCAAGACTAACCCGGTCATTGGATTAAAGGATTTTATGTTGATAAACGTGAACCAATAGCAACGCAGCGACTTTTGGTTAATTTTGTACTCGTTTGTTAAAAAAAAAACGGAGTATATCTGTTAACTGACGTTAAGTTGATGAGAAATCGGCGCTTGCGCAGGTGTGGAGAAGCCACTCGACCAAGTCCGTGATCGACTTCGTGAACAGCAGCGAGAACGCCATATTCGTGGTGAACACCGTTCACCTCATCAGCCAATTGGCGGATAACCTCATCATCGCTTGCGGTGGACTACTGCCCTTATTGGCCTCTGCTACATCGCCCAACGTGAGTATTTTAAAGCGAAAAAAACATAGTATTAGGTATCATGTGGTTCCTAGGTTCTCGAACTTCTCGGAAAGTTTCTTACAGGTCCTCGATGTCGATCGAGTTCTTATAATGTTGAATTCTAAAAAACGTATAATTTGCAGTTCCAATAGTTATATTTTTAGGGTCCAAAATTAATTTTCTGCAATTGTAGAATTGTAAACTTGTATATAATCCCAAATGCGCTGAAATTTTAGCTTTAATAGCTAGATTCTTTGGATTTAAAATATCCATTGGAATGAACGCTTAACTGAAAAAGTTAGCCATTTCTGTCAGGTCTCCTATCAGGTCAATGTCAACTTAATTAGAAAAATACTGCGAATCAATAATTATTAAATATCATCTTATCTAATGGAAAGACCTCGTTGTCCTATCAATCGGACAAATGGGAAAAAACGGACCATCTGCTGTGGTCCGACTGTTGATGCGATCTCAGGGACAATAATTCTAAGGATTGAATTGTCACTATAAACTTTACACTTGAGACTGAACTCTTGGAGCCAAGAGTTGAGCTAGCTAATAGATCGAGCTAATAGAAAGACCGCGTTGTCTATCAATCGGACAAACGCGAAAAATACGACTATCTGCTGTGTATGGTCCGACTGCTTCTTCCGATTGATCGGACGAAGCGGTCTCTTGGTACTCTTCTCTTGGAGCCAAGAGTTGGAGCTAGATCTAGGACTATCGCAGAACGAGGTGGAGGTGATCGAGCTAATAGAAAAATGCCTACCTATATAATAGAAAGACCGCGTTCTCCTATCAATCGGACAAACACGAAAAAATCGACCATCTGTTGTGGTCCGACTGCTTCTTCCTAATGATCGGACGAAGCGGTCTCTTGGGAACTCTTGGAGCCAAGAGTTGGTGCTAGATCTATATGACTATCGCAGAACGAGGTGGAGGTGATCGAGCCGACCCAGGGGATGCCCGTGGAAGTGGCCGTCACCTTCCTCCAGCGGCTGGTGAGCATGGCCGACGTGCTCATATTCGCCAGCGCGCTAAACTTCGCCGAACTGGAGGCCGAGAAGAACATGTCCAGCGGGGGAATTCTCCGCCAGTGCCTGCGATTGGTAACTATATGACCGCCTCTCACTCTCACTCCCCCCCCCCCCCCCTCTCTCTCTCTCTCTCTCTCTCTCTCTCTCTCTCTATCTCTCTCTCTGACTCCACTGCTGACCTGTAATATATACCACTGGACATGCTGATTTGACTAATTTGACTTCAATAAACACTCGTTCTATACTCTACAGCGCCAAAATCTCGTTTTTCAAATAGCTATAACATTATTATTAATATTATTTAAATATGACACATATTCCACACAGCACCATCTAGTTCCACACTAAGCAACTAGTGCTTGTATTATGGATACCAGACAGTTGATATACTACATAGATTATTTACATAAATATTATAAATACAAAACATCCATGACTCAGGTGCAAAGATAAAATGTTAACACATAAACATTTGCCCATAACGGGATTCGAACCCGCGACCGTTTGGTTAACAGCTAGGGTTACTAGCCACTAGACCAAACGTGTCGTCATTGAAATTGACAGCACCCTGTCCAGTAGTGATATATTATTAACTATATTCAGGTCAGTGCTCTAACTCTCTCTCTCTCTCTCTCTCTCCCTCTCTCTCTCTCTCTCTCTCTCTCTCTCTCTCTCCCTCTCCCTCTCCCTCTCTCTCTCCCTCTCCCTCTCCCTCTCTCTCTTCAAGTTTTAGGATCAGATTAATTTTAACTTAACTGCCTTTCATTGTATTAGAGTTTAGAAAGTGGGCAGAAAATTCGGCCTTCTCTGTTATTTCTTTTAATGAATTTGTACTTGTAGATATTAAAAAGACACACAGGCAGATCATTTTTGATTTTTTTGAAATATTTTTCATAATATTTAACAATCCAAAAATCGATAGTAAAACATATTATAGTTTGGGATTGAATTTTTCTCATATTCAGTACAATTTTAATCATAAATGTCATACGTTAAAATTGAATATTGTGGGTAGTTTAAAAACTTGTTAAGTTTTGATCGTCTTTAAAATAAGTGTTAGGAGATTAGGTCTTACCTTCAGAAACATCTATATCTTTTTATATAAGTACTATTATGTTGTAGCTATAGTGTGAAACCTATAATTAACTGATGTTAATAATTGAGTATTTTAATAATGTTGTAGATTTCTCTATATCTGTACCTCCTTATTGTCTTTTATTTAAATAATTATATTATTAGAATGCTTAGAAAGTCTACTTACATACTTCTATCCTGTACATAAATATCTAGCATATATTTTAGTATGTACTTGTATCAAAATCTAATGATACAAAATAGCTATTTGTTTCATAGATAAATACTGTGTAGATCAGACTTAAAAAAACTATATACCTACTTCAAATATTTCAATAGTTTTTTTTTTATATTATTAATTTTACCAATTTTAAACGATCGACTTTTCAAATTTATAATGTTTTTTACGCTTCGGCCGCCGGCGAAACCAATGCTACGTAACCGGTTACGTGTAAGGATTATTTTCTTGCTACGAAACTGGTTACGTACGAAGAAGATTTTTTTCTTCCTACGAAACTGGTTACGTACCAAGAAAATTTCTTTTCTTCCTACCAAACTAGTTACGTACGACCGCCTACGAAACCAGTTTCTGACACATCTTTGCATTTGTGCGAAAGGGACAAAACACATTTTTGTATTTCGTTAACACAGGCATTGCTACTATATTCAGCACAGGCTATTTCGTAGAAAGAAAAAAAAAATCTTTGTACGTAACTGGTTTCGTAGCAAGAAAAACAATTCTTGTCACGTAACTGGTTACGTAGCGTTGGTTTCGTAGGCGGCCGAAAGGTTTTTCAATGATATTTTGTAATATATTTAAAAAGGTCAATCGTTTAAATGGCGTTTCTTTTCCATATACTCTATATAGTCTAGTCTAGTGTTCGTTTAGCATTAGCGTAGCGACGCAACCACTGTGTACTTAGACCTCTAGTGGAACACCTTCATACATATTTTGGAAAACCTTAAAAAATAACTTCTGCTCTATAACTGAGCCGTTGGCCGTTATCGCGGATGCATCTGCAAGCTGTCATTATTGATATACAGAGTGTGTGGCCCGTAAAAGCAATAAATTAAAAATATATAGATCCTTTAACGAATAAGTAATTAATTCCAAATGGTTTCAATTAATTAAAATGAAAAACAAAACGGTAATTTTCTAACAAAATTAATCGAGCCAGCAATGTACTACTAACAGACATATTGTTTCCATTGGGTATACTTGACTTGACATTGACATTTACGATCGTTCTCGCCTCAGTACCCTGTACCAAGACAAATGTTTTATTTTCCAATATATATAGGTGAAAACCCATGAAAATTTCAATATCAAATTATGCTTAACAAAAAAAAAAGATGTCAATCTCTAGCAAAAAGAGTCTTCTACGAGAAACAATACTCAAATGTCGCTTTGTATCTCGAAATACTTTGTACATATCGACACATAGAACGCGATAGCGGCCCATGGGATATGCCTTAAAAGGCTAAAAGTAAAAAGTAGAAGAGAGCGTTACTGGAGGTGTCCCATAGAGAGCGCTAGTGGCGCGTCGCTAGATGCGTGTGTGTGCGTAGGTGTGCACGTGTGCGGTGCGCAATTGTCTCGAGTGCAAGGAGAGGCAGCGGTACGCGGCGCGCCTCCGCCGGCCCGGCGAATCGCCCGAGCCGAAGGTAACCGAACTCTACCGAACTCTGCCGAACACGTCCGACACCCTTTTCATTCACCACACAATCAAAAACAACCATGGCGTCCGAAATTCAAATAACCAATGACGCCTAAGTAACGCGGCTCTTGGTCATTTGAAGATTTACTACCCCGTTTAAATTTTTTCGTCTACCAATACACCTCCTGCGAGTTATGTTTCCCTGGTAACTTGGGTTACGCTAATTGATTCATATTGTCCCATTAGCGGGTCCCAGCACAAAAAAAAAAGCCTCTTGAGGATTGCCAGACGGCTGAACTTCAACAATGAACGTTGCTTCGATCCTTGCACCAGCACAACGCGATAAAATGTATCACAGAAAATACAAAAACAACACACGATGCCATTTTTTTAAAATAATTAGCACTCTATTATCACATTTCCTTTTTGCATGTTCTTCTAAAGTCTCATAAAACTTTTACGAGAACTTCATTGACTTAAATATTTAAACTACAACTTCATCGCATGTTTTTTACTTAATTAATTTGTAGTATGCTCCCAAGCCCGAGACTTGATCCTTTTTTTGTTGTAAATGTTCCTTGTGTAAAACTGTGTAAAACTTGTGTGTTTGTGTGTGTAGTAGACCCATTCCCACTAAAGATATTATTCTCACTGAAGTATGCGTCCCTAGTGCGTTTGTTACATTTTAAGGAAAGGGTTAACTTAAAATATAACTTTTGCAAACCATAAAAAAAGAGTTTGCATCCCAAAGTTTGCACAAAATGTGATTAGTTTTTCAATTGTCATGTCTCTATTTCTTGGAACTTGAAAGTTCCAAAAAAAAAATTTTGATACTCTTCTTTCTCTCCTTTTGTGACTAAGCAAAGGGAACTGTCGGTAAAGTTATTTATCACTTCTACTTATGTTATGTTCGCCTAGTAATTTTTGTACCAAATAATAGTTAGCTAATTCAACTAAATTTATGACGACAGAGTGTTGTAGCAAGTCTCGCTGACGCGTCGAGTCCAGTCAAAGATCCAGAAAGGTTGCTCCAAGATATGGACGTAAACAGACTTCGGGCCGTCATTTATAGAGATGTTGTAAGTATTTTAGCATCCTCACACATTGTATGTTCACAGTAGCCCACACTATATAGTTTGCCCCTCGTTTGCCCTATGTGGCCTAATTAGGGTTACTATATCTACGGATTTGTCCTGAGATTTCAGGATTTTTAGGGTACTGACAGGATTGCGGCCGGATTTCGGAAATCTCAGGATTTTTCGATTGTCATTAAATACAGATTTTTTATTAGAAAATTTCAATTAACCAAAACAAAAACATAAAATAATTTGGTTTTTCAAATCGACTTTTACGTTTGCGACGAAATCTCAGGACTTTTCTATATGGAAATTAGGCTTTATGTCAGGACTTTACAATTTTCCATATGGTAACCCTAGGCCTAATAAACTTGATTGCACTATCGAACAGCTGACATGTTATAGCTAACAAAAATCATAATATACTTTCCTATACCGAACCCTTTCTACTTTCTGGGGTTAGAAATTCGATGCCTACTAAAATGTGCCTATACGAGATCGTTTAAATGATGGTTAAATTCAAATAATATTTTGTATATTTCCAGGAGGAAACAAAACAAGCTCAATTCCTGTCACTTGCCATAGTGTATTTCATCTCAGTGCTGATGGTGTCAAAGTACCGTGACATATTGGAACCGCCTGCGAACGCGCCGCCGGACTGTGCGCGGACTCGCCATCATGCACACGAGCATCACGGTAAGCTACAAACATCGCAGGTGTAAAAGAGATAGATAGTGCACAAGTGAATGAGAAAGGTATATGTGGTCGTGGCGTTAGGGACGCAATCACAAAAAAAAGGTTCACAGAACGATTCTTATAAATCATGCGCTCCTGGTAACAGGGCGTTAATCTCGGATGGTTTATTTATATTTTTATTTATTTAATTAACATGTTTAATTTATGCTAAATAATCAAGTTTAAGCTAATGCACCTTTATGCAACATTAACACGTATATATAATATTATGTACCTATTACGTATGTATAAATTAAGTATTGTTTATGTAAACTACATATATATAAATTTCCAAATTATTAATTGTTTTAAGATTTAATGATTTATTGAATGTTGTCCTCTCATAGAAGTACCGGGTTTGTTTAGATATTTATATAACACTCCTATTTTTTTAGCTTCTTCATTTATTTGCTTATTTGCACATATATAAGTATAAGGTGTATATCTTTTATAATTATGATCATATCTATATTAATAATATAAGTATGACTACGATTTTGCGTACTGTGACTGTGAAACGTTTTCTCTGCCAAAGGTCGGCGAGCACAATGCAGTGAAGCCGTTTATAACATATAGAATATTGTTTGAACTGTGTCGTCTCTCCTTTCTTTTTCACGCCGCTTGATACGCGCGTCACACGGTCTCGGACACTGGTAACATTATGTGAATAGGCTCCCGGCCCCTGTTCCCGCAGTGGTCCCACCACGTGTACCCGCAGTTCCTGCCCGGTGGGCATCCCGCACATCCCTCGCATCCCGCACACCGTCACCCGCACTGCAAACTCGAGTGCCACGCGAACGGCCACGTGACCGCACCCATCACTAGTTGCCACCGTGCGCACGCGGGTAAGCGTCACCTCACGCCGACACGCGACGCTCGTTGTAAGGTTACTGTAGCGCTACCATGAGTTTGTGACATTGACGACCGAAATCGCAAGTAGAAGTTGAGTAGAAACATTATCCCGCGGACGCGCGAAGTTTGGAACAATCTCCCTCTTGAAGTGTTTCCACTTAGCTACAATATGGGCTATTTCAAGCGAGCTGTTAATAAACTTCTGCAGGGTAGGCAGCGCACTAGCACTCCCCTTGGTGTTGCTTGTGACCCTAGGCGGCGGTAACCACCTACCATCAAGTGAGCCGCCTGCTTGTCTGCCACCTCTATATTATAAAAAAAAAAGCAAGAGACGAGCGAGAGAAAAATTGTACAGCGCCTCTAGCGGTCACTCAAATAACTAAAACCGGGAACATGAGTTTCATAACATAAGTGAAAAACCTATCGAATGTATGTAGTCGCTAACGACCATTAGAGACTAAAGTTTAACTTGACATTTCTATACAAAATCGGTAACAAAATGAGTTACAAATTTGACTGATGCTCTCGAGAAATACCGCAGCGTTAGTAGTTAAATCATTTATACACTAGCACATTGAAGCGTGAAAGGTACAGAACAGCGACAGAAGTAAACTAACGTAAGATTTCGATAGCAACTCATGGTAGTGCTACTGATAGACATGCTCATAAAAAGGATGCTTAAAACTAGCATTGCCGATGGAAGAAGCGTGGAAGGAGGCGCTCGGAGCTACCAAGTAGCAATTGCTCAATAATGAGCATTGTCTGTCCGTAGCATTAGGCTAGCAATACAATATAAGTACAAAAACTTGTCTACTACACAAAAGGGTACGCAGTTCAGCGACTACTCTATCTATAGTAGTGGTGTCGGCGCCTCGGTACGCAAACGAGTTGCGTATACTCGCTCACTGCACTTCTGTACCTATTTGTATAGTAAATTAGTTCTATATTGGATTGCGCGCAGCGTCGCGTCTCGATCTGAGCTGACCCTAAAGGGCCCGTTTGCATCACGCGATCTTTTCCCTCATGAGCGTTCGCGCGCAAGTACAACTGGGCCCCTAGCCAAGAGCACAATGCAAACGGGAGCGTTGCGTATATTTACCTATGAATCTATAGAAAATAAAGCCCGGTGATTGGTTGTTGTAACGCTCACATAAAATTTTGACCAATCACCGGGCTTTATTTTCTATCGTTTCGTAAATATACGCAACGCTCCCGTTTGCATTGTGCTCTTGGCTAGGGCCCCCTGCACTGCCCTTCGTGCTTATCTTTAAAAGCTCATCACGCTTACATTATATTATAAATATAGTTGTACTTACGCGCGTTTAATTTCGTATGGCTTCTGACTTGTATCTAGTATTGTTGTTATGGGTACTTTTTGTGCTTGTACCAAAAGATGTCACGAAAGATGTGCGCGTGAGTTATCGGAGTCACTAAATATTTAAAATCGTGTGATGCAAGTAATAAAAATAACTCAATGTGGTCGATGTTCGCGTCAGCAACTGTTCTGTCTTTGTATTTGTAAAATAAATGGTGCCACTGTATGCTTGGAGAAAATTCGATAATTTAAGTTCAAATAATTCAGATAAGGACTGAAAGACATAACAGTATCATAAATAGCACAGCTGCGGCACTGCTTTATTTTGTTTCATTTGTTATTATTTGCTACATTTAGTGTAGAGGAGTGGTTTAATTGAATTGTTCGATTCGCATGCATTTGTGTAGGAAAACATTTTGTGTTATTTAAGAAAATATAAATGCTTAAAGGGAATTTTGTATGAGTAATGCGATAGTGTAGTTTGTTGGCTTGATTTAAGAGATTTATTTTAATTAGTCCCAGAATAATACAAAGGAAGCTTATGGCGTAAGCTATGCATAAGCTATATTTGAATAATAATAATAAGATGATATGATAATATGAGGGAGTAAAATACAGAATTCCCAAATGTATAGATAACGAGTATAACAAACAAAATTGAACCTTATTTGTAGGTGGTAATGAACGCTTATTGGAGCAAAGCTTTTTCGATGTTGTCATATATATCGAAGTTATAACGAGTTTCGTAATAACAAAAGAGCGCCTCTATGTTCCCATAGATCACAACGGAGACGACGTTGAATACGCCATGATCGTTGTGGACGAAAACAATTCCACCATCAACGAACTGGATTCGCCATCGATGAAGGTGAGTGAGACATACATTTAATACTCAATGCTGAGCATTTAAGATGGCATGTTTCGTTTCGATCCAGTCAGAATGTAATTTCTCGTCCTACTTAGTATAGTATAGTACTTACTTAACTGTATCATTTTGATTATAAAAAAGCCTAGAAATAGGTTTTTTGTCCTAGAATCTAGAAAAAGTCTCAAATGTTTGGGACAGATTTCATCCTATATTTCAATATTTCTTGCCTACTCCAGAAAGTAGGTAACATTTTACATTTTAAATAGACATTTTGGATTGATTGATTGTGAAAAAATTACGATAGTACCTAAAACTGTCTGGTTGTGACTTAAAAGCTCAATTTAGAGAATTTTCATGTGATTAATAGATTTAGCGTGATTTGAAGATTTAACTGAACTATCAAATCTTTAGTTATAATAAAATACCTTAACATCTTCATGCTTAGCTTCATTGTTTAAGACTTTTTTAGAAAATCTTGCAGCATGCTTCCCTAATTTCTCGAGTAGTTAATTTAATATTGGCAATACCTATATGAAATCGTAAAGTATTGTAGAATTTTATTACAAAAGTAGGTAAATAAACATAGAAATATGTTGAAGTATTGTTTAGCAATAGGTATACATATTATTATGTGATTGCATGATGAATTTCCAATCTTAAGAGGAAACGTGGTGGTCGAAACGGAAATAGATAATTATGATGACTGTGATGTTGCTATAATCGGTAAAAAGGTACTACTTAATGCTCCTTTGGCCGATTGTACCAAAAAATCTTGATATGCAAGGTTTTGTATTTCCCCGTCCAGTGTCTTTTGCTTACTATTAAGTTGAATACTATTAGTGTAATGGTAGACACTACATACACATTAGTAGTCGATATTGATATAATTATTAATTTCGCGGATGAAATAATAGCCAAATAACGGCCGCCCGATTTCCTCTTAATGACGTAATCAATGTTCCCTTCCCCAATTAATACGAACGCTGATTGGTCGCCTGTATATGTGATTTTGATCGCTTTTTTTTATATATATTGGTTTTGTTTTGCGTTTTGGTTTAATGTAAAGAAGGAAACGGAACCGAAGGAAGAGGGCGTGGCCAAAATAGAGACGACTACCGACGAACTGAAGCCGAGTTCGCTGACGCCGTGTTCCGAGAAAGAGGAACCTTTGTTCAAATCGAGCCTTCGTATCAAAACTCAGTTCAAACCAAAGGTTAGTCCGATGGCGGTTTAACGGGAGGCGGTTTCATCAAAGGGATTGATTGTATTAGTTCGCATTTAAATGAGAATAATATAATATCTGTTTTGTCTGGAAATTACTTAGCTTATCAATTGCATTGCAGCTATTCACAAACCAATTTTTGTGGGATTTAGGGATGATTCATTTTAGACCGTGGCGTGTCCGGGCCGTGCCAGACGTGGCCCGGACGGGGCACGCGTTTGGCACGTTACATATAATTTGTATGAAGATGTTTATATTACACCGTGTCCCGTCCGGACCCGGACGTCCAAGGTACGGCCCGGATACGCCACGGTCTAATATAAATCATCCCTTATATATACATACTACTATTTATTGTTAAGAGGGAAATTAGTTGTGTTGTCGCGCGCTATTCGTAATAGTGAGCGGTGGGCGAAAAGGATAACTAACTGCAACTTAAGCAGATTATATATAATACATTAAAAAAATTATGTTTTCTTCAAAAAATTTTTGAAGATTTTTTTCGGAAACTGTATCAGAAGACAATAATATTATGTTTTGCTTCCTTTGCTAAGAAACTCAACGGAGATGTATCCCTCAACTAATGGAAAATACTAATTTAAAAAAAATAATTAGGCATTTCGAAAAGTACCACATTGACCTTATTTTATGTATTAATGAACACAAAAAATTCCAAGTATCTTGTGAAACTAGGCCTAACAAAGATTTGTTTGTGAAAAATCTCCTTCAAGTAATACTTAGACGATCTACTGATTCAAATTTATTTCCCGACACTACAGCAGCGTCTTCATTTTTGTGCGAACATTTCTGTTCTAGTGAAACTAACATGAGAAATGAAATTTAACATATGGTTATGTTTGTATTAGATTTCCCTTTACTAACTAAACATTTGTATGTTCTCCTGTTGTAAGCCTCCCACTGCAAGGTCCAAAACTCTGTCGGGGATCACGGTCTCTGTGGTCAATTTGGTTCGTACACGTCAAAGACAATGTTACAATTTTTTAGTGTGAACACTCTTGATGCGTTATGATAGCCTGGTACTCAACTATACTGCTACGTCACTTATACTTGTCGCATCATGATGAGTGATGATTAATTAATTATGATAAAGAAATTAATTTATCTTAAGATCTTTAAACTCATAATAAATATCATACTAGATAAATGATTGGTCTCGCTACGCTCGACTAGATACGGCCCCACCTAAAAAGCAAGAGCTCCGTGAATGCGGCAACTTTTTATTGTAGTGTATGTAAAACATAGTCACAATTTATCAATTTTTAGACAGTTAGGGATGCCAGAGCCCATTATTACCCCATCCCTCCCTTATCCTTCTATGGTCAGCAGCGCACTTGTAGCACTTATGGGGTTGCTTGTGTTAAGGTCTTATAGGCGACGGTAGCCACCTACCATCAAGTGGACCGTCAGCCTGTCTGTCGACCTTAACAAAGAAAGATTTAAAAAAAAAATCACTACGCAAATTGGCATTTTATCATGCCCAAAATTTAATAAAAAATTCTTCACGTACACATCACGTAAAAATTGTCCGAGGTATAGTCACGAGTGTGACATTTGTTGCCGCATTTTTTCAAGTACGACGACGGCTGTATCTAGTCGAGCGCAACCAGACCAATCAAATATATCTTTGATATCACAATTAAAGGTTGGGAAAAATTTATAACAAAAATGTGTCAGGTTATCAAAACAAGTCAGTAAACAAAAACACAAATGCTTATCACGATTACAAAAAAATTGTATATATTATAATAAATTTGTAAGCGTTATTTTGATTATACGTACATATGTATAAACGACAGCTACAATCACTGAAATGTACTTTTGCTATTGTTTAAATAAAAGGAATCTATAAAATGATCAAGTTTTTAAACAAAATTGTAAATGAGTTGTTGATATTGACATTTTTAAAGATTTCATTTGATAATATTTCTTATTGTGTATAATGTTATTATTACATATTATTATTTAAATAAATTAACATTCATTCTGCTGTATAGTGTTAAACACTTAAACTGCTCGTATATATATAGGGTAAAATGACTTAATGTTGGCACCGCTCCAATTTATTGGCACCCTAAACTTTTCACTGAAAAATTAAAAAAAAACTATTCCATAAACTGTGTTCTCACACAAAATAAATAAATCTTAGGTGTATGAGAATTGCTAACGCTAAACAGTCAAATGATTTAAACATTGTCAAACTTTCAAATTTTATTTGAGTTCAACAATATAGGTCGAAAGGTGCCAATAAATAAATGGTCGTATTTCTTAAAGTGCCAATAATGGAGAATGTTAATAGGTATGCAAAATCGTCTAAAACTTTGTCTCACTAGAGCTTATATCTATACAAACACACTACTTTTTTTTTTTCAAAAAGACCCAGTAGTTACGATTTTACAGACATTTAAAGTTCTCTTAAATATCGAGACCTCTAGCAGGCGCTGGGCACCCGCGTGACGTCATATTCCAACGATCGCGTCGTCGGTTCGCTCCAATATGGGAGCGCGCGAACTGACAGAAACCGTTGGATTATGACGTCACTGCACCGAACGCAGGCCCGTCGCTCGTCCGCGTCGCGATCTCATTTTTAAAACGCCATATCTCAAAAACTAAACGATGTATCAAAATATTTTTTTCACATGTATTTATTATTTTCAATAGAGAATACGAATAGTTAAAAATTAAAATTAGTGAACATTCTCCATTGGGTATTTTCCCCTATATAAATTGTTTTAATATAAATTCCTTTTACAAAGAGAACACGAACAAATTGAAGACACATACAGCACCAGCACAAACAAACACCTCACATGATATTATGTTATTATTACAAGTACACGCTATGATATTTTTTGTACTAAAATTGGCCTTAAATTTGCTGATTGGCCTCAAATATGTTGAGACAAAGTTTACTATAGCTATGAATTAACAATAGTACGGCCTTAAAATGTATGTATTATTTCCTTTTTATGTATAAAATTGTATGTATGTAGAGGTATTTCTAAATTCTTATAGCATGGTGTGTTGTTTGGCTTGCTTTTCCATCTGCGTTCCTTATTTTTTATGTATAATATTATAATATAGATAGAATATGTTATATTATATGCACGTTTTTTTTAACTAATATGAAACTCTAGTGCACTTCAACTTTAACATATAATTCACTAGAAATGACAAGAATCCATTTCATTTTAATAAGGCTTTATTTTTTGAAGTTATACTTGTTTTGGTACATGTTACGTAAATTAAAGTTAGTTTTCAATGAAAGTTTAGTATGTATAAGTATAAATGAACTAATATATATTATATATTATACTAGCTGGTGCCCGCAACTTCGTACGCGATGATAAATTAAAAATATAAAAGCAATTACAACGCTTGACATTGACAACTTGTTGCTAAGTATAACACATTGGCCAGGCGTTAGTTACAGTTTTATATTTTAGATAATCCCTCGGGAACATTACTTTTTTCTTGGATGAAAGGTACCCTATGTCCTTTCTGGTGTCTCAGACAACGTGTATGCAAAATTTCATGGTGATCGGTTCAGTAGTTTTGGCGTGAAAGCGAGACAGACAGACAGAGTTACCTACTTTCGCATTTATAATATTAGTACCTAAGGATAAACCTTGCATTGCAGTATACATTTATTCATTTATCTACTGTTAAATCATGACCTGTATGTTTTTTTTCTTACAATTTCAAAGAAGTAAATTACTCACGTTTTTTTTAAAAACGAAAGCTTTTTCTAACATATTTTAAAAATTATTTTTAATGTGATCAAATCTTTTTTTTTTACTCTTAAAATAAAGGATACACTAGATTCAGGGTCTCAAAAAAAATCACTGTGAAAAAGTTTCCACTGGATTATCTATACTAATATTATAAAGAGGAAACATTTGATTGTTTGTTTGTTTGTTTGTATAGAATAGGCTCCGAAACTACTGGACCGATTTGAAAAATTCTTTTACCATTAGAAGCCGACATTATCCGTGATGAACATAGGCCACTTTTTACCGCGGGAAAATGCTTCATTCCTACGGGAAATCTAAAATAAAAGTAAATACTAGCGGCTTGGCCCGGGAGATAGCGCCTATGCAAATCAGGTGAAACCTCGCAGAGATATATTATTTCGATGGGTGAAAAAACTAATATGACAACTGCTTGGTGATATTCCACGGTAGATGGCGTTTTATACTTTTCAACGCGGACGAAGTCGCGAGCACCAGCTAGTTTCTGATAAAAAGATGAATAATGTAAATGTTGCACGACAGATTTGAACCTTAATAATGTTTCAACACGTGTTCACCTTAAGGACAGCTTTGTGCAACTAATTTGAAATATCACCCCAAGCTGTGAGTGCGGTGATATTGTACTATGCCACTTTTAGCGAAGCAATCCAAAATCTAGTGTATTTTTTATCAAAGTTTTTACTAGACTCGTTTGAAATGGAATCTTGTCTGTAATAGTAAATAATTAAATGATATTTATAATCTAAATATAAATAAAAATGAATACCCTAATGTGTTGCTAAGCGCAAAACTCGAGAACGACTTAACCGATTTCAATTTTGTCCTCACTCATGGATAGAGTTAGAGGGATGATCGGGGAAGGTTTTTACGTCAAAAAATGCACCCCGGACACCCCCGGGCGAAGTCGGGAGCGGGTGGCTAGAGTGTTTAATATTTTCATTGTAAATATCTCATCTCATTGGAGATAAATGAGGGTTCCAAAGTCGTGTTAGACCAGGAGTGGTGCTGTCCGTTTCCAGAGCGTGGACTCGATAGAAGACGCTGGCTCGTTCCACCTCAACTCGACCGAGACCACCAACAACGATCCCGAGACCTCCAGCGAGATCGCACTCGACGACAACAAACTTCCTGTAAGTGCCTCTAAGTGCCTCTAAGTGTATCCTTACTTGTCCTTGTCCTTACCTACAAATATATAAGCCATTTATTCTACATAAAAATAAACATTTGAACACATTAAATAACACAGATAAATGCAACATTTTCTTGTCATGTAAAAATAGAAGCGTCCAAATTTATAGGTAACCTATTAATATATACTTCCAAAGAAACGGAACGGTAGTAATTCTACGTCTATGTATACTTTTATACTAATATTATAAAGAGGAAACATTTGATTGTTTGTTTGTTTGTATAGAATAGGCTCCGAAACTATCGGAACGATTTGAAAAATTCTTTTACCATTAGAAGCCGGCATTATCCGTGATGAACATAGTATACTTTTTACCGCGGGAAAATGCTTCATTTCTACGGGAAAACGGGTAAAAGGACAACGGGTAGTAAGAATTATCCTTCCGTACTTATCTTTTTCACATACAACTTCTAAACGGCTGAACCGATTGGGTTGAAATTTTATATGGCTATTTCGATGGTTTCCTGAATGATTTAAAAATACAATTGGACCCGGTAGGTGGCGCTGCTGTCGGTTTGTCAACTACTAAACGGCTTGACCGATTGGGTTGAAAATGTTGTATGTGTATTTCCATGTCCATGGTTTCACAGACACGAATGTATTAAATTTTATAAAGTTACGCGGACGAAGTCGCGTGCAACAGCTAGTCTAAAATAAAATAAAAAGAACTCATTATTTTTCTTAATATACATACTTAAAGACGACTAAGGTTTTCCTTACCTACTGTAATAAATTGTATTTCAGGTAAGCAACGATGAGTCCTGGACAGACGTGAACTTGAACGAGGAGGGCGAGCGAGGTCCCGCAGGACTCAGAGACGCGGGACGTCAAAGGGACATTCACGGAAACGCACACGAAGGTATATTAGATAGAATGTCCCAAAGTGTCAGAATGTCCGTTGTTCCATAATGTTTAAGTTTCTCATCATGTCAATAGAGATACACACACTTTATGTGGGGACACAAAGTACATATTATCGCTCCTTAAAAACTAAAGGGCCACAAATCGAAATTACACTTTTTACAAGAGAGCTAATCGTAAAAAATTAAATTATATTTTGTCTATTTTTTTTCTTATTAAATACATAGCAAATATATGCATATTATACATCGTTAGAAGCGTATTTTTAAGTAGCATTAAATGTTTTAAGTAATTTTATAATAAACTGAATACTAGAAGAGATATAAGCGTATAAGTTACTTTTGAATATATAAAAAATGATCAAAATATACTAAATTTGGAATAAAACAACTCATGAAATGAAGTCTTTTTGCAACATGAAGGATAGATTATATTTTTGCAATAAAAACATTTTTGGATTTTATGTTTTATGGCCCTTTAGTTTTTAAGGAGCGATATGTCTATCTCTATTTTTAGCCAAGTACTACTTGGCTCATTCAAAGTCTCTCCCTTGGGGAGGTTAACATATTTGAAACGTATACAATATACATTGATTACACAAATTAAACTAGCTGTTGCACGCGACTTCGTCCGCGTAACTTCATAAAATGCCTACGTTAGTCGCTGATAAAACAGGCCCCTTATAGGTGAGAGAATTTTCAAAATCGGTCCAGTAGTTTTGAGTTCTCTCCTCTCTTTATAGTCGATAACAGTGTGACGGGTTTGCTTGTCGTTTTCAGACGAAGAGAAACACGAAATGAGCACCGAAAGTCACAACCACATGCGCCGACGGCACCAGGGCGGCAGAAGTGCGTTGGGGGCCCAAAGGCACGTGCACAC
Organism: Synanthedon vespiformis; assembly: GCA_918317495.1. Lineage (NCBI taxonomy): Eukaryota > Metazoa > Arthropoda > Insecta > Lepidoptera > Sesiidae > Synanthedon > Synanthedon vespiformis. The sequence continues at coordinate 368,574 of OU906966.1, forward strand.
GGACAGCGAAGCGAGCGAGGCGACCGCCGTGATGGGCACGGGTGAGCCGGGCGCGTCCCGCGAGGCGTCGCTCACTCACAAGCTGGAGACGGCGCTGGGCCCCGTGTGCCCACTGTTGCGCGAGATCATGCTCGACTTCGCCCCGTTCCTCGCCAAGACGCTGGTCGGCAGCCACGGGCAGGAGCTGCTGATGGAGGGCCTGCAGACGTTCAAGGCGAGCACGTCCGTGGTGGAGCTCGTGATGCTGCTCTGCTCGCAGGAGTGGCAGAACTCGCTGCAGAAGCACGCAGGCCTCGCCTTCATCGAGCTCATCAACGAGGGCCGGCTGTTGTCGCACGCCATGCGCGACCACATAGTGCGCGTGGCCAACGAGGCGGAGTTCATCCTGAACAGGATGCGAGCGGACGACGTGCTCAAGCACGCCGATTTCGAGGTTGGTAATTAATCCTTTGAGCTTACTCATACTCACGAGGCTCAAGTCCAATCTGTCATACTGTGCAGTAGAACTGTTTAGTTGGAATTTTTTTGTCCCAATAGAAAGTTTCATTCTATTCTAAGGTTTCTCTATTCTATGAATATTTTTTTTTTATATAAGTAGCGCCACCTAGTCTCATGTATGTACAAACTTCGTGCCTACTATTCGGTCAAGATTCAACGCAATAAATAAGTTTGTTAATTGAGCGCTAGATGGCGGCAGTGAGCAAGATAAAAGCAAATATTTATGTGACAATCAATACTGATTATAACAGCGGTGTGAGTAGGTTAGGTGCTGTGTAATTTCCGAAACAATAAAAATTAAAAGTTTGAGATATAAAATTAGTGTAAATTTAAAAGAAACAAGGCGGCATTCCACACAGAGTATGAAAGATGATGGATAAAAGAAAGTACATATTATTATGATGAATAAATGTGCAAGAGCATAAATAGCGAGTACTTAAATGAAAGAGAATAGTATTGAAGGGATTGAAAAAAAAATACTCTGCAGTCGCTGTGCGCCGCTACGAGCGCCGAGCGGGCGGAAGAGGAGCGCACGTGCGAGCGTCTGATCGGCGCCGCGCGACGCCGCGACTCTGCGGCGGCGGCGCGTCTGCTTGACAAGCTGCGCCACGCGGCGGCGCAACAGCACGGCGCGGCGGCGCGCTACTGGAAGCTGGACTCGTGGGAGGACGACGCGCGCCGCCGTCGTCGTCTCGTGCCGGACGCCAGGGGGCACTCGCACGCGGCGGCCGCGCTCTCGCCGGCGGCCTCTACGCCGCGCGACGCCATAGCGCACGCCACGGAGGAGCTGCACGCCCGACTCGGGGCCGCGCGCGGGGCCTCCATGCCGCCGCCCGCCTCCGACCTGCTCGACGACGCCGATCTGCTGCTAGACGACCGCGAGATCGACGCCGACCTGGCAGGTGAGATCTCCTCTCATTCCAACACCAGTCACAAAAGAGTGATCTGGTCTGTGACATCATAGCTCCCGAACGGGTGGACCGATAATTGGCTATTTGAAAAGATTTAAAATATACAACAAGTTGTGGTTATCCTATCAGAAAATTGCGTAAAAAAACATAATATGTCACTTTATTTTAAGCTTGCAAATTATGTATATGAAAAAAAATATAATTTTTGAAATTTTATCTGCAACCGAAACGCCCTGTGATTGGTTGCAACTCTAATGACGTCATACGCTAGTAAACATTGCTTGAACGCGATTGATTGTAGTTGTTTAGTAGCGTGTGACGTCACATGTATCAAAGACGAGCGCCATTACAGAAACAGCGTTTTTGAAAATTTAAACTTTAACATTGATTTTTAGTGGATCTCCCGGAAATATCAAAGTATTGTGCTTATTAAAAATTAAAATAATTAATTAATTATTAATTAGTGTGCTTATTTAAAATGATTTTTTAAAATGAGTCAAATAGCGGATTCGGTGTCTTGTACAAAAGTAACACGTGATTGAGTTGGTCCAACAATACCTAAAAGGGTCGTTGCGGATATAAAATCTTCAACATACGCGGACGATACTGACGCGGTATTTTTGGAGGATGACATCCTCTTAAGTTTCAATGGGCTCCACTGATTGAGAGTTGACCGGCGGCACTTTTCGCAGGCCCCGTGAACATAAGCAGTCGCGCGCGACTCGTGGCGCCCGGAGTTGCGGCGCCGGGCACCGTCTCGCTCACCTCCACTGAGCTCTACTTCGAGGTGGACGAGGAGGACCCAGAGTACAAGGCCATCGATCCAGAGGTACGTATTACGTGTACACACACATGAATCTCCTTTTAGCGCCAAGTTGTCACAGGCCGCCCCGACAATTGTCCAATAGGACCCCCGGGCCCCGCCCGGTCAGAAGCAGAATCGTTAATTTTTACACAAACCACACTAGTGTTATGGAGCTACGTGATACGATTTAGTGTGATATTGCACAAATTTTGCGCAATTTTCGCCTGTCCCTCAGCAGAGCCGTTTATATAATAAGCCTGCCGATCAATCGTCGACTCTTGGCCCTTGCTTGACCCCCTTGGACTTCGCACAAATAAAAAAAAATGTCTTCCTCCGTCTAAGGGAAATAATAAAAAAAAAAAATTCCAGACGTTTTCATTTTTATTTATATACTAGCTGTTGCACGCGACTTCGTCCGCGTATTTTTATAAAATATAATATAATACATTCGTGTCTGTGAAACCATGGACATGGAAATACACATACAAAATTTCAACCCAATCGGTCAAGCCGTTTAGTAGTTGACATACCGACAGCAACGCCACCTACCGGGTCTAATTGTATTTTTAAATCATCCAGGAAACCATCGAAATAGCCATATAAAATTTCAACCCAATCGGTCAAGCCGTTTAGTAGTTATGTGAAAAAGATAAGTATACGGAAGAATAATTCTTCCTACCCGTTCTCCTATTACCCGTTTTCCCGTAGGAATGAAACATTTTCCCGCGGTAAAAAATAGCCTATGTTCATCACGGATAATGTCGGCCTCTAATGGTAAAAGAATTTTTCAAATCGGTCCAGTAGTTTCGGAGCCTATTCTATACAAACAAACAAACAATCAAATCTTTCCTCTTTATAATATTAGTATAGATAAGAGAGGTTACATACGTTTAAGCCGAACTCATCCGATATATTTTAGAATCATCTTTTTCAAAACTTATTAACAAAATTCTGAGAGATTCACATCCGAAAGTCAAAAATATTACCTATATTTTGACATATTACGTTTCATAGGCGTAGATAATTATTTGTTATACGTACACGAGAAACATTTTCAAAAGGTCTCTTAGAAACGATCGAGAAGTATTAATTTGCATTATTACTTAAGGCTGTATGTATATCTAGTCAATAAATTGAACATTTTATCGCTCGTTAATATATTTTTTGTAAGGTGAAGCCATTAAACAAACGTTGTAAATTATATGCAGTACGGAGACAATCGTTATGACAAAACGCCTCTCAAATAAGGTGTGACGCGAGATCTTTGTTCAGTAATTTATAAAGGCTGGTTTGTGTGTTCAGGGAGTAGTAAAATTAAAATTATATCGTTTGACGTACGCACGTAACGTCGCAACTGTCGCTCGAGTTTCCAATAGAAATTGAACCTTAATCGCAGTAGAAATAGAGTTTATTTTTGAAGATGCACGTCAGTTGAATAGGGTTGTTTGCATACGAGACTGCGTGCGATATCGATACTCGGTACAGTCGTGTAATATAGGCGGGTAACCGAATATGAGGCACTTAGATGCACGAACAATGCGGCCCCGCGGCGGTCCTCCTTATGAGGCGCCATACTAGTGTTGTAAATATCGATTCATTTCTTAAACAAGTATAATTTATTTGCCTAATTTGGCACACACGCAAGTTAAAAAGTATACAAGTTAAGGAGAAATCGGGTTACGCTTGTACAGATTTTCAACTTGTGTGCATTAGTAGGTAGGTACAGTCGGAGTAGGAAAAGGTTCGTCACCTTAAAGACAACCTTAAAGGCAATTGTTAGTCATGCTAAAACCTCATTTCAAACGTTTGTCAGTTGTCTGCTTAATGCTTAATTACAAAAAGCACTAAGAGTCTACGATTTTGATAAACGAATGAATTTGAAAACTGACGAAGGTTTTCGTACCCTGACTTTACAAACGAATTCGTATAGCTTTCTTCGGCAACTTCTAGTCTACAATCCGTTGTGTGATTCCCGTAACACAAGTTTATTATGGTTTAGATGCCTTGCTTGACATTTACATAGAAATGTTTTGAGTTTGCGTGCAATTAATTATAACAATATTAGCTGTGCCCGCGACTTCGTTCGTTTTTTGAAAATCTCTCAGGAACCTGACATTAATCCAGATATAATAAACTATATGTATGGCAAATTTCATCCAAATCATTAAGCCGTTTTAGTGTTACTGAGTAATAAACATACAAACTTTCACATCTATATTTACGATGTGTTATGGACTAAGCGCTTTGAAACATCCTTTATAATGCGCACTGTCAAGGTTTGGAACTCCCTGCCGGCGTCTGTATTACCGAGCTCATAATATTATAACCCTAATCTTTTCAAAGTTCGAGTAAGGAATAGGCATATTCTGGGTGAGCTCGCTTCATCATAGGCCTCATCCTTGCTACTCAGCTTGTTGTTGGCCAAGAGCAAACCCATCTCTAATAAAAAAAAAATTCGCTACGACAGTACGAATAAATTATGTATCGATATCGATAATCGATAGGAACGTGTGGGGCATCTCTCGAGCCTCAGACAGTGGGACAATGGCGTCCCGCCGCGCGCTGCGTGTCACAGTCCACGGGGGGCGCTCGACTCAACTTGAGCCGTTTTGAGGGTTTGCTCGACTTTTGAAAGCCTTTATTGCTTTGTCTGTCTAGCACGGTTAAACCTGGCCTCCAAAATATACTATGAATATTGTAGCTTGAGCTCTGGTGAAGAATATCGGCTACTTCTTGACTATCTACTGCGACAGCTTAGGTTAAATCAATGCACCAATAAAATTGTGATATAGGACTTAGTTCTGTTAACATACCAATCACGTAACAGCAAACTAAACTCAAGACTTGTAATATTGTGGGAATTATGTACAACATAAGTAAAAGTTGTATTTTAACATTTTTTTCTGAAATTTTTGACGCGGAATACTAAAACTTTATCAACTCGATGATAGACTTGCATAATAAATAATGACGAGTTAGTTTAATAAATAAACGCGCTGTCTAAACACACACGGGATTAATTATATTTGAATCTAGAAGATAATAGTATACCTAATACCTTGATAATACTAAATTTAAAAAAAATGTAGTTTCTATTGTGACAGATGTAAAAACGTTTCTGGTTGTAAGTATGTAGTGTAAAACATCGAAATACAGTTATAACGTGAACAATTAAACGGTGACATTTGCTCGTAAGAATTTAATTGCTGTTTAACATTTTACTTACTTTGCACATTTTTATGACGTTCGTTTACAAGAAAATCGTATATTTAATATGCACATAATAGCTTTATTAGTGCATAATATTTTGAGAGGTTCGCTCAATAAAATTATGAATGCAAACTGTTCGAATCGAGGTCTAACACGGGGCATTCGTATGCAATATTTACTTAACCGTCGTCGATTCGAAATAAACGCGCCTTCTAGGGCCTGTCACGTTCTGGGACGTGTGGCTCGCAAGTCACAGGAGGTAGCGATTATAGCTATCTCTCCACGTACTTATCGTATCTGTCACTAACAAGCTGCACGATTATCTTGCATAATTATAGGGAACCAATCTTTGATAAAGGATGCTTTAGATTCAGGGTCTCGAACAAAATCACTTCGAAAAAGTATCCACTGGATTTTTTTATACATCTTATCATTTTCTCGTTAATTTCTGATAAAAAAATATGAATAATGTAAATGTTGCATGACTGATTTGAATCTTGACATTTAGTAATAATGGTTCAAGTTGTAACACGTGCTCAGCGTAACGACAACTTTGTAAAACTAATTTGAAATATCACCCCAAGCTGTGAGTGCGGTGATATTCTACTATGCCACTTTTAGTGAAGCAACCCGGAATCCAGTGTATATCCTTTATCAAAGGAACCAATAATCCCTCTCGTAAATTTACCCGATTTCGATTGCGAGTTGTCGCTATAAAGCCGGCAGGCTTATTATCTAAACGTCTCTGCTGAGCGACAGACGAAAAATGCGAAAAAATTGTGCAATATCACACTAAATAGTAAATTTTTACACAAACCACACTAGTCTTAGGAGCTACGTGATACGATTTAGTGTGATATTGCACAAATTTTTCGTCTGTCGCTCAGCAGAGGCATTAAGATAATAAGTCTGCGGGTCTCTACTAGAGATAGCCTCGGGACGAGTGGCATAACAAGAAGAGTTCTTGCCGCGAGCCAAGGTTTTACGTGACTTGATCCAAACGAGAGAGCCATTAAGAGAGCCATTGAATTTTATTTCTCTTGATGTCCATGGCCAAAGAAGCCTCATCCATGCGAGTGGTGTGTGTAGTGGAGTAGTTTATACTATACATAACTAGCTGACGCCCGCGACTTTGTCCGCGTTGAAAAAGAAAAAAGTATAGGTTACTGTCTGTGTCCCGTACATCTAACTAAATGTTTATATACCAAGTTTCATAAAAATAAGTTAATTCGTTTAAGAGTTATGGAGAAACATACATACATACATACTCTGGACAATACATACAGTCATACATACATTGATTATACTCTGGACAAACAAATATCATACGGTGCTTGTATCGCTAAAGGCTAGTAAACTGAGAGACTGAGAAAACTATGGCTTAGGTTGAGACCTGCTGCCTCAATATGTGGCTATTGTGTGGCACAAATGGAGTCGCATTAACTTCCCCAGTTGAGAAGCTTACTGGTATGTTTAGGCTGGTCAAATTTAAACCCAGCTTAAGTGTTTGGCATATATATTTGTCTATTGCAACGTACAACAGCTACTAGCGACCAGGGGCCCTAGACAAAGTAACCAATCGAAAACGATAACGAAGTTCGAAAACAATCAAATGTATGGGATTGACATAAGCCTTCGCTAAATCACGTGATACTTCTCATACATTTTAACGATAACGAAGTTCGTTATCAAGCCCCAGTTGTCAAGTTGCATCCATCCATAGGGATTCGTAGAAACCATACGAATAAAGCAGAATTCGCAGTAGCTAAAGCTTGGTTGAGCCACATTTAAAACCGCTTAAACTCATCACTTGCGCCACGCCGCGATTATCCAAACTGTATCCGAGATATTATTTATTGCAACTAATTTAACCGTTTTCAAAGATTGTAAATTGAATTCGTAATGGCCCATTTTATTTGTTTATGCTAATGTCCCGTTTTAATTATCGAAGTCGCGGTCACGGGTGGCTTGCGCGAGAGCGGGACAAAGAAAAAAAATGGAATTCCTGCCACGCTGTCGTTGTTTGAATACGACATCGATTTATTGGTGCATATATCATAATTAACATGTTCGAAAATTAATCATAGTGGGTTTTTTTCGTGAAACTCTTAAGTTAACGGCGCGTTAGAAAACGTCTTGTGGGTGGCATCTAGGCAGAGCGTATTAAATGTCTGATGACCGATTAAAATTATGAGTGAATTTATCGTTTTGTCTTCTAGTTATGGCTGTCATGTTGTAATTGAATTATTCATAAAGGTTAAACACTACAGAGTGATACACGATATGTTATCGATTAGCCTATTTCATTATGCACCACAGCATTTATATTACGTCGTTGTATACCTAGTATAATTGAAGTAATATGAGAATATACTTGATCCCGATTGGGGTGTTACATACACCCCAATCAAGACGAACCAGGACACAATACAAAGATTAGAAGGTATAAGAAATCTATATTTTAAAGTCCTATTTATTTTATTTTGTCATTCATTTATTAATTTGATATAGCAAATAATTTAAATCCCTTGAGACAGTAACAGAAATTCACGAAGAGTCCACAGTGAAATTTTTAAGTCGATTACCATAAGTTTAAAAAATATATAATGAAATACCAATATTAATTATTTTGTTTCATCAAATGTAGTGTAATCTATTTAAAAAGTGTATTTTTGTACCTAATGCAATATTTTTGTACTACCTATGATTTATTTATTTCAATAAAAATGGTTGTTTGAAAAACGGAGTTGCATTGCACCTTGGTATTATAATAAGCTTATTAAGAACCATAAAGTACACAGTAGATGAGCTTTGAATGTTTGCCTCGGGACGTGTAATTTGCAATAATATGGTGATACGTATGAGAAATAAAACGTCTGTGATCGGTAAACTTAGGAATAACTACAATAGTCGCATTTATATCACGTTAAAAGTCATATAAGCTGTTGAAATTGGCAAACAGTTAAAAGGTCACCGAATTGTCGAACTACTAAGTATAATGAGCCATAGCGTTGGGACGCAATATACATATATTATAGTCCGGTATCCCTCACCTGGATTTTTTTCTGATTACTAACAGGCTGAAACTCCATAAGTAGCTTCGGTTTGCCGAGACCTTTTTCCTCTGCGAAAATTCTCAATAGAGGTAGCTAAAGTAGTGTGCAGTCGTAAACAACTTCCAAGCGAAGGACTGGGAAAACGTACCACACAATTTGTAGGACTATGCCGCCATTTTATTAGACAAATGTTAACTAAGCTGCAGACAAAAAATCAGCTGTTTAGTAATCCCATCTCTCCCAAAAAACCACTCCCAATATATGAAAATAACGAGGTCATAAAAATTATTACTAACTAGCTGATTTTTTGTCTGCAGCTTAGTAAATATTTGTATAATAATCCTACAAATTGAGTGGTACGTTTTCCCAGTACTACGCTTGGAAGTTTTTTACGGCTGTTAACTCCTTTAGCTACCTCTATCGAGAATTTATGCAGAGGAAAAAGTTGTTCGTCTCGGCAAACCCAAGCTACTCACGAAGTTTCAGCCTGTTAGTAACCAGAAAAAATCCAGGTAAGGGACTCTGGACTATTATTTCTGATTGTTAAATGGAGAGATTTATTTTTACTACTCAATCATAAGAGATTCCAAATTGATTGACATACAAAATATGTAACCAAGTTACGATATTTATTATGTTACTACCAGTTCCCACGTCATCGGTGACGGAGGCTGGACGTCGCGTCATCAATAAACGTATGCGGTCATTTTGACAGCTTCTGGAAGCCGTGCTTTTGACACGTGTCATTACAAGTTCCCAACTGACATTTGTTGCTTATTGTTTTATTTTATTTTTAATACGCCACTACGATAAAACGTTAAGACGCTGACTTTAAATATTTTTAAAGTAGATATCTTAAACTTAGTTTATTTTTAAGTTAAATTCGGCAGGCATCCTGACGGTGACTTAGTGGGATGACTTAGTGATAAGGAAAGTATCTATAAATAATATAAATAAATAACTTCACGCATTACACACAGCACCATCTAGTTCCACAGTAGGCCAACTACTGACCAGACAATTGACATATTATGAATACAAAACATCCATGAATCAAGTACAAGGGTAAAATGTCATGTTAACACAATAGAAACAGTGTCCCTAGCAGGATTCGAACCGACGACTGTTTGGTTAACAGGTAGGGTCACTAGACCAAACGTGTCGTCAAATAATATACTTACACAGTATGTTAAAATAATGACAACGCGACACTCGCAGTTTATATTATGAATATTTTGAAGATTATCGTGTCCCGTCCGTTTGTCTGTCTGTCTGTCCGTCCGTGCTGTCAGTGGCGATTCTTTTTTTAATTTACAACCGGTGTACGTTACATGCAGGTATTTAGGCGCCAGATGTGTCGATGCGATAAGACGCACAGTACAAATAAAAGCCATAGCCAGTAACTGAACTAAAGACTACAAATTTTAAAGTGAATTCCAGCTCAAAGGTACTCGAGTGCGATTACAACAAATGATTGTTTTAAACACAAGGGACTGGATCAAAAAACGTATTCATCACTCGTAAATATTCATCTCTCTGTATATAAAAAAATCGTGTCACTGTCAATAAGCTACGTGCAATTTGGTCCAACCTAAAAGATAGGATCGTTTTTAATTAGAACCCGGGCGAAGCCGGGAGCATGTAGCTAGTTTATGATATATTTAAATAAAAAGGTAAAATTTACCTTGTATACTCCGAGAGTATATTAAGCATTATTTAATGTATATTAAGCAGCCAAAAACAAGTTTCTTCTTCAAATATTACGCTTTATTTATTCAAAATCCACATTATTTATGCGATTATTTAACTCATTCACAAGCCTTGTGGCTTTAATAAAAGTAACTATTCTTTACAACATAATTAACATTACTTAATAATACCTACTGCTAGTATAGTAGTTACCGTGGGTGTTGGTTGTTGATTTGGGATGGGCCACGACCGCCCGCTGCGTATTATATTCTGCTCTACTACTATCGATACTGCGCATACGCAGGCCCATCACTATTCCGTTTAAAAATTTACTCGGAGTCTTTCTCGCCTAAAATTTGAATCACAGATTCGCCCTCGCCATACTTCATTTCAGGCGTCATCATTGGGAAGAGTGAGCTCACTCTTCCCGCCATAGTCGATTGTAGAAAGCAGTGAGCGGTTGACGTTGCGTTTGCGTACAGACATTTATTACGTGGACAGTTTTCAGAAGCACACGGCGCATCTGTGATTTAAATCTTTGGTTCTCACATTTAAAAAAGGATATTATTTAGTTGCTTTATAGATACTCTCTGTGTTCGTTGCTAGCTATCAGTAATTGGACCGTCACCCTGTCTGTTGATCTGAACATTAAAAAAAGCGAACACAGAATTATCAGTTGAATTAGAAATAAAATATTATTGCAATTCAATTCCCAGTCCAAAAATTCAATTCAAAGGAAAATAAAGGAAAAGGAAGTAAGTGATCATTACCGAGAAAGAGAGGACAGAGAAAAATTTATTTCTTTTAAATAAAAAACATATAAAAAAAGCTTTTTAAGCTTTTTAAAAGCTTTTTTAAACGTAGCTTTAAATTCCTCGTAATGTTCTCTCTCTCGCGGGATATTCTCATCAATATCAATATACTAATAATAAATCTGTAGGGGTCGGTCATGGAGTAAGTAATTTACTTTGGTTTTCAGAGATATCGTGTTTATAGGCTCTATACATGACACTGAAACTAAATTGGCCATTTTTAGAATTTTTTTCTGTATGTATGTATGTATGTTGCTCCATAACTCTTAAACGAATTAACCGATTTTCATGAAACTTGGTAGATAAACATTTGGAAGTACGGGACACGTGTTAGGGTACTTTTTAATCTTTTTTAACGCGGACGAAGTCGCGGGCAACAGCTAGCTAGTGTTTACTAAAATTAACCACAAAAATAACCGTAACTCACCTCAACCATTCGGCTACGAGTTGGTCGTATAGTTTATTATTAATGACACAACTTTTTAATTAGTCACCGAGCTTATTTAACCAACGTAGCCATAATTGCCTTGGTAACATACCAGCGCGGGAATTCGTCAGACACGTTAGGCATCCGGGCGCGCTCCCGGGGGCGCCATCGAAGCCCTAATTGCCGCCAACGGAGCGCTAAACCGGGGGCGGAACCGACCCGAACGGTACATAATTGATACTGTAGTAAAAAAACAAGTAAACCTTTGCCATTCACTCACGTGTTCTTGGTTATAAATAGGAAATGAGATGTTCAGCTAATGTTTTACGTCTATCTATAGAGAGAGAGAGAGAGAGAGAGAGAGAGAGAGAGACATGTTATTTAAAACTGCCCAAATATGCCCCGCCACGTTGCCTATCTAAAATTGTAATAAATATAATAAAAAAAAATACAGGCCTACATAATTATGTATGTATAATGAACTTGGTATAAAAAACATTTAGACGTACAGGACACAGGATTAAACAGGACACGCCAGCTAGTAAGTAACCTGCATCAATAAAAATGCGCGATGCGGCATCCGTACCGTACGTTATTATAGATATAATAATTATTCAACACAATGAAACGCCACTCGTATACTCTAACCGAATATTGATAAATGGAAATATTTAGCATATCGGCGCCGACATTTCGACACGTACAAGAACCTCGGTAAGTGAATAAACCTCGAACAATGGTCGCCACTGCTTTCTGTGACGGCGACAAGAGCATCGTATGCTTAATGTTCCTGGAACTCATATTGGAGACTTAAAGCCGTGTGAAAAATGTCTTTCACTAATGTTTAATTCAGACTATCTTCGCATGATGTCACCGTCACGTATGTACTGTACATATAGTGTATAGGTAAATGATGTAGCTACAATTTCGTTCAAGTGTCACAGTGTATTGTCTAAGAGTGCAGTTTTTAAATACTCATGTTTCTTAGCCTTTTTAGCCATTTATCAAAAATTACATTTCTATCTGTACTAATATTATAAAGAGGAAAGATTTTAATGTTTGTTTGTATAGAGTAGGCTCCGAAACTACTGGACAGATTTGAATAATTCTTTCACTATTAGAAGCCGACATTATCCGTGATGAACATAGGATACTTTTTACCGCCGGAAAATGCTTCATTCCTACGGGAAATTTAAAATAAATGTAAATACTGGCGGCTTGGCCCGGAAGATAGCGAGCGCCATGTATCCAAAATACGGTAGATGGCGTTATATACTTTTCTACGCGGACAAAGTCGCGAGCACCAGCTAGTATTAAATAAGTAGAAACATTTTCCTTTTATAACCCAAATCTTTATAAAGGTCTCGTGGAATAGGCTATTATCTGAGTTAGCTCGCTCCATCTTCGTCCTGGTTTTTCTTGCACGCAGTCGCGGGCGCCAGCTGTAAGTAGTTAATAATAAAAATCGATTCTTTGGAAGAAAGTAATTGATTCGCGGAAGATAGAAAATACTCTATTCACTGTCTCCGTTTAAAAAGCTTCAATCAAGCAATCAATCAGAAGTAGGAAGGCAATTTGGTGCATGCACAAAGCGAATTGGCGATAGCGCGTGGCCGCCGCGGGCTACGCGGCGGGTGGCCCTTAGCCTCAGCCAGCCACAGCCAACTCTCACCGCTATAACTGGCTGTTGCACGCGACTTCGTCCGAGTAACCTTATAAAATATAAGTAGCCTATGTTAATCGCTAGTGCCTAATATAGCAGGAAACTGTTGAGCATCTTTTGCTCCAGTGCCCCAGGTCTGCAGTTGAGCGACTCAACTTGGAAATTGAAATAGATGAAAAAGTTTAGATAGACAAATTTTTTTTGCAAAGTTATTATGCAAAATACAGCTAAATAAATCTATTTAAGAAAAAAAATTTAATACCGATAAAAAAGATCCTTGATTGGTAGGTGCGGGTCACTCCGCACTCCACCCTCAAATATAAAATTGGCTGTCATTTATAAAATTAATAATAATAATAATTAATAATAATATTAATGTAGATAATATTGTATTGCAATTTATTTATGAATTTTATTATTGTAAAAAAATGAATGAAAATAAACTACTCCAGAGGGTGAAAAAAAACCTTTAGGGGAAATTATAAATATATATATATATATAGCTTTCAAACAGTGAAATAATTTTTTTCGGAGCCTATTCAATTCAAAGAAAATATTATTTTAAAACTTAGTCCATGTTACCCTCTGAGTATGAAAATCTATTTTCTTTTTCAATTGTTCCTTGAAAACCCTTTCACTTTTGCCGCCGGTATTAAAAATGAACCAGCAAAAAATGGAAGTTAAATCGTAGTAGCGACTACCGTATTGATTTAACTATAAAATCAATCACTAAGAGATATTTTAATGAGACTCCCATTAAAATGGAAAGAGTCCGATACTTGCTCATCTATTACGCCGTCAAACTTTATCCTGCATTCTTGGCGCTCATTACTCATTATTAAAACTGGCTACCGTTACATAATTATAACTGCTCGGAAGGAATAGACACGGCGCGGCGCATGCGCAGGCGCATCCCGACTATTCGTTGCGGGCATTCGCATTAATGATGATTGCGGGATAATATTTTCCATTATCCGATTGGCATTGCCGACGAACAAGTAGTTTTCCGTTAATTTTTCAATTACTTAATTGTTCCAAACTGTTCTACTATTTGTTCTACTATAGAACAGTTGGGATAAAAAAATTCCAACTAGTTCTACTACACAGTACTTATGACAGATTGGACTCGAATAATTTTAATGAAACATGTCCAAACTGTTCTACTATTTTTTTTAAATAGAACAAAATAATAAAAAAAAAACTTGCAACGAGTTCTACTAAGATGGTGAGTAAGATTTAAGGTCGTTTAAGAGTGATGGAGGAACATACATACATACATACATACATACAGAAAAAAATTCTAAAAATCGCCAATTTAGTTTCATATCATGTATAGAGCCTATATACACGATATTTTTGAAAACCAAGTACATAATTTGTATAATTATATATTATTAGTAATAGAAGATTGATGATATACATGTCGTGGGCAGATCGTAAAGTATGAAATCAAAAATCTTTCACCATAAAGTCAAAAATAGGTGCTACGAGAAGCGGAGCGAAGCAAAGCGAGGAGGAGCGTGTTAGGTTTACATGGAAATAAATTTGGGGAGCCAAGCGAAACGGAGCGGAGTGAGGCGACCATTTCAGTTTTAACAGAAATATGATCTGCCCAGGAATATCATGATATGCCCAATTCTACGATGTGGCAACGACATACATACATTATCTAATGTAACGACGAAGTATGTGAAATTTTTTAAATGTGGATTATCATCCTGGATAACACAGGATTCTTTTTATTCCGGCAACTAGTGGCATGTTAAAAAAGTGTACTGTCTATTCTGTCGAACGTTATATAATCTGTGCTTGTTTGTAATTGGTAATTTATATGTAAAACGATGCGCGGGCGCGTCAATCATAATTCATAAACGAACAGCGCTGTGGGCTGCGCACTTTATGCCCATTTTTTTTTTAAGTACACCCGCAATTTATTTACGTTGTTTCAATAAGCTCTTGTTTAAAATTATTTAGAACTAAGTATATGAGTGTAGCACGCGGCTTGGCCCGCGTGACTTTATAAAAAACTAGCTGTTGCACGCGACTTCGTCCGCGTAACTTTATAAAATGTAATACATTCGTGTCTGTGAAACCATGGAAATACACATAAAAAATTTCAACCCAATCGGTTCAGCCGTTTAGAAGTTATATGTGAAAAAGATAAGTACGGAAGGATAATTCTTACTACCCGTTGTCCTATTACCGGTTTTCTCGTAGGAATGAAGCATTTTCCTGTAGGAATGAAGGTAAAAAGTAGCCTATGTTCATCACAGATAATGTCGGCTTCTAATGGTAAAAGAATTTTTCAAATCGGTCCAGTAGTTTCGGAGCCTATTCTATACAAACAAACAAACCATCAAATCTTTCCTCTTTATAATATTAGTATAGATATGGAACTATAGATAAGATTTCAATTGGGTTTTTGAATTATTATATTTTTTTTGTGATAAATAGAAATATCATATAATATGTACATATATGTTTTATAACGAAACTACATATTTTCTTCTTTTTTTTCGGAATAATTCAAAAGTTTTATCAAAATTTATCGATTTTATCAATTTTTAATTAATAGAAAAAAAAATTAAGTTTTTTTTGCATTAAATATCAATATTACCTATATACCTTTTTGTCATTATACCTTTTTGACAATTGGGAATTTGACAAAAAAAAAATTACTGAAAAAAGAAATTATAGGCCACTGAAAAATTTACCAGCCATAACGCCATAATTATAAATAATAAAGTTTTAAAATACATTAAAAAAAAAAAAATTTTTTTTTCAAATTCCCAATTGTCATTATACCTAGACCACAGAGTTAGTCCCTTTTTTTTTATTAGAGATGGGTTTGCTGTTGGCCAACAACCAGCTGGGTAGCAAGGGAGAGGCCTAAAATGGAGCGAACTCACCCAGAAGATGCCTATTCACTCGAACTTTGAAAAGATTAGGGTTATATGAACTCGGAAACACAGACGCAGGCAGGGAGTTCCAAACCTTGGCGGTGCGCATTATTAAAGGATGTTTTAAAGCGCTCGGTTCGAAAAGGGGGGATTTCGACAAGATGAGGATGGTAACCAGCCGTACGTCTGTATGTCCGATGGAAGAAAAGGGAAGGCGGTATGAGCTCATGTGATTACGTCCCCTTCTGGGACCACCCCACAGGGCGACAGATGACCTCGTGTGCATATAAGTCAAGTATGCCAGGTGCCTCTCCTCGTTGTTGGGAAGTCACGAACTTGACGGTGACCTTCGCACACGTTGGAGGTCTAATTGGAAACATGTGTTGCGTCTCAATTATATGTTTATCTGTTTTAGATTCATCCACTGAGCGCCTGTTTCACCAACGTCAAGTAATTCAGAAATATTTTTCTGTTTTATTGAATTTTGCACTCGGTTTAGTGCATCCATCGATAGCCGATTTTTTATCATTATTTTCTATTAAATGTTTGGGACGTTTACCGTACAAACAAAGAAGGTATATTAGCTCCATTATCCCCGGTTACCGGTGACTTTAAATGACAGTTTAGCCTACTTGACGTTTGTGAAACAGGCGCTAAATCTAAATAAGCTATGATTTTAATCGTATATATTTTTTACATCGCAAGTAAAAAAGTCTCAATTCAATTTTTACCATCATTATTGTCTCTCAAAGGTTTCGAAAATCAGTACTAATAATAATAATAAATGTGTAGGGGTCGGTCGTGGAGTAATTTACATTGTTGGAGTATATCGTGTATAGTATATAGGCTCTATACATAATACTGAAACTAAATTGACCATTTTTAGATTTTTTTTTCTGTATGCATGTATGTATATATGTTCCTCCATCACTCTTAAACGAATTACCCGATTTTCATGAAACTTGGTAGATAAACATTTAGAAGTATGGGACTTTTTATCTACAACAGCTAGTACTTAATAAATAAACTAAAAGAAGTCTTTGTTGCTGCTTTTATTTTTTACTAGCTGTGCCCGCGACTTCGTCCGCGTGAAATAGTGACTATAGGTATTTTTAATTGTTTACAATAAAAATACTAATTAACTCTAAAAAGAATATTCTAAAGCCGACAATAGTCGTATGTCACACGTGACACTAATCATCTTTCAAAACCCCGAGCGCAAAGAGTTTCCATACAAATGACGATACTTCCATGCAAACTTTTATCTCCCCTTTCAACCCCTTACAACCCTTTTTTCGCATTAAAAAGTAGCCTATGTCCTTTCTGAGGTTCTAGACTACCTGTGTACCAAGTTTCATTTAAATCGGATCAGTAGTTTTGGCGTGAAAGCGAGACAGACAGAGTTACTTTCGCATTTATAATATTGGTAAGGATACACACAGTAAATCTCAACATACAATTATATAACTCGAGAACTATAGGCGATGGTTGACTTAAAAAATTTACACATCAGAATATTTTCATTGCGTTTTATCAGCCCATACTTATCACGTCGAATTACTTATGCACTTTACGAAAAAAAAAGCGTCCACAACCCAGATGTTATCATTAGGGACCCGAATTTACATAAAAGCTGTACGAATGAACGTTAAAATATAACATAAGTTAAAAAGAAATCAATATAGTATTTATCCATATTTATCTTAGCAACAACTAGAGGTTTAAGAAACAGGGCAATAATAATAATATGTCCAAATTACCACAGACATTAAATACGTTTGAATCTAAATTAATTTATATATGTGTACGTGTAATTTCAAACTTTCCACGGAATGTCCGAGAGACGCCGCGGGGCATTCGACTGCCTTCGTTTTTTATTTGAACAAGCCCGAGGTGGAAACAAATGAAATAAAAGTCTTAGCAGCGGATGGTCAGAGTGGTATGATGGATGGTGAGCGCTCGGCGGGGGCGGGACGGACGATTAAAAAACTATAAGCGATACTGGCCTGTGTCTGCCACAATTTGTATCGGACACCACTCGTCTTCATACGTCCGAGAGAGCGCAGTTTCCGAACGAGCAATATCGAGCCTTGCGTCGGTGGTATAGAGTCGAAGACGGCTTGTAGCACGGACAGTCGGGTTGTCTATCCTAGGTTGGATAATGAAGATTGTTTTTGACGGGCAAATTGTTAATTTGCTTTTAATTGATGCTTGAACACGCGTTCGACGTATTGTTCCCGTTAAGGACTAATATTAACGAATGGTTAACTGTTAGTTATTCGATATTATGGTTAAGGTTTAGACTAGCTGTTGCACGCGATTTCGTCCGCTTAACTTTTATAAAATATAATACATTCGTGTCTGTGAAACCATGGAAATAAATACACATATAAAATTTCAACCCAATCGGTCTAGCCGTTTAGTAGTTGACATGCCGACAGCAGCGCCACCTACCGGGTCCAATTGTATTTTTAAATCATCCAGGAAATCATAGAAATAGCCATATAAAATTTCAACCCAATCGGTTCAGCCGTTTAGAAGTTAAGTACGGAAGGATAATTCTTACTACCTGTTGTCCTATTACCCGTTTTCTCGTAGGAATGATGCATTTTCCCGCCGTAAAAAGTAGCCTATGTTCATCACGGATAATGTCGGCTTCTAATGGTAAAAGAATTTTTCAAATCGGTCCACTAGTTTCGGAGCTTCTATACAAACAAACAAATCTTTCCTCTTTATAATATTAGTATAGATACATAAGTGGCTGCTACCCCGTTGCCTACTGAAATCTTGTAACTATAGATATTGATAGAATGAACGATATGCGAGAACACGATAGAACTTAAGCTTCATGTTTTGTTTTAACTTGGTTTTCGTGAAAAAAAAGTCAAAAATCTAATCTGTACTATTCCATTTCAAATCTAGTCTTTTCTATCTATTCTATTTTTATTTTTCACAAGGGATATATGTTCTCGAGATGTGGAGGATATTTGAACATGTATTTTATCTTTTTTCATCGTTCCTACAATGTGTTAACGTAATTTGATTATTTCTCAATGTGTATGTTAATGAGAAAAATCATAGATTTTTTTTTGTTTATTTCAGGTAAGTGAACAATATTTGGAGGTTTAGACACTATGGAGAGTATAAGTGAGTGTTCTTTTTAAATATTTTCAATTTTTTTTTAACTAATAAACGTCGCACATTGGGGTATTTGAACGATTTACGCCGCCAAAAATCAAATATACAAAATTTAAAATAGTTAAAAAATAATTCAAATTCAAATTCATTTATTTTCAGGTAACTAGACCCATATTTTGTTTATACATTTATTGTTAATATATAACTAAACAATTCCTAATTAAATAAAATCAAAGCAAATTTTTATATATGCCTCATACTATACATATACAACAGTAATAAGATATTTAATACAAGATGAAAGAAAATAAATAATAATAATAATAATAAGAAGAATAATTTACAAGTAAATGCCTAAAAACTACCACCAACATGTCTATCGCATCAATGTCGGATATATATATGTCGTGGGCAGATCGTAGAATTGGGCAGATCGTAAAGTATGAAACCAAAAATCTTTCACCAAAAGTCAAAAATAGGTGCGACGAGGATCAGAGCGAAGCAAAGCGAGGAGGAGGGTGATAGGTTTACATGGAAATAAATTTGGGGAGCCGAGCGAAGCGGAGCGGAGTGAGGCGACCCTCTCAGTTTTAACAGAAATATGATCTGCCCAGGAATATCATGATATGCCCAATTCTACGATGTGCCGACGACATATACAATCTAGCCTATTAGCTATCATTGATAAAACTTTGTTAGAGCTATCCCGCACCCGTCTAACAAGTGATGCATATTTTTTACGCATGTTAGCATAAAAAACTACCTGTGCTAAGGGACAACTTGGAGAACAATACGCAGTACTTACCGTCTTTCCCTCGTTCATGCCGCGCTTCCACGTACAGCTGGAATTCGATCGTCCCGCCCGGTGTATGTGTTTGTTATCGACGTTATTGTGCAATTAAGATTTTATCAGGGATTTTTTTTTGTATTTCTACTAATTGCCAGGTACTTATCTACTAATTAAAATTAAATTTCAATATTTTTAGCTATGATTTGTATACATAAATAGGATTTTGTAATACCAAAAGTTTTTGTATTTTGTAAAAGGGTATTTGTTATACTATCAAGGTAGATCCTGTCAAAATTCTTAAAGCAGTCGAAAGGTTGAAGCTTTGAGCAGTATATAATTCAAAATTTTGCCGCGGAAAATCGCGGATAAGACAAGACACGAGAAATTTTTAATTGGCTTTTTTTTAGAGTTCGGACCTTCTGTTAAGTAAGTTAGAAACGTGAAAAGAAGAAAGCATAATTCTTTTTTGCCACAAACAATTGTTCTCCTCATCCTGAATCCGAAGTCATTCTTCAGAAAGCGAAGGTGAAAATTTGTCTTAAAAATTTTATCAAAAAAAAAATTATTTTTAATAAACATGTCTCGATTTTATATTATAGAATCTTTGTTTCACTTACTAATATCATTTAGAACAAATATTGACAGTAAAATAATTTTGGCCGCGTAAATCTTTCAAATACCCCTCTGTGCGTCGTTTACTCGTATTTTATAGTAAAGTAATGCAGAACAAACAAAACCCACTGGACGAGTTGGCTGTGGGCGATAAATGAGATCGCGCGTTGCCCTTATTTACGTATGTTTTTTGGCATAAAAACAGCTGTAAAACGCGAAACTCATTTAATTTTATATATTTCACTTGTCTCATTATGTGTAATGCATCTAATTGTGTAAAATTTTAATGCACGCCGCCTTTAGTGTAGATAAGTGTAACATTAGAGTAGACTATGGTTTTGTTTGAGGGAAAAAACATATGTTGTTAACAGCTTAAATTTACAGAAACAATCAGATACTTACATGAATTTGTATAGTAGGTACTTAATATTATTAAATATATATCTATACTAATATTATAAAGAGGAAAGATTTGATTGTTTGTTTGTTTGTATAGAATAGGCTCCGAAACTACTGGACCGATTTGAAAAATTCTTTCACCATTAGAAGCCGACATTATCCGTGATGAACATAGGCTACTTTTTACCGCGGGAAAACGCTTCATTCTTACGGGAAATCTAAAATAAATCGGCTTTGTCCGGGAGATAGCGCGGTATCTATCCAAAATACGGTAGATGGCGTTTTATACTTTTCTACGCGGACGAAGTCGCGAGCACCAGCTAGTATCATATATTCGTAATCACGCTACAGTGAGTTCTATTTGAAATGACAAGGAACGTGGAGCAATTGATGGCCGCACTCGACTCTATTGCACTCTCTATTTTCTCTCTACTGCACTCGCTTAGATTGGTATTCTAATTACTGTAATCACATAGCTGTTCAAGTAAAAATACTATACCAGATAATCACTTCGCTAGCTGAGTACGAAAATGGAAGTTTAAGGTCGACAGACAGGCTGACGATCCACTTGATGGTAGGTGGCTACCGTCGCCTGTAACACAAGCAACGCCATAAGTGCTACAAGTGCGCTGCCGACCATAGAAGGATTAAGGATAAGGGATAAGGGAGGAATGGGGTAATGGGCTCTGGCATCCCTTACTCACTCACCGAAACACAACAACACATAATGCTTTTATTTCACGGTGGTATTATGTAAGGTGGTGGTTACTGCCGCCAGACGGGCTGCCCAAATGACTGCGAAACGCAGTGTGCCCTGCCACTACTAATATTTACGAATTTTATTGCATAAAATATATATACATATATGAACAGTGGTAGAAGGTAGTTATTGTTTAAATGCTCATACATTACTCATGAGGCATAGTATAGATCAGACGCCAGCGTTAACTGCAGAGTTGGTGGCGTTCAGCTACCGCCTACCGCCTCCTGTGTGGTCCTCGGGATAAACTTTGAGGCCAATTGCCGAGTTAATATTAGGTTCGGATTATCCCCGAATAAAGTAGTAAATTAAGCAAACATTGCTTCCAGACATTTAACATTTAGAGACGACTTTACTCACGATAACTTGGCGAATATCCTGGTTTCTATTTTAGCAGATGCAAGTCGTTTAAAGTACGTTAATGTATGTCTAGTTGAGATAATAATGATTAGCTGTACCAAGCAGTAATATCCTTCCCTATTTAATTAAAAAAAAAACTGTCCCGTCTCCCTAAGGATTGGTAGGATAATGTAAAAAAAGCTTGAAATTTCAATTCTATTAATTAATAGCGTGTTGAAACAAACCCTGAAGCCTTATATTAGTATCACAACTTTTGAAATTAGTATACGAGTTATACGACGAAAAATTAAATATTTCGCCGGACTTTTGCCTCCTTGAGTTGAGTCCAAGTGATGAGCTGCACCAATAATCGATAAATAACAATTTTCCATAAACTTTCACGCAAAATTCACGATTCACCATCACCTCTATCGATATATTCTCAAGGATTGTTATTCAATAATCTGACCGAACATCTGGTTTAGCGAAAAATTACAATTTGCCCCCGCGAAGTGTATTTATTTATGTTTTGCTCGTCTGCGAAACCCTATGCCGAAGTTATAGAAGTCAAATTCAGTTGTGTTGACAGCGAACGAAGTTCACAAAGCGTATAACTAGTTGGCGAAGTGCGTATTACCAGCGTGGCGTCTTGGTGGTCCTTTTTCCAGGGCCTAATTGTAGGTTCTCGACGCCTTGTATGATCGCCGGAGTCGTTTGTAGGGTTGGCTCCACACCCCTTCAGAGAATGTTTTCCCTCTCAACTTTAATGTGTATATCTGGTCCTCTTTCTAAATTAATTTTAAACATTCATAAGCAACATCTAACTCACATATGTTTGAATCTATGTACCTACACTTTGATATAGCCTTTGATTCAGTATCCGCGTTGGACTATATTTTGGAATATATATGTATTTTGTTTAGAGATTTCTCTCCAATAGGGCGGATCGGATACGAAGTCAACTTGTCAATATGTATAATCAAAAATCATATAAAGGTAGAATAAAAAAAAAATCACAACACCTTTTATAACGTTATTCTATACGTTTTATTTGTAAGTCTTATAAAACCTTTTATAACACCTCTTATAAAACCTTTTGCCTTTTGTTTTTCGTTCCCAATGTAGTGGCACTTAAACGCGAAATGCGTATAGTCCAGTTATTATATTTACATTTGGAAAAGAATGTGAACCGGGAAAGTTAAATTTTGGATATTATGTGGCCTAGAGGCCTGGAGGCCTAGAAAAGCTAATCTTGAAAAACTTTTCTAACTCGTTTATTTCTGACGTAATGTTCGGACTATTATAGTAGTCTAGTCCCAACAAGGAACAGTGCGAGAACCCTCGCCAGAGGTCCATCGGTCGAAGTGGCTGGCCGCAGTGCAGTGAGTAATTTGTCGACGCTGTGTGTGGCGGCCCTAACTCAGCGGGGCCCGCCCGGCCTCGCCACTGACGGGCCAAATTGAAAAATAAACACGCTGAGTGATGGCCCGACGAGCAGTTTGACGTGACCAGGTTGTTGACTCGGGGTTCCTTCGCGATGCAAATTGCAATGCAACTCTCATGCTACTAAACTCACCCGTTACGAAATTCTCGTTTGATGTACATATAGGTACTTAACATAACTGTATGGTGATCGAAGTTGCACACGACCGATGACATAACGTCATTTGAATGATATACAAAAATAACCAAGCATATAAAAATAACACGTACTACTACAATCCCTTAGTTAAGGATGTGTCGAACTTTGAACGACATGGTAAGGTTTTCTCTAGGTATTCGACAGTAGGTTTTCTCTATTTAAAAATAGATTAAGGCTAATATCTAAGTAGGCTAGTGTTTTAATATTATTGTTAATTAAGAGCATTGTTGAGTGGTTTAGTTAAAGTTAAGTTTACGTGCTGTGTACAATGCAAATTAGCAATTTATCATAATATACATACACGTATTTTTTATATAGTATTCATGTACATAATTTCAATATGTTTGTGTAACTACTTTATTAAATAAATAAATAAATACATACATCGGAACAAAAGAGTCATTGCATTATTAACGCACACAGAAATTCGTAACGTATCTTTGAGTTGTAGTCTTTTCAAACTAAATCGTAAAAATGAAAACATTTCTATCAATAATGGTTGTCAGTAATTAATCATTTTGTGCCATGTTTCTTAGAACAAATTCTCAGTCATCGGCGAAAATAACAGTGAATTTTCCTTACAAGTAACTTGGGAACATTTAGTACCGTGATATATCCATTCATTGATACCCACCACCGTATCGGTGTGTTTACAAAAATGCTGCGCTGCTGCTAGTTCGATCTCCAGTCTCGTCCGGCTCGAAGGACCATTTTTAACTTCGAAACTTCTCGTATTCTCTAAGTGTGGTTTTGCTGTGGTTATCGACTCGATGCGGTTATAGACTCGACAATTGTCTACTTTGGTATTCACTAAGCACATGTCAAAATGTCTACGACGTTTTTTCCATAGTTATACATGTCGATGAAGTTATTGGCGCGTTATTGTGTGGTTTTTAGTTTGACAAAGTATTATTTGTTATTTAATGTCGACTTTGAAGTCGACACGTTTTAAAAACCACAGATAGAGAATAGGCCCGCAGGGTTGAAATCAAACTTCTCATTCGTATAATCCAGACAAGAAAATTTATTTATTTAAAAGATGGTTAACAGTTAAATTTGATGACGACTTTGTTAAGGGGCATTTATTCTATAAAGCGACATCTAGTTACAATACATTTTATATTAATGCCATTTCTATACAGATCCTAAGCTGAAAATACATTTCCTTAATAACCTAAATGGAATAATCATTTAGTAAATAGAAGCTACACTACACTAAATGTGTTTCTCAGTCATAAATCCAAAAAACATAGTGAAATAACAGCCCCATGCTGTTGTGTTTTATTGCGTGACTTGAGATGACGGATCCCTCTTTTATCCCGTTATCAAGCCTTGCTTATATTACTTATTTTTGAACTCTGCGGTAGCTCGCTTACCGTCAAGTGGGCCATTAACTTATTAGTCGATTTTTAACGTTAAACAATCCTGTAGTTTTAACATATTTTTAGAAATAATGACGAAACAATGGACGCTGAACCCATAAATACGCAAGGAGTTAGTGAGTAAGAGAGCGGGCGTGTTTAAGCGCCAATTATACTCAGTTTAAAGTAGATATTAATTACACGTTTGTCTCTCGGCTGCAATAAAAACGCCAAGTGTTAAAAAACACTAAAATCAACTTGTGTTATCTGACTCAATATACTCTTAAGAGTTGTTGCCAGTGAGGCATTATTAACTCCGAGTGTCATTTGCTCTTCGCGGGGAAGTTATAACCTGATCTTAACCAAAAATACATTAATTAAACAAGTTATAATTTGACCTGGACACTGAGAAAACGTCGCAAACTAGTTAAAGTAAAGGTTAGCTTTTGAAGGACCTTAACTCACTCCAGTTGCAGGTGTGGGAAGTACTAGACTTGGGAACTACTAGAGTTTAATTTATTATTTCCTTTGGTGTCTGATCTATCTTTGGTGTCTAACTCATTCTAAAGGTGTAAGGTTCGTAGGTGTTCCTCATTCAGTAACATGTTTCGCGATGATCTGCCTCGTCCTCAAATGCATCTTCGGTTCAATCAAGGAGTCAAGGAGTGACCTAAAGTACAATAAATCCCCACGAGAGTACGATAGGCGCGTCCGTATACCTCAACCCTGGCCCGAGGCACCGCTCTCCCCGCATCTTTACGACTTAAATGATATCGATTCTGTTGGTTTTACCTTTGCACTCCTCCTTTTTTCTCGTCTCGGCGATGATTTCGTAATGCCCCGCGTACCAAATTGATTTTAATGGTTGTTGAAGTCAATTTTAAATTCATTATGCATATATTTTTAATAGGCGATTTTAAATACAGATTGATCTTTCTCTCTCTTGTGTTATTGCCCAAGCAACACAGAATGGCTGAATATTCTTTGCCGTTATCAGCCGTTATCCAAGCAATGTGGGCACAAAATAAATTGCTCTAAGCTGTATAGTAGCAACATAATAGCTGAATAGTAGCTGAATAAGCAACAAGAAGCCCATAATAGTCCATAGTGTTATAATAGCCCAAAATCATTCAATACAGCATTTACCTATCTTGTCAGCTCTAATACCCTTATAACAAAGCTTTAAACTGAATAATTTGTGAATTTCATACTGTTATCTGGCCTATGTGTTGCCCGGGTGCCTATTCGACTGATGAATATTCTTTTGTTTCTAAAGTTTAGTGACGTCTGTGATTCCATTTCACTACAAAAAATATATTTCTGAAGTCTGCTGTGTTTTGGCCGTTAATTTTGCATTACTATCAGTTTTTTGGAGTTCATACCTGGAGTATTTAGTGGTGCAGTTTGTTTGCAGATGTTTCAAACATAGTATTACCTTACTCGGCCTTGACTTATACGAATTCCTAAGGTTGTACTTATCTCTGGCAAAAATATTTCACTTGGAGTGTAGGTGTGGAACGGAGAGGTTTGTTTATAGCATCCTCTTTATCGGGTAATGTATGGAAAAGCGTTGTGTCCAGTTATTTGTCGGCGCTCGTTTGATATCTGCCTAACTGGGCGATAACGCGTCCCGCTAAAAGCGTCCATCCGTCGATGAACGCGAAACACGATTGCGTTCCTTTCTGCACGGACTCCATGCCGATTTCTTTGGTTCTTAAAGCATTTAATTATGTTCTGATCGTCTACTTAAGTTGCTTTGAGATATATCTGATAATAATTGCAAATGATCTATAGCAGTAAAGTAAAACTGTCGTACGCGGATTGTTATCTACGTCTTTTCTACTATTACATCAAGCTGCAGAGATTTGGTAGTATGCAATGAATGTAAAAAGTCTTAAAATGATTCCTTCACCCGATACTCCCGCGCTCGACAGTTTCTCGTGATGTTCAGCTTCATTTTTAACACATTTCTCAGCGTTTTAATGCAAAACCAAGTTATACGTTTTGAAGTATGAAATTTAAATCAGACCATACCTGTCGCATACAGGCCTGCCGGAAAATTGCATAGAAAATTGCAAATTGATCAAAAACTATGCATCGGACAGTGCCTGCTTTTTGCACATGTAAAGCTTATATCGGTAACTAATTCTGGCTTGAATATCAACTCTGCAAGTCAAAAAATAACCGAGTTAGAAAAAAGGTTAGAAAAAAACTGCAATTTGGCCGGTTTTTTCCCGATTTCTCCTAAACTAACGCTCTGATCGAGTCATTCAACCTCTCATTTTCTTCGTGTATTCATTCTCTACAAATAGTCTGCCAACATCATCGTAATTGCCCCGATAGTTTAAATTTTATAAGCAAAAATCTAAAAAAAACAGCGATTTTTTCAATGAAATTGTTAATAACAATGTTATAAATAATAAACACGAGTGAAAAACATGTCAGTATATAATATGAAACTATTCTCCACACAATAGCGCAATTGGTTTTCTACTAGGACTTCTTACATGTCAAAATCTAGGTTGATTGGCCTATATGTATATGTACTCTTAAATTAGTATAATTTTAAGGCTTCATTATGACTTGGAGGACCTTATCGTCGTAGTCAATACATTGCTATAATGTAAAGAAAGGTTTATCGTTTATTGAATATTTCCTTTGTTACAATAATGTTTGTAATATTGGTGCATCATGTAAGCCGAATGCAGTTTTGTAGTTAATGCATCGGTATAATTTTGCACGGTGCGCCCGCGGCCCCACTCGCATCCCGCGAAGCGACCGAAGGCGACGCTCTTTTGATAAGCTCTAATGAGGTGGACCTGTACTTGATTGCTTACTCTATAAATATACAATATCTAGAGTAGGTATACATATATTTATTTCACTTGGAAAACTTACTGAGTACATTCCACTTAACACACACACACACACACACACGCAGACACACACAATAAGGAATTGTTTCATTGTTATCATTTATTTTATATATTTTTTTTTAAATTAGGTACTAGCACTTTTTTTTGTACTTAGAAAATTTAAGATGCCTAACCTTGTAATAGGCTATATAAAAATATAATCTGTTTTATATATTTGTTAAATATTAAATGCTGTAAGGTTAGCTATTAAATAAATAAATAAATAAATAAATAAATAAAAAACACCATACCTAAAGAAATATTTTTACATGTCTCTAATTAGATAGATCAAACTCGGAAAATACAATTTTCCTACAAATTAGTAGTACAATGTGTGACGCTTTAATAAAGACATAATATTACTATGATGAATTTTGGCGCGCATGAGCGCGCTGAAATATTTTACTAAAAGACAGAAATTAATTTCGTTCACAAGTGTTATTCCATTGAAACATCATAATTTATTTCTTAATTAACATGAAGATCAAACGAAGAAGGAAAAGGCGTGAGAAATATATGTTGTTGAGTTTTTTTTTTTTTTGGTTATTTGAAGAATTGTTTAACGAAGTATACATAGAAAAAGCTATTGAAATTATGCCTACAAATGTACAAAATAAACTCACATTATCCATTTTTTTTTTTCATCAAACGTCAGGTGTCTACTGACCCGTGTGTATCCTCTGTGTAGAGGTACTTATAACACAAAGCTCTCTTGAAAGACCTGGGTAGGAACTCTTAGATAAAATGCCCTATTTTATCTAAGAGTTCCTACCCAGGAGACTAAGGAGACCTAAGACTCTTCAAGTGTTTATAACCAAACTCGAAAAGTTTCGACCGATTTTTATGATATTTTTTTTGTAGGTATAGGTAAGATATTTGGTAGATCTGAAAATAGGTCGTAAATATTTTTTTATACCCACCCCTAAGTGATAAGGGTGGCCCACCGCAAAAAGTACCTACTTACATAGAATCAATGTGGTTAATACGAAATTTTCATTGCATTGTCAACAAATGTATTTTTAACGAGTCCAAATATGTATATTATATAGGGAATGTGCTCGTTAGACAAGTACATAATATAAATACATAATATAAGTACATAATTTTAGCATTAATCTAACTAATGTAACGAGTATGAATTAATGTCAGTGCGCCTATGCAGTTCAAACATACAATTACTGAGAGATATCAACGCAGTGGTTTTATTTAATGAAATCAATTAGGCGCGATCAACGTACATAAACAAAATACAGAGTAAAGTGAACAAGCAGTAGTTGAACTCGAATTCTTATTGATTTTCGAATACTTCATAATTTATGATTTATGAGTATTGAGTATACTTTGTCATACTATGTTTTAATACATTTTTTTTATTTACGCATGAACCGTATTATGCAAAAAAAGCAAATAATAAAAAAGACGTTTTGCCCAATCGAACTGCGTATTATTATATCCATATTCCATACTTTCAATATTATAAATGTGAAAGAAACCCTGTCTGTCTTTTACCTTTTCTCACCATAAGTACTCGATCGATCAACATTAAATTTTGCATACACGTTGTCAGGGATTCCGAAAAGGACATAGGGTACCTTTCATTCAGAAAAAAAGGACTGCTCATGTCTGGTGACTGTTTGCCAGCAGACCTGCTATCCAGTTGTATAACTCTATACACTAAATATTTAGTGTAACTATACATAGTTTAACTTGAAACGAGTAACATAAAAAACATTCCTCGTTCCATTACTGAAAATTAAATGAAAATCCGTTCAGTACTTTTTGAGATTATCGCGAACATACAGACAGACAGACGTGGCTTGGGAACTTTGTTTTATAATATGTAAGGATTATTAAATTATTAAATTATTATAAATTGGATTTAAATAATAAGAAGTTTTTTAAAAAATTCCAATGCTTTTATAACTTCTAGTGGCGCACATTACCTTCTGTATTTGGTTTGTACTGTGAAGCTCGTTAGGAGGTAGAAATTTTTCGTTAATTTGATTAAATCGAGTACGCGCTCACTCAACCTACAATTTAGCTAGATTCCTGATGTGTTTTTAACAGCACCTGCCCTCGTAGTTATGTTTTGAGGCAGTCGTTGGATACTTCAATTTTTCTGGTTGCATTACATTAATTGAATATTTTCGAAATTAAATAAACAGTTGTTCAAATTGAAGGTACATTTTCGAAGAGTAAAAAAAATATGCTTGCTCTTTTACAAGTGCAATGATAAAACAGAAAAACGAGTAACCCTTGAGTGTACGCTGTACGTAGGCAAAACTACATTTGCATACGACATTTGTTCCTTCCTTCGTATTGTTTATTTATTAATCTCATTATAATGTCCGATATAAAAGGGCTTTACAAGCGTGGAAAGATATTTTTTTATTTGTGTTCAAGGTGTGTGTATTGTTTTTGTGGTGTATTTGCTGAATTGAAACGTGTGGCCACAAAAAAGGGGTTTTCAAACCGGTTTTATTCTATTTAGTATACTATCTGGCGTCCGCGATTTCGTCCGCGTTGAAAAAAAAATACATACATACAATACCTACACTTACAGATTTATTATTATCATCTAATAATCTGTGACGGGCTTGTGACAGATTATTTATCTAAAGTTATTTATTACACGTTTTATGTATCATTGTTTGCGTCTATACTTTGTTTTCTTTAGAAAGTACATATTTTAAGTACTTAACAATTAAGTACTTAATTAATTAATGATTGAGAAATTATAACATTTCACTAATGGACGGATAAAGTAATAACCAAATATATATTTAATTTATATAAATTATCTCAATTATTTCAGGGCCCATATCCTCTTCTTAAAAACAGACGAGGGCAGCGACTTCAATTTGTAGTATGTAAATATGTATACATTACATTGTGTACAAGCGGCGTTTTGCATACTTGCTTATTCTAGAATTGTCGACAAGTATTGAGTCTGTGTAGTTCTCTTAATATGGCGCTTTTGCGTTCCGCTCACTTAGTGGCCCCACAAGGTCCCGTCAACTACGTTCACAAAAGCACGTTGTCTTTGTAGAAAGGGGAATGATTGACCGTTTCCTCCTCACAAACCGTCGCATTTTGATTTATGCCATTTGAACCCCTTTTGTTTTATTACCACACTTGGTATACAATAATCGTTGTTGCTTCGCCTAACATTTTTGGGAATTCATTTATGCTCACTTCCTATTCATTATTCTTTAATACCCAGAATATTTATAAGCTATGTTTTCAAATAATTAATTGTTAATCGTTTCTACGTATTTGATTGGGAAATTATTTTAGTCGTAATGGTCCGTAAGCCAGGCAGTAATTTCGTCAATGATTTCCTCTCAGTCCATAATTTGTAAAATGCCTGAGAGAGTTGTATCATGATGCGTTGTGAACGTCAGCTGCGGCTCCGATGGTGGGTTGAGCAGTGGTAGCCCGTTACACTTTCAGAGCATCAGCTGACAAGCATTCCACCAAGATATAGCCAGCTGACTTTTTTATTTATTAACAGCAATACATAAACTATCATCTGATAAATTTTCTATTGGGAGGTAATCACTGAACACGTATATATTCGTGTGACCTGCAGACGCACAATCCACCATTTTATAAATAGCTGACAATTTTGTTTCTTCAAATTATTCAAAATATTTTTCAAAACATAAATCTTCAAAAAATCCGATTTTTAATCGGAAATAAATGATTAAAATTTTTTTTTATTATGCGCGTGGGCGGCTACCACTCTACTGCACAACCCACCATCGGAGCAGCAGCTGACTTTCACAACGCTTCATGATACAACTCTCTCAGTAATTTTACGAGGTATCGACTGGGAGGAAATTGGTCATGAAAATCTGTCGCTGGCTCATGGACCATAAGTATTTCATCTAAAATGTAGCCGGATGTCTCTGCAAGGCTTTCTACCGAACACTATAGGACTGTTTGTTGTTTGCAAATGTAACAAAATCACTACATAATCAATACTAATAATAAATCTGTAAAGATTGGTCATGGAGTAAGTTACTTTGGTTTTCAGAGATATCGTGTTTATAGGCTCCGTACATGATACTGAAACTAAATTGACCATTTTTACAATTTTTTTCTGTGTGTAAGTATGTATGTATGTATGTTCCTCCATAACTCCTAAACGAATTAACAGATTTTTATGAAACTTGGTAGATAAACATTTAGACGTACAGGACACACACCAGCCGTGCGAAGCCGGGACGGACCGCTAGTATAAAAACATAGACAACTAAACAATCACTAACTAACTACTAATTTAAATACTTAAATATGTTTAATTCTGTTCTTTAACGTCCAGATTTGTAATATTGATATAAGATGTCATTAACGAGAAATATTTATTCTTTGGGTAATTTAATATGTCTCTTATCAGATTCAAGATTAATGAAAAAAAAAGTCGATAAATTAAGAAATAACAGACATCTGTCCACACAGAAAACATTATGCAATGATTAATTCACCCACTTCTCCCTTTTTCATTATCTGAGACATCGGGCTTCGATTTTTTTTTGAGCGGTTTTGATTTTTTTTATTTTACCTGCACGTGGATTTCAAATTTTGATGTTTTAGTTTAAATTATTGGTTTACCTACTGTAGTCATCTCGCACGATTTTATTTCCCCCCATACAAAATGTGCAAAAAGTCAACTTTTACATATTATATTTTTAGTAATTATCTCGCACGCATATTTTTGTTTTGTGTGCGAAATGACCCCGCAGAAAATCGTAGTGGGCGATTGGCACACTTTGGATATTACGAGTATTTTTGTTTTGTGTGCGAAATGACCCCGCAGAAAATCGTAGTGGGCGATTAGCACACTTTGCATTTTACGAATATTTTTTGTTTTGTGTGCGAAATGACCCCGCAGAAAATCGTAGTAGGCGATTGGCACACTTTGGATTTTACGAATATTTTTGTTTTGTGTGCGAAATGACCCCGCAGAAAATCGTAATAGGCGATTGGCACACTTTGAATTTTACGAAATCAAAAGTGAATCTTTACACATTTTTTGAATTTGCAAAAAACATATAAATTATATATGCTATATATAATATTATAATAATAATGTCTACGTACTCTTTTAGTCATTGAGAAAAAATAATTTCGTCATCTTAAAAAAATATATATTTTTTCATCGTTGCTTTTAATATCTAATTTTGAATTGGTGAAGTTCCGTCATAAGCTTTTGTACGTTTCTTTGATCATTAATTATGAGATGTCTTATTTTAGGAATTTAATAAATTAGTTTTTTTTTTGTGTTCATCGTGTGCGATCAAGTTAACATAAATCGAATATAGTTTACTGTTTGTTTATGTTCATTCGCCACCTACTGAGAGTCGAAATAGTCGAATCACCTGGACGATGACTTAGCTTTAACCAAAAAAAGAAACTATATCTGGTTACTTCATTAGGCTTTCATTGGTGTTAATTATTTGATAAAGCTCCTAAAAATATGTGCGATAGGAATTATGTCTAGAAATATGTATTAAAATTGTTTTTAGCAGCATGTATTAAATTTGCAAAAATTATTATAAACAAAATTAGGATAACAAAAAAAGGCATTCAGTTCTCCGCTAATAACTCAAATGCTGTAAGCGATAACTAAAATCGGCAAATAGACTTTTAAAGAGGAGGAAATTTCCGATAAAATCTCTAGACTTTTGGATCTCTATCGCTATTATTTATATCTTTTAATTTAACAATGAAAATAGGTCTTTTCGCGGTCGCTACATATGGGATGCGCGCGCCGCCTCTAAACAGACAAATTTTAATATCTGAACTACAAGAAATGCGTTACGAATTTCATTGGGGCTGCTATACTGGATCCACACGACACGTGGATATAAGAGGAGATAAAGTATCCGCGGATTCACATGTGGATTTAAGAGGAGATAAAGGTATCCGCGGATTCACATGTGGATTTAAGAGGAGATAAAGGTATCCGCGGATTCACATGTGGATTTAAGAGGAGATAAAGGTATCCGCGGATTCACATGTGGATATAAGAAGAGATAAAAGGTATCCGCGGATTCACATGTGGATTTAAGAGGAGATAAAAGGTATCCGCGGATTCACATGTGGTTTTAAAAGGAGATAAAAGCTATCCGCGGATTCACATGTGGATTTAGAGGAGATAAAGGTATCCGCGGATCTACATGTGGAGCGAAGCTGTGGATCCAAGTGGAAGGAGCCCATATAGTCGAGCCGATAGCCGGGTGGTAGAATCGAATATGTGTAGCTGTAGAAGAACGTTCGATAAATAACTTAGCTATACTTTAAGCTGTGTCAGCAAAACTAGACCGCAGGCAGATATTGCCGAATGAAAATGTGCCGGTCCGACTACATGTATATTGTATAGTAACCCTTACAATATCACGCGGACGGACACTCTTGTAACAAAATTGGCATCGGAGCCGACGACAATGTAGTTTAAACGATATACGACAGACAGTTAGTCGATACAAATTCAATTAGCAAGTAAATGTCAAGTTGCACTAGATGCGAGCTTAGATAGGCAGTGCGCGCATGCAACATCACAACATGCAACATAGTAACATTCAAAACTCAAGTATTACATGTATACAAATCGACAATTCGTAATATAAATGGGCATTTTCTTTTATTGGTGTTTTATACAAAGCTAGAATATTTGTTTGACATTCTTATCCGAATATATTGATTCCAATCGTAAAGTAGGTAATGTGATTTTGAGATTGTTCATT
Organism: Synanthedon vespiformis; assembly: GCA_918317495.1. NCBI lineage: Eukaryota > Metazoa > Arthropoda > Insecta > Lepidoptera > Sesiidae > Synanthedon > Synanthedon vespiformis. Next base: position 403,253 of record OU906966.1, read on the forward strand.
ACAAGCAAACATATAAAAAAATCAAATATTATTGCTATAAAATTATATTAGTGTAAATTGCATAGTACTAAATTTCAGTTTTCCTTTCATTTAATTTATCAAGTTTGTTAGAGACATTTCATCCTTATAATTGACCCTAACGATCGATGCAATAAAAGTAATGGGTGTAACTTTTACAGATTTTAGCCGGTTCGATTCCCGGGTGTGGCAAGCGAATTTTCGAAAATCTTTGAATGCAGTTTTCTTTCTATTCAAAAATAAAGGAATGTTTTCTTTGAGTAAAATTTTCTATCTACAGTATTAGGAGTACTTTCCCTTCTATATACAGGGTGGCATTACAAAATTCCACCCTGTATATAGAAGGTGTAACATAATATCGATTTTCGTAAGACTTGTTCGATGTTTAACTTAAGGCCTCTTTCACCGTCTGTCAAGTAGGTTAACTGTCGATTAAAGTCACCGGTAACCGGCGATAATGGAGCTGATATACCTTCGTTTGTGCGGTAACAGTCTCAAACATTAATAAGAAAATCATTTAAGAAAAATTCGCCTAAACCGAGTGATCTACTCTTTACTTGTAGTTGGTGAAATAGAGCCTTATAATGTATTAATTATTTTTTGTTTTAATGCGGTGGTTAAGATACTGAGCGTAGGCCGACGACACGCTGAGGCCAACATTGGATGCTCAATAAAGTAATCCACAAATGGACTTATACGGCCTCTGTCGGCCTTATACTGTGCATTCATTACTCGTAAACATATTTAGATTTGGTGGGAGTGAAGCAAATTGTAGATTGAGGTTGCACACGACACGAGGAATGTTGTTTCGGTGTTCACTTGTGACAACTCGTATACGTGTACATATACTATCAGGTCATATCACAATAAGTATGTCGTGGGTCATTTATTTATTTATTTATTACTAGCTGGTGTTCGTGACTTCGTCCGCGTTGAAAAGTATAAAACGCCATCTACCGTAGCGGATCGCTAAAAATATCACCAAGCAGTTATCATGTTAGTCGCTTCATCTGATTTGGATAGATGGCGCTATCTCAAGCCGCCGCCAAGCCGCTAGTATTTATTAATTTTAAAATTTCCCGTAGGAATGAAGCATTTTCCCGCGGTAAAAAGTAGCCTATGTTCATCACGGATAATGTCGGCTTCTAATGGTAAAAGAATTTTTCAAATCGGTCCACTAGTTTCGGAGCCTATTCTATACAAACAAACAAACAAACGATCAAATCTTTCCTCTTTATAATATTAGTATAGATAGATAACAGCAACAGCCCAGAACACTTAACATTCCTAACTCTTCTAGGTGAAATGTTCGATACTTGGATACAATTAACAATGGTTACGTGTCAATTTACAAGTAAATTAGGCTAGATTTCTCATACAAGCTTTTCCAACCATTTCTTACCTATAAGAGTAGTTACAATACATAAATAAATGTAAATCCCTCTCCAAGATTAACTTAGATGCCCGATGAAGACTTAATCTTAAATTTTAAAAAGAGCGTCTTAATTTAAGATTAATTCTTAATTGAGTACTAATATATTTTTATATAAGAAGAAAAAGAAATTCGTAAAAGCTTGTGCAACCGCAAGCTTTGGTCTCTCGTTCACTTTATTGCGTTACAGCAATGACCGTTTAGAATTTGTAGAACTCAGCCAAATTACGTCCACGTCCACAGCTGGACATCATACATTTTACGCCATTAAATAAACACAAATAAAGAATTAAGTAGACGATGTGTTTTGTGGACGATGCTACATTGTGCGAAGAGATGCTTGGTGCGATATAGCCGGATTCGCGGAACGTGGAGAAGCGACGATTACCTCCTTCTTCGGCGGAGGGAGGCTGTTGCCCCGCACGCGGTCCTGCAGAGAACACTGCGCGCGAATATTCGCCTCGAAAAACGCGAAGGGAGCGACACTCTCTCGTATCGCTTTGCAATCTCAATTCATAACCGAAGTGTTGCGACTGTTTAACCGCAGATGGCGCTAATCTTGTTTTAAATGTTAAGGGAAAACAAAATTTACACAATTTTCAATAACGAAATTTATATAACAAAACAAAGATTTTAACGGCATTAAACGTTAAAAAAAAATAATAAGAATTGCATCTTAGGATAACAATTTTATTATGCATTTGTTTGTTGTTTTACATTCAAATGTAATATTAAATCGATCTAAAAATACATATTGTATGTTTACATCAAATTGAAAATGTAAAATTTATTTTTGAGCGAAAGTTTATAAAAATAAAATAAAAAGACAATAAATTAATTTTAAAAGGCTCGTTTCATTTTTAGTTAATTAACTATCTGGCGCCCGCGACTTCGTCCGCGTTGAAAAAGAAAAAAGTAGGTACCTAGCCTATCCTGTGACCTGTACGTCTAAATGTTTATCTACCAAGTTTCATAAAAATCAATTAATTCGTTTAAGAGTTATGGAGGAACATACATACATGCATACAATACTTACACTTACAGATTTATTATTAGTATTGATTGATAAGTAATAATATTTTTTTTCCAAGATCTGTTTTTAACTAAAAAAGTTGATTATGGTTAAATGAGAAATCGATAAAGTATGGGATTGTACATCGTTTTCGAGATTCCTACACCCATTTAACGGAATCTTACGCATATAGAAGAAGTTTATCTTCCAGTTATCTTCTATAACATTATTTTTCTGTTTATTTATTTTTACATGCCTGATGGATGTCAACTATTTAACCTAATACGTATCGTTTGAAAATAATGTTTCGAAGTTCGAACCCTGTATTCACGCTAGGCCCTGGTTCGGCGTTCGATTTTCTTTTTAACTTCAACGCTGTGTATTGTTTTTAAATCGAATAGGTGTCACTACATTTTTAACCCGAATCGAATGGTTCGTTTTAATCTAAAATCTTTGAAAGAACTTAGGACATGAATATAGTTTTTATACATTTTTTTAATACTTTATTTTTTCAACAATTTATTTTCATGGTCAAAATTATGACTGATACAGAATAGTAGTTACCTTTGTGTCGGTTTAGTTTAAATATTTCATGAACTGTTATTTACCAACGAAGGGACAGGACGTCCAGTTGTTTAAGAAGTTAGTGTGGTAAGTGTGGTATAAAAAATACCATAGAGTATAATAGTAAAAATATGATTTGTTCCCATTTAGCAACGATTTATTTTTATAGTCAAAATTATGACTGATACAAGTTTTGGTGTCGGTTTTATTTACCAATGAAAAAAGACAGGACGTCCAGTTGTTTAAGAAGTTAGTGTGGTAGGTGTGGTATAAAAAATACCATAGAGTATAATAGTAAAAATATGATTTGTTCTCAAACACCAGGAGCGAAACGATACGTCACTCAGCGTCCGATCGCTTTGTATTGAATATTAATGTTCACCTATGAACTGGCGTTGTGCCTACATAGCGCGACCACCTCCGGTTCATTTCCATTTGTTCGATCTTTATAGACTATCAGTATTAATTTTATTTCGCATTCCACATTCACTTAGATAACCTCACAACAAAACTATAATGGTGCGTTCAAAATACTAATTTTGTAAATGCGAAGGTGAGTGTTTTTTATAATTTTTTCATATTACGTCTCGACAATAATTTATTGTTAAAGGTCATTGTGAAAATTTGGATACACATTAGGTAGGTACATGTGTAGTAAAGGACATGAGGTACCTAAAAAGGTTAAGCTACAGCGCAAAGCCTTAATCCAATCGTCTTTATTTTAGGCTTAAATTGTAGCTGACTTAAATGGCCAGAGGAGTTTTTCCTCAAATTTCATTTTTCAGTATTTCGGCCATAACTTTTTTGTTTTTCAAAAATTTATTGTATTGTTATTTTTTTAAAATTATTTTTGCACCTTATAGCTCTCGTAAATACGCGTCTTTTGAGCCTTTTTTGAATATCATATCTTCACAACTCTCTAAGATATAAGGGGATCGCACTTTTTCGTGAAATCGGGGTCTATACTGAGGCGAACGCAAAGACATTTCCAATGTCAAAACCACCACGAAATAACAACGTGTGTTTGCAGTGCATATAATGTAGATAAACAACCTACATCTCTCAAATCGATACTATAACCTCTCGCTTTTGCTAGCACACAGCCACACACCAACAGATGGCGCAGGATTGAAGCTTTACTTAGTGGATAAATAGATTACGTATAGAATTTTGTACAAATCATGGATTAAACATATTAAATAAACATGAAGCTCAATTATAATATTAAAGGTATTTTAATTGAATGGACTTGAATTCGTTGCAGCTAACCAGCACGTTATGGCGACGCGCTCACCGCGGGCGCTTGTAATTGCCGCCCAATGTTTGTTTTGTTCACCCTTTAAACTCTTCAAATGTATCGTGCTCTCCCTCACTCACCGCCCAAACGGATGCATCTCTCTCGCTCTCGCGACTCGATGTCGGGCTACTTAATATTTATTTATCACAGTTAAGTCTCGGATACTTTTCGTTGCATCCGATGACTTACGGTCGCCTTTGGCGTCGTTGAAATCTGGTCTCAATTCTAACGCTCGTAAGATACACTTTCGCTTGAATCGTTCGATTGGAGCACATGGAATCGTCAGATTAATAGTTGCTATTCGGTTTTGGTATCGTAAAAGCGATTATTGATTGTAATTATCATGGCGCCCTAAGTTAAACACCGGGCGATCACGCGATGTTCGTAGAACGTATTGTATGGATTTATGGCGGTTGTTTATAACTCTCGTGGAGTCGTTGTTTGTGTTTTACAAACGCTTTACAACCGGCCAGTGTTCAATTGAAATTTACAATAAATGTTATCGGAAACATTACACAAAACTGACCGCGAGTGGAATGACAAAACTCAGAAAAGTTTATATCTAGGTATCATACTTAATGTCTACATTAAAATTATCTTATCTTTCCGTGAACATAATTTATGTTAACAGGTGGATAATATCATTTTTATGAATAACAAGAGGTGCTATATCATCGGCCTCGTAGCGCCATCTTCCGATTAATTTTAGAATTAAACTCTAGTTATGATTTATCTGTGTGCTTTTCAACTTAATCCGTCCGACGGTTTTAGCGAAGAGAATGTCGTATCGTACAATAATTTCTACCCTTTCTGTGCTTAATATAAAGTCATTGGATTAATACGTAAGTACAGTCAACTTACTTACTTATTAATTACTTAATGAATCTTTTTACGATCGTTTGTACGTGAAGTTTATTTTGTTCTATAGTCGTGACAACGACTTATAACGTGTTGAGTATTCAGTTGTTTTACATTTTTGAATGTGTTAATCGACTTATGCGGCCGACTGTACTTACGTAAATTCTGCTCTCAGTCTGGACATTAGCGAGATTTCGCTAAATTAATTACTTAGCACACTTCCAAGTCTTAACATTAATTTAAAATATTATAATGAAATCCGTGATATGATTATGGGACACGCGTTATTGAACATGACAAATCAAAATATATTTTTTCTAATTGAATTAAACAAAATAGAAGCTATCGTTCTTCTTCTTCTTCTTCTCACTAAGTAATTCTCTTTTTCAGCAATTCGTATTGCAACCATATTGCTATTTCTTATTGAAGCTATTGGTTGCTTCTAACAGTTTTTGTTCTTTATTGTCTCCCATTAAAGTCCTAATTATTCATAACTAGCTGGTGCTAGCGACTTCGTCCGCGTAGAAAAGTATAAAACGCCATCTACCGTATTTTGGATAGATGGCGCTATCTCCCGGGCCAAGCCGCTAGTATTTAATTTTATTTTATATTTCCCGCAGGAATGAAGCATTTTCCCGCGGTAAAAAGTAGCTTATGTTCACCAGGGATAATGTCGGTTTCTAATGGTAAAATAATTTTTCAAATCGGTCCAGTAGTTTCGGAGCCTATTCTATACAAACAAACAAACAAACAATCAAATCTTTCTTCTTTATAATATTAGTATAGATTAAAGTTTAAAAACCGCTTGGTATACATAATTATATTATGTAAAAAATTCCCATAATGCTATTTAATTGGCGACACTTTATATAGATGTAGATCTAAAGAATGGAAAAAGTAAATATTGTTGGGGAAACCGCTGAGGTCTGTTGTGTAAAATTGTTTTAAGTGTCGTGATTTTCGCACAATAGGTATCTAGAAGCCTCTCTACCTTACCTTTACCACCTAAGCTTTTAAGTTTGGCTACGTCCAACGTTGTTCACGTCAAAAACAATGCGCAGTAAATCTGTTGCGGCGAAGCAAAAAGGCACCGCGCTCAAGTCTGGTACAAACCGCGGGGGACGTCAAACCGTTTGGACTCCTCGGTTTTATACCTTTTTAGGACACGCAAAATAAGCCCGGTTTCGGGAATCCACGCTTTGTAAGTCGTATCCTACCTACCTAATAAGGGAGCGACGCGTAGGACAATGGACAACAGGAGCGGACGTCTTGACAGTTTAAAAGTTTTATGTATACTTAGATAGGAAAAAGAAAACAGACTCAAATCAAGTTTAAAAGCACGGTGTCATAGGAACTTCTGTTTTATTCGTTTCTTCAATAATATACAAATATTTTACACATGTATTTATTTAAGTCAACTTACGTTCTCAAAGAAATCCTTACAAATTGGTGTTAGAAGATGTGCCTCGTTTGACAAAATGCAGAAAAAGATGCACACATATGAGTGTAAATATATAACAAAGTATACTCACTCGGAAATAAGCTACATTTCCAATATAATTATTATAACAGTGAATATTTTCCTTACTACTTAGATGCCTACTAGAAATTGACATACAGTTAGGTCATGTCACGGATACTTTATATCGCTGTCCTTAAAGCATTGCTGTAGGAAATGGTTTCCTTGAATATCCTTGGTGTTAACATTTGTTTTTAACCTTTACCAATACGTAGATAGCGTTGACCAAAGTCACGGGCACCATCAGCTACTTAGCCTAGATAAAAAAACATAGAAGGCGACTTCATTTTTGTACTCTAAAAATTACAAAATGCAATTAATATTTACTTACTTGTATTGTAACCTCGTGCAATTAATATCAAGTAAGTATCGGAAATCGCAGTAGTTTTGACGCCATTATCCCTTTTTCTTAACTAGCCTTAATTAACTGTGTTTTTTCATATAATATTCCGTTCACAACAATCAATATTCAGATATAATCGGCAGCGAGCTGATTATGTGTGACAGCAGCGATCCACAACCGCATGGCCGGTCGCTTTTTATTGGCTGCAATGGAATGTGGTCTCAGCGCAAACCCTCACGCAACCAGTGTCATACATTAACTATGCATTAACCAACCAACGGAAAACCGCTAAGTTCTACGTCACTTTGCAAGTATAGGTGAATTATTATATTAAGGTTTGTAGGTGACACTTGTGGGGGCAATCGGCGTAGGTGTACAATTGCGCACAAAATTGCTAAGGAAAATTACATTTTTTTTCTTATTTCGTAATTTTTCACCTCACTAACTTAACATTACAGGCAGTGTTGATATTCCTTCCATAAAGTCATCGTGCGATGTCGAAGAAGAACGTATTTCTTAGGCATTTATTCACCATGACGTATTTACTAATACGGTAAAACAATCTGTACGCAACAGTACCTAAGAGACTCGAGACGCGCGAACGAAGTGCGGGAGGGGAAGAGCGACTGAGTTTACCAATAACGTGTCGGCACACCGACGCGTACCCGCCCCTCACTTTCCTCTGCCCCCTCAAAGACCTAAAAATAGAATTCTGCGCACATTTGCCGAGAAGTCTTTATTCGCTACACTAACTATATAATTATGTATACTTACAGGGCGTCCCAAGACTATGCGACATGGAATGAAAGTACCTTAAATATCGTACATAGGGTATTTTGCTGAAAGAAGACTCTATGTTATTTTTAAAAGTTGTCAATACTGCATTCAAAGATTTTCCTAAAATTACTTGCTTCGTCTGAGAATCGAACCGATTGAATATTTTATTGCCGACGACGACGTAATTTTTAGAAAATCTTTGAATGCAATATTATCTATTGCACTAACTTTTAAAAATAACAAAGTCTTCTTTCAGCAAAATATCCTACCTACGATATTTAAGGTACTTTACTCTCCCTTCATGTCGCATAGTCTTTACTTTCAAAAGGTCAGATTTTCAAAAAGTCAGACTTTCAAATGGTCAGATTTGGTACAGTCTCTATTAAAATTACAAGTGTAATTTAATATGAGAGTGTATGGTTCAAATGTTTGTTGTTCAAACAAACAAACAAAATACTGTCATGTCATGTGACGTCACAAAATTTTGTGCTAACATTTTCCAAGCGAACTACGAGCAGGTATACTTAATCAACAAGGAATTTAATAATGCGATAATTTCCTATTGGATTGGGTTAAGTTATGTTTAAAAAAAAGAACAATACCTACGTGTTTCTTTAAAAATAAAGTGAAAATATTTACTTGTTTCGTTGTCATATTAAATTTATTTAACGAATCGATCCGATGATCTTTCGCACGAAAACAGCATGTTTTGAAAATATCACAAAACTGTATTATACTGAGTGGGCAAAAACGCTCAATTGTGTCTTGTATACGTGTGTCCAATCACCGCGACACATGTATGCCATGTTTTAAACATGGATCTGCGCCCGCGCACAAAAACGAGACGAGACGAGCTGTCTTATCGATGATTCTATATAGCGCTTGTTGTGACGACTCTAATGCTATCTCCGACACCTGACTGTGTGCGTCTATGGTGTGCACATTTCCACCATATCCAGCCGTGTCTTCTTTGTCAAGTTTCATGTAACACCCACACAAAATGAAATCTATACTAATATTGTAAAGAGGAAAGATTTGATTGTTTATTTGTTTGTTTGTATAGAATAGGCTCCGAAACTAGTGGACCGATTTGAAAAAATCTTTTACCACTAGAAGCCGACATTATCCGTGATGAACATAGGATACTTTTTACCGCGAGAAAATGCTTCATTCCTACGGGAAAACGGGTAATAGGACAACGGGTAGTAAGAATTGTCCTTCCGTACTTAACTTCTAAACGGCTAAAACGATTGGGTTGAAATTTTATATGGGTATTTCGATGATTTCCTGGTTGATTTAAAAATACAATTGGACCCGGTAGGTGGCGCTGCTGTCGGTATGTCAACTACTAAACGGCTTGACCGATTGGGTTGAAATGTTGTATGTGTATTTCCATAATGGTTTCACAGACACGAATGTATTATATTTTATAAAGTTACGCGGACGAAGTCGCGAGCACCAGCTAGTGAATTATAAAATTGATTCTTTTGAAGCTCGGTTCACAAATTGAACGTATTCTAGTTGAACATAAAACATGAAATACTCTCTAGCCCGGTTATACATAATCCGTAAGAATAATAGTTAACTTCAGGCAACTAAAATGCATATAAATACACTATACAGGAAATAAAATTAATGGTTGAAGTAGCTATCGTACATATAGAAAATAGATTGTAAACGTTGTTACAGGTATGTTTCTATTTATCAAACAGTTCGTGCCAATGTCGATGTCGATCTATCGATTGATTGATGGACACATAATTATAAAGGAATGCCGACATCAATAAATAAATGTACTCTTAAACAAATATATGTCTGATAATATGATCCCCTTGCTTACGCTATATGATAAGTATGATATGAGCAAAAGAATACAAAAATAATATTCGTCAGAATGAGTGACGTACACCGTCTTTAATTTACCTTAATAAATGGGCTGTTATTATACCTAAACATGAGGAGATTATGATTTTAATCTCTTAAGAATTAGTATGGAGTTATCTCACCGCAAGAAGTTAGTGGCCTATAAACATTATCATCCACAACATTCTCGCGTTGACGGTTTAAATAACGATAAAAACCTACAGTGGCTTTATTTATCAGTGGACGTCCTCCGAGCGGAATCTCCACCATCTCGAAGTTTCCGCCGATGAAATTTTTAGTGCGCACCGGCCGACATAACTTTGTAACTAAAAAACCGTCGACTCTTGAAATATGCGGGGGAAATAAACGAGCGGGAGAGCTGGAAATTGTTTATCTCGGGGTCTAATCGCCAGGTTTCCCAACGCATCGGATTAAAACATTGCATTTTTGGCCGGCACGACGGCACTGCGACGGCGACTCAGATGTTATCGCGCCCATTTACGATTTATTTAACGAGGCCCGCGTTTGCTTGTCGCGTTCGCGGCCACCGCTCTATGGAAATGTAGATCTATACTCTATTCCAACTCCAACTCAACTATGTCTTGTACGACTTGGTTTATAGGTAATAGCGCTGATGATATTCCAACAAAAAATGAATCTTATCAGTTAGCAGTTCACCGATGTAAGCAATTCAAGTGTGTATGCATACCTTTCCACTTTTATTTTGAACTTTAAATTAATATAGTGACATTATTTGATAAAAATATACCAGGCAACACATAGGCCAGATAACAGTATGAAATTCACAAATTATTCAGTTTAAAGCTTTGTTATAAGGGTATTAGAGCTGACAAGATAGGCAAATGCTGTATTGAATGATTTTTGGGCTATTAAAACACTATGGGCTATTATGGGCTTCTGGTTGCTTATTCAGCTACTATTCAGCTATTATGTTGCTACTATACAGCTTAAAGCAATTTATTTTGTGCCCAAATTGCTTGGATAACGGCTGTATAAATGCATTTATTCAAAGAATATTCAGCCATTCTGTGATGCTTGGGATGGATGATCATCCTATTTATTTATTTACTAGCTGTAGTTTGTTTTTTTTTTTTTTTTGAAAATTCCCTAAGAACATTTTTCAGGGTAAAAAGTTTCGTCCAAATCCCTTCAGTCGTTTTTTCATGATTGAGTAAGTATGACAAACAACTAAACGTCGATCATTCAAAGAGAACTTATTTATTGAAGCACTGAATTTAGTATTATGTATATCTATTTATCCTATGTAATAACATATATTTTAAGAGCCCACTTAATGCTAATTAAACATGATTATAGAAATAATCGGTCGCCTTAATTGACACATGTCGAAATGCGGCTCTGTTGGTCGTGTTTTGACCGCATGCCATCACGATGGCTGCGGCGAGCGAGGTGGGGGACAAAAAGTAGGTGATGTCTGTAATCGCTTCATCCTCGCGACTGTGTCTGCCGACTCGCGATGAACCTTTTCAGATTATTACTGTATGACACAGTATAGTAGACACTATATTTTTATTAGAAACTAGCCGTTGCACGCGACTTCGTCCGCGTAACTTTATAAAATATAAAACATTCGTGTCTGTGAAACCATGGAAATACACATACAAAATTTCAACCCAATCGGTCAAGCCGTTTAGTAGTTAACATACCGACAGCAGCGCCACCTACTGGGTCCAATTGAATTTTTAGGAAGTCCAAGGAAATCATCGAAATACCCATATACAATTTCAACCCAATCGGTTCAGCCGTTTAGAAGTTATGTGAAAAAGAAGTTAAGTACGGAAGGATAATTCTTACTACCCGTTGTCCTTTTACCCGTTTTTCCGTAGGAATGAAGCATTTTCCCGCGGTAAAAAGTAGCCTATGTTCATCACGGATAATGTCGGCTTCTAATGGTAAAAGAATTTTTCAAATCGGTCCAGTAGTTTCGGAGCCTATTCTATACAAATAAACAAACAACCAAATCTTTCCTCTTTATAATATTATATAGTAGGTATAGATTGGTTTGCTCTTGACCAACATCCAGTTGTGTCGCGAAGATGAGGCTTATGACGGAGCGAACTCACCCAGAAGATGCCTCTTCACTTGAACTTTGAAAATATTTAGGTTATATGTGCTCAGGAGTTCCAAACGTTGGCAGTGCCATCTTCTTTATAAAAGATGCCATCTTCTTTTCTCACAGTTCTGGCATTTTATAGACATTTTATAGACAGTTGATGATGTCTGCACTTGCTTGCTTCTTTGTCTTGCTTTCAAACGTAGAACTCGGCTACGTATAGATTTATTTATCGGAACAATAAATCATGTGTTGATCATTACCGATAATAATTGATAGTAGCGATTGGTCGGCCATTGGTCCGTGGCTATAAATCAAATTGCAGGAGTCGTCTGCTGTGCGCGTCTCGTCCAAAATGTTACCGAGGAATTCGTTCTTGAAATGTGTGTACTTACCTAACTGGTAAAATTAATCATTTTATTCTAAAATTATTAATAGACGCTTTTTATTTCACATATAAATGATCTTATATGATAAAATTGATATACCTACTTAAATATTATAACTAAGGTGAAATTAAATTTTAAAAATCAGTTCCCAAGGTGCTGGCTACAGGTGCGCTATGACCGTACATGGATTCCCTTGTGATTCCTCCATGGGATACCAATTGGATCAGGATTGAAATTCCTGAAACTAGGGTACATTACAGAAATTGTACATGTAGTACCTACTTATCCTATCCACTGAATAAAGAAATGGGGATGACTTAAAACGCAATCAATGATTGGGCAGCTCGTCTAGCAACAATAACCATCTCCTCAAAGAAGACAAATAACATGTGTTTTGCTATGCTGCTAATTTCTTAATCCTTAAGGTGATAGGATAAGTACTACACTACATGTACAATTTTTGTAATGCCCTAGTTTCAGGATTTACGATCCTCGTCCAATTGGGACAATAAGAGAATCCATGTACGGTCACAGCCAGCGCACCTGTAGCCAGCACCCGTGGCGTTTCTTGTGTTATTGGCGACGGCTTAAATCGATTGGCTAAAAATTGATTCCTGAAACTCCTGACATGAGCTTCGGCATGCTCAAAGGAATGCTGTACAGACGCAATGACCGGGCCCCGCGGCGCACTAACGATGCGGCGCAATTGATTGATAAATCAACGCGGTAATCGTGCGCGTACGCATATCGCCGCGCTTTGATATTCGCCGCGTCTCTGTCCGCTGCGCTCGTTGTTTTGCTAACATTTCACACTAGATGTTAACAAAACAAAGATCTGGTCGGCAAAAATGTAGCCGTCCCTTTCTGCATTCAATTCTCATGTGCCATCATGCTTATAAACTTCCTATTTGTCTTCGTACGAAGGTGTACATTTCGAAAGTAACATATCGCCCATTGTAAAGTGTTGCTGTGGCCGATAAAAAACAGACGATGGGATGCCAGAGCCCTTTTCGTATCCCCATCCCCTATCTCTATCCTTACTACTACTATGGTCGCAGAGCACTTACACCATCAGTGACGTTACCACCAAGTGTACAGTCAGCCTGTTTATTGAGTTTAACATTTAAAAAAAGATCACTGTATAACAGTACAATATAAACTGTTGTTCCGTCCGAAAAACAACTCACTTGCATTCGTGTTACCAAGCGTAGTAGTACTGCGACCCGATTTCCATTAATAATTCACCTCTTATGCGAAATTATTTGAAGCGGGTCACAAATCATCGCTCGTGGGGTTGTTTGTAATCACTTTACTAGTGCACTGTGTAATCTCGTTACCGCCGCACCCCTCCGCCCCTAGGCCGAGGGGGTCATTAGCCCCCTCCTGTAATCTAATTCGGATTTCATTAGTACACCCTCTGCCCATTGTCTGTTTTCTGTTTGTTGGGGCACTCCGTCTCAGTCCTGTGTATTGTTTGTGTTTTCAAATATGCCCGACATGATAGCAAGTAATTGGAATAACAGCTCGACTCTGGTATCTATTGGGTATCTGTTTGTTTGTTTGTCTGTCTGAATAGTTGAACCGATTATTTTTTTATATAAGAAAGGCACTGCCCATCTATGGACATTGTGATGGACGAAGGGTAACAATCAATGTTATATTTGACATATTATGCTGAAACAGAATACATTTAGTTAGTTTAGGCTTAGTCAATATTTTTACAATAATAAAAAGATTATAAAATTGAGGGAAATTTCTTATCAACCGATTACCAAAAAAGGAGTAGTTTTTCAATTCGACTGTATTTTTTTTTATCTTTCGATAAAAAGACTTCGACTGGGTGAACTGATTTTGATGTTTTAAAATCAAATTTCATTAGATATTAAGTGATTTGCAGAAATAATAAATACTTTCATTAATTTGTGAAACTAATTTTTTTAGAGTTGATAATTAATTACGTTTGCAACGAAATCTCAGCACTTTTCTATGGAAATCTTTCTTTATCTGAGGACTTTACAATTTTCCATAATAATGGTAACCCTATCTAGAAGGGTATCTGTTAAATAATAAAAAAAAAAAACGGAAAATATCTCTCAGTATTAAAGTGAATATTCACCCGGCACTCTGGGGTGTGAGTGGTGGCGGGGTGCATTGTATGAAATTAGATTATGAGGAGAATTATTTCCGTCCGGCCGAGTCTGCCCGACATCCCTCGCGACTAGCGTCGACATTAGTTTTCATTTGAGTCCTTCATCGAATTAACTTTGGCCAAAGTTCATTTGCTGTTAATTTAATCTCTTTCCAATAAGAAATTTGCTCCTAGAAGATTCCTCTATTTAAAAATTATCTGATAGGTGGTCACGAAGTGCGTCTGTTGTCCACTAGCATAGGTACCAGATTTTTTTACTACTCTGACGGTCCACTTGATGGTACGTGGCTACCGTCCAACATAATAATTGAAGCAACAATACTAGTATTAAGGATTTAGAGAATTAAAAGGATATACTTATGTATAGGGAAATTCTGACATGACAACAGCCTCGCTCACTTACGAAACATATAAGCACACATGCTGATGGTTACTTCACGGTGATCTTCTGTAAGGGGGTGGTTATACTACTAACGCAAAATGCAACTACTAATAGACATCTAGACAAGACATTTTAGCATACATAATATATATGGTTATTAGCATCTTACGGATTTTCTGATCTAACTGCTGGACGCATTACATCCACTCCTTGTATTTAACTAAATTTTAATATAGGTGTTTGTTTGTCTGTTTGGTTAAATGCGCTAATCTCAGGAACTAGGTCTTACTGGTTCGAATTGAAAAATTCTTTTTGTGTAAGTACCTATTACTTAGTCCATTTATCGAGGAAGGCTTTATAGACTATTAGCTGGTGCTCGAGACTTCGTCCGCGTAGAAAAGTATAAAACGCCATCTATCGCATTTTGCATAGATGCGCTATCTCCCGGGCCAAGCCGCTAATATTTACTTTTATTTTAGATTTCCCGTAGGAATGAAGCATTTTCCCGCGGTAAAAAGTATCCTATGTTCATCACAGATAATGTAGGCTTCTAATGGTAAAAGAATTTTTCAAATCGGTCCAGTAGTTTCGGAGTCTATTCTATACAAACAAACAAATCTTTCGTCTTTATAATATTAGTATTAGTAGGCTATATAACGTTTTGAACGCGGACGAAGTCGCAGGCAACACCTAGTTTGTCATAAATATAATATAAAACTTAGTTATGTAGAAAGAATTAAAGAGAATCGAGTTGTCGCTGAGGCGTTATAGAATCATGATTAAGAGGCCACGCGCCTCCATTCGTTATGCTTGCGGTACAACTCTTGCGCGTCAATGCTTCTCTTGCTCCGTGAAATTATCGCATTATATTTTTCTGATTCCAATTATATTCATAGCTTGCCGTTCACCGCGGTTTCGCCCGCCTTTTAAGAGCGGGTATAAAGGCACACTAGCGCCACTCACTTATCTCGTGACTGAGAAGGAATTATTAAAAACGGCTACACAAAGCCCTCGGTAAGTATGTCTACATTTTTTTAATGCCTTTAATAAAGTTTCATATTTAGACACGAAGCAATAAAATACGATTTAGACGAATGCGGCCGCTTTTCTTTAGATCGAATTTTATTGCTTCGTGTCTAAATATGAAACTTTATAAAAGGCATTAAAAAATTGTAGACATACTTACCGAGGGCTTTGTGTAGCCGTTTTTAATAATTCCTTCTCAGTCACGAGATAATATTTTTTTAAGTGAGTGGCGCTAGTGTGCCTTTATACCCGCTCTTAATTCAAGTAAGAAAATATTTCAATTAGTTAACGGTGCCACTGCTTGGGTCTTACTTATCGTATAAGTATAGGCCGTCTTTTTATACCATTTTTAGGTATTTTATATAATGCTTGCTTTTAAGCTTTCATGTTTTTGTTAAAAAATTTCGAAAAAAAAATAAAAATCACATTTTATTCCGAAGAAAATTTTCCTAAAACTAGTCCTAATTTTCCTAACTCCCATTAAAGATATAAGTTTCATCGTTGATAACACAGTTCAACACGATTTTTGGGTCTGGCTTCTGCATATGAAACTTTGATTTCTTCAATGTTAAAAATAAGGGAATAAATAATTTTTTTGATCAAAGTTTGCTTTTGTAGAAACTGGAGCATTTTTTTTTTTCATTTTTTTAAGACAAATGATAGATTCATACATTATTTCCATACTTTTATTTTCAATTACAATTAGAAAAGTTTTTGTTGAACACTAGAGCCTTTGTCGTTTAAGATTTTTGATAAACAACAGGAAATATATTATGTAAAATAACGGAAAAATTAAGTTCAAAAATGAATATTTTCAGTGTTTCTCTTATTATATGTTTGTATGGGCTGTCTCGTATCTTACTTATCGTCATAAATCAGGCAAAGGAAAACTTTAAAAGCTAAAAATGAAAATGTAACTATTTTTAGATGTCTAGAATCAGAATTTAAGCATTAGAACAGATACCCAAAAAAAAATTTTTTTTGTTGACTGATGTAATACCTAAGTAAATCTATTCGAGAGTATATCAAAAATATATATGAAGTGTTCAGAAGGACTTGTAGGACAGCGTTTTGTCTCAGTGCCGCACACAATAATTAATTATAGGAAAAGCCTTTTCTTTCCTACATCTTCAGGCTATCTTAATAACCAGAAAAACATCCTAAGCTTGATTTTTTTTTCAATTTAAAGTCATGCAAAAGTAAATCGCAATGCTTGCCGCGGATTTTATTCCAGATATATATATTTTTAGCAAGATTTGAACGAAATTACTTATCTATACTTCTATACTGAAATTATAAAGTGGAAAGATTTGTTTGTTTGTTCGTTTGTTTGTTTGTATAGAATAGGCTCCGAAACTACTGGACCGATTTGAAAAATTCTTTTACCATTAAAAGCCAACATTATCCGTGATGAACATTGTATACTTTTTACCGCGGGAAAATGCTTCATTCCTACGGGAAAACGGGTAAAAGGACAACGGGTAGTAAGAATTATCCTTCCGTACTTCTATTTCACATAACTTCTAAACGGCTGAACCGATTGGGTTAAAATTTTATAGGGGTATTTTGATGATTTCCTGGATTTAAAATTACAATTGTACCCGGTAGGTGGCGCTGCTGTCGGTATGTCGACTACTAAACGGCTTGACCGATTGTGTTGAAATTTTGTATGTGTATTTCCATGGTTTCACAGACACGAATGTATTATATTTTTTAAAGTTACGCGGACGAAGTCGCGTGCAGCAGCTAGTGGACTATAAACTAGAATATATTTGCAGCATCTGGAAATAATAGTTATTTGAAGCACATTATATAAATTACAAAAAATGGGCTAATAGCATACATACAATAGACACAAAGATCGGAGCTATCTGTTTCGCGATACGCGCCAAGCTCTAACTAAATACTGCCATAATATCTTGTGACAATAAATCAGTTCACCCGTTTAACCTTTGCGAGTGGAAACCACAAATTGTGATGTCGCCGGGATTAGGCTAAGCGCACACTAATCCCTGGATTATTTACACGCGATGATTTAACGTAGCCAGCTGTCAACGCTTGGAGACATACAAAAAAATGGACACATATAAAACCTTTCGTCGACAGCTGAAACTCACTTCCTAATAAAATTATATTTATCTGTATAAAATTAATTTACCTTTTTTTTTAAGTTAATTATTTGATGCCCCGCTAGAGGGGGTAGTAATTAATCGCTGACAATTTGGCCGGTAATTGGTACGCGCGAAAGGGACGCACTGTCATTACTCAGGCGCTCACTTGATGGGGGCGTGGCCAGCGACGACCCAAGCGTGCATATCGTAGTGATGTCACATAAAATTTGTCGATATCGGTGCGGTGTGTGGCTCGAATTTTTATCGACTCGCCCGGACGAATGATAAAGGGCTGTGTGCACTGGCGAACGTAAAAGCACAACGGGGCGTATTTTTATTGCACTCGGGATTACTAGCAGCGAGACGGTTTAATAGAACAAGCTTTTAATTAGAGCGCAGAGTTGGTATTATTTATGTTTGAGCGTGAGGAATTTATTACTGAACACGTTTCAAGAACCGAACGAGCCTAGACGCGACTGTCTGCAAGCTGCAGGCAGCTACGCCCTGATTAGAAAATTTACCATTTTATTGAGGACATTATCCCATTAATAATTAAATTCTTCTTTTATTTCAGAGTGGCATTACAAACTTTATATCCTACTACGATTAATAAACCCAAAAATGCAATAAACAGTGGGAAACAACTTTAGCTTTGAAAGCTAAGGTACCTAATCACTGTCAGATATAATATGACTAACTTCGGATACCTTCTTTTCTGATAATTCGAGGCTTTTTGAAACGCATCTTGTCTATAATCGTGACATACGTCTCTTCCTTTCATTTATAAATATTTTTCTGTTATCTTTGAAAAAAATGTGACTCTTTGGAGAAAAAGATAAAGTCGTCCTGTACCAAGTTTAGCGGTTAAGGTTCAAACTGATGTAGACGTCACTAAGTGCCGAATTTAATTATCTTAAACAAGAGTAAAGACTCATATGAAATATTTAAATAGTAGATTCTCATTAATTCAAATAAACCCAAGTGTATTCATAACGCTTATGTACATAAATTCATAAATAATATGAACAGACGGACATACCTGCGATGCAACATACTTAGAGGTATGTAATAGAATACATCCCGCATTAGTTACGAATCGTTAATTTATTTTAATACAGATTGGTAACGTGATACGTTCCATAATATGTTATCCGTGCATTAATAAAGAAGAGATGAGAATTAATAAATTTTATGTGAGAACTTTTAAACACTAGCTGGATATTTAAATTATTTCTCCATTAAAAATTACTTGAATATTTTAAAATACGTTAGAATAATTTTACAATAGTTCTTAAGGAGATGTCTTCAAGTGATAACTGCGAATTCATAAGAAGATGGTACCTATTTAATTTCAAAACTGAAAAGCAGTGGTATTTTTTTTTAACAAATTATAGCACATTTAAAGGGAAATCGATCTCACGATTAGATTATATTTAATTAATGCAAAACGCATAAGTTATACGAAGTAACAACTTGTGCTGACAAAAATTGTGCTTGTGCCACTAGCACGGACCAAGTTGCGGGCACTAGTATTAAGATTAGATCTATCTTATCCATACTAATATTATAAAGAGAAAAGATTTGTATTTTTGTTTGTAATGAATAGAGTCAAAAACTACTGGACCGATTCTTTCACCTATAGAAAGCTACATTATCAGCGAGTAATATAAATAGCCTATTCTTTATAAAAACGAAGTCGCGTGTAACAGCTAGTGTGTTATATACTGTGACAACAGATTGTTTTAGATCTTAAGATCCATCTTTGATCATATGAAACTTTTGAGTTGACAAAATGGTAGTGCATTTAGCCTTGGTTGGTTTTGGCGCCGGCCGAATTACGTCGGGTCTGGTGAGCGCACGCGCATGGCTGCCTTGCACTAAGCCGATGCGCCGGCGACATACGTGTGACGCGCCATAAGCGAGCAGCGATCTATTAGAAATAATTTTTTGAATATCCCGCCTGGTGGCAACAACCACCACCTTACAGAAGACCACCGTGAAATAACAAGAGCCTTCCTTTAACGTACTAAATTGGAAGCGCACTTGCAGCACATGTGGCACTGGCGTATTGCTTGTGTAATATGCAACGGTAGCCACCTACCATCAAGTGGACCTTCAGCTTGTCTGCGAATTTCTGAACTTAAAAAAAGTGTGTGATAATATGGGACAATGGTTCTCTTGTGTTCATTTTCATCGATGTTCAGTGACCTCCACTTTAAGACTGCTCACAACTGCACAACAGATTTATACATTACCTACCACGTCAGACGACCGATTGTTTAGGGTAGGTATTTGTTTATCTGATGGATTTCTGTATTTCGGATCAACATCCCTTTGAGAAGGCCAAACATTGCCCCCTCCATAATTTGATAAGCAACTTGCAAAGTAGGTACTTACAAATGTCAAAATATAGTATTGTATAGTAAAATAGCCTAATAAATATATATTGTGATTTTAAAATCAAAATAGTAATATTAAAATGATGATTTAATGGATTTCTAATCACTTTTGACTCGGACCTCTGATTAAGTCGGACACTCTGCGGGCTGTACCTTTGTCTCCGCCATTTATCGACACAAGACACAAAGATCTATCGAATGTCTCACGCCCCAATACACAACACTACCTTGAACGAAGGGCCTAATTACATTTTGACAGAGTTTCATTACGTGCTTCGATGCGTTTCATGATATCTTATTTCATGACTTGTATCATCTCTATATCATTTGTGTAGAGATCCACTAAACTGTGCAAGTCATCTATAGACTTAGATAGAGAAAGATAAATTTATAGATCACCTATTATAATTTATTTTACATAAAAATAATAATATGACTTGAATAAAAAAAAATGACAAAATATACATTAGGTACGTATATTTTCCCTTCATCCATATTCGTAATTGAAATTACATAACCAGTTGCAAAAGAAGAAATTTTTTTCGCTGCTTGGTAACTAGTTGTGAGAGAGGAATTATTATTCCACTTTTGTAGATCAAATTATTTCCATTTTTGTAACCCGAGACATTAATTTATATAAAATTTATGCAAAAGTCGCTACAAACCTTATTAGGATAAAGGATGAGGAGCAAAGGGGATAGAGGAAGGGCTCTGTGCAAAGATTCAAATTTTTGGCTCTGTGTATCTTGCCAATACTAAACTGCTAAGTGCTAGGATCGAATCCCAGGCATGTTGTTACCTCTCTTATATTGTCATCAATTTCTCGTATAGATTAAGTGATGCCAGAGGGTATTGGAAGATGTCCATCCGTGGACTACGGTGCCCAGCAGTGAGGCATCTTATTTGTACTCGTAAAAGAAGGCTAATACAGACGTTATTTATAAACAAGCCAGCGAAAGAAATATGAAGAAGATTGCCGCCTTTTTATCGCACATTCGTATCCAAACAAAACGTATTCCCATTACTCCTTATTACAATCACACGCCTTTTCATGGGTTGCACAAAGAGACGCCGCCTGCCAAAAGAGCCTTTTTAAATATACGCTAAATCCACATTGAGGTTTGCCTCCACTTGCAGCGGGAAATATCACATTTCATTATTTTTTTTATTTTATTTTTTATTTACCAATTTACCATTGCGTAGGTTTAGAGTATTTTTTTCTAAATCTAAGTGTTAATTTTTATGCTTATCACGATCAATTTATAGAATATCATACGTTTAAGTTTTGTTTTTAAAAATTATATTATACTAGCAGACACGGCAACCCTTGTCTGGGTTCAGCAAAGGTTTTTGCTACTTACTTACCGGATTCTATTGTGAATCTAAACCACAAAAAAAAAAACAGATACAAAAAAGGATCGTGTTTAGGAGGAGTTTAGTGACATACTTACCTACAATGACCTACATATTTATATATAAAAATAGATAATTATAAAATATTAGTAGAAAAAGAATATTAGTATTAAAAGTCTATTATCTCTACCAAAACATCTTCATTTTTGAAATATAAACAGTATGCTGAAATTGTCATATTGAAGCGTAAATACAAACTACTTATAGCGTTAAGAAAAGAAATACATGATACGCCTTAACTGAGGCCAAGCCCTTTCACGGTCCAGTTACCCCGAAGCCTTGATATTTAAAGGGATTCCAAAAACAAAGCAGATTCTGTGGAGCCCTTTGAATCCAAATCCCGTCTTAGTCTATTGAGCATTGTTCGGTTGCGAGTGCCGTTTTTGGAGCGTTTTTTTTATGAACGAACCACGGTAATGTAATATAGCGTATTGTTGAAATGGGATCGTGTGTCGGATCATCGAAAGTTCAGCTGCGATGGCAATCGGAGATGTGTTACGCAGCACTATACCTACTCAAATATAAATCTTTATCTATATAAAAGAGAAAAGATTTGTGTCTATGTTTGTCTATACTAATATTATAAAGAGGAAAGATTTGATTGTTTGTTTGTATACAATAGGCTCCGAAACTACTGGACCGATTTGAAAAATTCTTTTACCATTAGAAGCCGACATTATCCGTGATGAACATAGGCTACTTTTTATCGCGGGAAAATACTTCATTCCTACGGAAAATCTAAAATAAAAGTATACACTAGCGGCTTGGGTCGGGAGATAGCGTCATCTATCCAAAATACGGTAGATGGCGTTTTATACTTTTCTACGCGGACGAAGTCGCGAGCACCAGCTAGTAAACAATAAACTCAAAAAACCAGTGGATCTATTTTGAAAATTCTTTCACCAATAGAAAGCTACTTATCAGCGGGTAACACAGGTTGTATTTTATAATGTTACGCGGGCGAAGTCGCGTGCAAAGGCTCGTACCTTAATATATTTTTTCATGCTACAGTTTGTCTACAGTAAATTCTTTCACATAACTGTAAAATTTTTATTAGGTATTCCTTAAAGGTATCCCAGAAAATTCTGATCTTATGACTAAAAGAGATGAATATAAAAGAGACAAAATTGTCATTACGAGCAACTAATACAGTCGCAAAACATTATACATAATTAATATTATGTTATGAAGTGTAAGTGAAATCTGATTGAAAACTAAGTACCTAATGAATAAATTAAGAACTCACAGTCATGACATATTTTGGCAATTTTTTTACAATATGAATTCAAAAAACCGGGGGGGGGGGTTGGAACAATTTGTATGAATATCACAACAAAAAGAAACCATAACAAAATGTCACACCCCAAAGTTGCCGCTAAGCGCCGTTGTCCCTTTGTCCGTTTGTCTATCACAGCACAATGACATTGTGTTGACAAGCATTGTCGGCGCGACAGTCTCTTGCGCAGCGATCGTATCGCCCACTCCATCGCGCTTTGTACTCCACAATCCCCAATCCTTCCACTGGGCCACATCCAGCTGAAGACGTTTCAAATGTAATGGGGCCCGTTCATAGTATAATATAAGCGATAAATTATCGGCTGTCATAACCTCGCCCACTTTAACGAGCGCTAAACTGAACGACCTTGACTAAATCGTTTTACTCCCAAACAGTATTGTTATTCTAATACATTTATAATGTCTCGTCGGAATCAATTTTGGGCAGCTTCATTCAGAAAACCAACAAAAGTTGGTTCGGAGTGAATTAATAATATCGACGAGTGCACTAATGGCGACTTTTTGTCCGAACGTTGCCACTAATTTAATAACTATTCCCTAACGATATGGAGTCGACGACATCCGAGAGCGTGGGCATAAAAATGTCGGGTCGTGCCCAATCAATCTTGGTCCGTACCTGCGCCCAAAGATCGGACCCGCGAGATAACCCTTCCTCGATGCGTAATACCATTAAAACAACGGTGACAATCCAACCAAAAAATAATTTTCAACAGCTCTTTATCGATACATTGGCGTGTTGCATTTACGAGGTCTCGTCCCAAATCCGTCTAGCATTAGGCTCGTTTTCGCGTGGCACCTTCGATTTTTATGTCCGATGATTAAAAATTGTGAGATGATGATCATTGCGGGGGCTCCCACTGAGCAGGTTTGTTTAACCTCTTTTGTTTTTCTGGATTCCTGGTCGTGGGTCCGTTTTAATTAATGCCCATCACGTATTTTTTTCGTCGTATACTTTTTTTTTTACCTCGTTTTTTTTTTTTTTGTTAACTTCGAAGTTTTGAAATATGTCTGTGGGTCCGTCCGTGGCGTGTGATGCGATATCTCGATGTCTCCTATTGTTTCGTTTTGATATATTTATGCGTCCACTTCTCGGGAGTGGTGTTTCTCTTCTTGGGTTTTTCTTTTGTTTGTACACCGATGAGCGGTGGTGACGCGACGTCATGGATCATCGATTGTTAACAGCCGACCGTTGAAGTTATATTTGTGTCATGTGACCGGTGGAGACGTTGTCTTTGAGTCCGCAGAACTTAAAGCTCCCTGGGAATTGTCTACGCGAACATGAATCTGACTTGATCTAAATTAGAATGAGTTGTAGGTACGCGCGGTGTTACTAAAACCGTAGAGCCATTTTATAACCGGCTTTTATCAGTTTGACCATAAAAATGGTATCGTAAACGTTCATGTCGCACAGTTTATAGTAGCTCATGTAATAGATAAAGTGACTCCAATTATACTAATTAAGTTATTTATTGACTTTATTGTGCTCGCACAGCTGAATAGAGACACGCACAGTATCGCAAAGGATGACAGTGGTGTAACTTTTAAATTTAAATTTTAAAAATTTCAAACATTCTTTACTCGCATGTAAAGTGTGGCCTATTTTTGTAGTCAGTGATAAATAAATATTTATAGCATTTAACATATGAAATGGAACACTAAAAATTGAATGTAGATTCTTCATTTTCAAAATATTCAAGACACTCAAAAAACTCCATAATATTTTTTGCCAAGGAAACTTTATTTATTAATTACTTGAATCTCATTAATTAATAAAAAATTAATGTAATTTAAATTGATATTTTAAATATCGAAGATAACTTAGGTTGAGAACTCGAGACTCTCTATCAAAATTTACATTGCTTAATGATAAATCACACTATTTTCTATAATACTGAGCAGTTAATATACTGTGTTATAATAATTTAGTCCGAATTGGACGTAAATTTAACTAGTATCGAACGTGAGTCGAAACGTGCCTCGTATTAAGATAAAATAACGATAATAATGAATAATTTGGACATTCTAAACGCCGTAAACACTTGTAGAGACTCGTGTGTGTGTCCACTGCTTAGTTTTCATATAAATAATCAATTCGTTTGGAACAGTATTGGAAGAAATACTATCCTGTCTCAAAACTTTCAGTATTATCAGAAATTTAGGTAAATACCTATAGTTTTAATATGTTCTTGAATATGTTTGGAAGTTTCCACAGATACATAAGTATAACTTCTTCTGGATGAATTAATTAACATTACAAGTGAAACTTTGGATAGACAATATGTTGACAATATATCATACTAGCTGTTGCACGCGACTTCATCGCGTAGATGATAAATTAAAAATATAAAAGCAATTACAACGCTTCACATTGACAACTTGTTGCTATAACACATTGGCCAGGCGTTAGTTACAGTTTTATATTTTAGATAATCCCACGGGAACATTACTTTTTTCTTGGATGAAAGGTGTAAAGGACTCCTACTCATATTTTGTAATATGATTGAATAACTCGGGTTTACTCCTTTGAATAAAACACCAAGCCCTGGTAGGAGACATTATTTAATATTTTCATTCTAACTTATTATTATCGGCGAAACACTTCATTAGCGTGTCCGCGATAGTATTTGCGACATCTAGATGCATTTCGACATCCGTACTGATAAACACTTCAAAATACACCTAGCGCCATCTAGTATTCTTAAATTACATTAAATTACATTTAACATTCCGCCCACCAAGAACGCCATTGAGCGTTCTTCATATTTCCGCCCACCATGACAGAACATTTTCCATTTCATCAGATACTAACTTAAGTTACTAAACATACATACATGAATACTAAACCTAAACACATTAATACTAAACCTTAATACTAACAATGATGCGTAGGACCTGACAAGATCCAGCCTAAAGCCGTTTGTTGAGCAGTTGGTGTTCCATTAGGTCCTTGGATTAAACCTTCTCTTATGAGTTGACCATAAACATCAGATCCAAGCAGAAGGTCTATCTTGCTTGGTGTATGGAACTGAGGATCAGCTAAAGTCATATTAGCGAACTCTGGCCACTCAACATTTAGTACCTGTCTTGATGGAAGGAAACTAGTTATAGTTCTTAATACATGCGCATGTACTTTCACTTGAAAATCGGGATCATGGTGAGATTGAACCTTCATAGTAACAATGTGCTTAGCTGAAAACATGCTCTTGGCAGCACGTAATCCTGTCACGCAAGTCTTACTGTAGGTCTTCTTGAGCCCAAGTAATTGTACCGTCGATTCCGTCACAAGTGAAGCCTGTGCACCTGGGTCTACTAGTGCTCTAAGCACGTACGTGTGGCCGTTTCTTGCCTGAACCTTGACAAGAGCGGTTGCTACCAAAACCTGATTATCTGAAGTTGATTCTGCAATTTCCAACGACGCTTTTGCGCTGGAAATTGCTGCGTTATCTTCTAGAGTCAAATCTGGTTTGGGCTTAAATGATTTGTTAACTGGGTTTCGGTGAAGCAATGGGTGGTGTTTATAATTGCAAATGCGACATCTTATTACCGATCTACAACTGCTGGCACAGTGGTTACGACCTAAGCAATTAAAGCATCTACCATATGATTGTACAAATTCATGCCGAGTGTTGTAATCGGCTTTATAAAATTGCTTGCAATACGCTAGTTTGTGATTGCTTTTCTCACAGTAGGGACAACAATGTTTAACTGTAGCATTAGAACCTGTTCTGATCATGTGCACTACCTTCTTGTAGGTTGAAGAATTTGGTCTTGACCTTTGATTATTGTCCAAAAATTCAAGTGAGTGATACCTTGATTCTAAAAATTCTTTAAGTTGCTTTATATTTGGTAGGTCATCAGAGGTGCTTATCATAGATTCCCAATTCTTACGCGTCTGATGATCTAATTTACTACATACTATATAAATTAAAATCGTATCCCAAGAATCTACATTAATACCCAAATTCTTCAAGCCATGCAAGGTCTCATTAATAACATTTAACAAATTCTTTATTGCACTACACGACTCGGTTCCGATGTTAGGCTGATTCATAAAACGCATCAAAAGACAATTAGCTAGATATTTTTTATTATTGTATCTTTTATTTAGAGTTAACCAAGCTTCCTGATAATTCTCTGTTGTTATTGGAACATGTCTTAGAAGCAGTTCAGCTTCTCCCGATAGATGTGCTTTAAGATAATGCATTTTTTGCACACTATCTAATGATAAATTATTATGAATCAGCGATACATACAATTCTCTGAATGTTGTCCATTCGTTATATGCTCCCGTAAAAATAGGTATAGAAATTTTAGGCAACTTAACATTACAACCATCCTTTGAAACATTACAAGAACCGGTATCTGACACAACATTTGTTTGATTTAACAAAGACAAAGCCTCTTTAATTTCCGATTTGTAATCGAAATAAATCTCCTCAATACTTCCATAAATGTCTTCACTAAAATATTTATCATTCAATAACGCATCTGTGGCTTCGCTAATTATTTTCATATGCACATCTGTAACGCCCTTCCATTGACTTTCAAGTGCTTCCAATCTAGTAACTAAGTAACTTTCTTTTGCTAACCGATCTTTCGGTGATTTTTTATAATTCTCATAAGACTTTTCTATACGAGATTTAGAGAAATATTGTGATTTAATGTGTGAAGACATGTTGAGTAATAAATTTTAAGTTTAAATGATATATATCACCTTTTTGCTATTTACAAATCGTTCAGAGAATATACAAGTCTTACAGTATAAAATGTTACAAATTTTTCTAAGTCCCTAATAATACACCAATATTTTACAAGTGTTTGAACAAAAAAATCGAAAATCGGCCATAGGTTCCCCGTCTGACCACTTTTACACCAACTATTC
The DNA here is from genome assembly GCA_918317495.1 of Synanthedon vespiformis. Taxonomy (NCBI): domain Eukaryota; kingdom Metazoa; phylum Arthropoda; class Insecta; order Lepidoptera; family Sesiidae; genus Synanthedon; species Synanthedon vespiformis. The sequence goes on from OU906966.1 coordinate 431,078, forward strand.
TAAGTCCCTAATTATTACGAAAAAATTTACAAGTGTTTGAAATAAAAATTGAAAATCGGGCATAGGTTCCCCGTCTGACCACTTTTACACCAACTATTCTAAGTCCCTAATTATTACGAAAAAATTTACAAGTGTTTGAAATAAAAATTGAAAATCGGGCATAGGTTCCCCGTCTGACCACTTTTACGAAAACTATTCTAAGTTAAAACTAGTGATTTTAATTCTAAGTGTAAATTTACTTTAAAATTAACTTTCTTATATAAAATTTTCAAAGTCAAGTAACTACTAGAAATAAAGTTCAAATTTACTCACTATCTTGAATTTTAACTTGTAGGTAATTGGAACGAACTCACGGTTTTCACAAACTTGTTGCACTTGCACTGATATGTAGGTAAGGTAGCCCTTCCGCTTCCCCGAACTCGTCTACAGGTGGCGCTGCTCGGCCACTCCTTTGATACTCCTTGCTCTTCACTCCTCTTCACTCCTCGGCTGAAAGATGCACTTTGCACCTCTCACACCAACCGGAACGACTTGCCGTCCGGTGATACACTTTCAGTGACAATCCGTCACTGCTTACTAGTGATTTTGAACAAAAATTGATCAAAATCCGACTCGATTAGGACCATGTAAAGGACTCCTACTCATATTTTGTAATATGATTGAATAACTCGGGTTTACTCCTTTAAATAAAACACCAAGCCCTGGTAGGAGACATTATTTAATATTTTCATTCTAACTTATTATTATCGGCGAAACACTTCATTAGCGTGTCCGCGATAGTATTTGCGACATCTAGATGCATTTCGACATCCGTACTGATAAACACTTCAAAATACACCTAGCGCCATCTAGTATTCTTAAATTACATTAAATTACATTTAACAAAAGGTATCCTATGTCCTTTCTGGTGTCCCAGACAACGTGTGTGCAAGATTTCATGGTGATCGGTTCAGTAGTTTTGGCGTGAAAGCGAGACAGACAGACAGAGTTACTTTCGCATTTATAATATTAGTAAGGATTATCAGTCAGTCTAGTCTACACTAACATTATAAAGAGGTAAGATTTGACTGTTTATTGTTTGTTCCGGATGGAATAGGTTCCCGAAACTACTGGACCGATTTGGAAAAGGCTATCAATCAATCAATATATCTACTTATAATAAATCTCAATTGATTTTCATGAAACTTGGTAGATAAACATTTAGACGTTTCAACGCGGACGAAGTCGCGTGCAATAGTTAGTTGTTAATAATAATTACTTCGAGTTTTTTGTTTATAAGCGTGTGATTTCATCCTTCCATCGTTCGAAATATGAACTCCCCTAAAATACACAACATTTATCGGCTATCTAAAGTGTAATGTGTCGTGTGTATGTTTTTTTATGCCTCCTTTTGTAATGTATCACGTTTTATCTTTCCAGGTAAGTCGGTGCAACTGGAGCCGTTTCCCGCCAAAAAAGCGGAGTGGTGTGTATGTATACTATGTATGTATGCCATGTAGACGTTAGTTTATATTTTGCATCTCGAATAAGTAAACGGCAACAAGAAGAGGGTTCGCGATATCCGATTTCGTTTTCATCTTGAAACTAAGCACCCGGTGGCCTTAAATTAGGGAAACGTTGGGAAGTAAAAATTAAGTAGATTAACATTTTAAGACATAAGGAATTTACGATGATCTTTTCTTTGACAGCAAGCGAGAAGGTGGAATTAATAGAATATTCAAACTCAATTCGCCTATAATTAGATTATGAATTTATGAAATAACTTCAATGAGATTTATGAAATAACTTCAATGAGATTTATGAAATAACTTCAATAAAATTTATGAATTAACTTCAATGAAATTTATGAAATAACTTCAATAAAATTTATGAAATAACTTCAATAAAATATAACTTCAATGAAATTTATGAAATAACTTCAATAAAATATAACTTCAATGAAATTTATGAAATAACTTCAATAAAATTTATGAAATAACTTCAATAAAACAAGCTACTCGTGCCCGGCTTCGCCCAGCATTTCTTGCTGGGCCCAGCCCAGCAGAAGGGTGCAATTTTTTTTATCCCTCTTTCCATCAGTGAAAACCGTATCAATATACGTTGGATGGTTTAGAAGTAGTTAACAAAGAAATAAACGGGACAGTTTTGGCGACTTGTTTCTAAAATATTGTTTATGTTTCTACATAAAACCTTCCGGAAAAAATTAACTATCTGATGGTAAAAACCGCATCAATATCCGTTGCTTGGTTTACGAAGAAATAACGGATATACTGACATACAGACGCTAAAGCGACATCAATTTATATAATGTAAAGAAAATGCAATTCTTTGAATGCTTCAATGAATTCATTCATTCTTTGAATTCATCGTGCAATTAATAAATGCTTCATTATTTGAATTCGTCATGCAAATATATTTTAATAACTTTCAACAATTAAATGAGTGATCCCTCTGCTACAAAGAGATCAAAACAAAACACTATTCCCATAGACACACATCAGATGTAACATATTGTAATGCGTTCACAAATTTATCTCCCATCCACTGGGTATACTCTTGTTACTACTCCCTAGGGACTTCCCCTCGGCACTGCCACCGGGATTATATTATTCAAAAATACAGTACTTACTTCAATATTACTTCAGTATACAATCCAATCGGTTAATAATTACTGTATGTGACTAATTGCATTTTGATGTTTTAAGAGTTCTACTCAGCTAATAATTTCATTCAAGTCAATAAATCGGTGTATTTATTTGTCCACAAATTTCTGTGAAGCCTTCAAAATAAGCCTCGAAGTGATATCTAATGCTAAGACTTCATACAGCGAGCTGGATATAAATTCCTGCATGGTTTGTAGCGCGTTTATACATATCCCCTGGTATTGCTTGGGCCCAGTTTACTTATCTACAGGTTGACATAACCCACCGTCGAGTAGACCGTCACCATGTCTACCATCTTTTATAATATGAAATGGCCCTTTATATTTTATCTAGTCAGTCACTATAAACACTGATTGAACAACAAAACCACCCACTATCGAGTGGAGTGGAGTCAGTTTGCCTGCCATCATTTATAATCTATACTAATATTATGAAGAGGAAAGATTTGATTGTTTGTTTGTTTGTTTGTATAGAATAAGCTCCGAAAATACGGGACCGATTTGAAAAATTCTTTTACCATTACAAGCCGACATTATCCGTGATGAACATAGGCTACTTTTTACTGCGGGAAAATGCTTTATTCATACGGGAAACGGGTAATAGGACAACGGGTGGTAAGAATTATCCTTCCGTGCTTATCTTTTTCACGTAACTTCTAAACGGCTGAACCGATTGGGTTGAAATTTTATATGGGTATTTCGATGCTTTCCTGGATGATTTAAAAATACAATTGGACCCGGCAGGTGGCGCTGCTGTCGGTTTGTCAACTACTAAACGGCTTGACCGATTGTGTTGAAATTTTGCATGTGTATTTCCATGGTTTCACAGACACGAATGTATTATATTTCATAAAGTTAGGCGGACGAAGTCGCGTGCAACAGCTAATATAAAATAACACGGTTTTATCTAGTCACACTATCCACTGATTGAACAATTTTTGATTCATCACATTGCAATTCCGCTAACATCTGCGTCTAATACGTCCATAGAACTCAATGTCTCGCGCCGTCTCTGTTCGCTGATCCAGAAAATTGAAACAAGGGAGCTACAACACAGAGAGATTACAAAGTTGTCTATTGCATTTCGAAAAATGTTGAACAGACGGATAACGGGGACTGTTTGTCCGCAAAATGTAAGTTGGTTTTGGATTAGGGTCCCATGCGATTGCGGGATTTGCTGATACTTTTGAATGTAATTTAGTACTTATACATTGTATTGTATGTCAGTTTATAACTCAAATATAGGTAGCCAGTTCAGTTCTATATATAGCAGTAGTAGGTATATAAAAGTATTTTACTATCTCTCTATTTGTTTGAGTCGTCTCAGTCGTGTATAAAGTCAAGTTTAACACTATTTTAGGTATTCAGTTCAAACGGTACCTAACCAAATTTCACTAACAATGCTGTTCAATCAACAGTTTCTTTTTTAAGTAAAAATATTTTTACTCGGTATTTCTTTTTGTTAAAAAGAATAGATAATAAATCAGTGACATATTAAATAAGAAAAAAAAGCGACGTTTTTAATCCCCTCCCCGAGGCCCCTTGATGGCATAGAAAATCGCAACACGATACTCATTTGAAAAATAATGATGTCATCAAACACTAATCCGAAAGCTTTCATGTGGATTACAAAGAGACAAACTTATCATTGTCGCTAGAATAGAATAACACAGTCATTTTCAACCCTAAATATTGACTCATAAAATTTAAATTTGCGTAACAGGAACAAATGCAGCACATTGTGTTGCAGTTCCAGTACTAGGAAGATTAGATTTTACAAAATGCTATATAGAAAAACAACTTTAAAATGATCGCGTAAGAGTCCATATTCGCTTACAGCATTAAGAGTAATCCAATAGACAGTTTGTGGAATTGGAAATCAAAGTTCAAAGGTTCTCGGTCCACATTGGCGTGGCAAAAAAAGTAAGGGGGGTTTTATACTGGTGCGCCGTTAGTTCATTTCGATACATTAGGCGTGTGATTTATACGTGGGATGCGGCATAGTCAAAACATGTGGGGTCCACGACAAGTGCGCTGCGTTCGTTCAGTCTCGTCTAGGGGTGGACCTAGGGCTGTCCAAAAATATGAACTTAAAATAATTAATATTATTTCCTTAACAAAAGTAACGTTATTTTTAATTTTTATTACTAAGTATTTAAATGGTAAAAAATAATAACATCCCTTAAAATACTTCCAAAAATTTACTGTAATGTTTTTTTAAATGTATAATTATAGTCTAATCAGTTAATTAAATTAAAACAAATATTTTTTACTTATAATCACATTATTAAATTGATTGTTTATTAAATTTTTTTATGTGTATAATTGTTTGCGTACCAAAGTCGATTAACACATTAAAAAGTGCAAAACAACTGAACACTCAATTTAATTACTTACTTACTTACCTACTGAAGATTTTTACGATCGTTTGTACATGAAGTATATTTTGTTCTCTAGTCGTTGTCACAACGACTTATGGCGCTTTCAGTGTTCATTTGTTTTACACTTTTGAATGTGTTAATATAGACTTATGCGGCCGACTGTACCTAATCTGTTTTAAAATATAAATCACGTTTGTTTTTTCTCTTTTTAATTAATAATTTTATTTTATTAATTAGAGTAATTTAACTGAGTGTTTTGCAGAAAACTTATTTTGAGTAAAAAAACTCCTATCTAATTTAAATAATTTTCTTACCGTCTTGACAACCCTACGGCATCTCGTTTCGTAGCTAGTAGTAAGAGCAAGCCATAGGTCTCTTGAGGATATAGATACATCTCAAGGGCTGTAGTACCAAATTACTCTAAGCGGATATTGTATTTTTTGCGCGAACATCCTGTATATTACTTAATGTAGATTGCCGGCACAGGTGGGTGACAATATAACGGAAAAAAAGCGTCAGGAAATTCAAAAGTTGAGTCATTAATATTAATCGTTACATGTAACCATACTTTTTTAATAAATAATATGCCATTAACACGGTCATAAAAGACGATTACAAACTTAGTTAATTTTTGATTTATGGCCTCGTACGCGTACGTCCCGATATTTTGTCCCACACTCGTGAAAATTTCCTCGTTTGTCCCATAATAATATTCTGTATACTTAACTATACACAATCGACCTAATAAAAATAACTAATAATTTGTCATACTAGCTGGTGCCCGCGACTTCGTCCACGTTGAAATAGAAAAAAAAAAGAATCCTGTGTACTGTACGTCTAAATGTTTATCTACCAAGTTTCATGAAAATCAGCTAATTCTAAAAATCTAAAAATCGTCAATTTAGTTTCAGAATCATGTATAGAGCCCTATAAACACGATATCTCTTAAAACAAAGTATGTAACTTACTCCACGACCAACTCTTACAGATTTATTATTAGTATTGATTCTCCCTATAAAACAAAGTGAAAATACAAATTGTCGGTCACTACCAGCTTATCTATCATAATTTAAATACGCTAGGGAAGCAAAATTGGAAGAGAGCTTGTCTAAAATGATTTAGGGCCATTACACATACACGTTACTCTTGTATGTTTTTGAATTTCTAATGCTAATATATGTAATATGATGGTAAAAGCCACATTATAAAACATATATTAATTTTATATTCACCTATATATATCTTGACTTGAAGAGACGCGTAAACCTGTGGAAAAGATAAGATGTAGAAATGTTTAGAACCTTCATTCACAATACTGCACTGCCTCAAATTCACAAGTAATTTTTTTTTTATAATAGGAACAAATAGGTATTACTTCTGATCATATTAATTTTATATTTTCAATGAACTTAAATGTATTTCATGAACTAAGGTGTACTGAAGCTACTATACATAAAAAAATATAAAAATATAGACAGTGAACTCTATTTTTGTCATTTAAAAAAAATAACTATTTTGTCTTTACCTATTTATATATACTTAGATTATTATTTTTTTAGAAATTAACAACGTCATGACCTGGTAGCATATTACTATTAATAGATTTAAATTTTTATTTAAATTTTGAAAAAATATAAAATTAACATAAATTAAATTAACTAACTATACTTACTAATCTTTAACTGTAACAAAACTGTTTTGTTTTGTTCTTATTATGTTTTGCTAACACAAAATAAGTAAGTAAATTGGTAATTATAAAAAAATCAAAATAGGAAATTGTCGCCATCAAAATTGTGATCAAAAATTTATTTTCCAGAGCGTGTGTGCAAGCACCCTTACAATTTGTGTCAGCGTTAGGAGAGTATACGAACGATGTTAATTCACGAGAGTAATTTTATTGTGACGCAGAAAGGGTTAAAAGAGGTTCAACCCTCAATCGTGTTTTATACTCTTTAATTTGTTTATGCAAAAATGCTTTTAACGTTAGGGTTGTCTGTTGTTGTCTATTAGTATTCGAATGTCAATGGGTGTTTATAATTTTTTTTTGTATATAATAATAAAAAAATAGACTAGTCGTAGAGTAGATAAAATATAGATCTACAGGTCGTCCCAAGACTGTGCGACATGAAGGGAAAGTAGCTTAAATATCGTAGATATGATATTTCGCTGGATAAAACTAATTAAGTATACAATGGTGTTTCTGTGATCGAGTAAGGGATGCCAAAGCTCATTTACCCTATATAGGCCCTCTTAATCCCTCTTACATTGCAGCCACTTACCGTCAAGTTGACGACCTTCACATTCAAGAGAATGTTAGTATTATACTTAAACCGCTACTTATTTTATGACGGCACGGCAAGCAGCAAGTGCAACATTTATCTGTCACTTTAATGAGCTCAGCTGTTTAACAATTACCATTTTTGGATATTGAGAACACCTGGCCCCTCACTGGGCCCTCCCTTGTTCTATTAATATGTAAACGTTTTAAGGCAACGCGTTTAATGTCCGCCTTCCATTAGCGCTCATCGTAAATTATAGCCTCGTTTCAGTGGAGTTGAGCGTGCACTTCTTGCCCGTATGTCCCTACCCTGTTGCACGTATGTCCTTACCCTGTTGCACGTATGTCACTACCCTGTTGCACGTATGTCCTTACCCTGGTGACCGTTTGTCCCTACCCTTTTTTTTTTTAACGTAGGGAAATCAGCGATCCTGATTCACTGCCAGCAATGGGGTGCTGGCAGGATATGCGGGATTTCTACCCGCTAAAACCCTACGGTGTTCCTTTTCCACGCACGCACGTGCGACGGGAGAGAGGTGTTAGCGCGAGCATTTCGTCCTGCTCTTCCGCCTGCGTTAACCCAAACCGGGCGCCTCAAGGGTTCATCGGTAGGAGGAGGATGGTGGGATCCCTCCTCCCCGGATGGCAAGTGTGGGAAGACGTGCCGGAACACAGACACGTCTTTCCCCAGGGCCGGGTTGGTAGGTGAGCAGATCCCCACATCCGCTCACCCTCCGGCTGATCATGCGGGTGCCTGGAGTCGGCCGTATAGCCTCCGTTTGTCCCTACCCTGGTGACCGTGTGTCCCTACCCTGGTGCACGTATGTCCTTACCCTGGTGACTGTATGTCCCTACCCTGTTGCACGTATGTCCTTACCCTGGTGACCGTTTGTCCCTACCCTGGTGCCCGTATGTCACTACCCTGCCCATAGGTACCTAAAGAAAAAAAATTACATGTCACACGATGATTATATTTGTCTTTGAATTATTGAGACCGTAAAATGGAATATTAAAATGCACCTAACTTAACCACTTTAGTTGAATGAACCCTTAAAAATAAATAATAAAGTGATACATACAGCCAACCCTTGGAATAAAGAAGGGGTTACATTTGCCTTTAGCGTATTATGCATATAAAGACATGAATACAAACGTAAAAAAAATCAAAAAAGGAAACAGAAAAAGCAATAAATTAAAATTTAAAGAACAAAATAGTTTTCGATCGCAACTGCTTTCGTACAAGACCGAAAAAGTAGTCGATCGTAACTGGTTACGAAGCTCAGGCTACGTACGCGACCGAAGACTAACTGACAACCACTTATTACTTAGTTGTACATTAATTAATGTATGTAAACAGCATTTTAGTCATTGTTTATTGCTTGTTTTTTATTAGATAAAAACATACTCGTACATTGTCTATACAATTTGTCATCAAAATAACATTTTAGTGAGTAATAAACATTTCTCGATTATTTTTAAATTCAATTGCTTTAAGAGAATCATGTCCGATGTGTGCAATATAATTTTATAACATCATATTTCAAACGGCGTACGCTCTGCGTATGCGGGCGGTATAAGTAGGTAAATATTAAAACAAGAAACGAAAAAGAAAAAAAAATGAAACTGAAAATATTGTGCGTCACAAAATATTATTCGGATCTCCTAATTCCGTACAATCGTCAATTGAATTTTTTATGCGAGACACGTGAGCTTCTGTCATTTGTTTTCATTACACTCTCTCTCCCCTGCAGGACGGAGAAATGAAAAATTTTATAGGTACACGATGCGAGCCACATTTTTAGTGTTGCCAGATGCCACTGTCTCTTGCTTTCCACAGATTGTGGGCAATGATGACCTCGTTTTACGCACATTTTTTTTCCATACATATAGCATACTGGTCTTAATTTTTATACTGTAACATCCTTTATACATTATGGTTTGCAATAAAATATTTGAATTTGAATAGCAAACTAGACGGTGCCCGCGACATGGTCCACGTTCAAAATAAAAAATAAATGAGCAATATTATAATGCTTGGACCTCTTGTTGCTATGTATAACGTGTGCAATTTTTTTTAATAAAAATGTGGCAGGCAGACTGCGAAACTCAGTGTCCCCTGCCTGCCACTGTCTATTGTCTGTCAGCTTGTCTGCCACCCTTTAAATGTAAACGAAATCTTTAGCGGCACAAGAAGAGGACCTCAATTTTCTTTTTCCCAATCTATCGTATTTAATGCAGTAAGTACGTGAAATCGGTTTTAGTTTATGGCAACACTATCTATTGAGAAAATTGCGTATGACAATAAAAGAAAGTGTAGTAGGTACGTTGCGCTCGGTTTATTTCGCTTTAAATATGTTTTAGCGACCGCTTAGCGTGATTAACTCGACGCACGACGAGATCGGAATTTTGTGGTTGAGAAATAAATTTGTTTATAATGTTCGACCATTTCAAACAAGTTCAGAATGAGGATTGACTGAACATGTGCGTTGATGAGAACTATTTCTATGTACGATAATATATCATGACGTCTGTGTGTGACATACGAACGAAGATACGATTTAATGAACGAAAACAATAGAATAGAAGCTGGCCGGTTGTTTTTTAATTATATTTAACGACTGACTGTTGCATGCGACTTCGTCCGCGTTACTTTATAAAATACTAGCTGTTGCACGCGACTTCGTCCGCGTAACTTTATAAAATACCTATAGTGCATTCGTGTCTGTGTGAAACCATGGAAATACACATACAAAATTTCAACCCAATCGGTCAAGCCGTTTAGTAGTTGACATACCGACAGCAGCGCCACCTACCGGGTCCAATTTATTTTATGTATTTTTAAATCATCCAGGAAACCATCGAAATAGCCATATAAAATTTCAACCCAATTGGTTCAGCCGTTTAGAAGTTATGTGAAAAAGATAAGTACCGAAGGATAATTCTTACTACCCGTTGTCCTATTACCAGCTTTCCTGTAAAAATGAAGCAATTTCCCGGGGTAAAACGTAGCCTATGTTCATCACGGATAATGTCGGCTTCTAATGGTAAAAGAATTTTTCAAATCGGTCCACTAGTTTCGGATCGTATTCTATACAAACAAACAAACAATCAAATCTTTTCTCTTTATAATATTAGTATAGATAGCCAATGGTATCTACTAGCTTTCTATAGAATTTGTAAAATCGGCCCAGTAGTTGTTGAGTTTATTCATTATACAAATATATACAAATCCTCTCTCTTTATATTATTAATATAGTCAATCGTAATGTCATACTTGACGGGGATTCGAACCAGCATCTCTCTGGTCTGTAGCACTACCATGAGTTTATGACTACCGAAATCGCTAGCGAGAGACGAACGAGAACGTAAAATATTTGTATGAAAAATTGTACAGCGCCTCTAGCGGTCACCAAAGAACTAAAACCAGTAACATGAGTTGCATAAGTAAAAAACCTATCGAATGTAGTCGCTAGCGACCATTACCGACTAACGTTTAACTTGACATTTCTATACAAAATCGGTACCATGAGTTACAAATTTGACTGATGCTCTCGAGAAATATACCGTAACGTTAGTAGTAAAATCATTCACTAGCACATTGAAGGGTGAAAGGTTCGTTATCGACAGAAGTAAACTAACGTAAGATTTCGATAGCAACTCATGGTAGTGCTACTGGTGGTAAATGAGCGTTAATATGGAAAGCGCTAATGTGTTTTATTTTTATTCAAGCACACCTCGACTCGAGTAGAGAACTTGCTGCAGTGAGCTTTGAGTGAATCCCCACGACACAAGAGGGTTGTAAGTGAGTGGCACTTGACTCTAAAACAAGCGCCACTCGTCTTTTTTTTTATAGTCTCTTAAAATATCAACTTCAAACTTACTTTTTTTAAATTGCGAATACATTATATGAAGCATTTATTTACTACTACTAGCTGGTGCCCGCGACTTCGTTCGTACGCGATGTTAAATTAAAAATATAAAAGCAATTACAACGCTTGACAACTTGTTGCTATAACACATTGGCCAGGCGTTAGTTACAGTTTTATATTTTAGATAATCCCTCGGGAACATTACTTTTTTCTTGGATGAAAGGTATCCTATGTCCTTTCTGGTGTCCCAGACAACGTGTATGCAAAATTTCATGGTGATCGGTTCATTAGTTTTTGCGTGAAAGCAAGACAAGACAGACAGACGAGAGTTACGTTCGCATTTATAATATTAGTAAGGATTTTTTTTATTTATACGTCGTTCAAACTTGAAAAAGAGAAATGAGATATTTACGTTTTTCCAAGCAAATTTTTACAATTTTTTTCATCAATGGAATCTTTCTCGGATTTCAACGAATGTTTGAGGAAAAATCCGAATTGGATGCTAAGCCCATAATAATTACATATCCCTAACTCAATTTATATTAATCCTTATCCCTTAACAAGGTCAGTAGTGCACATTCAACCCCTTGTGATTATATGCGACTATGTAATGATAAACACCACATAATATAGTCGATTTGTGGCTGCATTAAAGGCATAACCTATAGTTGAACAGAAGTCGGAAGCCTATAACAGTACGGAGAGACTTAGATATGAATCGTTAATGGCCTTGTCACCATATTGTAATGCCTTGTTTATATTGCCGGTGCATTGTTTGAGTGGCGCCTACCGCCCGTCGCGCTCAGACGGGATCGACATTACTGCCTATAATATACATACTACGTGCCTTGTATTTATGTATATCTATTACTAGCTGGTGCTTGCGACTTCGTCCGCGTTGAAAAAGAAAAAAGTAGGCTACCATGTGTCCCATTACGTCTAAATAGTCCAGTATCCCTCAAAGGATTTTTTTTCTGATTACTAACAGGCTGAAACTTCCTGAGTAGCTTCAGTTTGCCAAGACGAACAACTTTTTCCTCTGCAAAAATTCTCGATAGAGGTAGCTAAAGGAGTTGCAGCCGTAAAAAACTTTCAAGCGTAGGACTGGGAAAACGTATCACTTAATTTGTAGGACTATGCGGCCATTTTATTATACAAATGCTTACTAAGTTGCAGACAAAAAACGGCTGGTTAGTAATCCCATCCATCCCAAAAACCACTCCCAATATATCGCAATAAATAGGTCATAAAAATTATTAATAACCAGCTGATTTTTGTCTGCAGCTTAGTAAACATTTGTATAATGAAATGGCCGCATAGTCCTACAAATTGAGTGGTACGTTTTTCCAGTCCTACGCTTGGAAGTTTTTTACGGCTGCTAACTCCATTAGCTACTACCTCTATCGAGTATTTTCGCAAAAGGTGGACGTCTCGGCAAACCGAAACTACTCACGAAGTTTCAGCCTGTTAGTAATCAGAAAAAATTCAGGTGAGGGATACTGGACCATAACTTTGTTTACACTGCTAAGTTCTAAATTTTTCCCTAAAATCTTATCATCACGTAGATATCATAGGTGATAATGATAATGGAAATAGAACATGAAGTAGGCAAGTTTATGCCGTAGGTATACTTGTCTGCCACACGTTAACATAAAAAACGAGCTCTAATCGGTAAAGTGATAAATTGACACGTAATTTAGTTAATGACACCCACCAAAGTTTGAGTTCAATCCGAACATGACATATGGCATAACATTGTGCTGCCGTCGAGTCAGTTACCAATTACCACCGTTCGGTAAGCGAGCTGTTACCACTCGGCCCACGCATTGTAACATCAACAGATTCTAGTTTTTACTGTTGCTTATCCGGCGACTATTGCAAGCCGATTAATTGCGTGCCGCTAAAATGCCATCACATGTAGGTATAACACGAATTAAAATCATCGTAATTTTTTTTTGTTTACAATAAAACAGTAATTTATTCAATAAATGGGTTTCAAAGAAACACTGGTCCACTTTTTACTTACTATAAGGTTTCGGAAAAATTATTACCAGGGGTAAATGTAAATGATGTACCAGAAAATGCGCAAAATGCCAAATTTTTGTACTTACCATGCAGGTAATAAATTCACAATTTTTATTACGATTATATTTTGGCGACTGTATAATGTCATTTTTTTAATAATTTAGTATATTTATTTAGTAATTTTTTTATAATAATTTAAGATATTTTTTCCTTCTGTGTTGTGTATGGTGTAAGTGTATTTTTTTTTATTAAATTCTCTTCAACAATAATACATTGACAAACATATTTTTTTATATTATAATTCATTTACAACATAAAATAAGTTAAGTGGGAAAAAAACCTTGGATGTGCAATAAATTATTTAATTTAATATTATGTAATTCAGCTATCAATAACACATGTAATAATACTATTTTATCATTATAATTTTTTCAATCGCACCAAAACAAAAAAAATGTAACTAAAGCAGCATCTTAGCGCTGAAGCGTGTCATTACGTATAACGTAAAATTTATCAGCAAGCAGGTAGCGAGGTGACACAAAACAACCGTCTCTCAACATTTCTACAACTAATAAATTGTTTACAATTATAAACTTCTGTAATCGGTAAAATCGTACATTATTGGGCGTACATCATAAAAAAAAAATATATACACAGAAGTTAAAAAAATAATTCCAATTTTGTCTGTTTACAAAATCTAGTCTAGTGTAGACTGTCTATGCGTTGTGCACTCTTTGGATGCATGTATTTTTTTTTCATTTTTTTGTTTCTGTTAGGCGTTGTCGATTTTTTTTTTTTTTTTGTTATTCGGAGTTATTTTTTTAACATTTTACTTAAGAAGCACCTAAATAAAAAAATTGGTAGAGAATATATTTTTTGGTTAGGTATTTGATGTACACTTAAAATGCAGCGATATAGTGAATAGATAAGATGGACTGCATTTTACCGTCAAAGGGACCCGCATTGACACGTTATGAATAATTCTGTGCGTACGCCGACGTAACGGGGCGGTAAGACGGTTCAAAATGCTACTTGTAGGCCCCGTTTAGTAAATAATTACTCCGGAAGCCGCCCATAACGCACGCCACTTAAAATAAATCATCCACTTAACACTTTTTTTTCGACGCGACAAATATCTAAATATACCAGGAAAGCATAAAAAGCAAATGAAAGTTTATTTCGGTTTACTTGGATGAGAAAGTATGCAGCGTGGCCTGAGCTACGGCCGCTGTCTACGCAGTGGACGTGGCCCGTCCATCATAGGTACGTCTGTCCCTCTCGCACTCGACGCCAGCTGCTATGACGCCGTCTCTCTTTAACGAGCCAAGCGTGAACCGCTTAAGACAATAACGTAAATAATTTCAGAAAAGCACTCTTGAAATACACACCTTATTTTCATAGATCGAGAGTAATAATTTGATTGAGAAACCGCTTAGCTCCTTTGATAAAGGTCCGTCAGCTGAGGATGCGATAGTGTGTGCCGTCTCTTATTTTTACCTTTACTTTTTATATTTCGCCTAATATTCTTTTTTTTGCGTCGATATTGAAAAATGTCGTCGGATGCGTCACGGTTCGCCACAGCGTTTGTTATGTTTTTTTTTTGTTTTTTGTTTTTAATGTCGAATGACACAAAAATGCTTTTTGGCTGTCGCCTGTTATCGGTCGTGGAGATATACACTAAAAAAGTTTTCGCTAACGTTTTGCGGCTTTTGTATTCAAATTTTATTTTTAAATCGTATATCTGTTTGTTGATTAATTTAAATAACAAAAATTGTAGATTATTTCACACATTTTTACCGATTTATCATTGTCTCTATATTACTTACACCTTCATTCCCAAAATTCTTTACTACTTTTTTGTTATATTGTGTGTAAGTCGGTAACCTACTAGTTTTTAAAAATATAGGTAAGCATTACCTACATTAAATGTTCTGTAAATGGGACAGGGACATAATAAGAGTAATTTTTTGTTGTAAATCAAACATTATTTTTCATCAACAATGCGTAACAATCCTTATTTCGTGAAAGGAAAGCTCGTTTGTAGTAAAATTCTATTTTTTTCCGGACAAATGATTAGAAGGTGTGGTGCCATTTTGAGCGAGGCGCATCCACATATCTGTTTTACTACTTACTACTGGCATGCAAAAAGCAAAATTTTTTTAATAAGATTTAAAAACAAACGAAAATAATGCAAATTTAATTAAATAGTACTATGTCATCACATAATATAATGAATGACAAGTATGAACTATTTTGAGTTTATTAATTTTATTAGAGTAATATGTTGTTATTGTTGCCTACGGTTTAAATATATGTATAGTAGAGATAAATAAATTTATATATTGGTAATCTTAAAAAGCTTTAAATATATATTTTTTAATATTTTTCACTTTTT
The DNA here is from genome assembly GCA_918317495.1 of Synanthedon vespiformis. Taxonomy (NCBI): domain Eukaryota; kingdom Metazoa; phylum Arthropoda; class Insecta; order Lepidoptera; family Sesiidae; genus Synanthedon; species Synanthedon vespiformis. The sequence goes on from OU906966.1 coordinate 446,688, forward strand.
ACTCGACTACTCCTTTGGACACATACTTATTTGTAATAATGTAAGTATGTGTCTTCATTTTTAACCATTATTGGGAATTTGGACAGATCTTTATTATAGTGTTAGTAAAAATGGATATTATTTATATTCTCAATAATATCACTCACTTGTGTGTTTGTATGCCGTGTTAAACTACAATATTAATGTATGCCTCTTTTCTATACCAAGTTTAGTAGTTACAAACGTAGTTTTGTCAAGAGCTTTTGAATGGTGGCAGCTGTAATGTAATTTTTGTCATTTTTATAACTAAAAAAAATATATTTGATGTTTCATTTTAAAAAAAAATCAGCTAGAAACTTTAAATTGGAATAACAAAAATGAGGTTTTTTCTTGTTCCCGGCCAATTTTTGCAGCTTTTCTCTTCACAGGCATCTTGCTCGGACTTTTAAAAAAGGAATATTTAAAAAAATAGCCTAATTGGTTCAGCCGTCCTCAAATTTGTCATATTTGAGCAGCGATTCATTTTTTTATTTATTTAAATTAATGATATTTACGCCATAATTGTAACTGCTATGCTAACCGAACCCGATTTTCTAACCGCTCTCTCCTAACACTTGGACCTCACTAGTGAACGTCGGATCGTATTAGACGCACGGACGGACGCAATGTTCGCTTGAATTATTAAATATTATACCGACTATACTGCTTCGCTGTTTTGTTACTTATTTATTTATTTATTTTCGGCATACGACGCGACGAGGCGACTCGCGATGCACCTTGATTTTAATATTATAAACATAAAATGCTCTGTAACTATGTTTTATATTATTTAACTCAACTATCGCATAGTTAGTATCAGTGTGCTCAATATGATTTATTTTACTATACTTTTGAAATCGTTTATGCCAGTGTGAAAAGCAAATTTTTCGATCTAGTCTATATTCATGCAGATATCGTTCTAGATGCAGACCAATTTGAATGTCTGGACAAGAAAATGTATTCTTAGTGTTTTGTAATACAATGACTGAACACTAAATCGTATAGTTTAAAATACTGTTCATATATGCCTAATACCTAGGTCACCTGAAATTTAAGAAATCGTGAATAACAAACCATTTTGGTAGGTAACAAACAAAAATAGACCGAGGTGGCATGTAGGTACCTAAAATCAGTAAGTATCTTCACCATTATAGATTCGTAAACGTACATTAAATTAATTCACAGAAAATACAGTAGGTACGTTAGAAAAATGGAATCTTATATTATTTTTATATATTATTTACTCATTAAGAATCGATTTGCAGGGTACAAAAATTTATGGAAGTAAAATCAAAATTGTTAACGAATGCGTTATAGTTACGTTCTAAATATTTTTTGAATATTATTAGAATATCTGAAGTTTCATAGATATTGCGCCATTTACACAATACACCCCTATTATTTATTTAAAAACAGAACAATGTGGTTCTTTCTGCGTGTTCGAATTGTGAAAATTAGAATTTGTAAGTTTATAATCGTTCGTATACTTACTTAGGGCCCTAGCCAAGAGAAAACAAATGCAAACGGGAGCGTTGCGTATTTACGAAACGATAGAAATAAAGCTCGGTGATTGGTTGTTGTGAAGCCCACATAAAATGTTGACCAATCACTTCGTAAAAATACGCAACGCTCTCTACAAACGCATTGGTTTGCTCTTGGCTAGGGCCTTAAGTAGTAAACTCCAGTCGTGTGTCGGAGCTGTGACACATAAAGAAAGAAGAAAGATCTCAGCCACAGGACGTCATCTTGGTTTTTTTTCCGAAACCCTGGTAAATTTAAATTTATAATGACGATCAAAAGAGTTTCTTGTAGAAACCTAATTGATAAATAAATATTTTGATTTGATTTGATTTGATTTTGGACGTCCACTGCTGGACATAGGCCTCCCCCATAATTTTCCAATAGGACGGGTCAGAAGTAGGTACGAGTGCTTAGCCTGTATCCAATCCACCGTCGAGCCGCTGTCCTTTATTTTCTAAGTTTTAATCACCATCGAATGGTAGTCACAGTTTTTTTTTTTAATTTTTTATATAAAGGTATTTTATTATGAACATACAATTAATATCTGAATCTTTTTCAAAATACTCTCTTGGCTAGAAATGTACATATTATCAACGATGAATCCATGGCCGCGTTGAACTGCTAAATGCTGCTAAAAGTAGTTTACAGAAATCGTATATTTTTTTCAACTAAGTATATTATCTAAAAAATGATATGAATATTTTGAAAATCAATATTTTTATAAGTTTTTCACATATACCTAATTTTACTAATGTCTCACTTCTGCGTATAGACCGTCGATTTAAATAAGGACTGCTTAAAAATTAAATGTTTTAATGAGAAAATTATCCCAATATTTCAAAATATTTTTTAGCCATTGTCTAGTTTATAAAACCTCAAATAATATGACTTTAATATCTTATCTGCAAAATAAACACATAATGGCATTATAATCCGTCCGGAATCATAAATTTTACACAATCAGAATGTGATTCTGATTCTGTAAGTGTATATTTTGGCTTTGTTTTGGTTTTTTTTTTTTTTCTAATATTATAGATAGAGTGCAAGAGCTCAATTGCCGATGCGTTTGCATTCGTATTTGCCTGAACGTTTGTGACATTCGCGCGTAGAGCAATACATAATGGATATGATAACAGGTTCGGAGCGCACAGTTTTACAGTGAGTGCGTATATGTGCAATCGAATTGCAGATGTGAACGCCGCGGCCATATTTGAATTATTCATTGGTTAAATTGTAATATTATACGGGTTAAAAAGAGTGAATTTGTCGCGATCGGCGCCCGCGCACTTTATACGTGTGATGCCCGAGCCTTAAATATTTGCTTACGGCTTTGTCTACGACCCTGTCTTCTCTCTCGTTGCTCGCGCTCTCCGCCCCGAGACCGGTTCGCGCATTTTGTTTTTAAATCGATCGCTCGTAAAGATTTTCGCGTCATTCTCTTATCTTTATGTGTTTATCTCGTAATTAAACCTCATTCTCCGCTTATTAATGCAAGTATGAAACTGGAACATTAACATCTACTGTATTTGGCAATAATTTCTATATTATCTACTTATTAGATTATTATTAGCGCAGGATTCGCTTGTTTGAAAGTTCGATTAGTTATTACATGTAGCTTATGTCTGGAATACCTAATGTATTTTTGAATAATTAAAGAATTTCCAAATATATACTTAGTTGTAATGGTTGCAGAGATATCTTCACATATTATTATTCCTAAATAAACTTACAAAATTCGATCTCTTTCATTATATATATTACAATATCACACAGACTGACGCGTTCCAGTTGTACCCGGATTCAAATTTGGAAATTAATAGGTATACTCAATTAGCCTTATTACTTAGGCGTTAGAAATAATCCAGATACTTAATTCAGACAGATAGAAACTTAGAAATATTTGGAAGAATTCCGATGATTACCTACCATCTAATACATTTTTTTTGTTTGTGGGCTTATTTGCAATCAGTCATGAAGGCTATGAAGCAAATTTGTTGGATGAAGTTTGTTTTGATAGAGCAGTGTTCCACTGAAAGCATCGACCCATTGTGTAATAAGAAACTTAGTGGCGACTCTTCAGTTCCACAGTATACTGTGATGCTTCAATTATTTTACAATAATCTTAAATAATAAATAATATTTTGACACATTCCACACAACACCATCTAGTTCCACACTTAGCAACATAATGCTTGTATTATCTTTGACAATATTTTGTGTGGTCAATCAATTGTCGAGCTAATTCGTTCTTATAGTGAATCAGCCGGTCTTTGTACTCCTCTTTGATGGTTTCAACTTGGAGGTGTTCATGAATTTCATCAATTTAAGTGTGAAATCATATGTGAAGGTATGGAGAAAATATTAAAAACCTGATCACGCAACTTGTAAAAGCTAAGTTAGTAAATATTGTAATTTGTCTGTGATATTAGTGTCTGCGTCGCAGGCGCCAGGAGGCATTTCTGTTGCAACGCATACTAATGTGCAGTGTTTTGAATTACCTATAATAATATTATGAATAGTAGGAGGTGATCGGAATATAATTATATGGCCCAAGATTCCAGGCCCAGCATTATAAGTTACATATAACTTACTAGCTTCTGCCCGCGACTTCGCCCGTGTAATTTATATAGCCTGTGTCTTATTCTGATGTATATAGGTAAGCTATATTGATTGTAAAGTTTCATTGAAATCCATACAGTAGTTTTTGCGTGAAAGGGTAACAACATTTATAAGAGTAGTAGATACGGATTTTCTTTGGCGATAAATAAAAAGGAAGGAAATCTAGTTTCAAAGTGAGAATAATTCATATTTTGCTTCTAGTAGTTAGGTCTAATGTTTGAACTTTGAACGTATATACATACATATAATATATGGGTTCTGCTAAGTTGGGTAAACGTCCAATTTGGAAGTGTCAAGTGAGAAAGGTCTTAGTAAAAATAGGACTAACGTCTCAAATTTTCTAAAGGCCTATTTTTATCTGGATCTTACTCTAATATAAGTTAGATGTTACCTCTTTTTTTCTGCCTATAAAAAAAAAACATTTATCTTTTCCAACAATTACATAGACATGAGTTTAAATCGCATATTACTTAATTATTTTGTGAGATTTAAATAAATTCTTACATCTAAACTAGGCCGAGCCTGTATTTTAGCCACTTCCAATGACACCATACCGCTGCACAATGCCTAATAAGTAATTAGATATTATTGCTAAATAAGAATGAAATAATGAAAGAAAGAAGGAATTTTATTCACTGTACGCAACACAAAGACACAAACATAATTGGTACAAAAACTGTAAAAAAGAAATTAATGATAAACACCATTGTGTTGAGTGAGATACTGGACAAGCACTTGAAGCGCTGATTTTTAGCAAACACCGATTTCAGCAACACTACACAAACATATTAGAACATATTCTATATCTATATATTCTATATCTACTACACACTTTTCTCAAAAATCAAAAAAACCAAAAATTTTTGTGTTGGTTTATGTATTTAGGCCAAACATTCGAAAACTAGACGATGACGGATTGACTTAAAATTTTTACATAATATGCTATCCGCTTCAAGGATTTATCATATCTATTTTTAGCGTAATAATATAATCTCGATCGCGAGAAAATCACTTATGTTTACGGCGCCATCTGTCTGCCGAAAGCCGAGGATAACCGCTGTCACATTCAAAGTGGAAGTTAGCCGTTGTTATGGCAGCCGCTGATACGACCTTTGGTTGAATGAAAGTCGAAGAAAACCACAGCGAAGCGTGGTCGCGCTCAGCTAGTCTATACTAATATTAACAAGAGGAAAGATTTGATTGTTTGTTTGTTTGTATTGAATAGGCTCCGAAACTAGTGGACCGATTTGAAAAATCCTTTTACCATTAGAAGCCGACATTATCCGTGATGAACATAGGCTACTTTTTACCGCGGGAAAATGCTTCATTCCTACGGGAAATCTAAAATAAAAGTAAATACTAGCGGCTTGGCCCGGGATACACTTGACAGCGCCATCTATCCAGAATCAGGTGAAGCGACTAACATGACAACTGCTTGGTGATGTTTTTAGCGATCCGCTCCACGGTAGATGGCGTTTTATACCTTTCAACGCGGACGAAGTCGCGAGCACCGGCTATAGTTGATTAAAAGTTTAGTGGAGCAATCTATCACCGCCTCCGGCCTCATTGTATTTATTCAACTCCACGGCCACTCACTATCTGTAATTTTGTGTTTAACGAGCAATTAAATCGAGTCAACCGCCATTCCGCCATACCCGTTTAACACTTACACTAGACTATTTAGATAAGATGCAAACGCCTGATACTAACACACCAAATTTGTAAGGAAATAAAACGCTGCTATATTAATCTCGGAGCTCGCAGACGCAGATTAGTCATAGAGTTTATTTTTTTTTTATCGCTACCATCTATATGTATACTTACAAGGTTATTTCCTTTTTCTGTTACAGTTTATTTCCTTTACAAAATTATGTAATAAAATAACAAAACAATTAAATATGTTTAAAAAAAAATTGCAGAACATACAGACACATAATACTTACTTCTCGTACAGCTACTGAAGTAATCTTTGAAGATAGTGGTATAGGTATTATTATGGGTAATAATTATAAAACCTTGATTTAACTTTTTTCTTGTATAATAGGCCTATAAATGTATACCTATATTAATTTTGTACGTTTCTACACTCCCCTGACACAGCGTGGTCCGATTGTGTCGTCCGATGTTTTGTCCGATGTTTTGTCCGATTGCTTTGTCCGATTTTTTTTGATAATTTTTTTTATTCTCATTTTATTTTATTCCCATTGTACAAATTTAAAATCAGTAATTTGGCCGTAAATGAGTCAATTATAGATTGCTAAGCCGGCAATATAGCTGGTTAATATATTGTAATAACGCTACTTAGGTATCGCCACTATAAAACATTTGTGTTGTAAAAACCGCCCACCACACTCTTATGATAATAGACTACTAAACACCATTGACTATAATAGAGGTATGGGATATAAATGCCCAAGACACTTGGGGTTGCTCTCGTGCTGTTACTTACACGGGCGAAACCACTCCAAACATTATAGCCTGTAAGATGACAACCTACAATTATCCGTTTTAGAGATCCGCAGTCAATTTTTTTTATTTTTTTTATGTTAAGGTCGACAGACAATCTGACGGCCCACTTGATGGTAGGTGGCCACCGTCGCCTATAACACAAGCGACGTCATAAGTGCTACAAGTGCGCTGCCGACCATAGAAGGATTAAGGATAAGGGATAAGGGAGGGATGGGATCCCTTACTCACTCAACGAAACACAACAGCACATAATATGCTGTTATTTCACGGTGATATTCTGTAAGGTGGTGGTTACTGCCGCCAGACTGGCTGCCCAAATGACTGCGAAACGCAGTGTGCCCTACCACTACTAAATTTCCAAAAACAAAGACTTGGACAAACCTATTTCGTTCGTTGACGAAGATAAATGTTTTGTAAAAACTTACGTCGAATAAATGATTTATTTATTATTATTTATTATTTATTTGTTGTCAACCCCAAACGACATGACATTATTTAAATAGTACTCGCCTATAATAGTATAATAGTTATAGGATTAATATAATTAAGGATAAATAGTACATATATTTATATAATATTATACTTCCTATGTGCGTTTGAGCTTTCATAGAAATTCTGTCAATTTTCTTTTCGTCAAATGGTAAATTAAATGCCGATAAATGTTAATATACCTATAAAATAAAACAGATTAACTTAATCATCAGGTTAATCAGATAACAAGATTAACTAAGCTTGCCCAAATGCTAAATTTTCTAATTCGTAGATCCACAAATAACAATGGATTTTGATATAATTTGGTATATCAATTTTTTTTATTAAAAGAAGCCAATTTTTTAGAAGAGAACTTAAGAAAAAATTGGCTTAAAAACCAAACTTAACTCTTTTTTGCTAAGTCCTCTCATTGATAACTTAACTCTCATTGACTTAACTATGCTATGATGGATAAATTTATACTTTAAACCTAATATAAAATCTGAAAGTGGAAATTTTGAACAAGTAATTATAACGAAAGTCCGCTAAGAAAGGAAGAAAATTCTAACTCCGTTCGAAGCCGGCGGTAGATAAGTCGCCACTCAGTAATTTATAAAATACTAGCTGGCGCCCGCGACTTCGTCCGCGTTGAAAAGTATAAAGCGCCATCTACCGTGGAGCGGATCGCTAAAAATATCACCAAGCAGTTGTCATGTTAGTCGCTTCACCTGATTCTGGATAGATGGCGCTGTCAAGTGTATCCCGGGCCAAGCCGCTAGTATTTACTTTTATTTTAGATTTCCCGTAGGAATGAAACATTTTCCCGCGCTAAAGAGTAGCCTATGCTCATCACGGATAATGTCTGCTTTTAATGATAAAATTATTTTTCCAATCGGTCCAGTAGTTTCGGAGCCTATTCAATACAAACATACAATCAAATATTTCCTCTTTATAATATTAGTATAGACTAGCTGGCGCCCGCAACTTGGTCCGCGTTGAAAAAGAAAAATGTAGGTATAGCCAATCCTGTGTCCCATATACGTCTAAATGTTTATCTACCAAGTATCATGAAAATCCCGTTACCCCATCCCTCCCTTATCCCTTATTCTTAATCCTTATATGGTCGGCAGCGCACTTGTAGCACTTATGGCGTTACTTGTCTTATAGGCGACGGTAGCCGCCTACCATCAAGTGGACCGTCAGCCTGTCTGTCGACCTTAACATAACGAAACATAAAAAAGTTAATTCGTGTAAGAGTTATGGAGTTATACATACAATACCTACACGTACAGATTTATTACGTACGTATTGATATACGGAACCACGATACCCATAGAGCTATTGGTGTGAGGGCTTTTTTTGTTGAGGCACTTGCCCCGTCCCGTCGGAAGAACGCCCCCTTTCGACTGGTCATTAACGCGTACAGTTTATTGAATACGTGTTACACCGCCCACATTATTAAGTATTTGTTTATTGTTATAACTGTTATACGTTTTTAAAACGCCAATAAATTATTTTATAAGCACAATTATTACGATGATGGGCGTCTCGCGTTGCTCACCTCGGGTGTATTTGACGTAGAGTCGCGGCGTACGAAAACCTTCGTCAGTTTTCAAATTCATTCCTTTACCCCGGAGATAGCGCCATCTATCCAAAAGATAGATGGCGTTTTATACTTTTATACGCGGACGAAGTCGCGAGCACCAGCTAGTGTTAAATAAAATGTTTACTCTAGGTATTATAATATAATAATATTCATAATTGAAGTGAGTGTAATTTAGTAATTAGGCTTTTTACAAGCCTGAAAAAGTTCTGATCCCGAGTGATTGAAATAAAGCTTTTAAAATGCCGACGAAGTTGCGGGCAAAAGCGCGATAGTATATTATATACTTAGTAGGTGATAACAATAAAAATACACTTAATTTATACTAATATTATAAAGAGGAAAGATTTGTTTGTTTGTTTGCTTTAAATAGGCTTCGAAACTACTGGACCGATTTGAAAAATTCTTTCACTGTTGGGAAGCTATATTATCAGCGAATAACATAGGTTATCAATACTAATAATAAATCTGTAAGTAGACGTATGCCGTATGTATGTATGTATGTATGTTCGTTCCTCCATAACTCTTAAACGAATTAACTGATTTTCATGAAAATTGGTAGATAAACATTTAGAAGTAAAGGACACGTGATAGGCTACTTTTTATGTTTTTCAACGCGGACGAAGTCACACGCACCAGCTTGTTATGTTATAAAATTACGCGGACAAAGTCGCGTGCAACCAGCTATAGGTAGTAATAATCAATATCAATATACTAATAATAAATCTGTAGGGGTCGGTCATGGAGTAATTTACTTCTAATTTTTCAGAAATATCGTGTATATAGGCTCTATACATGACACTGAAACTAAATTGACCATTTTTAGAATTTTTTTCTGTATGTATGTATGTTGCTCCATAACTCTTAAACGAATTGACCGATTTTCATGAAACTCGGTAGACAAACATTTAGAAGTACGGGACACGTGATAGGCTACTTTTTATCTTTTTCAACCCGGACAAAGTCGCGTGCAACCATCTAGTAATAGTAAGTAATAAAATACTTCTTAACTTATCACGCGCGCAAAATCGTAGACAGAGACAGAGATATGCATGACAAATAAATACACCCACACTCGCCTTATTCTTTTGTTCTTAGTAATTGCGTGCATAGGATAACCGTATGTAAAAGCAGCTTTGAATTTCATTTAAGAACTTAAATGAAGTTTAAATTGAGTTCAAGTTTGAGGCGAACGCGTGTTCTATAGTGCAGAAAGTAACCGGATACTTTTACCTATACGTACGTGGGAGTTAAGACGCTCCACAAAGAATGTTTCAACATTAAGGTACCTAATACAAGTCAGATTTCCTCCATACAAACGTAGACCCCCAAATTACTCCGCTGTTTTATGTTTGATTTACAAAAGTAAGCATGATACCGATTTATATTGTCGTTAACTAGGTTCGAATGCATACAAACTTTAAAAGAAAGTATTAATTTAAAAAATATGATCCTTGAAAAATCCATATTTTAACACAAGTTTTAATGCAACTTTGAGGTTGAATATGTCACTCTAGTTAACAAAAACTCCAAAATACTTTACGTATAAACATTGATTAGTTATTCAAGAGTACAAATAACTTTACACGAAATAGATATATGCAGTAGTTTTGTCAAAAAAAGCATTGGCCCAAGGGTCTGTTTGTGATTTTATTTTTGGTATGAATGATTGTGCATCTCAGTCGAGTGCTCTTCCCGCGCTTTGTGCTGTGTGAGACAGGACACATATAGCCATGAGACCGATGAGTTCGGGCCGCCGACTTGTTTCATCTTAAGGCGAGTACTTAGGAATAATTTTCAATAGGTACCTAAGCTAATTGAAAAGCCTTCCAATTTTTAATCACCAATAACTATATTGCACCTTAAGTCATATAGGTTATTAAGATTTCACACATTTTGGTAAAAATATTAGTCCTTGTCCTTAAGCTGTGTCCACCATACCTACAGAAGAAATTTATTCAAATCTTTATTCTTATTTTTGACACTAGTGTCTAAATATTTGGTATTTTTGACACTAAAGTGTCTAGTAAATCATGAAATTATAATTATAAGATGTATTATTTTTTAAGAGAATATTATTTATATAGATAGGCTTATCTATGATGAACCATCGAAGGTTCTTTTTAATATTTCTATTGTAAATTTTAAAGCAGAAATATTTACACACCTGGCAAGAAACATTCCAAATTCCAAAATTATGTCTGTTATGAAATAAAATGTTTTACAATTATTTAAATTTAATGAATTTTAATCCAACTTGAATATTAGAACAAGAGTTGAACACAACACAACATAATCAGTAGATCATACAAAATTATTTTCGCATAGGATTTTTGGCCTAGGTAATGTGAAAAATTAAGTCAGAAAATGTTGTGTACCTACATTTTCTGTATAGTTAAATATGTCGAAATATAAGCTAGGCACATTTTATTGTGATGTATTTAAAGCAATTTGGTACTGTTAGAATTCTGTTTTCGGCACATTTTAATTTTTGCGGTTCTAATTAGTTTCAATATTTGACCACAAAACTAAAATTGTAGTTTATTTTTAAAATATCCACAGATAATATTTTTTCAGTTCTAATCCTGAGTATTTTGTCAGTTATTTTAGTAAATTCTCTGGTAGTTTGAATTTCTAGTCAAACGGATTTATTTTTAAGTCAAAAGCACTTGATAAAATTGATAAACAAATATTGTACGTGTAAAAATCAAAGAGTATGTTATTTTTTAAATGTTTATTTTATCTAATGATTATAGGTATGTCTATTTAAAAGATTTCAGTCAAATAAATACACGAGATATCATCATAAATTAAATACCTAACACTAAAAATTGTACAACATTTTTTAAGCTATTTACAATATTTATATATCACAAAAATAATAGTCGAAGAGGGTCCTATTCTATTAGTAATATCACCTATACTTACAGTCTGTCCGATCCGAATGGAATTATTGACAAATTTACATTAAAAAAAAACCATTTGCCACCTCACGATTCCTAAACTCTCCCTAAGTTACAGAAATGACTCGACGCAACAGGAAATCACTAGTACGCAAATTCACTCACTTAATATCATATACAAAGAGAGCCAAATTACGGTAATCCGGGTCCTTAGAGCGATTCACAGTTTTTCGAAAGCCCTAGAGTTTGTTAGCATTTCTCTGGTGAGTCGCCACACTTGCTTGGCGGCGTTCTCTAGCGCCGTCGGCGATTTGCCCTTGAACAAATCCACGTGCGGCAGGAAATAGTGGGGGCACCTGCGGCACTGCAGTGACGATATTAGCTGCAGGAAGATCCCGTTGATCCTGTCGCCAATGGCGGCCTCGTCCCACTCGTGTTCCCGCGGGTGCTTCTCGCACTCGTAAAGCAAGAGGGTCTTCATGTGATAACACGTCACCGGATTGCCTGGCAAGTCTAGATGCCTGTCACGGATCGTCTTCAATAGACTCAAGCATTTCCTCCGACAGCCGCCCTGAAGGAGACGGTTCTCGGCCTCGATGAAACTGAGCACCCACGCGTCGCCTTCCATCGCGGAATTCTTTCCTTGCAAGGCGAGACACTCCTTGGAGAGCAGGTCGAATCCTTCCGTTTTCACTTCGGCCACGATGTTCGGATGAGGCCAAGGTATCGCCGGCAGCGGCCAATGAGCGGCCGAACGCGGCCAAAGTCCCGCACACTTGAAAGCCGGCGTTATTTGCACTATGTACCTCTCACGAATCCGCAACTTCACTTCCGTCGTCTCCGCAATCATTTTCACGCAATCTCTATAGGAACACTTGTCGCAAGCCTGCGCAACCAGGGTCTGGAAACGAGATCTGATCTTCCTCGCGGACAGATAGCCGGAGGCCGTGATGAACTCCACCCAGAGGGACATGGATCGCTTTCTGCCATCGCTCAGCTTCAAAACGGCGCATCCGGGCAGAGATCCGTCGTCCACGAAGTTGAGAACCCCCATTTGGTTCAAGTAGATGACTATTTCGAACTCGTGCGGCGAAACGACCTCCAAGCCGTCGAACCTCCCATTGTAGTCGGTGAGGGAAGATATGAACCGGGGCTCCTGCAGTTCGACCTCCTTGAGGACGTCCTGCACTATCCTGCACACCTCGTGTATGGTTTTTGCTATCTGCGCCTTCCTGTTGGCGACTCGCTCGTTGTAGTACTTGTTCATCTGGTAGACGAGCTTCGATTGCGCCGCCATCATCTCGGGGGGAACGAGCATGGTGGCCGGTTGCGGTAGCTCTACGCGAAATACATGTTAGATCGGCGGAGGTGTACGCACGCGCACGGCACGCGGTCCCTTGTCGACTGAGCCGTGTCAGATTAGCGGACCGCGAAGGTTGGGAACGCCCATGGGAAGCGTGCAGGCGAAACTGAATTATCTTTCGCCGTCTCGCTCTCACTGAGGCAATTTTATGTATAGTATGAGCGAAACGTACACACGTGCCCGTGTTTCCCCGTCTTCCACGGAGAGTATTGATCGCCAGCGAACTCCGCCTCCCTCGAGAGAGCAGTAGGTATTTTGGCGTAAGTTCGTTGAGGTCGCGAGGTGTAATTATATGATTGCGTTATAGCGAGCCTCGTTAATTCGGTAGCTGTAACAAGATTGCCTATTAATGGCGACATTTTTTGTCTATCGCTTCGTTATCTTGTTTTATAATTATTTTAAATTCGCTGTCGGAGCTTTAAGTAAATTAATAGTTTTGTGGACCTTCTAACGGTTTATCGGGTTTAACGGCAGCAAAAATTTTTATTTAATTTTTTATATAATATACAAAAAATGCATTACGTAATAACAGGGGACAATGAATTAGCGCCCCTCTACCCAGGCAACACATAGGTCAGATAACAGTATGAAATTCACAAATTATTCAGTTTAAAGCTATGTTATAAGGGTATTAGAGCTGACAAGATAGGCAAATGCTGTATTGAATGATCTTTGGGCTATTATAACACTATGGGCTATTATCGGCTTCTTGTTGCTTATTCAGCTACTATTCAGCTATTATGTTGCTACTATACAGCTTAAAGCAATTTATTTTGTGCCCAAATTGCTTGTTATTCAAGCAATTTGGGCTGTATAAATGCATTTATTCAAAGAATATTCAGCCATTCTGTGTTGTTTGGGTAATTCATTGTCCCTTTTTAGGAAAATAGGTATACCTATTCGAACTATCTGACTTGGAATTACTATACCTAGAGTTGGCTGTATATATACTATAATAGTATTATAGGTACTCTTAGTTAGTTATCATCCAATTACAGACCGCCAGCCCACAAGGCGTAGCCCGCATATCTATAATGCGACTGACTAGCTGTTGCACGCGACTTCGTCCGCGTAACTTTATAAAATATAGCCTAAGTTACTCGCTGATAATATTAGCTTCCCAACAGCGAAAGAATTTTTCAAATCGGTCCAGTAGTTTCGGAGCCTATTCAATTCAAACAAACAAACAAACAAATATCTCCTCTTTACCTATAGAAAGATGTATAGATAGACCATAATCCAGGTTAAAAAATGTCAGATTCTTATTCTCGTTAAAAGTACACAGCAAGACCTGTCAAAAATATGGATTTTTTTTTACTTACTTAGTTAGTAGGTCAACTTTTTTGGACCTAATAGGGCCCTACTATATCAACTTTTAAAAGAAAATTCAAATTCAGAGCAGTTTAATAATTCCTAAACAACATCACTTTCATACAAAAACGAAGTTGATGGTAAAAAATAGCAAATGCAATCCAGTTTAGTTCCTAAATTAAATCGTATTAAGAGTTGAGTAGTAGATTGGGCCCCTGGTCTAGATGTGTGGGTTAATTATCGCTTCTAATTCCCACAGTACCTACGCCTTCGGATTCATTCGATTAGATGAAAGAAATAAACTTATTTAGACACAGTACCTACCTACTTAGTTGTTGAAAAGCTCCAGAATAATCCAGTCGTCGCGTCGCCTCTCTATTTCTGTGTTAGCGATTGATGGCGCGACGCGTCGTGATGGATGGACGGGTGCCGGTTGATTTACGTAGCGGCTGTCTCGTAGCGATTCATGATCGTCTGCTATACCTATGGCTACATTTCGGAAGCTCACAAACATTGAAAATAAACCACCTATACCTACTTACAGGGGTTAGTCTAGCATCTAGCATTTCAAGGCCTTTCTAAGCCCAATACGAGACTGCAAATATCCATAGATGATTCTGAAACATCAGATGACATGCGCCAATCTTAAAAAATTGCACAAATTTAAAAGAGTAGTGAAACAAAATTATGTATAGTGTAGGTACCCTTGCTATGGCTACATTTTGAAACTCGCAAACATTGAAAATGAACCACCTATACCTACTTACAGTGGTTAGTTAGCATTTCAAGGCCTTTCTCAGCCCAATACGAGACTGAAAATATCCATAGATGATTCTGAAACATCAGATGACATGCGCCAATCTTAAAAAAAGACACAAATTTAAGAAAGTAGTGAAAAAAAATTACTAATACCTACAGTCATTTGTATAATAGGTAATTTGACTAGGTATAATGATTGTCATTGGCATTGAAAGGGTAGAAAGTATACCCATAAAATGCCTGAACTGACCAATAGCTATTATCTAACTAATCTGTGCCAATAGTCCTAAATTTAAAATAACGATAAGCAAAAATCGAGTTTTTAAATAAAACGATTTAATTTTAATATTACATATTTCTTTGATTTTGAGATACGGAATGAATATTCTTACTCAAAGGATATGTATTCATTTTGAACTGATCATAAGTAGGTAAAACATAGAAAACAATTGCCTAATTTGTGACAAATTGAAATTTGGTCCTATCCAATAAAGAATATTTTATTTATTTGTTATTTTACCTACCTAGCAAAACAATTTTTTTTTCAACAACTTATTCTCGTACCTATGTGGTTGCTATATTTAAAATTTACAATCATTTTACAATTATTAAGTGATTAAATGAGCTTTGTTGTTTACTGCCGCCCTCGGCGTCCACCATGAAACTAAAATAATCTTAAATTTCTGCAAAGGCAACATCCATTTTGTATCATTTTGTCCCAAATGCCTCTCTAAGCTCATGTAATAAATTTTCCGTCGGGGCAGCGTACATTGCGCACGCGCGACGACCGCAAAATGGCGTCCACATGCCCCGCCCACTTCCGCCGGATATCCGCACCTCAAAGACGCCCCGACTGTTAACCTACCCCATTATTAAGTGAATTTTTAAATGAAAACAACATTAATTTGGACGTGTATCCCCTCATTTACATTTACCACGAAAATGTGATCATTTAAAGCGAGTTTAACCTAATAAATTATCATTTAATTTACATATTCCGACATTATTTAGTTTTAAACACATCACAAATTAATGTTTCCACGAAAGTCTTACATTTCAGCGACAAACTGGACAACTGGCTCGAATGCTGCTGCGATCGCGCATAAAATCGTATTTATTTATCGGTACCATCATACGAAATGAAATCTCATATTTATAACTAGTGTAATAGGAAATAACGTGGCGATTATTAAACACATGGGAAATGCAATGTTTAGATTTGTAACGTCATTTCATTGGTCGCTTGTCACGTAGGCGCCTGTGTCAACAAACTCGCTGGCAGAGTTGTAAAGGAAAAACCACTTGGCGGGAACGACGCGTCTCATATTATTTATGGCGGATCGAATTCGCTATCGTGTAGTGCAGAGGTATGAACGATGTTCACAGGCGCACATCTATCATCCCCCACCGTCTGTGCGCGACTGACGTACGTCACACCCTCTCTACGCAACTGGAGGGGGTTAAGTCCCTCCCATTCGCTCGGCGATCCTTTGGGATCTAAATGTTTAAATGCACGGCACGCTTCATTCTATATTTAACCTTAAAGTGAACGTCGCGAGTGATAAATTCGCCGGGCAGCGTCCAGTTGGTGGTGTTTTAGGGTTGTGTAAAGTCGGTGTCGATGTTTTTTTTGTTATTTTATCGTTGACTTCATTTGTATTGTGAAGATATTTCGGTCGCACGGCCACAGTAATTGGTATCGTGCACGGTCACCCGATTGAGACGTCCGTATGTCTGTTGTAATTATTATAAAGATCGGTGATAAGAGGCAGAAGGGCCTTTGCGGCTTATATTAGGTACCCGGTTAGTTCGCTGTATATCTTTTTTGCATCATTAGCGAGAGGTTTCGCTCGGGTAGGTTCGTTACGGAGTCGTGTCACCGTTGCATAAAAAAATGCAAAAACTACCTTTGCATACATTTTCTTTTTAGGGATGCGTTCAAAGCGTTCAATCGGGAATAATAAGGGTTTTTATTCATCAACAAGAAAGTGACCTATTCGGGATATAAATCTGTAAAAAGTCAATCTAAATACCTAAATGTTATAAAGTAGTATACTTAGTTTGCATATAAGTAGTTGCATATATTAGTAGTGGTAGGGCACACTGCGTTTCGCAGTCATTTGGGCAGCCCGTCTGGCGGCAGTAACCACCACCTTACAGAATACCACATTAGGTATGTGCTGTAGTGTTTCGGTGAGTGAGTAAGGGATGCCAGAGCCCATCCCTCCCCTATTCCTTATCCTTAATCCTTCTATGGTGGGCAGCGCACTTGTAGCACTTATGGCGTTGCTTGTGTTATAGGCGACGGTAGCCACCTACCATCAAGTGGACCGTCAGCCTGTCTATCGACCTTAATATAAAAATAAAAAAAAGTGATAACTAGCCTACATAATATCCGATTTAGGTGTAACAAAAAAATAATCTACCTAAGTAGGTATATACATATATATTTTTCGTTCCCTACAATTCCCCTACAACACGGGACACATAATTATAATGTATCCCTATATATAGGTAGGTACACAGAAGAATTATATGGCCTACCTTTACATACATATAAGTAGGTATACCTATAATATGTTATCTGCCCTACCTTATCTATAAATCGTCACTAATGTATTGGACAATTAGTACAGATTACCTTGTTATAATTTCTATTACCTACGTGTATGTAAGTAATATATAATTTTAATATAGAAAACACATTTCCTCATGTTCGTTCACGCTAATCTTGGAAACCGCCCAACCGCGATTGCAATGAAATATTGTGAATGTGTATGGTAATATAATAACCGTAGAAATTGGAAGGAAATAGGTATATCTATTCTATACTAATATTATAAAGAGGAAAGATTTGATTGTTTGTTTGTTTGTATAGAATAGGCTCCGAAACTACTGGACCTATTTGAAAAATTCTTTTACCATTAGAAGCCGATATTATCCGTGATGAACATAGGATACTTTTTATCGCGGGAAAATGCTTCATTCCTACGGGAAATCTAAAATAAAAGTAAATACTAGCGGCTTGGCCCCGGAGATGGCGCAAAATACGGTAGATGGCGTTTTATACTTTTCTACGCGGACGAAGTCGCGAGCACCAGCTAGTAAAAAATAAAGATTGTCAAATAATTTTAATATTAATGTCGGGCGACAATTAATCTCCATGTCGCTTTAGTAGCAACGTTTGCAGGGCGCGCGTCGCGACCGATTATCGTTGTCGAGCGAGCGTGAAATCAGTCGCACGTGAGCCAAACATCTCCACGTCGGAAGGATATTATTTTTTTTTTTCTTTTTTTTTTTAAAAACGATTCATCTGAAGCAACTTAATATTGGCGCCAGGCGTGTACACTACACTTTTTTTACATTTTTTATAATAGAAATTTCACTACAGCCTTGCAAAGTCGAGTTTTGGTACAGATCGCCTTTGACATTGTGACGTCAGTCACAGCTTTCCAAACTTTTTTCGACAAAAAAATATTCTTGTACTATGCGTGTAAAATGAGAATAGGACAGGAAATTCGCATTTTGCTCCGCATTTCTCACGAACTTCATTACTGATGTGTACGGAGTGCAAAAAAATTCAAGTATTTTTTATTCAAGTAGTTTATATACTAGCTGGTGCCAGCGACTTCGTCCGCGTTGAACGATGAAAGGTACCCTATGTCCTTTCTGGTGTCCCAGACAACGTGTATTTAAAATTTAATGGTGATCGGTTCAGTAGTTTTTGCATGAAAGCGTAATAAACAAACAAACCAACTCACATTCACATTTATAATATTAGTAAGGATATATATATATATATATATATATTTATACATACTTATATAATTTTATTAGATAAAAAATAAATAAAAAAATATTTATATGTCGGAGATGGGTCCCATGGACTATCCTCATACGCCTACTACAGTTTATATCTCATTGATTATCTGTTATTTATTGTTAATTAATACTTTGTTTATGTAACCTAGTTATTAACTAGTGATTAAGCAGTTCTTATTATCTAATGGGTAACATGTTATCTACCCTACTTTGATTTGTAAACACGTTGCGCGCATTATTATTTAATGGGTTAGTTGTGAAAAGTAATCTACCCACATTTAGCTTGTATAGTGTGTAGAATTTGTAATTTGTAATTAATTGTAAATTGTAATTAATTTGTAGAAGCCTACATTATCCGTGATGAACATGGGATACTTTTTACCGCGGGAAAATGCTTCATTCCTACGGGAAAACGGGTAATAGGACAACGGGTAGTAAGAATTATCCTTCCGTACTTATCTTTTTCACATAACTTCTAAACGGCTGAACCGATTGGGTTGAAATTTTATATGGCTATTTCGATGATTTCCTGGATGATTTAAAAATACAATTGGACCCGGTAGGTGGTGCTGCTGTCGGCATGTCAACTACTAAACGGCTTGACCGATTGGGTTGAAATTTTATATGGCTATTTCGATGATTTCCTGGATGATTTAAAAATACAATTGGACCCGGTAGGTGGTGCTGCTGTCGGCATGTCAACTACTAAACGGCTTGACCGATTGGGTTGAAATTTTATATGGCTATTTCGATGATTTCCTGGATGATTTAAAAATACAATTGGACCCGGTAGGTGGTGCTGCTGTCGGCATGTCAACTACTAAACGGCTTGACCGATTGGGTTGAAATTTTATATGGCTATTTCGATGATTTCCTGGATGATTTAAAAATACAATTGGACCCGGTAGGTGGTGCTGCTGTCGGCATGTCAACTACTAAACGGCTTGACCGATTGGGTTGAAATTTTATATGGCTATTTCGATGATTTCCTGGATGATTTAAAAATACAATTGGACCCGGTAGGTGGTGCTGCTGTCGGCATGTCAACTACTAAACGGCTTGACCGATTGGGTTGAAATTTTATATGGCTATTTCGATGATTTCCTGGATGATTTAAAAATACAATTGGACCCGGTAGGTGGTGCTGCTGTCGGCATGTCAACTACTAAACGGCTTGACCGATTGGGTTGAAATTTTATATGGCTATTTCGATGATTTCCTGGATGATTTAAAAATACAATTGGACCCGGTAGGTGGTGCTGCTGTCGGCATGTCAACTACTAAACGGCTTGACCGATTGGGTTGAAATTTTATATGGCTATTTCGATGATTTCCTGGATGATTTAAAAATACAATTGGACCCGGTAGGTGGTGCTGCTGTCGGCATGTCAACTACTAAACGGCTTGACCGATTGGGTTGAAATTTTGTATGTATTTGCATAGTTTCACAGACACGAATGTATTATATTTTATAAAGTTACGCGGACGAAGTCGCGTGCAACAACTAGTATTATTAATATTTACACAAACTAACACGACATTTTTATATTATAGACTAGCATCTCTTGATAAATAATTGGACACATACTCGTAATATTTTTCTTTAAATGTCAAATTTCTTACAATGTGGTAAAATTTTAACCGCCATAGATAGGCATTCAAGCAAAAACATTTATTCCTCACTAATGAGGTGTTAATAATGTCTCAACATTTAACTGAGCGGCGATGGTATGTTGGTTGACCACCACTTGACATTTTATACTTTCATATTTTTACCATTAACCGTTCATTTTTTTCTTCTAATAGACTACTATATCTATACTAATATTATATAGAGGAAAGATTTGATTGTTTGTTTGTATAGAATAGGCTCCGAAACTAGTGGACCGATTTGAAAAATTCTTTTACCATTACAAGCCGACATTATCCGTTATGAACATAGGATACTTTTTACCGCGGAAAAATGCTTCATTCCTACGGGAAATCTAAAATGAAAGTAAACACTAGCGGCTTGGCCCGGGAGATAGCGCCATCTATCCAAAATACGGTAGATGGCGTTTTATACTTTTCTACGCGGACGAAGTCGCGAGCACCAGCTAGTAATGAATATTTAGGGTCTAAAAAATATTCAATAATTTTAATAATCCTGTTTACTTATATCCTAAGAAATAAAATGATTGTATATCTATTTAAGTATAAGTTAATACATATCTGTACTTACACATTTTATTGTCTCTATCCGTTTCTTTCTCCGCTAAATGCAAAGCCTGGGGCGGGTCGCTAGTGTGATAATAACATGAAACCATTTGATTCTCGAAATAACAATATATGTACCTACTTTGCTCGAAATTACAAGAATTATGTGACGAATGCAGAGCAAAAATATTACGGCAGCGGTTTCGATTTACGCGACAGGACGTGCGCCGGCGCAGTTACGAGAAACGATCCAAATAATTCTACGGAGGGTTAAGGGATTAAAAGATAATTTTATACTCATGTGGAATTATATTATTATCACCAGAATTATATTATTATCACCATTAGCACCATGCGACGACCGCGGAGAATCAGAAAACTTGGAGAAGCTCGTCTCCTAGCCGATGGACAGATCAGAAATTGTCGTTTTCGGAAATTGTCTAGGTATTTTTTTTTTTTTTTTTTTTGAAAACACCTTTTATTATTACAAAGTGTATTGTGTTATTTTACATTTTAATGATGACAAAAAGAATAATATCCTGATTTTCTTTCGGGATTTCTTCTCAGGATCGTCATCTTGGCTTTTTTCCGAAACCCTGGTAAATTTAAATTTATAATGACGGTCAAAAGAGTTTCTTGTAGAAACCTAATTGTTAAATAAATATTTTGATTTTGATTTTGATTGTCGTTTTCGGAAGTTATCATTTTAGAAAGTCTTTTTTTTTTTTCTTAAAACCCTCCAGCATCATGCGCTGAAGCCTATATTTGATACTCATTTATTCAATTTCTCGCTTTCTTGCCTCTCGTACTTTCTTTCGTCATACTATATCTTTCTTTCATTCTTCGCTCATTTATACTATTGCGGGTGGGATTATTTCTGTTTTCCTTATTTCTAAGCAGACTCAGGGTAAGTAAAGTTACACAGGATCGATCATTTTAGAAAGTTGTCGTTGCCACCCCGTGGGGTCAGGTTGTTGCTCTCACAATCTTCACAATTTGCGAAGGCTATGAGTTAGTTGATGAGAACGCAATGAGAAATGGACATTTCAGAGCGTGCACACGACCTCCAGCAGTGAAGAGACGATTATCTATCTACAGCTGTAGAAACACAATGTCAAATTTGTAAAAAGTTAAACTAAAATGATTAAGTAATTAAACTAACACATGAAATAAAAGAAAAAAAATAAACTCTCATATTAGAGTTAAAAATTAAATAGAAAAATGTATAAGTAGCGACATAAGTAGGTCTAAACAAGAAACGCAATAATTGTGCCTACCCAAGTAGTTATTATGGTTAGATAGTCGTGGAATATGTATAAAAAAATACCATAACTCCAGAAATAGTCCGTGGAAAAGAGAGTCGCGATGACAGGAAATTTATTAACCATTCGGAATGACAAACTGCGAAATGGGGAACATACCGTCCCCTACCATTGCACAGACTCACTTGTTAAAAATTATAATGCATTTATTTTATTTATTTTGAAACATGAAAACAATACTGATTAATGAAACACGATGAAAGATGTCCTTCGTAAATTGTAGATAAAGGTATCTATGAAATTATAGAACACCGCAACACCAAACTTTAATAACATTGTAAAATTATCCTCAACAATTCTTGTGTACAAATATTTTCACATGTTTAAATGACACTGAAATATTTTTTTCATTGTTGTATTATGTATTTCGTCTAAAAAGCTTATTTGGTTCCCCAAGAACAATATATAATATTAGAATTTCTAGGGAGCATTTCAATCGAGAAATTTTTTATTTTATTTTTTTGTCTTTTTTATTATTATTTTTTTTATTTCCTACTTATGCTAACCACCATTTAAAGACACCGGTCACCGGGAATGATGGTGCTGTAAACATACCTTTGTTTGTACGGTAAAAGTCCCAAACGTTAAAAAGAAAATAATTAAAAAAATTGCCTATGCAGTAAGCCGAATGCATATTTTAGTAAAACATAAAATTATTTCTAAAAGTAACTAATCAACACTTTACTTGTGGTTGGTGAAAGAGGCCCTTAGTGACGATAGACAAGAATCCCTCAAAGGATTTTTTTTTAATTTCTAACAGGCTGAATCTTCGTGAGTAGCTTCAGTTTGCCGAGACGAACAACTTTTTCCTTTTTCGTCTTTAGCTACCTCTATCGAGAATTTCAAAATTCAAACTGAAGCTACGCACGAAGATTCAGCCTGTTAGTAATTTGAAAAAAATCCTTTGAGGGATACCTACTGGGCCACGATGATTGGTATCGAGAACCAGTGGTAGGGGATTCGGTAATAGACGCACCAGATTCGAATCGAGCGCACGACAGCGCGACTGTGATGTATAGTGTTTTAATTACGACTTCCCTTTGTCGCCGCACCCTGCACCCGCGCATTCATACTCATTCATTTATTTTTATATTATTTATTTTTTTAATCTATCTTTATACATACCTACATTAAATTTGGTCCGAGGACCTTGAAAGCGACGTTCACTATAGAAACCGGTAGAATAAACAACCGCGGTGGTCAGAAACGGTCGCCACGTGAGACTTTGCCCGCGTAACTTTGTAAATTATATACTACTAGCTGTTGCACGCGACTTCGTGCGCATAACTTTATAAAATATAGCCTATGTTACTCCTTGATAGTATAGCTTCCCAACAGTGAAAGAATTTTTCAAATCGGTCCAGTAGTTTCGGAGCCTATTCTATACAAACAAACAAACTAACTAACTAATATTTCCTCTTTATAATATTAGTATAGAAAATCTTCCTCGAGAACCACTCTATCCGTTGGTGAAAATATCATGAAAATCGGTGCAGTAGTTTTTGAGTTTATCGCGAACAGACAGACGCGGCGAACGATCGCCCAGAAGTTGCAGATTCAAAAGGACTTTATCCTATCTCATAGGTAGACTTTATCCTAACAAAGACACATATAGCCCTTTCTTATAAGTTGGCAGACGTATACAATTAAAATTTCAGGTTTATGTGACATCAGGATGCGCCCAAAGCGATCCTAGTGGATTTTTTTTGTACGTGGAAGCTGTTCTCGATCGCTGATCCCACGACGACATATTATTAACGAATGTTGAAACATATTTGGCCTCTACATAAAATTATACTCTATCAATATTAGATAGTCGCTAAAACTGTATCTATTTCAAAATGTATAGCTTATACTTATGCAGGTACATAATTATACATAAAATCCTTTATATATTACCTACTTATATAATAAAAATCCTAATACCTACATTATAAATCCTAATTAATATACTTATGTACCTAGTTACCTACTCAATATTAATATATTTTTAAATTCCGGTGATATATCAAATATCGGTTCATTGTCGCAATACAGCATCAAGACATCATAATCGATAATCGCATTTGTCTATTGTTATATCGTACAATCAATTTTAAATAGTATAATTGGATAAAATCCCATTTATGAATACCTGATTTTTTTGTCCAATCAATCGTAGAACTAAATAATACTCCTTACAAAGATAACAAAAAGAATTTTACAGTATTTAGAAACTAATATCTAAATCTCTAAAAACTAAATAATCTAAAAACTATCTATAAGCTAATACTAAATACCTAGTAGAAGTGTGTTTGGACTTGGACTAACCCAAATGTTTCCCACCATTAAATTTTGAGTTCCTCGGTCGGGTGTAGTAGTTAGGTGTTTGCTTACAGCTTGCAAAGATAGTATATCCCTTACCTAATGGGCTAATGGCCTCGTTTGCACACTCCCTTGTTGTAGATGTATAATAAATAGTCCCTTTTATTTACGTCCGCTGATAACCATCGACCGTACCTACGCCCAACAACATCGGCTCCTCGTAAATAAATGTTATAAAAATGACATTTTACCATTTTACACGGCGAAATAGAAAAAGTCGATGACAGGTGTCCAATGTTATCGATTTGTCGATAACGCTGTAACGGTTGTGTAAAGTCAAAAATTAAAAAAAAAGGTGGTTTTTTCTTGTTTTTTTGTTTGTCTCCCTGCACTTAAATTGGGAATCACCGGAAGTATATAGATCTACATTTCCTTGCGCGACGCTTTTTTTTTATCTTGTTAGTAATAAAGGGAATAAAATTACAATAAATATTTTGTGCTTTCATAGAATTTGCATTTAAATACTTAAGTATGTTGGCAGTTAAAGTGAAAAAAGAAATAAATGAAGACAAAACAAAGTTTAGTAGATACATTTCTGCGTTCACCAGTTTTAAGATTATTTCTATTTGGCTTTGGAAACTTAAGTGTTGACCAGCCTTTTAGTGTTTTTATCCACAAAAATGAAATTATTATTAGTATGTTTCCTAATCTTTGAAATTATTGTGGACGAATTCAACTGATGGGCGAAAATACTAGTTAAAATAAAAATTTCCTTACGTTAACATTTTAAATTATAAAATATTGTCTATGTACACTTAGAAATCAATGCTATCAACGCACAGCTAAGTAAGTATAACTAGAAAGTTTAGAAAGCTGTAATTTGGAAAATAGGATTATTTCATAACGTAAGTAATCATAGTTGTAATAAAGAATTTTTTAAATGGTCAACTCTATGCGAAGCCAGGTTCCGGTCGCTAGTTATGATAATTATACTATATAGTTTCGTCCGCGACTTTACATACGAGTAGAAACCTTACCAATCTAGAGTTTAACGCTCTTTCCATTTATGAATGGCCTTCTTCTTTATCTTCTTCTTTATTGTAAGTGAAGTAAGTGTAAAAGGGCTACCACACCATACAATTTGAACGTATCCAATTTAGGAAATCGAAAGGTGTGATCGCAGTTAGAACAGATTGGATTCAATTGAGAGTTTATCCATTTTCAACTCTATGTCTTCGATTTAGAAATCAATTTAGCGTAGTGTGATCCCGAGCTCTCTACTTAGATTCCTAAATAGGAAACGTTCAAATTGCATGGTGTGATTGCCGTTTAAGTAAATTGGCGTCAATAGTGATGTATCGCATGTCTCCTATAGCGTCCGCTTATAACTTTTACAACTTTTTGAATCGTTATATCTCAGAAACAGTGGCTCTTAGGAAAAAGATTTCATACATTTTTTATAGATAATTTTATGGTCTACATATTCATCATCTCAGCCGTAGGACGTCCACTGCTGGACATAGGCCTCCCCCAAAATTTTCCAATTGGACCGGTCAGAAGCAGCCTGGATCCACCGTCGACCCGCGGCCCTTATTAGGTCGTCTGTCCACCTTGTGGGTGGACGTCCTACGCTGCGCTTGCTGGTCCGTGGCCTCCACTCGAGAACCTTCCGGCCCCAGCGGCCGTCGGCTCTTCGTACTATGTGCCCTGCCCACTGCCACTTCAACTTACTGATCCGACGGCTTATGTCGGTAACTTTCGTACGTCTACGGATCTCCTCATTTCTGATTCGATCTCGCAGTGTAACCCCGAGCATAGCCCTTTCCATAGCTCGTTGAGCGACATTGAGCTTCCTTACGAGGCCCATGGTTAGAGACCACGTTTCAGCGCCATATGTCATCACTGGCAACACACATTGGTCGAACACTTTTGTCTTAAGACACTGAGGAATTTTGGAAGAGAAGATGTCTCGGAGCTTCCCGAACGCTGCCCATCCGAGCTGGATTCGACGATTGACCTCCCTCTCGAAGTTGGCTCTACCTAACTGGACTATTTGTCCCAGGTATATGTATTCGTCAACAACTTCGAGAGTTGAGTTCCCAACTGTTACTGGGGTAGGCACAACATGGACATTTGACATAACTTTCGTCTTGTCCATATTCATCTTAAGGCCCACCCTTTGAGAAACTCGGTTGAGGTCTTCGAGCATCGTGCCGAGGTCTCCCATCGATCCCGCCAAGATCACAATATCATCGGCAAACCGAAGGTGAGTGATATACTCGCCATTAACATTGATGCCAAGTCCTTGCCATTCCAGGAGCTTAAATGCATCTTCCAAAGCGGCAGTGAACAGTTTCGGAGAAATTACATCTCCCTGTCTCACACCTCTTCGCAATGGAATGGACTGTGTGCTGTGCTCCTGTACTCGAACCGACATGGTGGCTTTATTGTATAAACACTTCAACACCTCGATATACCGCTGATCAATGCGACATCGCTGCAGAGCCTCGAGCACTGCCCATGCCCATGTCTACATATTTGTCTCAATTAATTTTATGATAAAACTTACCGTTTAGCTGAAAATCGCGAAAAACCCATCTTCTTGACCTTTGATCTTGAATAAAAAAAATTCCAAGTGAGGAGTTTCAAATATGTTATTTTTAATTATGTTTTGAACAACTATACTCACTTTCAGCTTGTTGGGAATTAATGTATCTTCACCCTTATATTTTGGTTTAGTTTGTCCGGGCTAAAAACCACATTGAAATCTGTTGCATATATTTTAAAAGATGTATAAAATGTGAAAAAAAAAACAAATGGTTAAATGTATTTTTCACGTTTTAGTTCAATATTTAATAGACTTCAACAACCCTTACTTGAACAAGGGTGGAATTTTGTTAATCTCGGAGTTAATACGCACCCCAATATTATCACATCCCAGCACGAAATGCCTTCTTGTTGATAGGACACGTTTATTTGCCATATACTTACCATAATCTTGTTTTTAATGACTATGGGAAAAATACGTTTTTCCCATCGCCAATTTTGATGGGGTTTCATTGAATAATCAATTTAAGAATTTCTTCTGTGAAAGTGTATATAGGTATATATGAAAAATTAAGAGTTATAGTAGTAAAACGAGTGAGAGTCTATTTTCATTTTATTCTTAACCCTTTTCAGAAGTGTTTCAGAAAGTGTTTAAAAATAATCACAAGAATCAAACACGAACAGACCAATTTATATGCCATTATTAATCAATCAATATCTATACTAATATTATAAAGAGGAAAGATTTGATTGCTTGTTTGTTTGTATAGAATAGGCTCCGAAACTACTGGACCGATTTGAAAAATTCTTCTACCATTAGAAGCCGACATTATCCGTGATGAACATAGGCTACTTTTTACCGCGGGAAAATGCTTCATTCCTACGCGAAATCTAAAATAAAAGTAAATACTAGCGGCTTGGCCCGGGAGATAGCGCCATCTATCCAAAATACTTTTCCACGCGGACGAAGTCGCGAGCACCAGCTAGTATTAAATAAAAATACTTATTTGTTCACTATCACTCTGTCTTTGTTTTTAATCCTTGTTTCATAAGCCTGTCATTTTGGCATTTTTGTACTCGTGAGAAGCCGAAATGTGTTGCCAGTTTGAAATATGATTCACAAACTTCTAACAAAATATATCTATACTAGCTGTGCCCGCGACTTCGTCCGCGTGAAATAGTGACTCTGGGTAGCATTTTTAATTATTTAGGCTTTTTATTTTACAAATTAGACACATTTTAGTTTACAATAAAAATAAAGCCGACAATAGTCGTATGTCAAAACCCCGAGCGCAAAGAGTTTTCATACAAATGACGATACTTCCATACAAACTTTTATCTCCCTTTTCAACCCCTTACAACCATTTTTCCGCATTAAAAAGTAGCCTATGTCCTTTCTGAGGTTCTAGACTACCTGTGTACCAAATTTCGTTTAAATCGGATCAGTAGTTTTGGCGTGAAAGCGAGACAGACAGACAGAGTTACTTTCGCATTTATAATATTAGTATGGGCTAGTATGGATATTCAGTTAGTCTCGCTAATAGAATGCATTTCGCCGCACGACAACACTACAATACGATTTATTGCACTCATAGTGCGTTAAGAGTAGCACTAATGCGAAACGATCACGCCACCCGTAATACTTACATGCGGGGGATGAATCGGATGTCTATTAGCGAAATATTTATGTTATGCTATTTTCAAACTTAATCCCCCGCGTTAAGGTCGATAATATTTTTTTAACGACACAATTAATTTTTCTCACCTCATACATGAGAATGAGAACATGTGTTTCTAAGTGCTATTGTGTGATTTTGAATTATTAATACTTAGCCATTAATAATAATTTTAATAATATTTGATAACAATATTTCGGTTCTGGAGTTTTTGCTAATGGATATTGCTATGTTATTATTGTTGCTGTGATTTCTATGTAACATTATTATTCAAATGTCCAATGTGTGCGAGATGACTACTATGACTAAAATTTATTTAAACTTCTAATTGATTTTTCGCATATTTCCTACGAAATAAAATCGTGCGAGATGACTATTATTAAAGTTAAGAAAATATTTTTAATTTTTTTTTTTATCTATGAATTTGATAAAGAGTCATTTCGCATTCTGAAAAAAAAAAGGGGATCTGAAGTTTTCTATATATACTTATTATAGTAGTTATGCCCGCGACATAGTCCAGTCCGCGCTCCTATCACTGTCAAAACATTTATCCCAATTTATTGCTCACTAGCTATTGCACGCGACTTCGTCCGCGTAACGTAACAATAACGCAGCTTTGTATAGGTCAAAGATTTTTTTAAATCGGTCCATTTATTTTCGGCGATTATTCAATTCAAACAAATCAAAAAGGAAAGACTCTTTATAATATTAGAGTACCTATAGATATATTATTAATTATTTATAGTTAGTATACTGAGTTTATAGTACACCTTACCTGTGTACCATCTATTGTTTTTTGTTGTTGTAAATAGATACACAATGACTTGAAATGAAGTAGAGATAAATCCGAATGGAGGGTTGTTTGACAAATTACATTACAATTGGTCCGGACGTTCGCACCCCAACACTCACCCCCTATACTATAAGTATATCTGGTTTACTATTGTAAAAACAAAAGAATGACAAAAAAGACTAGACTATTAGAAATGAAAAATCCTACTTTTTATGTTAAGAGTATTTTCATTTTTTTATTAAAATCACTTAATTATTCAAAAATAACTAATTCACATTTTACTCGTAGTTGGTGAAAGAGGCCCTTAAACTCAATTCGACGCGTATAGGTATATATATTTTTTTATGTATGATCACGCATAACTTTTGACAGGGTAGTCCGATTTTGATAATTCTTTTTTTATTTGAAAGGGTGCACCCCCAAGGGGGTCCCATTTTAATTTGAAAAAAAAATTCCAACCCTAAGGATAGGAAAACAGGGGATCATTGATTGTTCACTCACCGATTGTAGCGTATAACCACGCATAACTTTTTACAGAGTAGTCCGATTTTGATAATTCTTTTTTTATTTGAAAGGGTGCACCCCCAAGGGGGTCCCATTTTAATTTGAAAAAAAAATTCCAACCCTAAGGATAGGAAAACAGGGGATCATTGATTGTTCACTCACCGATTGTAGCGTATAACCACGCATAACTTTTTACAGAGTAGTCCGATTTTGATAATTCTTTTTTTAATGGATAGGGTATACCTCGAAGTTGGTATTGTATAAATTTGGAAAAAAAATCCTACCCTAGGGGTGGGAAAATGGGGGTGTGAAAATTAAAAATTAAGCATGTAGTAAATATTAGATTATAGCCACAAAAAAATATAAAATAAAACTTTTTAACAAAAATAAAACCGGCCGAAAAAACTGAAAAACATAAAATAATCTTTTAACTTTTTTAACTTTTTACCCTTCGTGGCCAAGCGCTAAAACAAGAGAAGAATACATTACCGGTATAGAAAGACGACGTGATGCGTCAAGTGATTTATTAAATACAAGATATTATTGTACATTTTAAATTACGACTAACGAACTTTTTACGACCATTCTTCATTTTTACGACAACACGGCACTAACCTAATAAGCTGTTCACTTTAAACTTACACAAACGTCCTCGCGGCAAACACGAGCTTTCTCATTCGTAGGAATGTCGCTTTGTTTTATTTACGACGGGTAATAACAGGCGCCTTTTCATTTCACCATATTTGATTACTATAACTATTTTTTGTTTGCGACTTCGCCCAAGTGTTTTTCTGAAGATTCAACGATATTATGGTCCGTGAGCCAGCGACAGATTTTCATGACCAATTTCCTCCCAGTCGATAACTCGTAATGACTCGTGACGTCAGAATCTAAGGTAAAGATTTAGTTGTTAAGTATTTAATTTTAGTACCTAAACGTAAACGTAAATAAAATAAAATAAATAGGTACTTATATTCTCAGTCCAAATATCTATCACCAGAAATTTTGTGGTTTTCATAAATTTGTGAACTAACGCGTAAATAAATCTGGGCACAGTTTTCCCATCTGAATAAGATATTTCAGTACATCTAATATTCGTAGCGTTTCTAATATTCAAGCTTGACTTGAC
The DNA here is from genome assembly GCA_918317495.1 of Synanthedon vespiformis. NCBI lineage: Eukaryota > Metazoa > Arthropoda > Insecta > Lepidoptera > Sesiidae > Synanthedon > Synanthedon vespiformis. Next base: position 478,018 of record OU906966.1, read on the forward strand.
TGTTACCGACATCCTTTTACTGAAACATTTTTTTTGCCATAATTTGATAATTTAAAATAATTATCTAGTGTGTATTTTAATATAGTATAGGTGAATTATTATATTAAGGTTTGAAGGCGACACTTGCGGGGGAATCGGCGCGTGTGTACAATTGCGCACAAAATTGCTAAGGAAAGTGGCATTTTTTTTTATTTCGTAATTTTTCACCTCACTAACTTAACATTACAGGCAGTGTTGATATTCCATCCATAAAATCATCGTGCGATGTCGAAGGACAACATTTTTTAGGCATTTATTCACCATGACGTATTTACTATACGATAAAACAATCTGTACGCAACAGTACCTAAGAGACTCGAGACGCGCGAACGAAGTGCGGGAAGTGTGTAGCGACTGAGTCTACCAATGACGTGTCGGCACACGTTATTGGTAGACTCACGCTCCTCTGCCCCCTCAAACACATAAAAATAGAGTTCTTTTTCACATTTGGTGTGTAGGTGTAGCGACTGAGTCTACCAATGACGTGTCAGCCGCTCACGCTCCTCTGTCCCCTCAAACACATAAAAATAGAGTTCTTTTTCACATTTGGTGTGTAGGTGTAGCGACTGAGTCTACCAATGACGTGTCAACCGCTCACGCTCCTCTGTCCCCTCAAACACATAAAAATAGAGTTCTTTTTCACATTTGGTGTGTAGGTGTAGCGACTGAGTCTACCAATGACGTGTCAGCCGCTCACGCTCCTCTGTCCCCTCAAACACATAAAAATAGAGTTCTTTTTCACATTTGGTGTGTAGGTGTAGCGACTGAGTCTACCAATGACGTGTCGGCACACGTCATTGGTAGACTCAGCCGTTCACGCTCCTCTGTCCCCTCAAACACATAAAAATAGAGTTCTTTTTCACATTTGGTGTGTAGGTGTAGCGACTGAGTCTACCAATGACGTGTCGGCACACGTCATTGGTAGACTCAGCCGCTCACGCTCCTCTGCCCCCTCAAACACATAAAAATAGAGTTCTTTTTCACATTTCGTGTGTAGGTGTAGCGACTGAGTCTACCAATGACGTGTCGGCACACGTCATTGGTAGACTCAGCCGTTCACGCTCCTCTGCCCCCTCAAACACATAAAAATAGAGTTCTTTTTCACATTTGCCGAGAAGTCTTTATTCGCTGCACGACCTTTACTAGATAATCATTTTAATTTAGATAATAGGCTAATATCTATTTTTAATATAATACCTATGTATTGCTAATATTTCCTTTGTTAACCATCATATTATACCGTTCTGTTCCAGGTGTTGAAATACTGCGAGCACCTTCATGGAAAATGGTACTTCAGCGAAATCCGTGCGATATTCTCGCGACGCTATCTTCTTCAGAACGTCGCCATCGAAATGTTCCTCGCGAGCAGAAGTGAGTATATAATTTGCTACTTATGTGTTTCCTACGGGAAATCTAAAATAAAAGCAAATACTAGCGGCTTGGCCCGGGAGATAGCGCCATCTATCCAACATACGGTAAGATGGCGTTTTATACTTTTCTACGCTGACGAAGTCGCGAGCACCAGCTAGTAGTATACAATATTATACATACATATGACGTCAAAATTAGTTCTCGGTACAATCGAGGGCGGCGTTTCAAAATGGCACAAAAAATTAGCCGTCATTTTGTAGGCACGGGACCAGTCCAGTGGTATAACTATTGCGGGTCAGTGGTTTGCCCCCTTTATATCGTTAAAAATAAAGTGTCCTCTCTGTTTCAGCGTCAATATTCTTTGCGTTCCCCGACCAGGCGACTGTCAAGAAGGTGATCAAAGCGTTGCCCCGCGTCGGTGTTGGCATCAAATATGGCATCCCGCAGACCAGGTAAGTGTCATTCTATAGATGGAAATTTGCATTGTATACCCAGTGTCCTAGTACATAAAGAACATTATCCTGTGTGTTTCTTTCGGGGTTTCCTTTCAGGATCGTCATTCTTGCCTTTCTTCCGAAACCATCATTATGAGTTTCATGGAGAAACTTACTGTAATTGATAAATAAATATTTTGATTTAAATTTGTACATTAAGAAATTTTTAACGTATATTGTACTGTCTGTATGTTTATTTATGTGCAGGGGAAGTTGAGACGTTTTTTTTCTAGCGCTTTTATAGTCAAAGTTATATCACTATAAATCGTTTGTAAATTTATATTAATATCTAATAAAAATTATAATAATAATTTATTTAGTTATTTATACAAGTTTTTGGAAAATATTCGTTTAAAATTTTTAATTATTTGATACCACTGCTGCCATCTATGCGCTTTAGAGTTAAACTCAATGAACATATGTTTCTTTGTAAAGTTGTGGATTCTTTTCCGGCAGATGGCGCCACGTGTATATAGTTTTGTAGTTTGTACATTAGCAATCATCAGATTATGAATATTTTACTGATTATTTATTTTATCTGCGGCTTAGACTATCTTAATTATTGGACATCATTGAAACTCTCCATGAATAATCTAGACCAAGACCTAGACTTGCCAATCTTCTTCGTGGCCTTTATAACTGACCATTATCTTATAAAACTCTCTCCATTTTAATCACTCGATAGTATTTATATGAATATATGAATGAAGTACATTATATGAATTCCTATCAAAAATCTCAATACTCTAAAAATATAATAAGGGTGTTAAGAATATTTTTTTATTAACATTTGGATAAAATAAATAATAATATTAATTTGAACTTTTAAGTTGCGTTTTTTAAGGTCTATAAGTAAAAGTCATATGAAAACAACACTTTTTATTTATTATTTTTTATAACTTCTCATTTTGTACAATTCTCGTATATATCTATCTTATACTTACAAATAAAATAAGTTTATCATTTACAATAACGTTGTACAACAAACAGCCTGCTTCAGATACTTTATATGTAATGTAACGTAGTATAATTAATTAACTTAATTAATTAACGATTAATTAATTAACTTAATTAATTAACAATTAATTAATTAATTAACGCTTAATTAATTAATAATTAATTAATTAATTTAATAAATAAATAATTAATTTAATTAATTAATTAACGTAGTATAACTAATTATTAAAAAAAAAAAACAATATAATTTTTACTTGCATATAAAAATATAAAAGCTTCTTGAAACTGGTAACACTTTTATACAAAGGAAAAAAATAATTCGTATCCAGGCCAATGTACCTATTACTTAGGTAAACAATTATTACAAACATTAAATTGAATTATTTTTATTAAATATCATTTATATAAAATTATATAAAAATTAAATAAATCACGTCTTTATTTTATTTATATTACACGGAATGTTTCATTGCCGAACATACAAAAAACTTAACCAAGAGACAATCTAGTTTTATGGTAATACTGATCACATAGAAAAACCTAACAATAAAATCACACAAATATCTACCTTAATGTAAAGGAACAAAGTTTCATTCACCACTCGCCTTCTCTTCAATCTTTGGCGTCCATTTTGGAACGTAACACGTGTCTTTCTTGTTTTCTAACGAGATGTCCGTTTTGACCTGTTGAACATTTTTCTTAGTACCCGTTTCGGGGTCCACTTCCTTCTTCTCGTCGAATTGTCTCATTATTTCATTCAAAGACTTCCCCTTTGTCTCTGGTAAGAACAGCAAACAGTATGCAGCTCCTATCAGAGCGCAACCGCCGAACAAGTACAGAGTACCGTTACTTGTTATCATATTCTCCAATTGAGGATAGGTTTTGATGTTGAAAAAGATTAAGATGTATGCACAGCACGAAGTCGCACCGGACATCACGCCTCTTATGTCCTGCGGATACAATTCCCCGGACATGATCCACGGTAGCTGCAGGAAACCAACCATGCTGAAGGAAACGTGGAGGAGGACGCAAGCGAGCTTTATTATTGGGGGGCCGTCGACGCTGTCGCAAATGGCAGCTCCCAACATAGCACCGCCGAGTAGGAGACCCGAGGTGGCCGCCAAAGTTTTCCTCCTAAAGCTGTTTATTAAACATGCTCCGACAGCGCCCATGAACACTCTAACGCCTCCGACAATTATGGACGCGGTGAACTCGTTCATACTGGTGCCAACTGATTTGAAAAAGTCCACAGCGTAGTACAGGATGACATAAATGCCCGAGAGCTCTTGGAATATGAAGAAGACAATGAGCAAAACGAACGGTTTCAAAACTCTCCGTCGCTTAAAAAGACCGAGTTTCTGTTTGAACGTCATGTTCTCGTCTCCCTTGCGATCCTTGGTGAACTCGACGAGTTCTTGCTGAGCGGTGTTGTTGTTCTGTCTCAGCCAGAACATAGAGTTGTAGGCTTCCTTCATTTGACCCTTGGACGCGAGCCACAGAGGGGACTCTGGAACGAAATGCATCAGAAACGGTGTCAGAAGTGAGACTCCGGCGCAAATGGCTGCAACCTTCCTCCAGTGGACGAATGCTCCCAAGGCGTAAACTATGAAGATTCCGGTCGACACTAATCCGGGCCCCAGAGCGCTTAGTACTCCACGTTTCTCCGGTGTAGTGATTTCGGCGACGTATATGTACGAGACCGTCGACATACCTGAAAAGTGAAATATACCAAATTAATTGCATTTTTTTTTTGCATTTTTGCACTTGATTCTTTGCAATTTCTTCGAAATTTATGAATTTATGAAATTTATGAACAGCTAGCTGTTGCCCGCGACTTCGTCCGCGTTAAAAAGATAAAAAGTAGCCTATCACGTGTCCCGTACTTCTAAATGTTTATCTAATAAGTTTCATGAAAATCGGTTAATTCGTTTAAGAGTTATGGAGGAACATACATACATACAAAAAAATCTAAAAATCGTCAATTTAGTTTCTGTATCATGTACAGAGCCTATATACACGATATTTCTGCAAACAAAGTTAATTACTCCATGACCGACCCCTACAGATTTATTAATACATCTTATATGTTGTCATAGTATTAAGATAGTAGCATTACGCAGAGACTAACTGGTGACAGTATCCATAATTACCTGGACTCACTTTGCTTTGATTCTACTATTAAAAAGGTCAATAACACACTTAAGGTGCGATCCTGCAGGACGCGGCAGACGGCGACGGCATTACTTTGCAGTATTCACTTGTATGAGACCGATTCCGACATACGACTGCAATTGCCGACAATTGCACCTTTAGAAGTGATTGTAGCTACCTATGATTAAGTGGATCGTCAGTATGCGTACCAACTTTTATTATTAGAAACACCGACATAATAATGGAAAGGGGGACATAATATTTGGCTTGGGAAATATTGCGTTCCACATTCATTAGCAATATAGTCTAGCGACTATTGTGTACCAGTCTACCACCGTATTAAACAAACAAAAGTAACTATACAATACCAACCTATAGTGAATCCGGTGATAAATCTTCCCACGCACAAGAAAATATAAGTCTCTGAGAAGGCGATGACGAGCCAACCGATGAGGTTGGGAAGAACGATAGACTGCAACAACAGTCTTCTCCCGATGGCGTCCACCATCATGCCGCCAAGTAACGCACCGATCGGGTTAGATATTACACCCAAACTCGCTGAAATGGAGAAAATCATTTCTTCTATAATATACTAATACTAGCTGGTGCCCGCGACTTCGCCCGCATTGAAAGTAAGGCATGTAGCGCCTGACTAAATGTGTAAAGCAATAATATAACGCCTGACATCTTGTATCAGCGGTTGTATCTTTATTTTTAGTAGATAGCTGGTGCACGCGACTTCGCCCGCGTTGAAAATTATATACTAAAACCTTCCTCGAGAACCACTCTATCCATTGGTGAAAAAAGCATGAAAATCGGTGCAGTAGTTTTTGAGTTTATCGCGAACAAACAGACAGCAGACAGACACGGCGAAGGGACTTTGTAAGGATTATAAAGAGAGATGATTTATGTGTTTGCAATGAATAAACTCAAAAAGTAACAGGCCGATTTTAAAAATTCTTTCACCCATAGAAAGCTACATTATCAACGCGTAACCGTAGTCTATATTTTTATAAAGTTACGCGAACGAAGTCGCGTCCAACGGCTAGTGTTTTAAAAGGTACGGCTCAGATTTGTGCACCCTCTTATTAGTATAGACAAATACTCGCGTGACTCTGAATCAATATAACTTCTTAGTACGTTCGACCTCCCCTTTCATTCTGCCTTATCTCAATTTAACGCCTAATGTTTGTCGTCAATATGAACGATATCATTGTTTGAACATTATGCTCTATTGTGTTTTATATGGTAGCATTTGTAATAATAATGATGAATAGATGTTATGAAATATTATGTTATCGTGCATTTACTTTTTTTTTTTAACATTCGGTTGGTTGAATCAAATTGTGGACCAAAAAAATGAAGCAAGACATTAATTTAAAACACAATACTAGGTTAACTGTGAAAGAGCAAGAATCTTATATTTTTGATATGAAAATAAGGGTCTGAAGGAGATAAAAATGCAGGAGGGTAAAATTAAGTGTAATTATTGCAATTTTATATTTTAATGATGACAAAAAGAATAGTATAGTATCCTGAGTTTCTTTCGGGATTTCTTCTCAGGATCGTCATGTTGGCTTCTTTCCGAAACCCTGGTTAAATATATAATAAATTTATAATGACGATCATAAAGAGTTTCTCGTAGAAACTTAATTTATGATTTGTTGATTTTTTGATTTTAATAACATATCACAAAGCTAACAAAGCCGACATAATTAAATGAATTAAAATACCTAATTTTCCGCGTCGTTATAGAAGCTTATTTTTTCTTTCCCTAAAATTTATAGGGAATCTATATTTTTTTCAAAAATAGGGAACTATAGCCTTAGCCCTCTAGCTTCGCACATTTTCTTTCTTTAGAAAAGAAAGTTTGAAAGAAAGATTTCTTTTTTCAATTGTAACATCTCGTGCAAGTATTTCGGATCAATAAAATTATCACCCTTTTGAATGAAACCAGAAGTTTCACAACAAAAACGTGTAAAAATATCTAGGCCCTATTTGCTAAGTAGCTCTGTTCTGTTATGTGAAGGTCGCATTTATATATATATATATATTTATTTATTTAAGTTATCACGTAAACAATATACTTACTTACTGAGTTATATAATCTCCTTTCTACTTTTCATAATATATCTTATCTATTTGATTTTGTGTCTCGTTTGTGATGTGGAAAATGTTCCACTATTCGTATATCAGCTCGAAAAATACTTGCAGTTCTGTTTAGTGTTGGATTCTGTTTAGTTTAAATGTATTAAAAGAATAATTACCGATCCACGAGCTCTGTCCGTATGTTATTTCTGGATATTCGTGCGTGTACTGTGGCAGTAGTACCGCTGAGAAACCTTGACAGAAACCCACCGATATGTTGATGGACTGTGCAGCGAGAGCCGCCAATACCTGGAAGCAGACATTATAAGCTTATTTAATATAGCTGTTGCACGCGACTTCGTCCGCGCAGCTTTATAAAATATGTATTAACATACATATCTGTGAAACCATGGAAATAGTCATATAAAATTTCAACCCAATCGGTTCAGCCGTTTAGAAGTTATGGTGAAAAAGATACGGAAGGATAATTCTTACTACCCGTTGTCCTTTTATCCGTTTTCCCGTAGGAATGAAGCATTTTTCCGCAGTAAAAAGTAGTCTCTGTTCATCACAAATAATGTCGGCTTCTAATGGTAAAAGAATTTTTCAAATCGGTCCAGTAGTTTCGGAGCCTATTCTATACAAACAAGCAACTCTTTATAATATTAGTATAGATATTAGATACCCACACCTACCTATACCTACTTTTTGAATAGTCTCGCAGAAATGATTACAGGAGACAAACGCACTAATGACACACGATCAATTTGTGTAATTGTCAAGCATTAGGTAAACACGTGAATGGGAAAAATTAATGTCTTTTCGCGCACGTGTTGTCGGTCGACTTCACGCAATGTTATTGTTGAGCTGATGGTTTAGACACGTGGAAACTTTTACGCTAGCTCACTGCAGTTATGCAGAAAAGGTTTCCCATTTGTAGTGCCTTTACTATCGTCTCCTGGCTTACCACGCACACTCAGACAGACTTCCGTCACGCGACTAGCATATTTATCTCCCCACGTGGATTGCTGCACCAGTCACGTGGTACGCTTGAGACTGTGCTTGTCTGTATGAATTAGTGAACAAATCCCAAAGATGCATACACTACACCATTGGTTCTTATGAAATATACTAGCTGGCGCCCGCGACTTCGTCCGCGTTGAAAAGTATAAAACGCCATCTACCGTGGAATGGATCGCTAAAAAAATCACCAAGCAGTTGTCTGTCAAGTGTATCCCGGCCCGGGCCAAGCCGCTAGTATTTACTTTTATTTTAGATTTCGCGTAGGAATGAAGCATTTTCCCGCGGCAAAAAGTAGCCTATGTTCATCACGGATAATGTCGGCTTCCAATGGTAAAAGAATTTTTCAAATCGGTCCAGTAGTTTCGGAGCCTATTCTATACAAACAAATAATCAAATATTTCCTCTTTATAATATTAGTATAGAGTATAGATATAGACAAGCTGGTACCCGCGATTTCGTCCGCGTTCTCTATAGCCATATACATAGCCTTCCTCGATAAATGGACTACCCAATACAAAAATAAGTTTTCAATTAGAACCAATAGTTTCTGAGATTAGCGCGTACAAACAAACAAACAAACTTCAGTTTTATATATTGGTAAGTATAGATTTAATTCTGTAGTGTATGTTATAATGAATTCATAATGCAATTCGTTATTTTAGTTGTTAGATCTACAACAGTCGATATTAACTTATAAAAAATAAAATATTGCAATATATGTAATGTAGTTTTGTAGTCTACAAAATGACAATGATTACCCATCTGAATAATGAGGCTCGACAATGTGCGAGTTTACATAACTGACTGAGTTGCGAATTATAAACAATGATATAGTCAACGAGCGGAACGCGAATGCACCTCACCACGCCATGTGTCGAACCGCGAGCGAATTTGCTAATGACTGTCATAGTTAAATGCATCTTTTTTAATGTTAAAGTCGACAGACAGGCTGACGGTCCACTTGATGGTAGGTGGCCACCGTCGCCTATAACACAAGCAACGCCATAAGTGCTACAAGTGCGCTGCCGACCATAGAAGGATTAAGGATAAAGGATAAGGGAGGGATGGTGTAATGGGCTCTGGCATCCCTAACTCACTCACCGAAACACAACAGCACATACCTAATGTGGTATTCTGTAAGGTGATGGTTACTGCCGCCAGACGGGCTGCCAAGAAATGTAGTGTGCCCTGCCACTACTAAACTGATGACTACTTATCTAACGAGTCGTTTTCAATTGTTATCCTATATGGTACAATATACCTCACCTGATTTTTTTCTGATAACAGGCTAAAACTACGTGAGTAGCCTCGGTTTGCGGAGACTTCCACCTTTTTCCTTTGCGAAAATACTCGATAGAGGTAACTAAAGGAGTTAGCAGCCGTAAAAAACTTCCAAGCGTAGGACTGGCAAAACGTACCACTTAATTTGTAGGACTATACGGCCATTTTATTATAATTTTCGCAGTGGAAAAAGGTGGACGTCTCGGTAAAACCGAAGCTACTCGCGGAGTTTCAGCCTGTTAGTATTTAACTAACAGGCTGAAACTCTTAACTATCATCGTGAAATTTTGCATAAACGTCGTCAGGAGTATAGAAAATGACATAGGGTATACCTTTCATCCAAAAAAAGCACTGTTACCGAGGCATCGCATAAAAATAAAAATCTAACGCCTGGCAAAACTATTACAGCCATAAATATTAAAAAATAAATTATTGATCCCTATATTTTGTCAGGCGTCGTTATATTTTTAATTTTTCAACGCGGACAAAGTCGCGGGCATCAACTAGTACCTACTAATAATAAATCTATAAGTCTTTTCCAACGCGGACGAAGTCGCGGGCGCCAGCTAGTTAACCACAGCCTCGGGGGGCCATCTTGCTAGACATATGTAAGTGTGTAGTTCTGTTCTAGATAACCCGTTGGCTTCAATGCCAACGGGCCATGCTTGTGTAGTTCTAGGAAATCTGCATATTATGTTGATACACATACTTAGGTAAGACAATGCTCATACAATTGCCGTTTTAAATTATCTCTGTATCTAAAAATAATGCCTCTAACTCTATGCTACGTTAGGTAACACATACAACAATATTAAAGTATGTAGGTATATTGGATTGAATCGATTCGCGGCAAAATAATCTTTAAAGTGATAACTGCAAACTTTCTTGTAATTACAAAGAGCGTAATTGTAAATGTAAATGAGAAAAATATATATATTAAGTTACATATACTTAATACGCTCCTTATATTTATTATACCTATATATATATAAAATCGTGTCACGTCGTTTGACGCCAATGAACTCCTAACTGAACTGAACCTATTTTGATCATACGTATAAAATTATACATTAATTATAATATCTCACCTACACATACAATGGGCTATTTCTCATATAGTACAATTCATGTTAAATACATGCCTGTGCTTTTAACTTTTTTAAATTACAATCAAAATTTAATTTAAATAAGCGCCATCTAACGCAGTGCCGACGCAAATAATTGCATCATAAATGGCACGAGTTTTTTACCTAACAAAAAAGTCTTCACCATCTGTCAAGTAGGCTAACCGTCATTTAAAGTCACCTGTCTCCGCGAATAATTTAGCTGATATATCTACCTTTGTTTGTACGGTAAAAGTCTCGAAACATTAAAAAGAAAATAATAAAAAAAATGCTCCTATCGAAGGATGCACTAAACCGAGTGCATAACTTAATAAAACTTGAAATTATTTCTAAAAGTAACTAATCAACAATTTACTTTTAGTTCGTGAAAGAGGCCCTTAACCAAAAGTCCAAAGAAGTTGCATATACTTAACAGATTGGGCAACTTTGCACAACATATAATTGAAAAAAGAAAATACTGAGTGTTTTGACATTGGAAATGTCTCTTCGTTCATTTCAGTATAGGCCCCGATTTCACGAAAATGTGCGATCCCCTTATATCTCGGAAAGTTGTAAAGATGTGATATTCAAAACTCGTATTTACGAGAGCTGTAAGGTGCAAAAAGAAATTAACGAAAAAGTGAAAAACGAAAAAAGTATGGATTTTTTTTCTGAATTTTCGATTTTGGCGCTCGATATTTTGGAAACGAAGAATGATATCAAAAATTTGAGGAAAAACTCCTCTGGACAATTTAGTCAGCTACAATTTGAGCCTAAAATAAAGACGATCGGTTTAAGGGTTTGCCCTGTAGCTTAACCTTTTTGAAAGAAGTCAACAAGTCAGTACAACATATTTTTTCAAATTCCGCAGATTAATTTCCAATGTGCTCGATAGTCGTGTGAGGCACGAAATCTGTGATTTTTTTCCGAACGTGACTTTTAATCAAACTAACTAGTTCTATGTCTGATTGAACGGTGATAAAGAAATTATATCAATTGACACAGTTACAGAGGTTCTAGGAAACTAAGTGAATATACTAGAACGAACAGCCTCTGGGAAAAAACACACATGTGGCCTTACGTTCACTCGGGAGCCCATACGTTTAGTGACCTCAAGGTAATCGTAATCGCTAGATGAGACATATACATACAAGCGACGATAATTACTTATGTATGTATGTATAACTAGGTGGTGCTCGCGACTTCGTCCGCGTTTAAAAGTATAAAATTATAACACTCTATCGATGGTACCGGTAGATTAGATACCGTCCAGGCAACACATAGGCCAGGTAACAGTATGAAATTCACAAATAATTCAGTTTAAAGCTTTGTTATAAGGGTATTAGAGCTGACAAGATAGGCAAATGCTGTATTGAATGATTTTTGGGCTATTATAACACTATGGACTATTATGTTGCTTATTCAGCTACTATTCAGCTATTATGTTGCTACTATACAGCTTAAAGCAATTTGTTTTGTGCCCAAATTGCTTGAATAACGGCTGTATAAATGCATTTATTCAAAGAATATTCAGCCATTCTGTGTTGCTTGGGCGTCGAGCGGATCGTTAAAAGTATCACCAAGCAGTTCTACCCGAATACGATAGGTGGCGCTATCAAGTGTATCCTGGGCCAAGCCAAGCCGCTAGTATTTACTTTTAGATTTCCGCAGGAATGAAGCGTTTTCCCGCAGTAAAAAGTCACTTCTAGTGGTAAAATAATTTTTCAAATCGGTCCAGTAGTTTCAGAACTACTAGCGGAGTTTACTAGCTGGCGCCCGCGACTTCGTCCGCGTTGAAAAAGAAAAAAAAAATTAAAAGTTATACATACATACATACAATACCTACACTTGCAGATTTATTATTAGTATTGATTATTGTTTTTTTTTTTTGTATTTTTATGCGGTCTTTAATTATATATAGACGTGAGATGTCCGACATAAAATAAATAAATCAATAAATAATGAATATAAATTAAATTGATTATTTATTATTTTTGTCAACAATTAAAAACATACACAATGCATATATATATATATATATATATATATATATATATGTGATCGAATAATTACTTATTTATTAAGGCATACACCCTAAGGCGTATTATATTCTAGACCGGAAGTTGTAGACACGTTCATTTACGGACTTCCGCTTCCATTAAAGCAGGTTCAGATAAATGATTCATGCCTATCTATAGGCAGGCGTTTCTGGCTAATGTTGAGATCGAAATCGAAAGTTAACTTTAATAATGACAATTAATTTATTGACTGTAAGATTTTGTTATTTTTCATATATATATATATTTTTTGCTTTATCTATATCTATAGTAAAACTATAGATACATATAATAAGTAGCCGTAAAGCCCTGGAGTTGATCTTTAACTTGATAAAAGAATATTATAACCTACTAACTTGATAAGTAAAATTCACATCTATACTAATATTATAAATAGGAAAGATGTAATTGTTTGTTTGTTTGTTTGTATAGAATAGGCTCCGAAACTACTGGACCGATTTGAAAAATTCTTTTACCATTAGAAGCCGACATTATCCGCGATGAACATAGGCTACTTTTTACTGCAAGAAAATGCTTCATTCTTACGGGAAATGTAAAATAAAAGTAAATACTAGCGGCTTGGCCCGGGAGATAGCGCCATCTATCCAAAATACGGTAGATGGCGTTTTATACTTTTCAGCTAGTATTTTATATAGGTACCAATAAATATTTATTTATTGGTCGAGATTTGAGTTTTCTCTATAAAATGTATAGAGAAAGCTCAAATCTCGACAGTTTCAAAACATTCGTAAATCGATATCGTAAGATCTGTTTGACAATATCGTAAGCTCTCATGTGTACTTTTGCTTGTGCTGTAAAAGACCAGCGAAGTTCGAAGATTCTCAAGGTCTTCGGACCAAACATTAAAGTTGAAATAAGCATCCTAATCCCAAATATCTATACTATTATAGTAATAATAATCCATACTAATATTATAAATGCGAAAGTAACTCTGTCTGTCTGTCTGTCTCGCTTTCACGCAAAAACTACTGAACCGATCACCATGAAATTTTGCATACACGTTCTCTGGGACACCAGAAAGGACATAGGGTACCTTTCGTCCAGAAAAAAAGGACATAAGTATTCCCGAGGGATCATATAAAAACATAAATAATTGGGCGCTACTGTCGCATGGCGGCGCCATCGTCGTCACAGCGATATAAGATGACATGAGATGACATTACACAAAATGTTGCTAGCTGTGAAACATTATTGATGTATTTTGTCTAATTTTGTCACTTGGTTGTCAAATATTTATAGGTGCGTTCAGAATTTTGTTGTAGTATGCGGTCTGGTCTCTTAAGACCTATTTTTAAGATTTTTTTTTCGGTAGGTAAGTGATAGGTGCAAAATAACGTTTGCCCGGGTCAAGCTAGCATATATTTTCTTTTTCAACGCGAACGAAGTCGCGGACACCCTCTAGTAATATTATAAAGACGAAAGTAACTCTGTCTGTCCGTCTCGCTTTCACGCAAAAACTACGGAACCGATCATCATGAAAATTTGCATACTCGTTGTCTGGGACACCAGAAAGGACATAGGATAGCGAAATCGCGTGCGACAGCTAGTGAACAATAAATATTGACAAATAATCTGGTCGGACTATATAGTTTTTACATTTTCCATAATATAGGTACAGAGAAAGGAAATCATAGTTTATTTAAATAAATGTTTTGCAAAATGAGTTATTGTGCGCATTCAAATTTGATAATTTCCGTAACGAATTTACACACACACACACACATTGCTTAATAATAGTCAAATGGTGTTTGTGTTATTGAACTTGAACCGTTGTCACCGTTGTGTTTATCCATCACATAATATGTTATGAAAATGTTAAGGTGCCTATTCACATTCCTCGTAAAAATATTTCGAATAGATATTTGTCAAATTACCGATTATGCAATTATTCAAATATATTTATGTTTTTAAATTCGCGAAAGCGAATCGTATACCTGTCTGTTCGTAATAAACTCAAAAACTACTGCAACAATTTTCATGCTGTTCTCACCAATAGATACCTCGGCGTACCCGAAAGTGGAGGTACGCTGGCCATCTCAGGGGACCCCACGACGGGCGATAGTCTCCCTAGGACTACCTACTGCCCGATCCCAGTCACGGCTATAACTCTGAATCTCGTATGGAACCTCGGCGTACCCGAAAGTGGAGGTACGCCGGCCATCTTAGGGGATCCCACGACGAGCGATAGTCCCCAGTCACGGCTATAACTCTGAATCTCGGATGGAACCTCGGCGTACCCGCAAGTGGAGGTACGCCAGCCATATTAGGGGACCCCACGACGGGCGATAGTCTCCCTAGGACTACTGCCCGGTCCCAGTCAAGGGGAAGGTGACGGACATTGGCTAGCCACTCTAGCCAGCCGTCTGCGTCCGAGGTGGCCTTCTTAAGGGAAGTTATACACTGATACAAATTAGTGTACAAGGTTCTTTACTTACGTTAGAGTTAGAATAAGTTAATGTAAATATTTGCGGATTTCTTTCTAAATAACAATCATTGTAAGTAATTTGTAAACTTTTGAATATTTTTACATTACAAAAATACGTTAGTCATTGCGTAAAAGGAAGGGGATTTACTCTAGTCTAGACAATAATAAATAATTGTTTAAAATTCCACAAATAGAAAAGTATTATGTAGAATGAATAGGCTTATATAATTGCAATTCTAAAAAATATTACTATCGGTATACTTATTATGTGTTTCAGTTAATTTGGGTGATCTCATTTTTTTTTTTACTTACACGAGTCGA
Organism: Synanthedon vespiformis; assembly: GCA_918317495.1. Classification (NCBI taxonomy): domain Eukaryota; kingdom Metazoa; phylum Arthropoda; class Insecta; order Lepidoptera; family Sesiidae; genus Synanthedon; species Synanthedon vespiformis. The sequence goes on from OU906966.1 coordinate 493,349, forward strand.
TTGAAATAATATTTATGAAAAGCTGAGTATTCTTTAAATGATTGACCATAATTAAGTTTGTGGCGATACTCCACATTACAAAACACGCGTATACAACCTCTTCATAGAACGCTGGCAGCGAAGATTCGAAAACGTCAACATGAAAAATTCGAACGAACATTTAAATATAATTCCATGATTGATTTGAATTTGAAATAGAATGTCTTGTCAAAATGAAAATATATAAGGGCTGCCAAAATTTGTAAATAAACATTCTGCTATTGCTTTTCAACCTGACTTTTTCTGTGCTAATGCAAATGTATTTTGAGTTTCATTGGCTGCTGACTAAGTTGAGGCTTGTTAATCATTCTGGTGGAAGTCGGGGATAGTATTCAGCTGGCATACTAATACGTGGGAACATTATCTAACCATCCCACAGCTGGGGAGCCCTCTATACAGGCGCCCCACAAGTTATTGAATGACCCATTTATGACTATTTTTTTATGACTTGTTCAATTTCTTGTTGTATTCAATGCAAACAAACAAACAAACAAATCTTTCCTCTTTATAATATTAGTAAAAGTATAGATTATATAGCCTATGTTACCTACTCGCTGATAACGTGGCTTTCTTTCTATAGGTGAATGAATTTTCCAAAATCGATCCAGTAGTTTATCCTTACTAATATTATAAATGCGAAAGTAACTCTATCTGTCTGTCTGTCTCGCTTTCACGCCAAAACTACTGAATCGATTTAAATGAAATTTGGTATACATGTAGTCTAGAGCCTGGGAAAGTACATAGGCTACTTTTCATCCAGAAAAAAAGTAGGTACTGTTCCCGAGGGATCAAGAATAATAAAATAAAAAAACTAACGCCTGGCGAAAGCGTTATAGCAACAATACATCACATCAAGCGTTTATATTGCTCTCGCTTATTATTACGTATTACGTGGACGAAGTCGCGGGCACCAGCTAGTTCATTATAAATATATAAAAATACAAATCTTCTGTCTTCATAATATTTAATATAGATTAGGAATAGGATTACTGAAACAAAGTGTGTTGCCAATTTATTATGTTGTGAGTAATGTTGAGTTGAGTGCGCCCTTCGTCGTCATTGACTTTGTGCGCAGTGTCAGGGTTCATGTGAATTTGTTCACATATTTTATTGTTATATTATATGATGAAACAATAAAGAACACCTGCGCTTTCTACAGAAACAAATATTCAACGTAACAGTACAAACTTACTTGTATTTATTGTATTGTTTATACGGTCTGTGACTAACCATAATTTTTTTTTTAATGTTAAGAGGGAAGTATAGCTTTGCGATAAGTATTTAGGAAAACACATGCTATCGCTTGTGCGCTATTGCCCCGGGGCAGTCGTATGATAGAGAGCGTTGCAGCTTCCGACTGACAATAGTCCTTTTTTATGAAATTTCATTTCGGGAGAAATCAGTTTCCACTAACTAAATCTTAACAAATCACTTTGATTTTCATGTCGATCGTTTCAGCATAATATATTCTAGGTTTATAGCTTTCGCTTTTTTTTTTTTAATTAGATTGTTTTTATAAAACAAACGATTTAATTCGACAAAGTTTTAATCACAAAAATTAAGTTATTTGAGGTTAAATAAGTTTGAATCTATTGAAAATTTTGAAAACAGCAAAACCTATAAACTTAGTCTTTCACTGTGTCAATAACATGCAAAAAAATCATGGAGATTGGAAAATATTTAGAAGTGGAAAAACGTTTTCTCTTTTTGTATGGACGAGTGCATGCTATTCTTCCCTCTTAAGAAAGTTATAAAGATTAAATTTTATTAATTACTAGCTGCTAACCGCGCGACTTTGCCTGCGTATAAAAAATAGATAAAAACCTATTCTCAGACCTACCAAGTGTAATATAAAATTTCATCAAAATCGGTTAAGCCGTTTCGGAGGAGTATGGCAACTAACACAGTGACACGAGAATTTTATATATATTAGAAGATTATAATGTTACGTTTTACGAGTCACAGTCACGCGGAAGGCAATAATTAATTTTATTATTAAAAGATAATAATAATATTATCAAATTACATTGATACTAATATGTGATACATGTGAAGTGTATTTAATTGTAATTGAATAATGAGAAACTCGAGACTATGGGAAAATCAATGATCACATTGTTTTTCTCACTGTTACAATGGTTTTATTATTTATTTTTAATTTTTAATATGATCTCTCAACAATATCTCTCGCGTATCAGAATACCACGTGTTTAAATGCGTGCTGTTTGTAAGTACAGTCGGCCGCATAAGTCGATTAACAGATTCAAAAAGTGCAAAACAACTGAACACTCAACTTACTTACATACCTACTGAAGATTACCTACTAACGATCGTTTGTACGTGAAGTTAATTTTGTTCTCTAGTCTTGAAAACGACTTATGGCGCGTTGAGTGTTCAGTTGTTTTGCACTTTTGAATGTATTATAATAGTCCTCGCGTATTATAATAAAACAAAGTCTCCCGCCATGTCTGTATGTCTGTGGTATGTCTGTATGTCCTCGAAAGTCTTAAAAACCACTAAACATAATTGAGAGAACGTTAGACGAGCGCCATACGTCTTATGGCGCGTTGAGTGTTCAGTTGTTTTGCACTTTTGAATGTGTTAATCGACTTTTGCGACCGACTGTACTTACCTTCATTGATATGTGAATCGTTAAAGGGAATTTTAAGAAATTGATTCTATACTAATAAATAAAATTGAAGTAATATCAAAATAAACTGTTTTACAAAAAGAATTACAACATAGAATTTTTTATTTTTATTTTGTTTGTCTGTTTATACCGCTTAATCTCCGGAAAGGCTTTACCTATTTTGACAGGTCTTTCACTGACAAATAGCTTATGTTATAAAGAGTAACTGGGGCTACTCTTATTTTTGAAAAAAAAAAAATTAGTAAGCAGTGTCCACAGTACCGTGCACCCCACGCGCCACACACTTCGCTGCGTCGCCTTCTTTGACAAAAACCGTGATAACTCTAAAAAATATATAAGAGACTAGCTGATGCCCGCGACCGGAATGTCCTCTTTCAGTCGACACACTCAGTAATCCTTTCACAACTTTCCTACATATATACAGACAGTCAGACAAAAGGGAAGATTTAGTGAAACTTACCATGTAGAGGTCTCCATATCGGCACACCTTCCAGAAGCCTTTGATGTTTGCAAGCATCGCGTCCCACCGCGTGCCGCGCGCCTCCCGCGCACTCCGCACACCCCTGAAACAATCATACTCATGTACAGTCGGCCGCATAAGTCTATTAACACATTCAAAAATGCAAAACAACTGAACACTCATCGCGCCATAAGTCGTATGGCGCTCGTCTAACGCTCTCTCCATTGTGTTTAGTAGTTTTTAAGACATTCGCGGACATAGAGACGTATCACAGATTAACTTCTTTTTTTTATGTTAGGGTCGACAGACAGGCTTACGGTCCACTTGATGGTAGGTGGCCACCGTCGCCTATAACACAAGCAACGCCATAAGTGCTACAAGTGCGCTGCCGACCATAGAAGGGATAAGGGATAAGGGAGGGATCTTTATTCGTTTATTTGATTTTAACCCTAGAAATTTACATATAAGTAAAAACCACACAGTTATTGCATTCCTAGTCATTCTGCTGGAGATGCTATATCGAGTTAATGGACTACTCGCCCAAAGTGGGCGAATTTTCATGTTTTATTACATACATAGCGGTTCTGCTCTAGGTACTGCTTGACATCTACATGGTAGACAATTTCGCTATCGCGAAATCACTATGGTGTACAAAGAAAAACTTGGTTTTTCCTTATGTTTACGACGCTAAACCTAAATATACGCTTTGTCGTAAGAATACAAATTATAAATAGATCGGGGTCATTGAAGCTCTATAGTGTGTATATGTGTACATACATATGTGTATGTATGTATGTATGTATGACATGTATTGAGATCGTGACTCTAATAAGTTTGTTTATCACTTTGATAATAGTTAATATTCATTTCGTAGATAGTGAAACGTTGAACAATAGTAGAGTAATTACTAGGTCTTGAAAAAATACATAAGTGGCGTCAACATTATACATATAATATACATGAGAGATGAGTTCTATAGCCAGTCATGTAATAAATCATAATAATTATTATTGCTTATGTAATAATAATTAATACATATATTTTTCTACAACAAGCCCTAGTTTTTGTCACATCTTATTATGACGTAAGTAGGTGTGTATATTTCTATGATCATTTCTACGATCATAAGGAGCCGCAGCTGACGTTCACAACGCTTCATGATACAACTCTCTCAGTAATTTTACGAGTTATAGACTGGGAGGAAATTGGTCATGAAAATCTGTCGCTGGCTCATGGACCATAATATAAATTACTAATATTATTCGTCCCTGGATTTTCTCCAATAGACCGAGAATCTATGAGATAATTTTGCCGAGGACAATATGTGGTTGTGGTCTAAATAATAAATTGTTGCTTAAATATTGCTATATTGATTAAATTCCATTTGCAGAAATACATATAACAATTATGAAATAATACAAGAGATTGAACTTATCTTCTAGAATAGGTCTGTTCGCAAAATCATACCTCATTTACTGAAGACCGATTAATAACCTCAAAATGAGACTGCCTTATACTGCTGACGAAACTGTATCCCAATTTATATTTATGTAGTTCGTTTTTGTCAGTTGTGACCAAAACACACATAAAATAAATTTAAGTACACATTCGTCACTGGTGCCAAAAGCGAACTGAAAATATATAATTTTTTGCGTTTTTGTGAAAGTGACGAATGTGTCCTGGACCGTATTGAGTGTGGCTTTAAATAGACACGTGGTCTGGTGAAATTCAAAGTACTGAAACTGTAGACGAGACGATGTTGACACTAGGACGTCCAGGACACGAGAGAGCGACCACGGTCCCGTTTCCTAAGGCCTCAAATTTGGGCGGGCCCATAAAATATCATTTGGGGAGAGGGTGGTCGGTCTCGTGGGCCCACGTATACTATTGTGCCACATTGTGCTATGCAGGCCAAAATTTACCTGCCTTGTGCACCTTTGTTCAAGTGTAGGCGCATCTATACTTTGGCAAATAACTTAAAGTTGCGAACGCAAAATAATTATTATACTATCCATGTTCGCAGTTATAATATGTATTTAGTTTATACTGGTCCGTGAGCCAGCGACAGATTTTCATGACCAATTTCCTCTCAGTCGATAACTTGTAAAATGACTGAGAGAGTTGTATCATGAAGCGTTGTGAACGTCAGCAGCGGCTCCGATGCTGGGTTGAGCAGTAGAGTGGTAGCCGCCCACGCACATAATAAAAAAAATTTTTTAATCATTTATTCCCGATTAAAAATTCATCAAATTATAGTTAGCCTAATATTTTGAAGAAACAAAATTGTCAGCTATTTACAAAATGGTGGTATATACGTCAGCAGGTCACACGAATATATACGTGTTCACTGTTCAGTGATTACCTCCCAATAGAAAATTTAGCAGATGATAGTTTATGTATTACTGTTAATAAATAAAAAAGTCAGCTGGCTATATCTTGGTGGAATGCTTGTCAGCTGATGCTCTGAAAGTGTAACGGGCTACCACTGCTCAACCCACCATCGGAGCCGCAGCTGACGATCACAACGCATCATGATACAACTCTCTCAGGCATTTTACAAATTATCGACTGAGAGGAAATCATTGACGAAATTAGTGCCTGGCTTACGGACCAATCAGGAACGAAAGTAAAATTTCGAATAACAATATTTAAATTTCCCGAATTAAAATATTAAATAAAACAATGTAATATTTCTATTACATATAACAACCTATTTCTTTCAAAATATTTTAACAAGTGTTTTCGTACCTTGTTTATCTACCTTTAGCCATTAAATATTTAAATTATTTTAAAATAAAAAACAAATGATTTTTCAATATTAATTTTCTTATTAATTTTCATAATTCTCTCGTGAACTTGGATTACACAGTTGCACATAGGAGACGATTGTTCTCAAGTTATCGGTCATGATTGATTGACACCTGTTATCGCAATAAAACAATTGAAATGTTTTAAAATTAAACACATTTGGCTGATAAGATTTGGTGAGATTGTGTCAACACCAGTATTTATTGATTGGAAGTGTCGGCGGTAACGTTTAAGAGGGAATCTTGATGTAAATAGGATAGGACATTCATTGCATGTTCTAATTCTAGATCTTTGACCGATAAGCAAGCTAGACGTAGGTAGCGGCGTACTATGTCAAAACTAAAAGATCTTACTTTTAAAAACCACATACACACAATCACACATATGCGTGTTTATATGTATTTGCAAATAAGGTATAATATGTTTATAATTATCATAAATAAGCCGCAGGACGTCCACTGCACTGCTGGACATAGGCTCAAAATTTTCCAATTGGACCGTTCAGAGTAAAAAGTACGATCCCCTTATATCTCGGAGAGTTGGGAAGATGTGATATTCAAAAAGAGCTCAAAAGACGCGTATTCATGAGAGCTGTAATGTGCAAAAATATTTTTTCGAAAAAGTCAAAAACGAAAACTGTTATGGCCGAAATAGTGAAAAAAAATCAATTTTTTTTCCAAATTTTTGATTTTGGCGCTCGATATTTTGAAAACGAAGGATGATATGAAAAATTTGAGGAAAATCTCTTCTGGACAATTTAGTCAGCTACAATTTGAGCCTAAAATAAAGACGATCGGATCAAGGGTTTGCCCTGTAGCTTAACCTTTTTGAAAGAAGTCAACAAGTCAGAACAACATATTTCCTCGAATTCCGTAGATTCATTTGCAATGTGCTCGATAGTCGTGTTACGAAATCTGTGATTTTTTTCCTTAGTCGATTTCTAATAATAATTATAGATACATGTATAATATACTGTTATCATTATTCAATTAGATACCTACTAGTATTTTTTGTACTATTGAATTTTTATATATTTGTGAAGATTAGCTATGAAATAAATAAATAAAGTTGTGCATAGATAATGCAAAGTATCGAGCCTTTGATTTGCGATTGAAAACATAACAGATGTTCTCATTGTTTCCCTAGTTTTTATTTGTATCGTCAACATAATATTTTAATATTATTGCCTGTCAATAAATTGTGTAAATATAAAATAATTACGCATTTTTTTATATTATAATATAAAAGAAATTTGTATTTATTTATAATATTTTTTTCTGCAACATGCGAAACTTCATTAATTTAATTAATCAAAGTTTTAATTTAATTAATTTAATTAATCATTCGTTCATTCAAAATCCACATCTTTAAATGTTCAATTTATAGATAGAAATATGAAATTTTGAATTTCATATTTTTATAAAAATTTGAATTTGAATTTGAATTAAAAAAAATTTGAAATAAAAATAAAAACTTATGTAGATATATAGCAAATTACGGATTTTACTATTTATATAATACTAGCTGTTGCACGCGACTTCGTCCGCGGAACTTTACAAAATATAATACATTCGTGTCTGTGAAACCATGGAAATACACATACAAAATTTCAACCCAATCGGTCAAGCCGTTTAGTAGTTGACACACCGACAGCAGCGCCACCTACCGGGTCTAATTGTATTTTTAAATCATCCAGGAAACCATCGAAATAGCCATATAAAATTTCAACCCAATCGGTTCAGCCGTTTAGAAGTTATGTGAAAAAGAAGTTTAGTACGGAAGGATAATTCTTACTACCTGTTGTCTTATTATCCCTTTTCTCGTAGGAATGAAGCATTTTCCCGCGGTAAAAAGTAGCCTATGTTCATCACAAATAATGTCGGCTTCTAATGGTGAAAGAATTTTTCAAATCGGTCCACTAGTTTCGGAGCCTATTCTATACAAACAAACAAACAATCAAATCTTTCCTCTTTATAATATTAGTATAGATTAGTATAGAAAAGAAGCAATAAACTTTTAATAATGTTAAATGAACTCTTAACCGTATCTCTGTCTTATTTATACCTATATATAAGTTTCAAATTTGAAATTTGATTTATTTTCATTAGTTAGTTTTTTTTTTTTTTAATTTAAATTCTTAACTTTAATAATAAATAATAATATATTTTAAATTACGTTAAAATCGATTGTTAACAAACATGTTTACTTATATATATTTTATGACAAATATTTCCTTGTTTTTACAGATGTTCAGTAAGTTTAAACTTAATATTAACTATTATTATGAGTTACTATTATTATGAATAATATATAATATTATTATTATTATATATAATAATAATATATATATAATAATTATAATATGTACTATATTTCACAAAGGTACTTACTTCTTGCTTGCCTATTTAATTTGTCACATTGTCTAACTAAACAAACATTAGAATCTATTGTAATAGTTTTAAAATTTATTACAATTCGAGTTATTTCTCTGTTTACCAATTGTTTTTACACTAGGTGAAGGAATTTGTTGACTCAGGTGCTCAATGTGCCCGAGCCCTTTTCAACCCTATTGCAAAGAAGTAAGGACGAAATTATTTTTTTCAATTATTTTTTTCAGAATATTGTTCCTCAATAATAAAATTAATAATGACGTCGTTTGTCATGTTAATCGTACTTACATAAATGCGTACCCATGTAGATATAGGTACAGTCGGCCGCATAAGTCGATTAGCACATTCAAAAGTGCGAAACGTTCCTTAACACGTGGAGTGTTAAGGTGTTTCGCTTAACATTATCCGCTTACTTACTTATAGTCGGATTTTTAATTAGATTTGGTGACATTTGGTGGGTTACCATTTTATTGTAATGTAAAAATAGTGTTGTATCCTGACTAATTAGGTAATGAGTATTAGGTAAGAATCGTGATTCAATCTTTTTTATTTTATAATAAGTTTGTTAGTTGAACTCTATATTTTAATAAGTTTTTTAGTTGTTGCTAGCTGTCATTTTAGTACATTAATAAGGCGGCTGAGTTCCATTATTTTGTTCTCTTATATAACGTGATCGATACTTACAACTTGACCATAATGATCGAACTCGGTTATAAATGAGTCACACTACGCTTCATGCTTGCAACATTAAAAAAATAAAAGGCCGATTTCAGCTGTCATTTTAGTCCATCTAATTAAAAATTCGATTATAATTACTTACTTATTGAAGCTTTTTGCGATCGTTTGTACGTGAAGTTTATTTTGTACTCTAGTCGTGACAACCACTTATGACGCGTTGAGTGTTCAGTTGTTTTGCACTTATAAATGTGTTAATCGACTTATGGGGCCGACTGTACGCGTTTATAATTTTTTCATTTTTAGTTTCTAGAAACTTGTAAATGAACCTAAGAACTTACTCTAGAAACTTATTATCAAAAATTTCCCCAAGGGACTTTTATTTATTGGTAAATTTATAGTTTACTCAATTATAATTGGAACCAAACAAATGATGTGTTTTTAGTTGCTTCAAAATGTCGATATTATATTTTGCGTGAATGATTAAATTTAGTATGACTAATGCCGTGACTGTTTGTCGCTCAAGCGAGTTTAATGCAACTAAATTAAATTCAATTTTTTCAAATAAGCGAATGAATGAAGGAGAGGTTTGCCTTGCCTATGCCTCATCCGCTGTTTATAGAAAAAAATGAATGAAATGTCTCATTAATATATTTTTACATACGTATGTATTGTTCCTCAAATATTAATTTTTGTTATAAGGACTAGCAGTAGCCTTATCCTGTGTCCCGTACGTCTAAATGTTTATCTACCAAGTTTCTTGAAAATCTGTTAAGGCGACGCAGCGATAAACAATTAATCTAAAATCTAAGGAGAGAGTCAGGGGCTGTGACTCCATACATAAACGAGAGCGCGCTTGCTTATGTCGTAAGGTCGTATGCGATTTTTATTGTTTAAATAAAAAACTACAATGTATTTTAATAAATCCAACCGATAAATTAAAGTGTATGTTTATACTAATGTACATAGAGAATTTGGAGGTATAAATTGGTCCCGTTTGGCTGTAAAATGTAAATCTGTGTTTTAAAAGAGGTTTCTTTTATAAAAGTTTATCAATCGTGAAATCCAACCGTAAAAATGAAGTCATATGTTTTGTCATTGCTGAGAAAAATCTAAATCCCTGCCACAGAAAATTTCCAATGCGTCGTCTTAATTCGTTAAACATACATATGGGACGAACATAATAATAATATATACATACAACACCTACACTTACAGATTTATTATTAGTATTGATGATAAAGAAATAAGAATTTTACTAAATTTACACACAAAAATGTCTAAAGTGTATTATTATTTCTATTAATTATTATGCTCGTAATGTGATTTCATTAAAATAAATGAAACATTTAAGTATGTACGTGTCAAGACTCATATCTCTATATCATCACATACAAACTCGTTGAAAACATATTAAATTATTAGAAATAATTAAATATACTTTTAAAGATTATGATCTATCTGCTTTTTTTTTTTCTATATGTATACTAATATTATATCGACTGTATTCTTAGGTATACGTAAATGTAGATTTTAAACTACAATGGGGACCACACATTTTAAACTACTTAGCCATCTGTTAAGAGAATTCGCAAGCTTAGATACTGACGTAAATATATAAATACTAGCTGGTGCTCGCGACTTCATCCCCGTAGAAAAGTATAAAGCGCCATCTACCGTATTTTGAATAGATGGCGCTATCTCCCGGGCCAAGCCGCTAGTATTTACTTTTATTTTAAATTTCCCGTAGGAATGAAGCATTTTCCCGCGGTAAAAAGTATCCTATGTTCATCACGGATAATGTCGGCTTCTAATGGTAAAAGAATTTTTCAAATCGGTCCACTAGTTTCGGAGCCTATTCTATACAAACAAACAAACAAACAATCAAATCTTTCCTCTTTATAATATTAGTATAGATGTACAGTCTTCTTATATGAAATAATAAATAATCACATCGATTCTTATTCACTTTTAGAATGTATTCACTTTAATAGGCTGCCTTTTTTTTTCTTTTTCAACGCCTAGCCTATAGTTTATATAAATAAAAAATGAAACAAATGAATCCCTAAATGTGTTGCTAAGCGCAAAACTCGAAAACGGCTGGACCGATTTTAATTCTGTCTCCAATCACAGATAGAGGGATAATCAGGGAAGGATTTCACTTGAAAAAAATGCACCCGGGCGAAGCCGGGGGCGGGTCGCTAGTGTAAATATAAAAATTACGTGTCACGTTGCTTGCCGGCCAATGAACTCCTAAACTACTGTTTCGATTTTGATAAAACTTCGTAATTACGTGTCATTTGGTCCAACTTAAATGATGGGATAGTTTTATTTTTGAAACCGGGCGAAGCCGGGAGCGTGCAGCTAGTTAAGTAGTAGTAGACTTCAATAAAAGAGTAATGAAATAAAAAATGCAGTGAAACTATTTGTAAGTAAGTACATATTTCTAACCTGTATTGTTTGTATTCTTATGTGTATTATAAGATATTAATATTTAGATACGATAACCACTATAATATGTAGTTTTGAATGGATTATTAATTTTTTTTTATTACACGGAAATGGCGCATTCAAGAATAGTTTTGAGTATTTTCAGTTTTGTTGGCTGTCGTGTTTTATTTTGGTCGACCTCATTGTTGGCAGCGAACAGATGTTGATATAAACAAACGTACAAAACAAAACATATTGAATTTAATTAATTGAAAAAAAAAAAAATTACTTACTTTTTTTTTTTCACAAAATAATTATTATATTTGTCGATTTCCGAAACGTCCTATATAGTTTTTGCTAAAAATGTCACTCAAGAAATTTGTTTTTTTTTTTTTTTTTGTATATTTTTTTCTCGAACACTTGCTATTTTTTTAAAAAAAAAAATTTTTTTTATTCTATTTTTTTAGTCACTATTTTTTTTTAATTTTTTTTTTTGTATAATTTTTTCTCGAACACTTGCTTTTTTTTTAAAAAAAAAAAAATTTTTTTTATTCTATTTTTTTTAGTCACAATTTAAAAAAAAAATTGTAGCAATAGTCACATCACGATTCAGTCCAACGATCGACTGATTATTTCTTCGGAGCCCTTGTGTTGTGTCTCGTGTGCGTTCTTGACCTTGCGCTCAGACCACTGAAGCGGGTTTCGGTTCAATCCTCGCGTTTTATAACAACTACACTACCATACAAAACACTGTTTGTCACAACTTTGGCCCACACGTGGCCACCGTACGCGTCACAACACCAATCCAATCTCTATCGAGCGCCGAGATTCAAAAGATTAACCGTAGCACTACCATGACTTGCTATCGAAATCTTACGTTAGTTTACTTCTGTCTATAACGAACCTTTCACCCTTCAATGTGCTAGTGAATGATTTTACTACTATTTCTCGAGAGCATCAGTCAAATATGTAAGTCATGGTACTGCACTTGGTATCTATACTAATATTATAAAGAGGAAAGATTTGATTGTTTGTTTGTATTGAATAGGCTCCGAAACTACTGGACCGATTTGAAAAATTCTTTTACCATTAGAAGCCGACATTATCCGTGATGAACATAGGCTACTTTTTACCGCGGAAAAATGCTTCATTCCTACGGGAAATCAATACTAATAATAAATCTGTAGTGGTCGGTCAATAATGGAGTAATTTACATTGTTTTCAGAAATATCGTCTATATAGGTTCTATACATGATACTGAAACTAAATTGAAGATTTTTAGAATTTTTTTCTGCATGTATGCATGTATGTATGTATGTATGTATGTATGTATGTATGTATGTATGTACTCTATCACATCACGTAACCTATCACTCTTAAACGAATATAAACATTTACAAGTAAGGGACACGTGATAGGCTACTTTTAAATATCGGAGATAGTTCGGTTATCTCCGAAGAGCTACAAAAATTTGTTGCGCAATATTGCACCTTACTCCATAGCGTATTAGGTTGCGGTCATTTTGGTAAAAATCGTGTTCGATCTGAGGTTAGTCCTTGCCTTAACATATCGCACCTTCGGCAAGACAAGGGCATAACTGCACTTTTTGTAGTTTTACAGGAGAGCCATTGAGTTTATTTTTTGCATTTAATATCGTACTTTTCTGCCTATATTGCTTTCAAACAATTCTTGTTGTTGAATCAAATAAGCTCCACACTCTTGTGATTTTTTTTAACTTCATAATAATAATGTTTTTAAAACACTTCTGCATATTGGTTAACTCATTTTACAATTTTTTGTAAGTTATGCCCTTGTCTTACCGAAAGTGCGATACAGGATATAATAGGATATATTAGGATAACCTTTTTATCCAGTAAAAATATTAAATTTCTGTAGGATTTGTAAAAAAATAAAGTGGAGCGCTTACGAAGTCGCCTGCGCAACTAAGTCATTCAATAAATGCAATTATAATATTGTATGAGGAATTTATACATCTAAATGGTATTTTAATGGCACTTCTATTAAGATTAGTTAATAAATATTTCTTAAATGCAAACAAACACACTAAAAAGGCTCACGGGAAGTCCAGCAGTCGAAATTAGATACTATAGTATCGCATATTGACTTATTCGCATATTGACTTATACTCATATTGACTTATACGCATATTGACTTATACTCACATTGACTTATACTCATATTGACTTATACGCATATTGACTTATACTCATATTGACTTATACGCATATTGACTTATACTCACATTGTCTTATACTCATATTTACTTATACGCATTTTGACTTATACTCACATTGACTTATACTCATATTGACTTATACACATATTGACTTATACTCACATTGACTTATACTCATATTTACTTATACTCATATTGACTTATACACATATTGACTTATACTCATATTGACTTATACTCATATTGACTTATACGCATATTGACTTATACACATATTGACTTATACTCACATTGTCTTATACTCATATTTACTTATACGCATTTTGACTTATACTCACATTGACTTATACTCATATTGACTTATACACATATTGACTTATACTCACATTGACTTATACTCATATTTACTTATACTCACATTGTCTTATACTCATATTTACTTATACGCATTTTGACTTATACTCACATTGACTTATACTCATATTGACTTATACACATATTGACTTATACTCACATTGACTTATACTCATATTTACTTATACTCATATTGACTTATACACATATTGACTTATACTCATATTGACTTATACTCATATTGACTTATACGCATATTGACTTATACACATATTGACTTATACTCACATTGTCTTATACTCATATTTACTTATACGCATTTTGACTTATACTCACATTGACTTATACTCATATTGACTTATACACATATTGACTTATACTCACATTGACTTATACTCATATTTACTTATACTCACATTGTCTTATACTCATATTTACTTATACGCATTTTGACTTATACTCACATTGACTTATACTCATATTGACTTATACGCATATTGACTTATACTCACATTGACTTATACTCATATTGACTTATACGCATATTGACTTATACTCATATTGACTTATACGCATATTGACTTATACTCACATTGTCTTATACTCATATTTACTTATACGCATTTTGACTTATACTCACATTGACTTATACTCATATTGACTTATACACATATTGACTTATACTCACATTGACTTATACTCATATTTACTTATACTCATATTGACTTATACACATATTGACTTATACACATATTGACTTATACTCATATTGACTTATACTCATATTGACTTATACGCATATTGACTTATACACATATTGACTTATACTCACATTGTCTTATACTCATATTTACTTATACGCATTTTGACTTATACTCACATTGACTTATACTCATATTGACTTATACACATATTGACTTATACTCACATTGACTTATACTCATATTTACTTATACTCATATTGACTTATACACATATTGACTTATACTCATATTTACTTATACTCATATTTACTTATACTCACATTGTCTTATACTCATATTTACTTATACGCATTTTGACTTATACTCACATTGACTTATACTCATATTGACTTATACACATATTGACTTATACTCACATTGACTTATACTCATATTTACTTATACTCATATTGACTTATACACATATTGACTTATACGCATTTTGACTTATACTCACATTGACTTATACTCATATTGACTTATACACATATACTTATACGCATTTTGACTTATACTCACATTGACTTATACTCATATTGACTTATACACATATTGACTTATACTCATATTGACTTATACATATATTGACTTATACTCACATTGACTTATACTCATATTGACTTATACTCATATTGACTTATACACATATTGACTTATACTCATATTGACTTATACGCATTTTGACTTATACTCACATTGACTTATACTCATATTGACTTATACACATATTGACTTATACTCATATTGACTTATACTCACATTGACTTATACTCATAGAGACTTGTACTCATATTGACTTATACACATATTGACTTATACTCATATTGACTTATACACATATTGAGTTATACTCACATTGACTTATACTCACATTGACTTATACTCATATTTACTTATACTCATATTTACTTATACTCATATTTACTTATACTCACATTGACTTATACTCACATTGACTTATACTCATATTAACTTATACGCATATTGACTTATACGCATATTGACTGACATTATACGCTTATTGATTTATAAGCGTATTGAAATACACGACGAATAAAAGAATCATCAAACTCGTTTCACCCAGTCGAAAGTTATGAGGTAACAAACAAAAAAAAATACAGTCGAATTAAGACCCTCCTCCTTTTTTTGGAAGTCGGTTGAAAAAACTATACTTTTCCCAAGAAAATTAACGCAAAGTTTTATAGCAACAAGAGGTCAGGGGTTATATTGCTTATTTATTTTCTAAGTTTGAACGCGGACGAAGTCACGAGCACCAGCTAGTGTAAAATAAATAATCTTGTGTATATAATTTACAGAATTCAAATGCACCCGCCACTAACTAACAATGCACTAAATGCGCGTTTGTACTAAGAATGTTTTAACGTTCTGGGGTATAACCTAGTGATGATGTGTAATTTTCAGAGTCCACGTGAAATGGCTGAAGCAAATTACATAGGCGCGCATTACGCGGCAAATAATCGCATGCACACGGAAATGACTGACGAGCAATTTGCGCTTGCGCATCTTTTATCAGGTGCATCTTTGATCGCACGCGGACATATTATTGTTGAAATGGATTCAACGTTGTTTTAAATTGCATTTTTTTTATATATTATTTATTTATTTATTTAAAACAGCACACTTAACATTCTAACCCCTTAGATCCACATCTAGGCATCTACAAATAGGTCCAGTGTGCAAGCCAATTAGAGCTGAACACAGAATTCAATTTGGTACACAAGAAACAAATAAATTAAAAAAAATCCTAAATGATAAAATCTAAACAAAATTAATTACAAACAAAAAAATTTGAATACAATGTCATTTGTTTTGATAAATTTTATTTCTCAACTATAGCGACCCGCTTCGCCCGGTGTACTGTTTTTTGTATATAGGTACCGTTTATCACTCTTTCCATATGTGAAAACCGAATCAAAATCGGTCTACCCAATTCCCAATAGCTCAAAAACTACTGCACCTATTTTCATGCTGTTTTGACCAGTGGATAGAGTAGTTCTCGTGAAAGGTTTCAGTATATAATTTACAAAGTTACGCGGGCGAAGCCGCGGGCAGTAGCTAGGCTAGTATGAAAATAAAATAACATAATATGAATCTCGTACAATCACCTATTTATTGCACAAAATTGCTTGTAATTTTAAATCACGAGATATTTTTTTAAATTGGAAATTCCAAGATGTTTAGTTCAGCCAGGGCCATGATAAATAATTTACCTATCCTATCTATAATAATGTATTTAAACTAAACATATGTACATTTATAAAGATAATAAATTTCTCTTATCGAGATAAATGGAAATATCTGTATTTCTCTGTTAACATTTTTAATGTGTGTGTGTGTTATCTGATGTGTATAACAAAATTCATTGTAAGACGTCTCTGCATACAATTGAATGTAATTTTCATTGAGCACGACTCCCATATAGAAAGTTTGACATTCAAACCTTTGAACCATTCATGTGTTCCTGGTACTCCGTGCGATTTAAATTAATCTCTACAACAACAAAAAATGTGTGTGTCCTTCCTTGTATTATTATTATAAATGTGAAAGTAACTCCTATCAGTCTGTTTGACTGTCTGTTACCTTTTCACGCCTTAACTACCTACTCAACCGTCGTGACATTTTGCATATATCTACCGACGTTGTTAGAGTGTCAGGTATCCAGAAAGGACATCACCTGTCATCCAGAAAAATAGTGATGTTCCCGAGGGATCATCTAAAATAAAATAGAAAGTAACACATAGCCAAAATGTTACAGCAACAAGAGGTCGAGCATTTACTAGCGACCCGCTCCCGACTTTGCCCTGGGTGCATTTTTTTTACGTAAAAGCCTTCCCAGATTATCCCTCTATCCATGAGTGACGACAGAATTAAAATCGGTCCAGCCGTCCAGTTTTGCGGAATTCATACAAGAAATCTAGATTAGGTATTTCTATGCTATAAGACGACTTTTACATGGAAAAAATTATAGTTATTCATATAAGAATCTAGACTTAGGTATTTCTATGCTATAAGAGCACTTTTACATGGAAAAAATTATATTTATTCATATAAGAATCTAGACTTAGGTATTTCTATGCTATAAGACGACTTTTACATGGAAAAAATTATAGTTATTCATATAAGAATCTAGACTTAGGTATTTCTATGCTATAAGAGCACTTTTACATGGATAAAATTATAGTTATTCATATAAGAATCTAGACTTAGGTATTTCTATGCTATAAGACGACTTTTACATGGATAAAATTATAGTTATTCATATAAGAATCTAGACTTAGGTATTTCTATGCTATAAGAGCACTTTTACATGGAAAAAATTATATTTATTCATATAAGAATCTAGACTTAGGTATTTCTATGCTATAAGACGACTTTTACATGGAAAAAATTATAGTTATTCATATAAGAATCTAGACTTAGGTATTTCTATGCTATAAGAGCACTTTTACATGGATAAAATTATAGTTATTCATATAAGAATCTAGACTTAGGTATTTCTATGCTATAAGACGACTTTTACATGGATAAAATTATAGTTATTCATATAAGAATCTAGACTTAGTTATTTCTATGCTATAAGATGATTTTTACATGGAAAAAATTATAGTTATTCATATAAGAATCTAGACTTAGGTATTTCTATGCTATAAGAGCACTTTTACATGGATAAAATTATAGTTATTCATATAAGAATCTAGACTTAGGTATTTCTATGCTATAAGAGCACTTTTACATGGATAAAATTATAGTTATTCATATAAGAATCTAGACTTAGGTATTTCTATGCTATAAGACGACTTTTACATGGATAAAATTATAGTTATTCATATAAGAATCTAGACTTAGGTATTTCTATGCTATAAGAGCACTTTTACATGGATAAAATTATAGTTATTCATATAAGAATCTAGACTTAGGTATTTCTATGCTATAAGACGACTTTTACATGGATAAAATTATAGTTATTCATATAAGAATCTAGACTTAGCTATTTCTATGCTATAAGATGACTTTTACATGGAAAAAATTATAGTTATTCATATAAGAATCTAGACTTAGGTATTTCTATGCTATAAGAGCACTTTTACATGGAAAAAATTATAGTTATTCATATAAGAATCTAGACTTAGGTATTTCTATGCTATAAGACGACTTTTACATGGATAAAATTATAGTTATTCATATAAGAATCTAGACTTAGGTATTTCTATGCTATAAGACGACTTTTACATGGATAAAATTATAGTTATTCATATAAGAATCTAGACTTAGCTATTTCTATGCTATAAGATGACTTTTACATGGAAAAAATTATAGTTATTCATATAAGAATCTAGACTTAGGTATTTCTATGCTATAAGAGCACTTTTACATGGATAAAATTATAGTTATTCATATAAGAATCTAGACTTAGGTATTTCTATGCTATAAGAGCACTTTTACATGGATAAAATTATAGTTATTCATATAAGAATCTAGACTTAGCTATTTCTATGCTATAAGACGACTTTTAGATGGAAAAATCTAGGCTAGGTTCTTTTTATTCTATACCTGTACAACATATTGTAGTATTTTTTTTGTCTGTTCAAAGTCATCATTATTCTTAGCATTTCTGCTCGTAAGTGCCTATTTCTTTTTTATATAAATGCGTCAAATAGTGTACCAGACTTAATAGCCAGGAAGTATATCTACTTTCAGCCGTTTATAAAAACTGCAATATACTAGTTGAGATGGCGATAAATATTCGTATCATGCCAAGTATAGAACATTTGAGCTGCCAATAAAAGTTTTCCTTAAAAGTTGATCTAGTGACGATAACGTCTAAACAGCGGTTATCCCGTAACTTGAATTTAAGGAGTGCCAATTACAACTCTATGCAAATGTTTACTACAACTTTTGTTAGCGCTTATGTCATTGTTTTGGAAGTTTAGTATGTCGTCACGTCTTTCACCGGTGTCTATGGTAAAATGGTTTAAAAAAAAAAAGTGGATTCAAAACAATATTTAAATTAAAAAAAAACTCAGACAACGTTTCTGGTAAAGTTAGGTGTGGAACCTTAATTAAATCTTACATTCATTATGTGTATATTATACATACGGCTTCATTATATCTTCAAAAATGTTAAAAACTCAATGAATTCTCTTGCGTTTTAAATGAATTTTACATACAACGATAACTGCATAATAACCTCCTTATCAAACACTTCACTTGACGCTAAACTTTATAACAACACTGGCACACAATCGGACACTTCCTTGTTTACAATACAAGACGATACACATTGATTTTTGTTGAGTTCTCATTATGCACAATCTCTCCACAATTATCGTTTATCGTTAACAAGAAAACTAGTACAATTGTTATACCTATTCATTTGTTGTGTTGTACTCTGCCTTGTAATGTGTTTATAGGACTGGCGACAGTCGAACAGTCAAACACGAACTGCTCCCGATGTCGTTACGTTATCTATCAAGACTTGAACATTTTATTTTTATCGTTTTGTTTGCATCGTGTATAATAAAGTGGTTTTTTTTTTTAACTTATCTTAATGCAAACGATACTTTGATCGCGCCTAACCGTCTTGAAATATTCCATTGTCATCTTCTCCGTTTAGATCGCAGCGCGTCTACCGCTAGACCTATCTTTTTTTTCTTTTTTTTTTTTTTCGAGGAGAAATCCGTTTACCGATTCCTTACCGCTGGCTAGACGGTAGGGGTATGTGGGTGTCAGCCGGCGCTCTGCGCTATGTTAGTCATAGCGGGCCCGGCCAATACCCACTAAAACTCCCCGGTGCCTCCTTGCCCTTTGTGCGGGGGTGGACCGGGCTCTGCCGAGGCAACAACTCCGATCGACCCCCAGGGCGGCCTAACCATTACTGGCTAGGCTGACGCCGATGGGGGATTGCCCGGAGACACCGGAGCAATCCCCAGACGGGGGAACCTTGTGCAGGCACACACAGCTAGCCAGCTGTGCGTGCAGGTCCCCTAGGACATTTGAAGACGTGCTAAATATGCCCGCCTTCTCCTGCCCAACCGCCTGCGTCTGAGGGAAGCGAGACCTGCCTCTTCCTCTCGCTCCCTCTCGGCTGCCTCCTTCTGCGACATTACGAATTCGCAGAAGGAAGCAACCGCTTTCCAGGTGGTCACACTGCCAAGCATGGCTTCAACCATGCTTGGCAGTGTGACGTCTCCACCCTGGAGTCCCCAGCGCCGGGAACTAAGAGCGGCGCTGGGGACTCCAGGCCGAGCATACTTCAAACCGCTAGACCTATCTAGGCCTCTCTTATGACAGATCAGAAACAGCCTAGATTTAGCCCCGATATAATAGATGGTCTAGGTGGTCTATGTATGTATGTATCTATCCATTTTGGGAGGCCCATGTGTTGGTTTACAGCTCTATATGAAAATTTTTGTGAAACTTAATTCGCTTCTATTGTACAGTCTCGGGGTAAGAAAAAGTTCGTCACCTTAAAGTCGACCTTTTGTTACACTAGTCGACAGGGCAGTTATCTACCACGCTTCCTTAGTGCTTCAGTTTCAAAAAGTACTAAGTGTCTACGATTCGATAAAGGAAAGAATTTGAAAACTGACGAAGGTTTTCGTACCACGACTATACACATGAATTTTCTGTGAAAAATTATCTAACCAAACCATAGATGAAAAGTGCATCAAAATCCGTCGGGTGATTTAGGAGGAGTTAGCGTATGTATACATATAGACGCAGAAAACTACTTGAAATTATGTATATTCTTATTATGTAAGGACGAGGAAGGAAATCTACTATTATTATTAAGAGATTTTTATCCGAAATTGTAACGGATAAATGATTATTTCGCGTGCATACATTAGGTATCAACAAGTCGAACGTTGCGTCTGCCTGTAGGTATGTCTGAATGTGCACGATAATCTCAAAAAGTACTGAACCTATTTTCATGCGGTTTTCACCAATGGAAAGAGCATTAAACGAGGCACATTTTCGTATATAAAATTGCACCCGTGCGAAGCCGGGAACGGGTCGCTAGTAAAAAATATAAAATTTTATTTCTCAATCGAATCAATTTGCTTCAATAGAAAACCGCAGGTTTTTTGGCACATTTTTTCCTCGCATCAACAACACGTGAAATAGAAATAAAATTATTTTGCGGTTTTTAGTGTGTTTGCTCACTCGTACAGTAACAGAAAATACTTAGTACTTATATCACCTTTTACACACTAAAAATTATATGTTTACTAGATGACTTATTACATCATTTAATTTTCGAAGAACCACCTCTTTAAGGCTTATGGTCGTGTTGTGCTAATATATTTTGTTTGTTCTAGTAAACATCGCCACTTTTCAATGTACTCAATAAAAACATGTATGTACTTAATATAACAAAAAATAAAACCGCCGAAAAAACTGAAAAGCATAAAATAATCTTATTATCATTTTACCTAAGTAATTTTGAGTCGCCGCCGCGCATCACTCTTTACGTAATTTTTGCTTGTTTGGCGCTTTTCAGTTTTTTCGGCGGTTTTATTTTTTGTTAAAAGGTTTTATTTTATGTTTTTTTGTGGCTATAATTTAATATTTACTACACGCTTAATTTTTTATTTCCCCACCCCCATTTTCCCACCCTTAGGGTAGGAATTTTTTTTCAAAATTTATACGAGACCAACTTCGAGGTATACCCTATCCATTGAAAAGAGGATTATCAAAATCGGACTACTCTGTAAAAAGTTATGTGTGGTTATACGCTACAATCGGTGAGTGAACAATCAATCATCCCTTGTTTTCCTACCCTTAGGGTTGGTATTTTTTTTTTTTCAAATTAAAATGGGACCCCCTTGGGGGTGCACCCTTTCAAATAAAAAAAGAATTATCACAATCGGACCACCCTGTCAAAAGTTATGCGTGGTCATACATAAAAAAATATATATACGCGTCGAATTGAGTACCTCCTCCGTTTTTGGTTTTTCGTTTTCATCGGTCGAAAAGTACGTAATAGGTATCCGTTATCCAGTGCGTCCTTAATGAAATATCATTTTGGGGCTAATTTAATTAGATTTGGGGCAATCAGGAAACATCCACTCATTGGTTAAGACATTCTTTGTACCGGAAATCCTTACTAATGTTATAAATTTTATTGTGAATGTGAGTTTGTTACGCTTTCACGCAAAAACTACTGAACCGAACACCATGAAATTTTGCATACACATTGTCTGGGACACCAGAAAGGACATAGGCTACCTTTCATCCAAGAAAAAAGTACTGTTCCCGAGGGATTATGTAAAATATAAAACTGTAACTAACGCCTGGCCAATGTGTTATAGCAACAAGTTGTCAAGCGTTTAAATTGATTTTGTATTTTTAATTTATCATCGCGTACGAAGTCGCGGGCACCAGCTAGTGATATTATAAAACGACTTATTTAACATGTAATGTATTCTTGCGAAGAAACACAATTTTGTCTTTTGAGATTATCATTTCTATTTTAAAGGTCAGTACAAAATTTTGGTTTCATTTTGACGTATAATTTGAAAAAAAAAATGCAGCAGGCATTTATTGATTGCAATACCTATGTCTATGTCTAGAAATAATACCACACAATTTTAATTACTTACTTGTTATGTCAAACGCTTTCCATAAAAATGTATATTAATCAATAATAAATAACTGAGATGGTATTTTATCTTTAATTGCATTTTTTTATAAAAATTATAATTTTTATAAATTAATTTCTTATTTATTTATTTATTTACTTATTTACAACATACATAATTACAGGAGCGGTCCTAATACAATGTATCTGTTCTTAAAATATAAATATAAAAAAAATTACAAACATACAACATGTATGTATGTATGTATATTGTATGTATGTAATTTTTACAACATTTTATGCTAAATATTACACGCGACTGTACCAAAGAATGGTTGTTGTTTGTAAGTATAGGTAACGTGTGTTCAAAATGCTTAATAATTTTGAATTGGCGAATTACTTTTAAAAAATTAATTTTTATCACATAGAATATTTACTTCTTTTTCTTTTTTGGTTTTTTCTTTTTTTTTTTCTGATTAATAGATAAATGTAAATATATAATTTTTATAATTATTTAAGCCTATGTGTATATAATATATAATCTATATATATTATTTTTTAATTTATGGCTGTCTGTATCTAATCTTAATAAATAAATAAAAAAAAATAAAATAAAAAAATAAGTAATTTGTGCACGATTGTACCCCGCAAGAAGCGTGAACTGTGGGAAAAAATTACAAATCTAAAATGGCTACTGAAATCACATAACAAATAATGGTTTAACAATTGACGTGACGAATTATTGATCAAATATTAAAATTTGGTCAAAACATCAAATCAGGTTATTTATTTATATCCGTAGACAGATATAGATACTAGAGCAAATTATACGATGTGAGCATTATGCGTTCATCGTTATTCATAATCGATAATAATGAAAGATGTATTTTTTTTTATTAACCACATAAAGACGTCAACGACGATTTATGTTACATATATTAGAATACGTCACTGCCTTCTAAGAGATATAATTACATATATGTCTTATACTAAACTCGACTCAATGTATAAGTATGCAATTTAGTTTGAACATCGGAGTAAATATTAAGCAAAATATAAGTTTCTTAAAATTATTCCTTAAAAACTTTTTAACAAAAAATAAAACCGCCGAAAAAACTGAAAAGCATAAAATAATCTTATTAGTTTACCTAAGTAATTTTGAGTCGCCGCCGCGCATCACTCTTTACGTAATTTTTGCTTGTTTGGCGCCGACTCAAAATTACTTAGGTAAACTAATAAGATTATTTTATGCTTTCCAGTTTTTTCGGTGGTTTTATATTTTGTTAAAAAGTTTTATTTTATATTTTCTTGTGGCTATAATCTAATTTTCCCACCCCCATTTTCCCACCCTTAGGGTAGGACTTTTTTTCCAAATTTATACGAAACTTCGAAGTATATTCTATCCCTTAAAAAAAGAATTATCAAAATCGGACTACTCTGTAAAAAGTTATGCGTGGTTATATACAATCGGTGAGTGAATCAATCATCCCCTGTTTTCCTACCCTTAGGGTTGGATTTTTTTTCCAAATTAAAATGGGACCCCCTTGGGGGTGCACCCTGTCAAAAGTTATGAAAACAAATATACGCGTCGAATTGAGAACCTCCTCCGTTTTTGTTTTTTCGTTTTCGTCGGTTGAAAAACCTTCGTATCAAAATCCGTTGTGTGGTTTTGGAACATGCGACTGCAGAATGACAAATGTGAAGTCATGTAACAATGATAATGATAAAATCTAATAAACAGATATTTTTTTTTTCAAACAACTTCATAACATGGCCACCTCCTGTCAATAGATTATTCACAACCCAAACAATGAAATGCTATTAGTAATTGTGGTCTGCGGTGTAATTGAATCAACACACGTTTCGATGACATTTACGGCCTATATGGTAATTTAGTATTTACTTTTAAACGTAAGTACGCACTCGTCATACTGTTTTGTATTCTGCAAAGAGGTTCGCCTTTAAGGTCTTCTTGTATTGGGAATTTTGCCATAGCAATATACCTTTTTTTGCCAAAGACACAACGGAAACAGGACAATCTTGTGCGATGATCTCAATTTATTAGTATTAGAGGTTACCAGAATTTTTCGAGACCATGTTTACCTAGACCATTTTTTTTTCAAAGTGAAACACTTGCTAAAACATAACTGAGTACTGATTAAATTATGTTATAATAATAAAACCAGTACAACCAGCGAAACCCTGCACAGCCAGACCAGAGTCAAATTTGAAAAGTCCATTCACAAAGTTAGCGGGAATCGAACTCGGGAACCCTGAGTCAGAGCGTAACCACTCGACTAAAGGGCTAGGCGATTAAAACAGTTCACTGCTCTTTATCGACCTACTAATTTTTTTATGTTTTTACCTTATGCTAAATAAAATTAATAGTCAATAAAGGTTTGTCATGTCTGCGGTCACACAAACTAACGTCTAATATTTACTACATGCATTTATTGTAAAAAAAAATCTTAAAAATCGGTCTTAGAGATCGGACCTCATACTACAACAAAATTCTGAACGCACCTATAAATATTTGACAACCAAGTGACAATTTTAGACAAAATACATCAATAATGTTTCACAGCTAGGAACATTTTGTGTAATGTCATCTCATGTCATCTTATATCGCTGTGACGACAATGGCGCCGCCATGCGACAGTAGCGCCCAATTATTTATGTTCTTATATGATTCCTCGGGAATACTTAGTCCCTTTTTTTGTGGATGAAAGGTACCCTATGTCCTTTCTGGTGTCCCAGACAACGTGTATGCAAAATTTCATGGTGATCGGTTCAGTAGTTTTTGCGTGAAAGCGAGACAGACAGACAGACAGAGTTACTTTCGCATTTATAATATTAGTATGGATAAGTAGTATGGATGGATTAAATATCCCAGTTTTCATATATTGCAATTAAGAAGGCTTTAAACATTATTTTAAAGGTGACACTTGCAAGTCACACATCTCTCATTTGCAATCACAAATGAGAGATATATAATCGTCAACAAATTTTCAGCTAAATTAACCCTTCAAATGCGACAGATTTTCGGGCAAATTGACGCCTTAAATGGTGCCTAATGACCCCACTATGTGGCAGTGGCGACTTCCTGTCGTTTTTTTACTTAATTAATATCGCTGTATTTATTATAACATTTAAGTCTCTCGTGTATGTATACATAGTGGGTACGCACCGTGAAATGCTTTGTAAAAAATGAGTTACATAAATTTATATGAGTTAAAAAATGATAAATGAGTTACATTGTTATTATAAATATACCTTTGTAAATAAATAATAACTGTTTCCCGCGGTTTCGCCCTCCTAGAATATTTCTAACCAAATTTACTTACGATAAAATTTTTCTTTGATAGTTATAAATTAAAGCTTTTACAGTATATTTATAAAATACAAGCAGGTGTCTATGACTTCATCCGCATTTTTTTTAATTAACCCCGAGCAACATTTAATTCAATATTTATTGCTGTTATAGTTTTGTCAAGATTCATGATGATCTATTGAGTTTTAATTTAAGACGTGAAGAGGTAACAGACAGACTGCCATTGTCACTTTCCCATTTGTGATTTAAATTTGGTGTGCATTTAAATATGTATATTTTTTTTGTTAATAGTAACTACAGTAAGTAGTCTTAAGGCTATATTAAGTATATATAGTCATAGGGTAAAATGAACGCGGGATATTTAATTTTTGCACAAACAAGACAAGTGTAAGACATTAATGAAACGTGACTTCCTTGTTGACACGTTAATATGTTTTATTGGTTGACGGGTAAAAGATTTGCACTTTGCCGGAAGTAAGGTCGAGTCGAGGCGGTAAAAGTGCGAACTATCCACAGCTTGCTTGTTCCGCTAAATGGAATTGTTAATTGTTAATAATATATGATACGGAAGTGGTTTAATCGTACCATTTAATCTGTCCGCGCGACCTTTATTAGGGGTATTCCAAAAAGGTAAGACGTTAGATCATTTTTGGTTACTTGTGTGCTAGTGCACACAAGTTTTTCCTATTTTAATTTTTGACGTGAATATTAAAGTTTGCCTGCAAGGTGTGAGACAATTCTTATTTGCTCTTAGCCACCATCTCTAGACGTGTAGCGAAGATGAGGGCTGTGATTAGAGGATTCGATCTCTGAATCCCGAAACCCGGGATCTCGGGATCCCTGTCATATTTTAGTCCCTATTGGATTTTCGGGATTGATTTTGGCCCTTATGACTGCGCTAAACGGTTTTCCTTTTAGCGTATTTGTGACATCAAACGATTTAAGATCGTTACTATTAGCAGAAGGTTACTAAGACTTACCTAAATCTGCTTCAACAATCCGCAAGTAGTAGAGTACAGTCGAAAAATAAAAAAAACAAATGACAGCTGAACTATCCACATTGAAAAAAGGAGGACAACTATTTAGTCTAAATTTTGATGAATGGACGTCTAGGTCTAAATAAGAGATATGTGAATTTAAATATTCATTCAGTCAAAGAAAATTGGGATTTGGGACTTATTCCTTAGAATTTATTTTCGTGGCTTTAATAAGTAATTCATAAAGTTTCTAGTTTATTTAATTTAAAATATGAGTTCCTGTAAACATTGATCTGTTTAACATGTAGAAGTTGGTTTTTTTTTAAGTTTATTTTATCAGAAGAAAATATAATTTTGTTTTGTTTTTTGAAGATTAAACTAAAGATATAAAATAAACAGTTGATTTTGATATGTTCTACTGTCTTTTTGTTACCACTTTCTATTACCAATACAATCCCGGGACTATCCCGGGATCCCGGGATTAACTGTAGATAATCCCGAAATCCCGGGATTAGAAAAATCGACCGGGATAGAATGCTCTAGCTGTGATGGAGCTAGCTCACCCAGAAGAACTTTGAAAACCCAAATGCGTTTATTCATATACGAGTAATTACCAGTTTTAACTCGGAATAATAAAGCTGTTGCATGCAGCTTCGTCCGCGTAACTTTATAAAATATAATACATTCGTGTCTGTGAAACCATGGAAATACACATACAAAATTTCAACCCAATCGGTTCAGCCGTTTAGAAGTTTTGTGAAAAAGATAAGTGCGGAAGGACAATTCTTACTACCCGTTGTCCTATTACCCGTTTTCCCGTAGGAATGAAGCATTTTCCCGCGGTAAAAAGTAGCCTATGTTCATCACGGGTAATGTCGGCTTCTAATTGTAAAAGAATTTTTCAAATCGGTCCAGTACTTTCGGAGCCTATTCTATACAAACAAACAAACAATCAAATCTTTCCTCTTTATAATATTAGTATAGATAACTCATATAATAGTAAAACTCATATATGAGTACTCATATAATAACTCGGAAACATAGTTTTTCCTATTATAACTTCGTTTACGAGTTATAGAGATACATACATACATGCATGCATACAGAAAAAAAATCTAAAAATGGTCAATTTACTTTCAGTATCATGTATATAGAGTCTATAAACACGATATCACTAAAAATCAAGTAAGTAACTTACTCCCCTTATAGATTTATTATTAGATTGACGATTGATGATTTTATTTATGGCGATTTCGTATAGGAAATGAAATGCAAACGGAACTTGACATGTAGGTATAATAAACAAACACACACTCGAATTAATGAGGCCTTCCGAAATGGTACAATCTGACGGAATCGAGCCATGACCTTATCTTAATTAAACGTAATCTCGATCGGCAAATATTGTGTTTATTACCACGTGGGCTTAATGACAAGGCTGCATGGCCGGCGTTTCCTTTGCCTTGTTACTTTTTTTTTTTTTTTTTTTTTTTTGTAACTATACACAGATTATAATTGTTATTTATTACTGTAATTTAATTAAATGTCTCTAAAAATAGTCGCAAACGCACAAGTTAGTTTTTGTGATGAGATCTTGTGGGATTCCGTAAATAGTATAACTCCGGCTTGAATTGTATTAATTTCAAAAGAAACCTCATTGTTGACGTCAAGGCTGTGTAGCTATAAATATTAATAATAGGAGAAAAAAAAACTAATTAATATACAAACAGCTAAAACCTTTTTTGATTTACTTTTGAAAGGTACATGTAGATTTGTTGTTAATCGGTAATAAAATATTTAAATATTACATGATTGTTCTTTCGTTCGAAAATTTATAATAATTTCAAACGAAAAAAAAGTATAAAACGCCATCTACCGTGTAGCGGATCGCTAAAAATATCACCAAGCAGTTGTCATCTTAGTCGCTTCACCTGATTCTGGATAGATGGCGCTGTCAGGTGTATACCGGGCCAAGCCGCTAGTATTTACTTTTATTTTAGATTTCCCGCAGGAATGAAGCATTTTTCCGCGCTAAAAAGTAGACTATGTTCATCACGGATAATGTCGGCTTCTAATGGTAAAGGAATTTTTCAAATCGTTCCAGTAGTTTCGGAGCCTATTCAATACAAACAAAGAAACAATCAAATCTTTCCTCTTTATAATATTAGTATAGATGCCAGAATGTATTTCAAGTTAGCTGGTAAACAGCTACAAGTAGCTACAAGTAGCTACAAATTAGCTGAAACTGTGGTTTCTATAAATTTAAAAACTTCATATAATATGCGGTTTATGATTCCATCTCGCGATTGTGTCCTTTGTGCGATTATGTCTATCATTAATTGATTTTTATTTTCATGTGACGCGCAGACAGTGTGTCGCGTTCGGGTCTTCGACCGCGAGCGCCCCTGACACAGATTGCGCGGGCGCAACATCGTAGCGATCTTGTGCGGAAGTTGACTGGCGAAAGTGTCTTAACATTTTGCAACTTGTCCTTTCCTCACCCTTAAATAACAACAACATGCCTATAAACCTTGTTTACTTACCAATTGGAGTAATAACAATGTTTGTTACTCGTAGTTTTATTAAACACTAGCTGTTGCACGCGACTTTGTCCGCGTAACTTTATAAAATAGGTGAAAAAATCAAAATCAAAAAATTTAAATATTTATTTATCAATCAATGTTACTCTATGATAATGTAGCTTTCCAAGAATGAAAGAATTTTTCAAATCGGTCCAGTAGTTTTGGAGCCTATTTCTATACAAACAAACAAACAATCAAATCTTTCCTCTTTATATAATATTAGTATAGTCTACAAGCCTGTCCTGTGTCCTGTTTGTCTACAAAGTTTCAAGAGAATCAGTTAATTCGTTTAAGAGTTATGGAGGAACATACGAACGACTACATACAAAAAAATCTAAAAATCGTCACTTTAGTTTTTATAATGTATAGAGCCTATAAACACGATATCTCTGAAAACAAGTAACTTATATTCCATGACCAACCCTAAAACCCCTTATAGACGACACAATCTGTCGGGACAACAAGTTGGTACAACCGATCGGCGTTAGCTTATAGACACACCAACAAAATTCTCCAACTGCCAGTTTCTACCTACAGCGAACAGACGGACAGAAGTATAAAATATGAAAATACTTATTTTATGGCTTCATTAAAATACAAAGACATAAAAAATACTAAAAATTTGCGTGATAAAAAGTTATGAAAGTGAAAAACAGAATATTTACTTTCAATTAAAATCTTAAACCACAGACTAAAGTCACGAATGAACTATAGAAAACCACGCTATGATTCCGTTCGGTTGTCCAACTACGCTATAGACACTACAATTAGTTGGCTGCCGGGTGTAGTTGAATGTTCGTCCCAACCAACCGAAATGTTGGAGATTAATAATAATTATGTTGGCCAACATGACTATAGACGTCACAATTCGTCGGCGTCGGCTGTCGGTTGGCCAACAAATTGTAACGTCTATAAGACCCTCAAATTTAAGGTGTAAGGCGACCAAGAAGGCGACGGTTCTGAAAAACTCGTTAGTTAACGTTATCGTCCTAAATAACCTTATTATATAAAGATTTGCAACATTTGGAATTATTTTAAACGCCCATTGACATTTTGCACTCGCACAACCTTGTACGTAAGAGACTGTCCATAGAGAAACCTTCGACCTCGCGCTTGACACTCATTTACAATTTTTTTTTCTATCTGTACATTATTTCAGTAAACTACCGTTTTTAATAATTTTTTAGGGATGTTTGTTTCATCACGTATACTTTTCTGGAAACCCTACACACAAGAAGACGTGAGTGGGGAAGGTGATATGTCGCATTATTCCAATTTCGAATAAATCGAGGTTACAGTTTTACACTGAATTTTCGAGATAACTCGCCAAGGAATTGTTTTTTTTTTTTTTTTACTAAATTATGATGAAAAGTTGTGTAAACAACCTAAAATATTAAAAGTGAACATAGCTCTCTCGTCCATTAACAAATGTAAACTTTTCTACACTCTTTGCTTTTTAAAATTAACTGTACATAACACCTTTTTCTACTTTTTATATTCCAAAAATGTCTTAAATCGACGATCTTAAGGTCTGTAAACATTCATATGAATATATTACCTTCATCAACGAAAAAAAAACGAAAACACCCAAAACTGCGACATTACTCCTTCATCCACTCACGTCTTGATTATTATCTTGAAGACTAATATAATACTAGGCGAAGTGAGGGCATTAAATTCTTTCTTTAAAGTTTAATTCCTAGTGAAAGTTTATAGCCTATATTTATTTCTACTCTGAAGCTTTATAGTCCAGAGACTATCTGCCTACTGCTATACTCCTGACCATAGGTTTTTAAGCTTAAAAGCTATGTAGTTACAGCCAATAGAAATCTAAGGAAGCTTTGTATAAAAATATTATATTTTTGTGTTCAGATGGAATGTTATCGAATGATAACTAATTTTAATGTTAGAAGGATTATTCTCAAGAATTAAATGTGTTGGGTTAATCTGAAATTATCGTTTGTTCCAGACGCGCGTCAATGATGTCTCCTCGTCAGTTGATGCGCAACTCAAACATGACACAGAAGTGGCAACGCCGCGAGATCTCCAATTTCGAGTACCTCATGTTTCTCAACACTATTGCTGGTAAGTGACGAAGAGACGTCATGTTATAGAAAACCTCTGCTATCATTTTTTAATGTAAAGTGTCGCATATTAGAGTAGGTAACTACGAGTAAGAACATCTGTTGTTCCTTCTGACATATAGAGACGACGGCATTGGAAATTTTGGTGGCAAGGATTTAGATTTTTCTCAGCAATGACAAAACATATGAAAGTGATGTTTGGTAATCTGTTTCTTCATGTTATTGATTTCATTTTTACGGTTGGATTTCACGATTGATAAACTTTTATCAAAGAAACCTCTTAAAACACAGATTTACATTTTATAGCCAAACTGGACCAATTTATACCTTCAAATTTTCTATGTACATTAGTATTTTAAACATACACTTTAATTTATCGGTTGGATTTATTAAAATACATTATAGTTTTTTATTTAAACGATAAAAATTGCATACGACATAGCAAGCACGCTCTCATTTATGTATGGAATCACAGCCCCTGAGTCTCTCATTAATTGTTTATCGCTGCGTCGCCTTAAGTTTTCAGAGCAAACGTCTAAGCTCCAGTAACGTAGACTCACTTTAAGAAAAAGAAGAACTATGTATTATAGTAACGAATAAACTTAAATTGTGGGCTCTCTTACACGCCTAAACATTGGTTAAATTTGTCTCAAGGTGTCGTCAAAGAATTCATATGGCAAACTTGGCAACGCCTGGCAGCAATGACCCCTTACGACCCCTTTACAAGGGGTATTTTGTAAAATAACAGCATGTGTACTGTAGTTTTTAGTTGAGTGAGTTGAAAAGCCATTCTCCTCGTTTTACCCTATCAAGGTTTTCAGCACACTTATGACAATTCTTGTGACATTTTTGTCTATGTGAACTTTTTCGTCTGCTTTTACAATGAACTTCCATTTGTCTTCAAAGCTTTCAGTGACAATTACGACTCGTAAGTCGTCTATTAGTTAAGTGGACTTTTTAACACCTGTTTCCACATTCCGTATTCAATTTCCACATTTTATTATATGATGTAAGTAAGAGTAGCACAACTACATCTCGCACGAAGTAATAACCATTACACAATGAGGCATTACAGCAACAAACCGACGCTAGGTCCGCAACATTAGCACTGATCAAAAGTATTATATGTACAATTGTACATAACACCAAAGTGACTGGATTCGTACGATTTTATTTATTGGTGTCACTCAATAAGGTGTACGAGTAGTTTTCACAGTATTTGAGGAAAATGCATAGCGTAAAATCAATCGATTGTCTTGTATCATCGCATGATGTTTGACATCATCGCAAGTGAAGATAGAATTTCTGATATGGAGGTTGATACTAAAACGTGTCCAGCAAACACAATTACAATATACTAGCGACTCGCCACCGCGTGGATACATTTTTTTTCCGCAAATTATATACAGGGTGGAATTTTGTAATGCCACCTGGAGGGAAAGTACTCTTAATACTGTAGATAGAAAGTTTTACTCAAAGAAAGCATTCCTTTATTTTTGAATAGAAAGAAAACTGCATTCAAAGATTTTCGAAAATTCGCTTGCCACACCCGGGAATCGAACCGCCTAAAATCTATAAAAATTGCAGCCTGTACTTTTATTGCATCGATCGTTAGGGTAAATTATAAGGATGAAATCTCTCTAACAAACTTGATAAATTAAATGAAAGGAAATTCCCGATTCGATTCCCGGGTGTGGCAAGCGAATTTTCGAAAATCTTTGAATGCAGTTTTCTTTTCATACAAAAATAAAGGAATGTTTTCTTTGAGTAAAATTTTCTATCTACAGTATTAAGAGTACTTTCCCTTCAGGTGGCATTACAAAATTCCACCCTGTATATATACACGAGCCTTCCTCGTTTATCACTCTCGCTTTTGCTTTAACTCTTCAATCAATTACTGTTTAGTGTCATCCCTTTAAAGTTATGGGCCACACGACACACTCGAGTCTTAAACTGGACAATAATCACTCGATAAAAAGGAACAAATAGTATAGTAAATAATCTCATGTGTTAAATAAATTCAATAAGTTTACGTGATAACATTGATAACATTGATTTTTGTTATAATGTTAGAGATATTTTGTTATTGCAATTAACGCACGAGTACATGGATATAGCGATAAAAAGTGTGGGGCCACAGAAAAAATAGATTGCCCAAGTTTTGAACGTTGATTGGACCATACATATTCCGCGAGAAACCTCTATGGACAATTTTAACGTCATTACGTTACCATCAATCATATCCAGCAGGGGTACTTCAATATGTATTGATCCGTTCCAAGAAAAAGAAAGGATCAGAGAAAAAAAATCTCTGGAAAAGGGAAAAATCACTGAACAACCAGGTTCGTCGTGTACTTGTTTGTAGGGGAATTTGGTTAGCTTCAGTTAGAGACGTTATTCATTAAATTGAACGACTGAGACTAGGTTGTTACCGGTCCTGTCTGTTTATATATTACTAGCTGGTGCCCGCGACTT
The DNA here is from genome assembly GCA_918317495.1 of Synanthedon vespiformis. Taxonomy (NCBI): domain Eukaryota; kingdom Metazoa; phylum Arthropoda; class Insecta; order Lepidoptera; family Sesiidae; genus Synanthedon; species Synanthedon vespiformis. The sequence continues at coordinate 528,146 of OU906966.1, forward strand.
CGTCCGCGTTGAAAAGTATAAAACGCCATCTACCGTGAAATATCACCAAGCAGTTGTCATATTAATCGTTTCACCCATTGAAATAATATATCGCTGCGAGGTTTCACCTAATTTGGATAGATGGCGCTATCTCCCGGGCCAAGCCGCTAGTATTTACTTTTATTTTAGATTTCCCGTAGGAATGAAGCATTTTCCCGCTGTAAAAAGTAGGCTATGTTCATCACAGATAATGTCTGCTTAGAATGGTAAAAGAATTTTTCAAATCGGTCCAGTAATTTCGGAGCCTATTCTATACAAACAAACAATCAAATCTTTCCTCTTTATAATATTAGTGTAGATGTTATGCGGGACACGAGTCATTCTAGTCCAGTTCACGTGACATTAAATTGAATTATTTGCCTCCTGCAATGATGTTGGCTCAATGTTCGAATAAACCAGTTCCTGTTATCATATAACAGTTATGATATACGACGAGTGACTTTAATGAGTTGAATGACGCATATTAGGCTAGAATTGTAATCCATTTTTTTTGGCCTCCGTAAAAAAGTCAATCAGCCGGTCGTAGCGTTGGATTTTACAGATGTTAATCGTTAATTTGTTCAATAAAGCGTTTTTCTTATTAAAAAAAGCAAATAGTAACATGGTAATAGTTGTTAACTTTTGATAGAGAACTTTAAATGGTACATCTCTCACCGTCGTCCAAAATTCCCTAATATGAGAAATTCACATCGTAACGTACTTGTGATTTTTTTTTTTCAAAAAAAATTAAAAATATATTCAACTGGTAATTTTTTTTTATTATGTATCGCTTGAAACCATTATTGTTTTAATAAGAAGCCAAAAAAAAAATTGTGGTTGAAATTGGATTTGGAATGACCCAATAGGGACGGGACAGGCTTGACATTGTGGTATCTACGGTAAGTACTAAGTATTGGGCAAATTATCTTGTTTAGCGAACGCAAATGGTACCTAGGCATTGGTTAATTAATAGAGGAATTCCTCATTTCCCTTAACAATGCAAATGCATCGATTATCGCAATCATTGGCTCGTCAAAATTACGCGTCAATTTTCATGTTAAGGTCGTCCGCTGGTGCCGTTTGTCTGTCTGTATGCCGTTACGTGCCACCTATATAGAACGTCATTGTTGACGTGGGTAAATGCGTGCGCAAGAGAATTTCCTGATTTTGTAAAAGAAGTCAGTCCAACGTCCAACAGTTCACTTGATCGCCACCGTTTCTCTTGAAATGACTTACATTTTGCATAGAGGTAGAACATAATTATGGGATTAAGAAGGAAATAGATATGTACTGCCGCATGCCTTACTCATATACCGAAACACAAGCACACATGCTATTATTTCACGATGATCTTTTGTATAAGAGGACTGCCCTAATATATGTATATGACTGCAGAACGCACGCATAAACCATCATAAGTTATAACGTTAGAAACGACTTGAAAGATCTACATGTATATAACTTAATATAAGCATTCTTAAAAAACATCAACATACCTTTTAAATATTTCAACAGCTTTGTTCTTAAACATTTTTCTAACGGTTTTTCAATACACAACACGAAAATAAAGTTTCACAACACTATTTTGGCGAGCGCTCTCAACGCTTAAACTCACTTGAACTCACTTTCTTTTGAAAAAAAATTGCCCCGAAACGTTACAAAGCGTGCTTAGATTCGCTTTCATTTATTGTCATTTAATAGTGAAGTGATTTTGTTATTATATTATTATTATAAAAGAGATTGTGCGGCCGCAAAACTTGGCTCGCGTCTCAAGAATGGTATGACACCACCCCGGTCGGTGCAAGAGACGATCGATGGTACGCCAGTTGCTGCGCGGGAGTGTTTTCTGTTCACCGAACCCACCACGTGACGGAATATCAACAAACACAACAATGAGCCACTCACTGTACACTGCAACGGATATCAAAATGTTATCATCACGTGACAAGACCGATGTATAGCTCCAACAATACTTGCACTACACTTTCAAAGCGGTCATCCATCACCCTATCCAGTTACGATACGAGGTCGATCCCCGACTTTTGAATGTGCTCATTGAAGACAGATAACAAACGCTTACATTACTTATTACAGTGTAATGTTATATATATATCAAAACAAAGATCGCAATGTTTTTTTCTCAATTTTTGGATATATCTGAATATACACTAGCTGGTGCCCGCGACTTAGTCCGCGTTCTCTATAAAAATTAAAACGCCTTTAAAATGATATAAATGTAGGTATAAATTTTTGAAGATTTCAATTTATTTTATACTAGCAGTTGCACGCGACTTCGTTCGCGTAACTTTATAAAATATAGTACATTCGTGTCTGTGAAGCCGTGGAAATACACATACAAAATTTCAACCCAATCGGTCAAGCCGTTTAATAGTTGACATACCGACAGCAGCGCCACCTATCGGGTCCAATTGTATTTTTAAATCATCCAGGAAACCATAGAAATAGCCATATAAAATTTCAACCCAATCGGTTCAGCCGTTTAGAAGTTATGTGAAAAAGAAGTTAAGTACGGAAGCATAATTCTTACTACCTGTTGTCCTATTAGCCATTTTCCCGTAGGAATGAAGCATTTTCCCGCGGTAAAAAGTAGCCTATGTTCATCACGGATAATGTAGGCTTGTAATGGTAAAAGAATTTTTCAAATCGGTCCAGTAGTTTCTGAGCCAATTCTATACAAACAAACAAACAATCAAATCTTTCCTCTTTATAATATTAGTAAGTATAGATATTAGGATAGATAAATAAGAAATACTTAATTGGTTAGGCAATCGACCACAATGCCTAACCATTCTAACCAATAAAGCTTTTTATGGTTACCCTATAGGATAATGAGTTTTTGCAGTACTGTAACGAATTGACTGATAAATTTTAATGTCATTATTTGTTGCTTAAGCGAAACTTATTAATAGTTTATCATATATATATATATATATATATAGATGCTTAGATGCCTAGATAAATTTTTTGGACGAAATACTTACCTCTAGGTGAGCAAGCTCAAAATAAATATTTAATGAAAAAACTTTAAAACTACTTTTTTTGAATTTTTTGAATTAAAAAATAATATGGATAAAATTAAAAAAATACATATTATTTTTTTGTATATTTTTGTGTTTAACTAAAATTTTAAGATTTTAATATATATATTTTTTGTATTATACAACCTACTATTATACTTACATACAATACTACAATATCTATACTATTATATAAAGCTGAAAAGTCATTTTGTTTGTTTGTTTATTGGTGTTGGATAGTCCATTTATCGATTAAGACTTTAGACTATATGAACGCGGACGAAGTCGCGGGCAACAGCTCTAGTATTTCATAATATTCCCTTAGCATTCCAGTAAACCTATACCTATCTATATAGCTCACAAATCGCTAATTTGGAACTGTTAGATTACCAAATACATTTTCACACAAAAATATATTCACTTATTAGCATAAAAGTGTAAAAAAAAAATTATGCAACTTACATTCTTATAAAGAAATTCTTCAATGCGATCAGAGGTCTTCGCAACATGGTCAAACGGTAGTAAAACCATCGGTTTTCCAGCATATCATTGTACCTAGCTGACCTAGCTACATTTGGAACACAGAATTAGGTAACAATTCTAAGAATTTTCTTGCTACTTAGTGCTTAGTCGGTTACACATAACACACACGAATCTAGATGTAGATCTAGATGTTCATTTCATAGATAACGATAGTAAAACCATCGGTTTTCCAGCATATCATTGTAACTAGCTGACCTAGCTACATTTGGAACACAGAATTAGGTAACAATTCCAAGAATTTTCTTGCAGCTTAGTACTTAGTCGGTTACACATAACACACACGAATCTAGATGTAGATCTAAATGTTCGTTTCATAGATAACTTAACTCACTGGATTGGATATCCTACACAGCTGAAGTAAACTCTATGTAAAACTAACTAACAATGTATTGCGAAGTTTATTGGAGCGTGCCATGTATTGCTAACTGGTATGCTAATAGTAGAAAAAACTATAACTTGACGTAACTTATGTGACGTGCACTGCTAAGTGTTTATTTCAATAAACATTTAAATCTGGAGAAGTAAAGGTAAAGTCGTTGTGCGTAGTTCCAGGCTCCACATATAATAAGTAATCTTTTAAAGGTCAATGTACTGCAATAATTAACCAAACGATATTACAATAACTATAAATATCTATACCTAACTGAATTTAAATCATTTATTAAAAGAAAATGTTGTACTAAATCTTAGTATAGCATCAGCGAGTAGGTAACAGTCTTATATTTTACTAGCTTGCGCCCGCGACTTCGTCCGCGTTGAAAAAGAAAAAAGTACCTATCCTGTGTACGTCTAAATGTCCCTTTATCTGCTGGTCCGTAAGCCAGGCACTAATTTCGTCAATGGTTTCCTCTGATAATTTGTAAAATGCCTGAGAGAGTTGTATCATGATGCGTTGTGATCGTCAGCTGCGGCTCCGATGGTGGGTTGAGCAGTGGTAGCCCGTTACACTTTCAGAGCATCAGCTGACAAGCATTCCACTAAGATATAGCCAGCTGACTTTTTTATTTATTAACAGTAATACATAAACTATCATCTGATAAATTTTCTATTGGGAGGTAATCACTGAACACGTATATGTTCGTGTGACCTGCTGACGTATAATCCACCACTTTATAAATAGCTGACAATTTTGTTTCTTCAAAATATTAGGCTAACTATAATTTGATGAATTTTTAATCGGGAATGATTATTTTTTTTTTTATTATGTGCGTGGCCGTTCACATTGCTTCATGATACAACTCTCTCAGTTATTTTACGAGTTATCGACTGAGAGGAAATTGGTCATGAAAATCTGTCGCTGGCTCACGGACCATACCAAGAAATCATTTAATTCGTTTAAGAATTATGATGAAACATACATACATACATACATACATACATACAAACAAACAAACAAACACTTACAGATTTATTATTTGTATTGATGATAAAGTTACGCGAGCGAAATCGCGTGCAATAGCTAGTACTTAATATACTTATAACATTCGTTTGTTACGATTTCATTATTTTGAGATATAATCTAGGGAAAATAATCTTTAGTCATAATTACCGCTTAGATTCGAGTGAATTCGTGCCATGAAATGTATAACTAAAGCGTTCCCTAGACGATCATGCAGCATGACATACATTACGTGCTATCATGCATGCATGACCGTTTAATTGTATTGATTGATGTGAATGACATGCAAATGCAACTAAGTGCTGGCAATTGTTTGATAAGTAGTTCCTTTTATTTTACATCCTGCAAACTTGACTAACGTACACGCATGATCGTATAGCGGTCCCTAGACGATCATGCAGCATGATCATGCGTTTACGTGAGTTATCATGCCGCATGGTCGTCTAGGGACCGCTTTAACAACGTCTTAGGAAACACAAAAGCTATGAAAACCTGCAATCGAGACGGAAATGCTTCTCACTTAGCCCACCTACACTTAGCTTACCTAAGAGGCATAGTTGTCTGTAACAATGGGAGTTATTTTGAAAGATATAATAATGAAACAATGTGATAGGTAACTTTCAACAACAATTCGTCGAGTTTCCCCTGATTCGGTCCATGGATATGACCCGAATTCGTTCGCTTTGGACTGTGAAATGATTTCTCAACGCCGTCCTTGGGAATATCCCTTGACATTAGCGTGGAAATGGAACCGGGTCGATTGTACGGTCGACGGTCACCGTTATTATGCCATCGAGTGCGAATTGTTATTTTTAGAAATGGCAAGTGTTACTGACCGCAGTCCGCACGGTGAGTTTTTGCTTGCGTCACTTTGCGTAACGTTATCTGCTATATTGTTTCAGGCCGTACATACAACGACCTCAACCAGTACCCGGTGTTCCCCTGGGTGCTCACAAATTATGAAAGCGAAGAATTGGATCTCAGCCAGCCGTCAAACTACAGGGATTTGTCTAAGGTATGATAATTCTTTTGTGAAATTAAGGACTGCTTGTTCAGATTGTTTTAACAAAGTTTTTGTCGCTTGTATGCAATAGTCCGAATAGAGATTTCTTTTCGGACTTAGATACTTACTTGAGAGGCACTCATATTTCTAGATTATTTTCTATGTATTCGCATTTCCACCATAATGTTCAAATGTAAAAAAGAACAGTTTCTAAAATATTTTTATTGATAATACAAGCTCGTCAACTGCCAATAAATAAAAAATAGAATCGCAAATATTATGAGGAAAACATGTACTGTTTTTTCTTACCTATACATAAAAAACTATTAACCTATATACTTCATATATAAACGTATATTTACATTATAACCACAATTATACCATTAGGTGTTGTATAAGTTTTAATGGCTATTTAAGTTAGCATACATATGGATCAATCAGAATTAATATGAAGGTATAATACAGTCTGTTGTCAGGTATAAACGTATTCTAACTATTGACCTCGTGAAAGACTAATGTCGCTCAACGAGCTATGGAGAAAACTATATAAATACTGAATAGCTATACCGCTATAGATAGCTATACTATAGCGGGGTTACAACAAGAAATCTAATCAGTAATGAGGATATACGTATCCGCCATGGATCAGTAAGTTGAAGTGGCAGGACACATAGTTAGGAGAGCCTTGGGCCTCTGGGACAGGAAGGTTCTCGATTGGACCACAAGGTGGTAGCTTAAGAGCTAGTGAAAAGCTACCTGTATATATAATAATAATATAATAATAATATAACATTTATTTGCAACTTAGTAACACAACACAAGTAACATAAACATAGTAACAGTAACATAACACAACGACAAAGAAAACAAAAACAGTAAAAAGAAAAAAGAATGAGCTACTAGTTACAAATAGGTCCCTACTCAGTATTTTGCTGGCATAGGCCAGCACTGATCTTCCGCAGGAACCCTAAGTTTAACACACACACACACGGCCATACACCATGCATATGCCCCTTAAATATCAAATAAGTAATAATTAAAATTTAAATAAAAAGTAATTCAGAATTATTTAATAAGAACTATTTTATTGTCAGAGACACAACTGCTTGCATGTATAAACATTATCTACTTAAAAGAATAAGGTTCCCAGCCGAACATAAGTTATATAAAAAATAAAATAAATAAATAAAAATAGAAAAACGTTATAAACAATTTGTCTAAAAAAGCAAGGAGGTTGGTTTTGGAATTTATATAAAACTACTATCTAATCTCAAATTCTCCTCACCTATTTGACTATTTATTAAAAATTTCTTTAAATTAAATCTAAAAGCCTGAACATTGCATTGATTTCGAATTGGCGGTGGAATATTGTTCCAACACTTAGTTGCCGCATATCTAAAACTGCCTCGGAATGCGGCTGATCTGTGAGCCTGCATAGTTAGCTGAGCTGCACATTGGCGAGAACCCCGAGACCGGCTCGCTACCCATGATAATTTGTTGAAAAGGTAATGTGGAGCTTCACTCTTTATAACACCAAAAAGAAGACAGGCTAAGTGCAGTTTTCGACGGGACTTCATTTTTAATAAACCACGCTTGTTTAAATAAGGTGTGACATGAGCTCTCAGCGGTATGTCAAAGCAGAACCGTGCGCAGGCATTCTGCACCCTCTGGATAACCTTCTGTGTTCTGACTAAAATTCCCTATATTTGACCAGTCCTGGGTTTTTGTACATTTAAACCCCTCTACCTACCATACATGAAATGGGGAGTCACTAAGCCCAGAGTGGTGGACGCGGCTGCTGAAGTGTGTACTCAATGAAAACGTCTGCCGTGAAGAATATAAGTTTTTAAGACCCTCATAAATAAAATATTATCAATGGCATATCTGGTCAATTACTTTCAAATTTTTATTTTTTTCATCACTCACAATACTGTCTGCCACAATGTTAAACGTGTGATAATGGTCTGCCATTGTTATTTTCCGATAATAATAATAGTATATTTTCAAATTTCTAAACAGCAGACGTGGTCAAATGAATTTAAAATTCGCCAAAAATCAATACCTGTCTTACCTGAACGCCCGCGGTGTCCCCCATCTCATGTTTGGTAGGTATAGGGGCTTCAATGTACAAAAACCCAGGTCTGGTCAAATACATACAGGTAGATTTTCACTAGCTCTTAAGCTATGGGGTGACGCCCTGGTAAGAACCAACAAGGGTCGACATCGACAGTGGATCTAGAATCTAGATCTAGAGGAACCTCTATGTCCAGCTTTGGACATGCCTACGGTTGAGATAATGATGATAATAATAGCACTTATTATAGTCAGCAGCTAGGTAATCTAGGTATATGAGTTTAAGTTAACGACATAATGTTAACTAAGTAAAATCCATTTTAATTTAATTTATATATTAAAGTACAGGCTACCTATTTTGAATTTGAAAAGTATTTTGAAAACATACTGTTAAAAATATTGACTACAATATTACAAATTAATTAATTACTAAATTGGCCATAACTTTCTAAATAGCGAATTCTCTACGTCTGAATTTTTATCTACCAAGTTTCATTGAAAATCAATTAATTCGTTTACAAGTTATGCAGGAACATTCATACATACTTACACTTACAGATTTTCAAGTCTAGGACGACAAAGTCTAGTTGCCTCTTTGCCTATCCTCGCCCTGATCCTTTTAACCTTATTCCTCTCTACATTGTCTTTAAAACCGTGATTATTTTAACAACAATTATTGCCATTTTTCCAGCCAATCGGAGCTCTAAACCCGAGCAGACGTGCCTATTTCGAGGAACGATATAATACATGGGAGCACGAGTCCACTCCGCCCTTCCACTATGGCACTCATTACTCCACGGCAGCCTTCGTACTCAACTGGCTAGTTCGAATCGTAAGTAAAAAAAATTTACAGATTTCGTGCCTCACACGACTATCGAGCACATTCGAAATGAATCTACAGAATTCGAAAAAATATGTTGTTCCGGCTTTTTGACTTCTTTCAAAAAGGTTAAGCTACAGGGCAAACCCTCAACCTGATCGTCTTTATTTTAGGCTCAAATTTGTAGCTGACTAAATTGTCCAGAAGAGTTTTCCCTCAAATTTTTGATATCATTCTTCGTTTCCAAAATATCGAGCGCGAGAATCAAAAATTGGGAAATAAATTCAAATTTTTTTTTTCACTATTTCGGCCATTTTCGTTTTTAACTTTTTCGAAATAATTCTTTTTGCACCGTACAGCTCTCGTGAATACGCGTCTTTTGAGCTTTTTTTGAATATCATATCTTTACAACTCTCCGAGATATAAGGGGATCACACTTTTTCGTGAAATCGGGGCCTATACTATACTGAAGCGAACGAAAAGACATTTCCAATGTCAAAACGCTCTTTTCTTCATTAATGAGGTCATGGTATAGGACTATAGGTACCAACTGTATAGTAGGTTTTCTAATATCGAAAAAAAAAAGAGTCGGTATAAAGAAATACAACTATAGAGAAAGAAAAACTTGAGATGAACACAGGTCTTACTATTTAAGTATTTTATACCCCATTGACCAACTGTTGACTGTTCTCGGAAGGGAATATTTTTTTAAATATTTTATGACTGACTAAAAATTGCTTGGTTTCGTTTGGAGTCAATTTATGATATCATAATTATGAGAAAAAAATACATGACTTGGTAGGTAGCTGGTTATGAACATCCAGTTATACTTAAACGTGGACGAAACGGATTTCATTCGTGGGTCAAAAATGATTTTTATGCTTAACGTGGGAAAGAAAGTAAAATTATGTACTATATTACTATTATATATACTATTATATACTATTATATAGTATATTATATACTAGCTGGTGCTCGCGACTTCGTCCGCGTAGAAAAGTATGAAACGCCATCTACCGTATTTTGGATAGATGGCGCCCGGGCCAAGCCGCTAGTATTTAATTTTATTTTAGATTTACCGTAGGAATGAAGCATTTTTCCGCGGTAAAAAGTAGCCTATGTTCATCACGGATAATGTCGGCTTCTAATGGTAAAAGAATTTTTCAAATCGGTCCACTAGTTTCGGAGCCTATTCTATACAAACAAACAAACAAACAAACAAATCTTTCCTCCATATAATATTAGTATAGCTATAGACGAATATCTCTTGAAATAAATGGATTGGAGAGTTAAAATACATTGAAACAACGAAATAATTGCGATCCTGGTTATTAATGCGCGTGTGCGCAGTAAAATGAACGCGATCTCGAGTTCTCGACACCATGATGCATTTCTGATGAGACGCGACGGCCGTTTTAATGCTCTGTGACATTCAACATTCACTCCTCTGATTGGATTTGTCACTTGCGCGCACGTGTTTTAAGTATAAGAATAAAAAATGATCGAGTTTAACACTTAAAAGAAAATCCTGTATGGAGCAAAGTCTGATTTGAAATACCTAAGTAGTTTCTGATTCTTTATGCACACAGATTAAACTTGTCTGTAGGGGCATAAGGCAATCTGACAGCCCACTTGTTGGTACCTACCTAGGTGTCCTAGATGGCTACCGTCGCCTAAGTACACAAGGAAACCAGGAGAGGTACAAGTGCGCTGTCGACACTGTGGGAATTTGTTTACGATACACTTAAGTCCATATTGTAGCTGGATGGAAACCTCGTCTTAAAAAAAAGGTGGAGCAGAAACCTAGAAATATATTTTTTTAGCGTGTCAAATTAATAAAGTCCTATGAAAAATGTCCGAAAACATCGCTCGCTCTATGCATGTGAGTAATACGTCCATGACCACACGACCAATACATACATACCCCACAAATTTGGCTTAAAGCCAAGCAATTACGGCGCTTTATTGGGACCGCATTTCAGTTTATCTTGAACAAATATATTTACAATGCACTCTGGTTTTATTTCAAGTTTACTGGCCATACAAGTCGCGTATGAGCGATACTAATGTACAAGTCTATAAGCGGGTGCCATCAAAGCGCATATCGTTGTAAATTATTGTTAACTTGGGCGGCATCGACGGACGTTACGGAAAGTGAAAATGTCAAAACAATCGCGAGTGAATGGTCTCGAAGGGCGACAACAGATGCGCTTTTGGCTCCCCTTGACTGGGAGGGCAAAATAAAGTCCTTTGAGACATCGAAATAGAACTAAAAACATGCGTTCTCAGCTTTTTTTAATTACTCGTACGCCGTCGTTTCGAATTAACAGGGGGCTTCGTTTATAACTGCGTTTATACCTTTTTTATGATGGTCACGTCTCATTTATCTAGACAAATTTAAAACACTATTAAAATGAAGTACTTAATATATTTTTAATAATTTCTAAGCAAACGAAGCTCCATAGCGAACTCTTATTTGAAAGACTTTACAAAGAACACAGCAACTCAAAAAAGTATGATAACAAAATCGAGGGATACAGTTAGTCAGTGTATCTATCTGTCAATGTTTTTCATTAAAAAAGGTGTATTTTATGTGTTTTTAGGAGCCAATGACAACGATGTTCCTGGCGCTACAGGGTGGGAAGTTCGATCATCCCAACAGGCTTTTCTCTTCGATCGCGATGTCTTGGAAGAATTGTCAGCGAGACACTTCCGATGTGAAGGTAAGCTTTAAACTGACGATGTACCTTTCAAATCGACAAAATCGATTTAATTTCAGTTTGACAATTTGATGGCCGCAGTATTTATTGCATAGTATCCAACAAATATCTGACTAAACGGTGTGCTTGTGTTAACAGGAACTGATTCCGGAGCTGTTTTTCCTGCCTGAAATGCTGGTGAACAGTTCCGGATTGAAGTTGGGCATTCCGGAATCGCCGTCCGGAGACGTCGTGCTGCCACCTTGGGCGTCTTCCGCAGAGGAGTTCGTGCGGATGAACCGGATGGCGCTCGAGTCTGAATTCGTCAGCTGCCAATTGCATCAGTGGATCGACCTCATCTTCGGATACAAGCAACGCGGTCCGGAAGCAGTTCGGGCGACAAACGTCTTCTACTATTTGACTTACGAGGGAGGCGCGCGATTGGACCAAATTGTCGATCCGTTGACTAGGGCCGCGGTAGAAGAGCAGATTAGGTCCTTCGGGCAGACTCCTGCGCAGCTATTGGCTGAACCGCACGCTCCCAGAGCGTCTGCCATGCACTTGGCTCCGCTAATGTTTGCCGCGGCGCCGGATGATGTGTGCGTGCGTTTGAAATTGCCTTCAAACGCTCCCGTAGTTCACGTATCGGCTAATACGTATCCGCAGTTAGCAGCCCCCGCTGCGTTGACTGTGAGCGCAGCGAGAGCGTTCGCTGCGCACCGCTGGGTGGGCGCGTGTGCGCATTCGGGCGCCAGGTTAGCGGATTCCCCCCCGCAGCCATTGCTAATGGACCCCGCTTGGGCTGCGGGATCACCCCCTCAGCCGGCGAGACGCCAACTGGGCGACAACTTTTCTCAGCGAGTGCGAGCTCGCTCGAATTGCTTCGTGACCACAGTGGACTCGCGGTTCCTCATAGCCGCCGGCTTCTGGGACAACAGTTTCAGAGTGTTCTCCACTGACACGGCGAAAATTGTCCAAATAGTGTTCGGCCATTACGGCGTGGTCACGTGCGTTTCGCGTTCGGAATGCAACATAACATCGGACTGCTACGTCGCATCGGGCTCGGAAGATTGTACGGTGCTGCTGTGGCATTGGTCGGCGCGTCACGGGGGCGTAGTGGGGGAAGGGGCGGCGGGGGAAGCGCCGGCCCCGCGCGTGGCCTTGGCCGGGCACGAGGCCCCCATTAATGGGGTACTGGTGTCGGCTGAGTTGGGCCTGGTTGTGTCCAGTTCTGAAGGCGGCCCCGTATTGGTGCACACGACGTTTGGGGAGATTCTGCGCGCGTTGCCCCCCGCCGAGGGGGTCGGTGCGCCGCAACAGTTGGCTTTGTCCCGCGAGGGTGTAGTGGTCGTGGGCTATGCTCGCGGTCATCTAGCCGCTTTCTCGTTGGGAGGTAGACGCCTGAGGACGGCGACCCACGGTGACTCGCTGCATTGCCTGCTTCTGTCCCGCTGCGGGGAGTATTTGGTGTGCGGGGGGGACGCGGGCGTGGTGGAGGTGTGGCGGGCGTTCACCCTGGCCCCCCTGTACGCTTTCCCCCCGGCGGGCGCCCCGGTTTGCTCGCTTGCGTTGTCGCACGACCAAAAATTCCTGCTGGCCGGCCTCGAGAACGGGTCTCTGGTCGTTTTCCATATAGACTTCAACAGGTGGCACCACGAGTACCAGCAGCGGTACTGACCGTACCAACGCTGAACGGTGTCGCTTCGACGCGATAGATGGCGCTATTATTAGAATTCGAGGTGTTTTTCAAAAGCGAACATAATTTTTTAAATCTCTTTAAAATGACTCAAAAGCGGATAAGGAAAGTGTCGTCCGCCACTGTTCTCTCGTGGTCGATAGGGATCGATCGATGGTAGTATGGACCGATCGACGTCGATCGACAGTTCCTACCAAATAAAACAATTGATCGATGGGTGTTAATATTCTATTTCTATATCTTTTTCTATCTGGTTATGAATTTGTAGGTCATTGTGAACGCGATTGGCCACGAAGTATAAAAAAATCGAGTCAGTTATTTATATTTAAATATTCACAGTGCATTCATTCATTTAATCTTGAAAGAAAAATAAAGAAAGAGTGGGTTAAGCAATTTTACATAAAAAATTTCTTTCGCACCATAAAATTTATGCATAATGGCGGACGTCACTTCACGGTTTATCATTTTCAGCAAATTTATAGGCAATTCAAAATGAGTTCCAAAGAAAATATAATTTTATTAGTATCTCTAAATGTCTAAGATCTTAAAATTATGTTCATTTTTGAATGATATAATAATTAATTGTAGACAGTGCTAGTGTAAATTTAATGTTATTTCGCTAAATAATGATAAATGTTGGGATTTGTTGGTTGTAAAGGAATTCGTTACGTTTTGTGATTTCACCTTTTTTAAACTTTAAAACTTTTTTTTAAGTGAGCAGCTAAATGTACTTAAAAATGTACTTTAATTTACCTACTTTAGTATACTTTAATGTGCTTTAGTATACTTTAGTTTACTTTAGTATTCTTTTGTGTAACTTTAGTATTCTTTAGTCCATTTTAGTTTACTTTAGTGCACTTTAGTATTCTTTAGTACACTTTAGTTTACTTTAGTTTACTTTAGTACACTTTAGTGTAGTTTAATGTACTTTAGTGTACTTTAGTGTAAAATTGCATTCCATTCTTTAGTATTATTATAGTGATGGGGACTTTTGTATTAAGTAAAATTAATTAGTTAGTTGTTCAATTATTATGTTAATGTTTTAGTGCCATAGGACATTTTTTTATTCTGTACTTACAAAAAAAAAATAACTAAAGAATGATCTTCGTCTGTATGTAAAGTATTTCTTTTTCTTAAATAAAATTGACGTCCATTTTTATTTAAAAATTATTAATTTTTTTTTATGACTTAAACTTACGTGCAATATTTATATTATACAAACTTTTATTATTTTACGTATATTTTTACTTTTATTTACTTACCAAAAGATAAAAATTTATTTTTCTTTTAAAATGAAAAATGATAATTTAACATTCCTTTTTTGTGGTGATGGGTAACAAGTACTTAATTTAATATGTAAGCCTTAATCATTAATTAATTCCAATTTATTCAATATGTTCAGAATTTTTTTGTTTTTATTAAAAGGTTTGAATTTATTTATTTTTGTTTTTTTTTCTGTTGATTCCAATTTTTTTTCCTTCCTTACTTCCTTTAATTTCCTTTAATTTCTTGGTATGAAACTACAATCCCAACAATAGACTAAAAAACATTCGCTGGGTTTTTGGGAAGAGATATTTGAAAGTGCCAATAATGTAAACATTTTGGCTAATTATAATATGTCAATGTAAAAATCCAATAAAAATTTAGAATTGGATTTTTAAATGGTATGTCATAGTGCATGCCTATAGTTTAATGCTATATAGTTAAATGAATAGACAAACGGACTGTACTTATTTTATGTAATTGATGTATACGTCAAAATGCTACAATGGAATTTGCGTCACAAATGCCAAAGAGGCACGTAAAAAGTACGCCTAAAACGGAATCACGGCGAAAGGTAGTAGCGACCGACTGCTACTATTCATTTTAAACTCTAATGCATTGACGTAAAGTCGCATTTTCTTTAAATGACAGGGCAAAAGTTGATGCCACTGACCTGTATAAGCACTGGACAGGCCGCTGTCAAATTATTTTTATGTCTATTTGAAAAACGCAATTTTGACGCTGTAGGCTACATGGAATTAAAGCTAGTGATGTCCGCACACACTATTATACTTAGCTATGGAATAAAAATACGCAAATGTCAAAATTCTCCGTACTAAGTACGGCGGCGTTTCAAAATGGTACACAAAATTATCTGTAATTTGTATGGGACAGCCAGTCCATATATTAAAGGTCAGTGGTTGATGCTCTATCTAATGTCACTTTGTTGAATGTTCCATAAAGTTCGTAGTGTTGTATAGTACGGGGATTCCACGTTGTAGTAGTTTGACGGTTGTATAGTTTAAAAAATTCGCTGTCATCAATAATGAACGAAGCCATACCATTTGCTGTTACAAGCTAAATGTTAGAAGTTAGAGCTAATCGCGTTAAGGCTAACAGGCTAAAATGTATAAGAATAGTTTTCTACGCATCATAAAGTATATAGATGTACAATTTGACATATATTTTTGCATCAGTCACCCGCACGCCCTTCCGTTCTGTGATTTAGGCTTAAAAAGAGCACCTCTAGTAGAATATCTTCTCTTGCATTTCCTAACTTGTGCCAAAAATAAAAAATAAACTACAGTTCAATAAGAGACAATTCAGTGATTAGATGAATCTTTCTTCATAGTCTCTTTCGTATAATAAACAGATAGAAGTAACCTATTCTATATAGTTTGATATATTATTAGATACCTATACATACCTATTTGTAGACTTGTAAAAATAACTCAATCCCTTATTCTCACGTCCCAAAGTAGTCTATGTAGTAAATCCAACGGTTTAAATATTCGTAGATCTATAACCTTCTATTCTCTAGTCTGTGTACTTAGAAAATTTCTCTATCGCATAGTTCTTCTTGACACAATTATTAGAATTATATAATTATGGAAATATAATATCCTAAAAACTGGTTATTAGACAAACAAAGATAGTTTACATTATACCTATTTAACTGTTTATTGTTTTGAAATATATATTTATGCATTTTATCCGATTCCCTGTTAACTGTTTTAAATATTCCGCCAATCCTAAACTTCAAGAACTGTCAAATGTCAATTCTATCAGAGTTGCAAAACCGGTGCGTTCAAGATTTTAATTATGGAGGATAGAGGTGACAAATTAAAAGCATTAAATAGTGGTTTATAAATTGAACAGAATGGCGCTAGTGTAGCATTGGTGTTTGGTTTGATCATGGTTAGTTGCGTAATTCATGAAATAAACATTCCGCTATTTGACTCATTTTAGAAAATCATTTTAAATTATTCTTTATTACATAATAAGCACACTGCATTGATATTTCTGGAAGATCTACTGTATTATTAATAAAAATCAATGTTAAAGTTTAAATTTCCAAAACCGCGCCAAAATCGCTGTTTCTGTAATAGCGCTGGTGTTTGATACGTGTGACGTCACATGCTAGTAAACAAACAAAACTGAATGATGACACAGAGAACTTATATTAAGTGAATAAACACTTTTTATTACTCATATGTTTACTAACGTATGACGTCATCAGAGTTCCAACCAGTCACAGGGCATTTCGGCGCCAAAATAAAATTTGCAAAAAATATAGGTAAATACATAATTTAGCTTGAAATTAAGTGACATATTTTTTTTACGCTATTTGTATTGAGCGTATTCATGATTCAACGGGCACTTTCTCATGTATAGAGTTGGGCCTCCTTACCTCTATTCTCCATGCTTCGTATTGCTTCGTAGTAAAGATAGCTTTGTTTCTTTAACTTACAGCTTATTCAAATTCTATATTTCGGTTTTCTTTTTAACTATAGTTAACTTAATGATTACGAGAAATGCTTATTCACTTAACACGCTCTATGCTACTTTCAATTTAATACCGCTACACACACGCAAATCTGTCCACTAATCATAAGAATTATTAATTAAACTTAGGTCGTGAATATTAATTTAATATTGAATTTGTAACGTTTTTAAGACGCACCTGTAAATAGTAAATAAGATGTCACTGTCCATTTAAAAATAAGTAAAATTCCATTTGTAAGCTGCAGGTAAGGTTTTACAGTAGTAAACAAATACTTGAAATAATTAGGTATTATTGTAATTATGTTAAAGTAATGCATTTCAAGCACTAGTGCGTAGTTTCCAAGCAATGGCTTACACCACGCTTAGGTTAGGTATTTACGAGTAAACCTAAGTAATACCTAGCATAGATAAAATATTAGTATTTTATCTATAGTAATAGTCAATCACTTTATTCAGCTGCCTTGCCTACGCCACCCACAATATTTAGCATAGACATAGGCATACAGTTTACAGTAGGATAAGCATAGGCACCCATCCTAACATTACCTATGTTATGTCATACTTATCTTAACTACACTAAAATGTTGTTGAATGTAATGAATTCAGAAGTAGATAATACGATATAAATACTTATTATGTAGTTTCTGTAGAGGTTTGTGCTGAATCGGTAAAAAAAAATTCATAATTTCCGAAAGAATTTAGATACCGTTTAGGTCTAGTTTTTAAAAAATTGTGTTTACTATACACGCATAAATATTGTTTTTGATATTCTGTGAAAAAAATATCCTTGGACATAACATAATAAATAATTGCTTGCGACAATGTAATTGTTTAAAAATGTTAGCTTCCTGGTTGTTGTTTCGTTTTAATAAAAATTGTAGACGAGTAGTTTTGTTCATAAATAAAATAGGTAATTGCTAAATGTGTTATGGATTTTATTAATGGATGTTTTATTACCTTAGCACGCTGAATTAAGTACTAAAATTGTTAAACATGTCACGTTATTATTAGGATACTTAATATAATTTTACAAATGTGTCACAATATTAATGTTTTTCTATCTCGAGCAGACTTACTTTTAATCTTTCTTAAAAACTTTTGCGAAAACTTGTTTTTAATGTGTTTTTTCAAACCCATTTCTTATGTTATTAGCAGGAAATTCTTATGTTATATAGTGAAATATATGCTAAGTATGTGGTGCGTTTGTATGTATTGAAAGTATCTTGAGTAATAAATTGCATTTAAGTAACATACAAATATTTTGTTTTATTGTCGTCACCTAAATATTTTCAGATTACCTATTTAAAGATCTAAACTTGGTGTTTCTAAATGAGGTGAGGTAAGTAGTAGGTATAGCTCAAAAAGAGGAAAATTACTTCCTAAAAATCATCCATAAAAACAATTTTTTTGCATCTACTTTTACTACCTAAATACTTTTAGAGATGGATGTGGAGATAGATATATTTGGCTCTAAAAGAGCTAAGATTTATCAATTTTGTCGTATCTCACAAAAGTTAGTCCTTATGATACACCAGCGACATCTGTATCAATTTCCTATAAATAGTTTTACTCTACTTTTTTATATGCTCCATCGATCACATATATTTAAATTAAAAATCTTATTGCTATACTTAATAAAAAGTAATTAATGAGAACAAAAATGTAAGGAATGTTTCTCTTTTCTTACATAATATTTTATATGAATGATATAAACTTTAATAAACTGAACGCATCCTAACGTCAACTGACATTGACATTCTCTGACAACTGCAGGCTTAAGTGTTGCTAGCATTATAAATTAAATAATATCAGTACGAATTTATGAAAATATTATTATTTACAACAATAAATATTAATCATCAATCAATACTAGTAATAAATCTGTAAGTATTGGTATTGTATGTACTCGTATGTATGTTCCTCTATAACTCTTAAACGAATTAACTGATTTTCTTGAAACTAGGTAGATACACATTTAGACCAGTATTTACTATTTAGCAGTAGATTTATACGTACAAGACACAGGATAGGCTACTTTTTTTTCTTTTTCAAGGCGGACGTAGTCGCAGGTGCCAGCTAGTACATAATGAAGATTCTGGAAAACTGTTTGACGAATTTTGCACAGTAGCGTAGCGCCTCAGTCACTTATTTTCAAAAAATAGTTTGTGAGTTGGCAACACTGGTTTGTTTTGGTTCTGTGGTTCTGACCTGACTGACGTTCTGTTAACTTTTATTCTATCACCTCACCTATCTATATTTTTCTTTCTGAAGTTTCTCTCAGCCCCGTTGCAATCATGGCGGTGAACAATATTTCAAAGAAACGAAAAGTATGTTTAAATACAACTTTAAAACGTTGAAATAAATGTTTAGAAATAATTTGAATTACTTCTCGCATATGTAAAACTCAACATATTGTCTGCTTTTTGTGTTAATACGGCGATGTTTGTGGATGTTTAGAACGTCAATTGTCCTAGTGAAACTTGAATTTGTTATTATTCTCTTTGTTTCAAACGCATATGAATCTTTAATAATGTTGCGCAGTGAAAAACCAGTGATACGGGAGGAGATTTTGTGTTAAAATTGGTATTCAGTCAACATAACCTCTTCGTAATTTGCAGTTCGTCGGTGACGGAGTTTTCAAGGCGGAATTAAATGAATTCCTGACCAGGGAGCTCGCCGAAGATGGATACTCCGGCGTGGAGGTCCGCGTTACCCCAACGCGGTCCGAAATCATCATCATGGCGACCAGAACACAGAGTGTTTTGGGCGAGAAAGGTCGCAGAATCCGCGAACTTACTTCTGTTGTGCAAAAACGGTTCAACATTCCCGAGCAGTCCGTAGAGTTGTATGCCGAGAAGGTCGCCACTCGTGGTCTTTGCGCCATCGCACAAGCCGAATCTCTAAGATATAAACTTATTGGAGGTTAGTGTAACAAGTTGTTATAGTAATGTTTAACGTTTCTCCATGTGCTTTTATAGAATACTAGCTGTTGCACGCGACCTGGTCCGCGTAACTTTATAAAAGAGCTTCTATAGGTGAAAGAATTTTTAAAATAAGTCCAGTAGTTTCGTAGCCTATTCGATGCAAACAAACAAATCTCTCCTCTTTATAATATTAGTATAGATTAGCATTTATCCGCGACTTCGTTTGCGTGGAATTTCTCATTCTGGTGTCCTATGCCCTTTTATGAAACTCGCAACCTGTGTGCAAAATTTCAATGATCGGTTTTGAAGTGTGTAAGGGAAGCCCTAGAGCCTATTTATCTATCTCATCCTAATCCTTAATCCTACTATGGTCTCACTGCGCTCGACTAGATACAGCCGCCATACTTGACAAGTGCGGCAACAAATACTACGCCAAAATCGGTGTACCCAATCTAGTCACACTGCAAACTGTATGTGATGTGAATGTGCCAAAAGATTTATTACATTTTAGGCATGATATAATACCAATTTTCATAGTGAAACTGTGTAAAAATATAATTAAACTGTCTAAAAAGTGAAGTTTTACACACACTACAATAGAAAGTTGCCGCATTCATGTAGCTATTGCCTTTAGGTAGGGACGTATCTAGTAGAGTGCAGTAAGACCAATCATTTATCTATGGGTAGCAGCACACTATAGAGAACATAAGAAAAAGAAACAATAATAGTTTATTTTGGAGAAGTTTTAATAAAAAGTTGTAGTTTAACAATAAAAACAAATGAAACTAATGGCAGATTTAACTTACTTACCATCTAAATCTATTGATATAATTCAAAGAAAAGTTACTTCAGAGTGTTTCAATATACTGTTTATATTGTTGTGATTGAATTTTAAGGATTTACAGTGACTTATGATTTCTACATTCTACATTATAATAAAAGAAGAAATAGATTTTCTTGTAGTATGTTTTTGCCTATTGTTGTATATCGAAAAGCCTATAGAAAAGTAAAAGTCTCGGCCGAAGTAGCCTTGTTGGTTTAAAAAAGCAACAAAATTATCTTCTTTCTTTATTACAAAAAACCTTCCACTTGTGCTTCGACCTCTTAAATTCACTTAACTTACTACTCAGCTGACAATTGTTTTATTTAGGGAACCTCTTTCATGAACTACAAGTAAAGTTTTCAATTGGCGCATAGATGTTCTTGTTCCTGTTTCAATTTAATTGAATTTACCCTTGAGTTGAATGCTACTTGAAGATGGTGAAACTCGATACGCTTTCTTAACCGACTTTAACCGCCACTTAAAGTCCCCCAGACTTTAAATGGCGGTTAGCCTACTTGACACAATACTCTGAGATGTGAAAGAGGCTCTAATTAATGCACTATTTTAATATGATATGATTGTGATTTCTTTTATTTATAACTAGCTGTTGCCCGCGACTTCGTCCACGTTAAAAAAGATAAAAAGTAGCCTATCACGTGTCCCGTACTTCTAAACGTTTATCTACCAAGTTTCATGAAAATCGGTTAATTCGTTTAAGAGTTATGGAGCCAACATACATACATACATACAGAAAAAAAATCTAAAAATGGTCAATTTAGTTTCAGTATCATGTATAGATAGAGCCTATATACACGATATTTCTGAAAACAAAGTAAATTACTCAATGAACGACCTCTACAGATTTATTACTAGTATGTAGTATAGTAGGAAGTGGTTGGTTTTAGGTTTGGCCGTCCGCCGTGCTTGCTACGGTGTGCTCAGATTCATAATGGAGTCTGGGGCTCGCGGTTGCGAGGTGGTTGTATCCGGAAAGCTGCGTGGCCAGCGTGCCAAGTCCATGAAGTTTGTGGACGGGCTGATGATCCACTCTGGTGATCCGTGCAATGACTACGTCAACACTGCCACTCGGCACGTGTTGCTCCGACAGGGTGTACTAGGCATTAAGGTGAGAGATCTCTTTTAAAGGTTTAGAATTATGAATAAAATTTACATATTTTAAGATGTGTAGATCCCGTTTAGGTTTTCAGTTTTTTTCATGCCATTTCAGATTGTGCACTTATTTTCGTGTGTTAAAGTAAAAAGTATTGATGTATTTCAAATTTTAGTTACTATAAATTGAATAATTGTTTGAACAGACAATGTTAATTCTACAATGGTCGCCTAATTACTATTGCCTAATATTTTTATTAGTACTATTACTTTTCAATATTAAGTGGATCCACAGAATCAGGGTTTGCGAGTCTCCAAATGGACACGTGATCTAATATTGTGTGGTAGATTATATTTCAGCCTCATTTCTAAACTTGAGAGTATTTCTTTGAATGCTCTTGTGTTAAATATTGGGCTGGACAAAATTATATTACTATATAATTCGCTCCTTAAAAACTAAAGGGCCACAAATCAAAATTACACTTTTTACAGGAGAGCTAATCGATATATTTTTCTTATTAGATACATGTCACATATATGCATATTATAGAATCGTTAGAAGTGTATTTTTAAGTAATTTTATAATAAACTTGAATACTAGAAGAGATATAAGCATATAAAGTTACTTGGATTTTTTTGTTTTATGGCCCTTTAGTTTTTAAGGAGCGAATTGTGAATTATATAGTGATCCCTCCATCGGGAACCGCTCTATCCATTGGTGAAAACAGCGTGTAAATCGGTGCAGTAGTTTTCATGAGTTTGTCGCGAACAAATAGAAAGCGACTTGACTCGTTAACTACATAATATATAAAAAGTGGTTTGTGATCTCCGAGATTCTTTTCAATGTTGAGATTGACAGACAGGTTGACGTAGCACCTGATGGTGGTTGATGGTATGTGGACACCGTCCACCGAAGGATAAGGGATTAAGAGAGGTAAGGGGTAATGGTGTCTGGCATCCCTTACTCTCTCACTGAAACATAAACAGCACGTGTGCTGTTGTTTCACGGTGGTCTTTTGTAAGGCTTTTGTGTCTTTATTTTCTCACAAACAGCATATACAGTCGACTCTCGTTAATTTGAAACTTGAGCGACTCTTAAAATATTACGAATTATTGAGTATTTGAATTATCAAATTGCTTCGAAATTAAATTAAATTCTTTTGCACCATCACTTTTCTCTTCATCTCCCTCTACTTTTTCGATTAACTTCTTCTTTTCAGCATTCTTCAAGCATTTATACTTTTCAGGACTCATAACTAACACAAACTTACAAAAACAAAGGCGCTTCGAAATACCAAGTGTGCATAAAAATGCATTGATTTAGTTCGAAATATAAAGAGAGATTTTCTAGGGAACTCGTGATAACTTTGAATTATAGAGAGGTTTGAATTAACGAGTCGACTGTACCACTTTTATTGTCAACACATTGCATAGTAAATTTTCAGTAAAAGCTTAATCGATTGTGCCCTTTAGGTGAAAATCATGCTTCCGTGGGATCAGCAGGGCAAGAACGGCCCCAAGAAGCCTCAGCCAGATCATATTCTGGTGACGGAGCCCAAGGACGAGCCCGTTCCTCTGGAGCCCACAAGCGATGTCCGCTCGTTGGCACCTGCACCACTCCCGCAGCCCGTGCCACCGGTCGCTGTGGCTTAGACGATAGGAAACAATAAAAAAAATGTATAAACATTTCTGATCGTTTCATTTTATAGGTTTAATCCACTTTGATAAAGGTTACAATAGATAAAGGGTGGCTTAACTGAAAGTGGCATAGCAAAATATCACCGCACTCACAGCTTAGGGTGATATTTCAAATTAGTTGCACAAACCTGTCCCAAAGGTAAACACGTGTTGCGATTTTAGACCGTTATTACTAAATGTTAAGGTTCAAATCAGTCTAGCTGAATCTAGCGTAGCCTTGGTCAAAGGTCCACCAACCAGAACGCCTTTCCCCCTATTCTGAGAGTTCAAGTGTCTATGATAACTTCGTAACCGAGACGTGCCTGTACATTTATTAAGGCGAGGGCAGTGGCGGCCTTAAGCATCTTAAGTAGAGAGCGCGTGATCACACTACGCTAAATTGATTTCTAAGTCGAAGACATAGAGTTGAAAATGGATAAGCTCTCAATTGAATCCAATCTGTTCTAACTGCGATCACACCTTTCGATTTCCTAAATTGGATACGTTCAAATTGTAAGGTGTGATAGCCCTTTTACCCATTGCGAGGCCCTTTGTCCTTCGTGAAATGTGATGCGAAAGTAGGTCTGGTTGTTTGGTTTAGGTATTTGTTATGTTTGTTATGTTGAAATAAATTCAAATTCAAATTCAAATTCAAATATTTTATTGCAAACCATAATGTATAAACGATGTTACAATATAAAAATTTAGACCAGTGTTATGGACCCTGTTGGGCATGCAACTTAGGGACTAGGAGAGAGGAAGCATATATATACATATAAATATTTATATAAATATAAAAGAATTTTATTTTATTTAAATTAAACATATTTACATTTATATTATTTATATTTAAATAATAATATTATCTAAAAAATATTCATTTACATTATAATAACATTTAGTATGTAGGATTTTTTTTAATTTTTTTATAAATATGATATCATTTTCTTCTTTTTTTAAGTTAACTGGCAATTTATTATATATCTTTATAGAAGAATTGAAGGTATAGGTAGAATTTAATTTTAATCGTGATGATGGTAATATTAGATTATTTTTATGTCGTAGGGTATATTTACAAGGCAAGTCTTCACGTTTTTTATAAAATTGTTTATATTTTCGTACAAATTTACACATTTCCAAAATATATAGGCTGGGCAGGGTTAATATTTTATATTCAAGAAAGTATGGTCTACAGCTATCAGTTTGATCTATATTTGCTATTATTCGGATTAACTTTTTTTGAAGGGTGAATAGAGAGGCTACATCTGTACTGTTACCCCACAGAATAACACCATAAGCTAGCCAGGCGTGTGCATATGCATAATATGTTGTTATTGCTGTTTTTATGTTCGTAGACTTTTTAATTTCGCGTAAGGCATATGAGAAGCTCGATAGTTTAGACTTCATTCTATGGACGTGTGTTTTCCAATTTAAATGGGTGTCTATATCTATACCAAGCAATCTAAATTCTTTCACAGTTTCTAAAGTTGTGCCATTGTAATCAAGTTTTAAATTTAATGCAATTTTTTGAGGAGGATGAAAAGTTATTAATTTAGTTTTAGAAAAGTTTATTTTTAAATTATGATCATTCAACCAGTAAAGATAAAGATAAGATAACCAGATAAAGAGATGATAAATTTTAAAATTGATGTTTGCGGCTTTTCCCAAGACTAAAATCTTTAATTAAAGCACAATTGCATAATGAATTTTTCAATTAAGTTTTGAAGGAATGAATTAGTTAACTACCTTTATTTTAATTTACCTAATTAATTTTAATGTTATATATTTTAATGTTAATTTTAATTAATTTTAATGTTATATAACCTGCATAAATAATTAGGCATCAAAAACAAAAGTTTTAAATAAAAAAAAAAATATAGTTGAAAAATCTATATTTTTTTCAAATTTGCTTGGATTGTTGCGCGTGGCCCCTGCAAGAGCGAGGCCCAGGGCGATTGCCCCGTTCGCCACCCCCTAAGGCCGCCACTGGGCCTCGCCCTCGCTAGGATTTTTTTAAAATTCAGCGCCTACAAAATTTTGAACTTTTGTAGACGCTTACACCATTGCTAAAATAAAAAACTTCATATAACCTTTTTTTCCTTACCATCCCTTCAAAGTCCAATAGGTCCTCACGACGCTCGAGCGACTCCACATTTAATATCGTGGGCTCCCCTAACATTGAATAAACTACGAGTATAACCCGTTCCATAGCATGCTAAGCGACTGTAAACTTATCTATACTAATATTATAAAGAGGAAGATTTGTTTATATATAATCTTATATATAATATATATAAGATTTGTTTGTTTGTTTGTATAGAATAGGCTCCGAAACTAGTGGACCGATTTGAAAAATTATTTTACCATTAGAAGCCGACATCCGTGATGAACATAGGCTATTTTTTACTGCGGGAAAATGCTTCATTCCTACGGGAAATCTAAAATAAAAGTAAATACTAGCGGCTTGGCCCGGAATACACTTGACAGCGCCACCTATCCAGAATCAGGTGAAGCGACTAACATGACAACTGCTTGTAGATGGAGTTTTATACTTTTCAACGCGGACGAAGTCGCGAGCATCAGCTAGTATAACATAATAATATGGTACATCATTACTGAATCCAAAATTATACTGTTTTCAAAATAAAACACTCATACTTTTATTATAATAACATTTATTTAAAAATAACTACATACACCCGAAACCAATTAGTGCATTATTCAGTGATCGACAAAAAATGCATTCACTATTTTATTTTATTTTATGTACTTAATTATTTTTATACATATTTGTATTATGTACTCTTTTTCTTCAGTTTGATACCATTTCAAAATACACATGGAATGATCGTTAGTTACTTGTATATTAAAGTATACCCTTACAGAAATGCATACTTAATCGGATATGTAAAGGGGACGTTCAAGTACGTAACGCAATTTTTACTCCCCCCCCCCCACCCTATGTAACGTTCCCCCCCCCCCTTCTATTCGTTACGTAACAACCAACTGACCATTTTTACCAACGAAAAGTGTTGCCAACTTGGGAGATCAAATCAAAATGAAGTAAAATACACTCAAGAGACTTCCTCCCGTCCCTGTAACGCATCGAGAGTTCGAGAGGTCCCTAGACGGTCAAAATTGCTTGACAAGCACGTAAAATTCGCGTGCTTGTCAAGCAATTTTGACCGTTTGGAACGGCGCTTCATGTGCTTGAAAGCATTTACGTGCTTGATGAAAAATCATATTTTTGCAATGCTTGATCGCAAAGATATTTGATTGGTCTCGCCGCGCTCGACTAGATACAGCCGCCGTACAACAAATACTACGCCGAATTCGGCGTGCCCTAGCTAGTCACACTGCAAACTGTCTGTGATATATGTACTTGCCGAATGTTTTATTAAATTTCGGGCATGATAAAATGCCAATTTGCTTAATGAAACTATGTAAAAATATAATTAAACTGTGTAAAAAGTGATAAATAGTGACGATGTTTTACACACACTACAATATAAAAAAATCCACATTCACGGAGCTATTGCTTTTAGGTAGGTGGCATTTATTTTTTCAGCTATGGAACGTTACATTATTGTGTTTTCTGTTTTAGCGCAAGTTTACACTGGATCACTCTGTAGCAACTGAGATTAAAATGAGTGCGGATGCTTGACAAGTATGCCAATGCCAAGCGTCGTCAAGCACGTAAATGCTTGCCAAGCAATTTTGACCGACTAGCGACTCCCTCCTTAACGTTTTACGAGACCGCCCCCCTTTCGCCCACCCAAATTGCGTTACGTAACACTTGAACGCCCCCCAAAGGCAAACTTTATATATAAATATTCCCCCATTCACACCCAAATTGTGACTATACACCGTATCGTATCTTAATAAGTCTTGTGACTCCTTGTTAGCTTAAAAATTACATTTGATCCGAGTTTTTAGTCAATAAATAAAACCTTACATTTAAAAATGAAAATAAAAGACCATTTAATACCGTAACTGTTGCAAATAATAATACATTTCAATAAATACAGAGGCGCCTCTAAAACGCCATATTTTTTTTGTATTTTATTTCTATACCTACATATTTATTTATTTATTGATGTCTATTGTCTATGTATATTTTTACTTATACAAAAACTAGCGACTCGCTTCCGGCTTCGCACCTACCTCGGCTTCCTCCGCTGTGTCCGTGTGTCTGTTCGCGATAAACTCAAAAACTACTGCACCGATTTTCATGCTGTTTTCACCAATGTATGGAGTGGTTTTCGAGGGAGGTTTTAGTGTATAATTCACAAATTTACGCGGGCGAAGTCGCGGGCATCAGCTAGTTATATATAAATACCATCCTCATTGTGGAATAGTTTTGCGATTATCGCCAACATACAGACAGACAAATGCGTTGGGGGACAAATATATCCAAATTTATTATTTTTTTTTTACTCAAGAAGACGTTTTTTTCAGTTTTGCCAACCCGTACCCAATTTTCCCCCATTTTTGTTATCAAATACCCCTAAAAACCCCTCAGTATTAGTCTCTATAGAAAATATTTTTAATTGTATTATACTTGGTGTAGTCTAGTTGCTAAAATCCTTGCATAATGGCCTTTTTTATAACAATTACTAGAACATTTTATTTTAGGTTCCTGTCACTCTCATACTAACTATAGCTACGTCTGTGTTTGTTGTTCATATTTCTGTTGGGTGATATTGTTAGCAAAATCTATTGTTAGCAGCTCTATTATTACCATTTTCTTCGGAGTTTCGGAGCCCCTAAAAAAACCCCCCAATAAAAATCCGCCCCTAAAATTCCCCTTTTTAACTCCGTGCCCCCTAAATTTAGGGGTAAAACCCCTAAATTGGCAACAGTGCCGGTTTTTTAATATAAGAATAAAAAAAACCCCCAATAAAAATCTGCCCCTAAAATTCCCCCCTTTTTAACTACGTGCCCCCTAAATTTAGGGGTAAAACCTCTAAATTGGCAACAGTGCCGGTTTTTTAATATAAGAAAGACATGATAGGTCTTTATTTGCAATTTGCAATTCCAAATTAGTTCTTCGATTGGCTCATAGATGGCGTTAGTGGTACGGTTGACAACAATGGTTATCTATTGTCGATACTTAGAAAATCCTTTTTTTCTGACTACAAGTCTGAACTTTAGACAGTTTTTCTTTTTTTTTTTTTTTAAATTCCAATTGCGTGCGAAGACGTGAGCCGGTCGCTAGTATATCATGAGACGGTTAGAGGCTTTTTTTTTTTTTTTTTTTTTTTTAGTGCATTCGCTAACAAACATTAAACGCTAAAACACTGTTACCTAACTGAAAAGGTTTAAAATTAAACTGAGCAATACATTTTTCTTTCTTTCGCACACTTTTGTACTGCATCAACTTATTTTAAATTACATATTATACTTATTGACGGTCGTTTTATCTTTTAAGGGTGTGTTTGTGTGTGTGTGTGTGTGTGTGTGTGTGTAAAATGCATTAATAAACCGTATATATAAATAATTAATAATTTGTTACAAAACACAATTGTTTTTTTTTTTTTTTAATTTATTTTTTTAGTTTGTTTGTATACAATATAATAAATAAGGTTGACACAGTCCGGTGGAGTTTTGGGACGACCAAAGTGTTCTTTATCTGAAAATTTTATTTCCATTGTATATATAAGTAATATAAAAAATTAATAAAAAATAAATAAAGTGACTCATTTCGAACTATAACCGTGTATGAAACGCTCACGGAGAAAATTCAAAGTATATATTTTAAAAAATTTTAGAATTTTTAGAAGCAAAAAAATTGCACCAATAAAATTTTGAGAAGCAAAAATATATATTTTTGCTTCAATTCGCAATAAATTCGCAACCTCGGTAAAAAAAAAAAAATACAATAAAAAATAGTTTTTTTTTTTTTAAGCAATTTGGATAGAAAAAAAATAAACTTCAAATGTCTCTCAACGTGGAACTTTATCGAACATTTAAAAGTGACTTCATTATGTCAATTGCGAGTCTTTTGACCGAAGTGGATTCTGATGAGGAATATGTGGGAACTCACTGCTGCACGTGCTCCATGGGCGGGGCCATCCTGGAGACGAGCTGGATGGAGGAGTGCATGAGGGTCCTGAGGGGCTGAGGCAGCGAGGGCCTCGCGGCGGCCGCCTCCGTCGCGACCCTCAACTCCCGGAAGGTGTTCCTCGTGTACGGGTTGCGGCGCGACGCGTACCGCCACGTCACGAAGTAGTAGTACAGGAACGGCGTCAGCAGACCGCAGTAGCCCCTGACCAACGCACACAATACTGTATCCACTGTCTCTTGATAATAGATATCACTTTTGATTGCTTGTTTATTGTTAAAGAGAATAGCCCTCGACAACGCATTCAATACTGTATCCACTGTCTCTAGATAATAGAGATCACTTTTGATTGCTTGTTTATTGTTAAAGAGAATAGCCCTCGACAACGCATTCAATACTGTATCCACTGTCTCTAGATAATAGATATCACTTTTGATTGCTTGTTTATTGTTAAAGAGAATAGCCCTCGACAACGCATTCAATACTGTATCCACTGTCTCTAGATAATAGAGATCACTTTTGATTGCTTGTTTATTGTTAAAGAGAATAGCCCTCGACAACGCATTCAATACTGTATCCACTGTCTCTTGATAATAGATATCACTTTTGATTGCTTGTTTATTGTTAAGTAGAAACACCTATTGAACCTTGCATTCACACACGCATACATCTCTTGAATTCGTTCACGCACACATCCGATAATTAGCTAAACTTTTACTATGCATGTCAAATGAGAATAGGAGTGGAAATTCCCATTTGACACCGCATTTCTCATGAACTTCATTACTGATGTGTACGGAGTGCAAGAAAAGACAATCCAAGAATTAATTATTACTTTGTACTTGTGATTTATTTATTCGGCTAGTTTATTATAAAATCGTATACTATTGACCCATAAAAGAATTACTTATCTCTTAGCAAACTTAAGGGCTTTGCTACATAGAACCAAAGCCGAAATTATCTTATAAATACGATTTAAATCGTACTGTAATTTACACTTATAGTTTAATTACTCAATAGTTATTATATATACTAGCTGGTGCCCGCGACTTCGTCCGCGTTGAACGGTGAAAGCGTAATAAACAAACAAACAAACCAACTCACATTCACATTTGTAATATTAGTAAGGATATATATATATTTATATATACTTATATAATTTTATTAGATAAAAAATATTTAAATTTTTGTAATTCGGATTTTTTTGACGACATTACTATGATGACTCCGATCATGTGAAGTTTGCAGCAAGTGCGATCCTATTCTCATTTGAAACGCATAGTACACGCTGGGACTTTATTATTTATTATTTACTAGCTGTTGCGCGCGACTTCGCACGCTAGCCTATTTTACTCATTGATAATATAGAAAATTGCGAACATAGAAAAATAAAATAAGTTTGACTCACATCAAAGCCATGATTGCCACAAGGGGGAACAGGGCAATCTCCGCAAGAGCCGCAGCCCGGAGGATGTTCCTCGACTGGAACTCCACCAGCGAGATGAGCAGCCGAGCCATCCACATCGAGTTCTGACCGAGGGTCTGCGGCACAATGACACAATTAATCCTTATAATCCGCTATTTGACTAATAATTTTAGAAAATCGTTTTAAATTCTATACAATAACCACAAGTATATTTTCAATATTGTCAATTAATCCGGCTTCGGCTTCCGCCATAAATAGGCCTTCGGTCGGACACTACTGGTGTATAGTTCGTGTAGCGAATAAAGACTTCTCGGAAAATGTGAAAAAGAACTCTATTTTTATGTGTTTGAGGGGGGCAGAGGAGCGTGAACGGCTGAGTCTACCAATGACGTGTGCCGACACGTCATTGGTAGACTCAGTCGCTACACCTACACACGAAATGTGAAAAAGAACTCTATTTTTATGTGTTTGAGGGGGCAGAGGAGCGTGAACGGCTGAGTCTACCAATGACGTGTGCCGACACGTCATTGGTAGACTCAGTCGCTACACCTACACACCTCCCGCACTTCGTTCGCGCGTCTCGAGTCTCTTATGTACTGGTGCGTACAGATTGTTTTATATCGTATTAGTAAATACGTCATGGTGAATAAATGTCTAAAAAATGCCGTTGTCCTTCGACATCGCACGATGATTTTATGGAAGGAATATCAACACTGCCTGTAACGTTAAGTTAGTGAGGTGAGAAATTACGAAATAAGAAAAAATAATTTCATTTTCGCCGATTCCCCAGCAAGTGTCGCCTTCAAACCTTAATATAATAATTCACCTATACTGATATATTATTATTATACTCACGTCAAGAATTGTCAGAGAGTAGGAGGCGGCGTGTAGCAGCGCGAACAAGAATATCGGTGTTAAAATCACTGTATAGTAACAGTTAAGGCAATTTTACACGGAGATACGGTGGCAATCGTTTATAGCAACCGTCAAGGTACCGTCGTAATAAACGGATAGTCGTTATAAGCAATATTAAATAATAATATGACACACATTTCGCACAGCACTATCTAGTTCTACACAGCACCATCTAGTTCCACACAGCACCATCTAGTTCCACACAGCTCCATTTAATTCCACACTAAGCAACAGATGCTTGTATTATGAATACCATAGACAGTTTATATACTATATTGATCACTCTTTTTTTTTAAACAGGGAAAATACCCAATTATTAGCACTTTAAGAAATACGACCATTTATTGACCTTTGAACCTATTGTTGAACACAAATAAAATTTGAATTTGACAATGTTTAAATCATTTGACTATTTTTAGCGTTAACAATTCTCATAAAACTAAGATTTATTTATTTTTTGTGGGAACACAGTTTATGGAATAATAGTTTTCTTATTTTTTTGTGAAAAGTTTACGGTGCCAATAAATATTGAATTGCAACAATTGCCAACATTATGTCATTTTACCCTACATACATACAATATTATAAATACACAACGTCCATGACTTAGCGGGATTCGAACCCGCAAATGTTTGGTTAACAGCTAGGGTTACTAGCCACTAGACCAAATATGTCGTCATACATACATACATACATACATACATACATACATACTTTAGACAAAACATTGTCCTGTTAGAGCGACCACAGCCGGCCATGAGCCATGCTCTTTCCTACGGCCGAGACGATGACCTCCAATGAATGGTTCTATTTTCGTTTTTTTAAAAGGATACACAAGTTCGGTGGCACGTTCATGAATATAAGCGAGTAGAAGAGATAGTGAGCGCTGTCTTCCAGTATGAAGCGAGCGAGGAACTCTCTCGAGAGTGATATCTCTCTAGGTGGAATCCGCTGATGCAGTCTAAGGGCCGATGTGGCAGCGTTCGCCAACAGAGCCTTGTAGAACGCCGATATTGGACTGTGGAGATTGAGAAATGCGTATTCAGAAGACCATATAGAACCATATAGTATTCAAGTTCTCATCTCGGTGAAACATCACTGATTAAATCCTTCCATATTATAAAACAAAGGTAATAAGTCACATAATTCCTCTTATAATACTAATATTATAAAGAGGAAAGATTTGATTGTTTGTATAGAATAGGCTCCAAAACTACTGGACCGATTTGAAAAATTCTTTTACCATTAGAAGCCCACATTATCTGTGATGCAACATAGAATACTTTTTACCGCGGGAAAATGCTTCATTCCTACGGGAAATCTAAAATAAAAGTAATTACTAGCGGCTTGGCCCGGGAGATAGCGCCATCTATACAAAAACAAATGAAGCGACTAACATGACAACTGCTTGATGATATTTTTAGATGGCGTTTTATACTTTTCAACGCGGACGAAGTCGCGAACGCCAGCTAGTAAAGAATAAATCGAGGTTAAAGTTTTACTTTTAATTTTTGAGATAACCACTGTCACCACGGTACTGATTTTTGTACTAAATTATGATGAAAAGTTGTGTAAACAACCCAAAATATTTATGGTATGATGGCAATTAAACACTTGTATTAATTAATTTAAAAAAAAAGTCAACATAGCTCCCTCTTCCATTGACAAAAGTAAACTTTATTGCACTCTTTGCTTTTTAAAATTAACTGTGTACATAACGAACACCTTTTTCGACTTTTTATTGTCCAAAAGTGTCTTAATCTTAATTAAGGTCTATAATCATTCATAAGGACATATTACCTTCATTAAACCCAAAAAAAAAAAGACGAAAAAACCCAAAAATGCGACATAACGCCTTCATCCACTCACATGTTCAATTGAACCTTTACATGAAAAAATAAAAACTACTTAGAAATAACCAATTACATGCTTTTACAAGGTCAAGTGGAAGTATATATACATATTGACAATTGACCCAAGTTAGCTGTCAATGTCTTCACTATTTAAACAGGCCAGTTTAAATTTATATTGGCCTTGCCTTGCCAGACATATTTTTCA
The DNA here is from genome assembly GCA_918317495.1 of Synanthedon vespiformis. Classification (NCBI taxonomy): domain Eukaryota; kingdom Metazoa; phylum Arthropoda; class Insecta; order Lepidoptera; family Sesiidae; genus Synanthedon; species Synanthedon vespiformis. The sequence continues at coordinate 562,200 of OU906966.1, forward strand.
TTAATTTGGATAATATTTTTAGTCAATATATCTATGCTTCTATGCTAATATTATAAAGAGGAAAGATTTCATTGTTTGTTTGTTTGTATTGAATAAGCTCCGAAACTACCTGGACCAATTTGAAAAATTCTTTTACTATTAAATATTAAAAGTAAAAAAAAAAAATTACTTACTTATTAAACAGTGGCAGCACATATCCAATAGTACATAGTACAGTCAAGAGTCTTATAGCCCAGAGTGCCACGTCTATCTTATTGGCTGTGATGTGGGCCTTCAATGCGGGGATGCCTTTGGGCGGACCCGAGTCTCCGGACTGATGATCTTGAGGTTCTGTCATTTTCTGTAAAAGCAATAGATGAAAAAATATGAAGTGTATGAAAAATTAGAGTAGCTAATACCAAGGCTTTTATCATATCGCACCTTCGGAAAGACAAGGGCATAACTGCACTTTTTGTCATTTTACAGGAGAGCCATTTAAAGTTAATTTTTTTGCATTCAATATCGTATTCTTCTGCTTATATTGCTTTTAAACAATTCTTCATCAAATAAGCCCTATAGTCTTGTAATTTTTTTTTTAATTTAATAATAATGTAGTGATAGGGCACACTGCATTTTGGCAGCCCGTCTGGCGGCAGTAACCACCCCCTTACAGAATACCACCTTGAAATAACAACATTATGTGCTGTTGTGTTTCGGTGAGTCATCCCTTACCCCATCCCTCCCTTATCCCTTATCCTTAATGCTTCCATGGTCGGCAGCACACTTGTAGCACTTATGGCGTTGCTTGTGTTATAGGCGACGGTGGCCACCTACCATCAAGTGGACCGTAAGCCTGTCTGTCGACCTTAACATAAAAAATAAAGTTTAATAATGTTTTTAAGACATTTCTGCATATATTATAAGTTTAACTCATTTAAAATTTTTTTGTAAGTTAGGTCTTTGTCTTACCTAAGGTGCGATATTACTCCAATTTTATATTTCCAAACGACTTCGTTCGCATTGAAAAGGAAAAAAAATTGCCTATCCTGTGTCCCGTATGCCTAAATTAATATTTATCTATCAAGTTTTAATGAAAATCAGTTAATTCGTTAAGTTAAATGGAGGAACATACATACATACATACAATACCCACACTTACAGATTTATTATTAGTATTGATTATTCAAAGAAAATATGCAACTAAGGTTATAACTAAAAACAATGTTGACAATATTATATTCCATGTTGGATTGTGGTATTAATTTCATAATTACCTACTAACTACTGTAACCTTTGACATCAAACAACTATTAACATGTTTAACCAACCTCCACACAAATAACTATTGTTTGAAAAACACATGAAAATGAACATTATAGCAGTCAAATCTATAACTAGCTGGTGCCCGCGACTTTGCCCACGTAACTTTGTAAATTATATATACTAAAACCTTCCTCGAGAACTGCTCTATCCATTGGTGTAAACAGCGTGAAAATCGGTGCAGTAGTTTTTGAGTTTTTTGAGAAGAGACAGACGCGGCGGAAGACTTTGTTTTATAATATATGTAGTGATTAACAACGGCCGCTGTACTTGAAAAATGCGGCAACAAATAATACGCCGAATTCGGCGTACCCGAGCTAGTCACACTGCAAACTGTCTGTGGTGTGTACGTGCCAAATGCTTTATCAAATTTTGGGCATGATAAATGCCAATTTGCTTAGTGAAACTGTGCAAAAATATAATGAAACTGTGTAAAAAGTGATAAATAGTGACTATGTTTTACACACACTACAATAAAAAGTTGCTGCATTTACGGAGCTATTGCTTTTAGGTAGGGCCGTATCTAGTAGAGTGCAGTGACCAATCATTTATCTAGGCATAGGCTATATTTTATAATGTTACGCAGACGAAGTCGCGTGCAACAGCTACTAATATTACATGAAAAGAAACCATTGTTTCATACTAGTACTTTTTCCTACATCCCAATTCTTCTATTATCTCTACAATGATGATGTTTTAAATCATCTTTCTGATGTCTTATCTGATCTGACACATCAGAAAGTTTAATCATATTGCCAATAATTATTTTATTACAAGAACGTTGAGTAAGCTACGATAAAATTGGTTTTTATGTAGGTTAGTTTAAGCAAAAAGTGATGAAATCAAACTTTTTAAATTGTAATAACAGTTTAAAATGAAACTTCCAATTATTGTCTCGAAGACATAAAAAAATAGAAAGTGGTCAAATACGCGTAAAGCGCAAAAAACTATTAAGTTTAGTAGGCCATGTGTAAGTACAGTTAAATTTAAGGAAACTCGTCAAATACGTAGTTATTTTTCTTGAGTAACATCTACAATCCAGTTTATTAACATACAACAATGTTCAAGGACTTCTTGAAGTAACTAGTAGGAAAACTTGTTTCATTGAACAATTAACAAAATTTAATACAATCGTTCGTAGATGTTACCGCTTTTGTAAAAATTAATTCTGTAATAATGACAAGTCTACAAGTACTTACAATTGTCTGTTATTAAAAAATGTATGTAGAAACAAATAAAACTTTCTTCTATTTATATAGTTAGATAAAGAAATGCACTATCATTTCACTTCACTGTTCCATAAATTCAATTCAACATGAAATGAAACGAACGAAACACACAGACACGCAACGCAAAGCGGTCGGTATGACGTGACGTGTGCTTTTGGTTTGCTTTGAGTGATTGTGATTGACAGTGATTGACTGATTATACAGAGTATGTACAGAGTAGTAAACAGACACCACAGTCCAAAAAATATAAGTTATTCTGTAGGACTGCGGGTCTAGTACGAGTTTACAATGCCCGCACCAAAATTAATAATTAATTGTTATAAATATTAATGAGGCCCACTTTTGTTTTCATAAATATGTAACCCCTCCAACACACTACTCGCAAAGTTCCTCGACGAAGTATTCGGGAAAGATGACCGAAGTATGAAGTATGACGTTAAACACTCGTTAGTAAGGAAAGGTGCCCGTCCACCCACATTACACTCACGTATTTGCCTCGCCAATTAATTGTTAAAGTTTTACCTTATTATTGACACGGCCTCCACACTCTCGCGAAGTTGGGCGAGGCGAGGCGAATAAGAGAGTGTGGGCGGTCACCTCGCCCTACTTCATCCAATCCATTTAGCATCGTGGGCTCCCTAACCATTATAAGTTACTCTATGCACGCGGCTTTGAGTCCTTTTACTCGGTCGCAAAAACCGACAACAAATGGAAATAGCACGAGGCGAAGTAAAGTTGGACGAAGTAGGGCGAGGTGACCGTCCACACTCTCTTATTCGCATCGCCTCGCCCAACTTCGCTAGAGTGTGGAGGCCGTGTACAACTTCGAAATTTCAGTGATGCAATATATTCACATCTCATAGACAAGAAGTTTTCCTTTTCTATAAACTTTTTTAAAGACCAAACTTTAAAAACTTTTTTAAATTAATTCTAGTTAATTGACTAACAACTCCATGACCTTACTCACGAATTCAAATTATTTTTAAATAACTATACGAATTATGTGAATCTATGGGTAGGGTATACTATGTATCTATTATCTATCCATGAACATGTGAATTGATATGAATCATATTCTAGAACTGTCAGCGTACTCTAGTTATTCTGTGTCTATAACCGTCAAAAGTCAAAACCAGTCAAAAACAAACTTTATTTTATTTTGTGGTTAGGTCACGGAAGTAGGTAGAGGTAGAATATTTTTTTAATATTTATTTCATAATTACTTATTATTATTACCTCTACTTATACTAGATGTGTGAAGAAATAATCTTATTAGGCCAAAATGCGTTACATTAAAGAGTTAATTAAGCGGAATGTTTCGTTTTGCGCATTTCATTGTAGAAAATATAGTTTAATCGCTACACTACTCAAGAAAACGAATGTTGGAGAAGCGACCGAAATTAAAGTAAGTTACCCGAGAGGGTAAACGGAATAATAGATAAAAGTACGTAGGTAATTTAATTAATTCTTATAATAACTTACAGGGTTGGGTTAGGAGTCTTCGTGTGCAAAAAGACCTCATATTCGCCGACATTAACGATGGATCGTGTGCGCAGAAACTGCAAGTAGTTATACCAAAAGATTTAAAGAAAAAGGGACTGACATATGGTAGTTCAGTGTGTGTTACTGGCAAATTAAGCAAAAGTCCAAAAGGCCAAATAGAATTTGTTGCCGACTCTCTTAGAGTGCTAGGTGAGTGCGTAGTTTTAGATGGATACCCTTTCAACCCGAGGACTTATCATCCTCCGGAGTACGTCAGACAGTATCTCCATTTGCGTTCAAGAACGAACCGCACGTCTGCAATATTGAGGGTGAGAAGCTCTTTGACGAAACATATACATGATTATTTCTCCTCTAAAAGATTTACCCAAATAAATACACCAATATTGACAACCAACGACTGCGAAGGTGCAGGAGAAGTGTTCAAAATACAACCGGACAACGATGAGACAGTAAAAGCTATGATGCAGGAAGGTAAAGATAGAGATTCAGTATATTTCGGTACAAAAACATATTTGACGGTTTCCGGTCAACTGCATTTGGAGACTATGTGTAGAGGCTTAGGCAACGTTTATACCTTAGGTCCAACTTTTAGAGCTGAAAATTCAAGATCAAGATTGCACTTGTCCGAGTTCTATATGCTCGAAGCGGAGCTAGCCTTCTGTGATAGTTTAACTGCATTACAAGGGGAAATAGAAAATTTAATTAAATATTTGCACATTGAAACGAGGGCTTCGAACGAGGAAGATCTATATACGATAGATAAAGAGCGTTCAAAACTTCCATCGTGGATAGATAAAGAGTTTGTCACATTAACGTATGAAGAAGCCAAAAATATTCTAGAAAAGAAAGGCGAGGACATTAACAAGCAAGAAGAATTGTCTTTGGTAGAACATTGCAATGGGACTCCGGTGTTTGTCGTGAGGTGGCCTAAAAGTATGAAGTCGTTCTACATGAGGGAATGCGATGATGACAGTAGTAAGGTAAATCTATATATATACTATAACTAATATTATAAAGAGGAAAGATTTGTTTGTTTGTTTGAATTGAATAGGCTCCGAAACGACAACCAATTTGAAAAATTCTTTCACCGTTGGAAAGCTAATATTATCAGCGAGTAAAATAAGCTATCTATATCTATACTAATATTATAAAGAGGAAAGATTTGATTGTTTGTTTGTTTGTTTGTTTGTTTGTATAGAATAGGCTCCGAAAGTACTGGACCGATTTGAGAAATTCTTTTACCATTAGAAGCTGACATTACCGCGGAAAAATACTTCATTCATACGGGAAATCTAAAATAAAAGTAAATACAAGCGGCTTGGCCCGGGAGATAGCGCCATCTATCCAAAATACGGTAGATGGCGTTTTATACTTTTCTACGCGGACTAAGTCGCGAGCACCAGCTAGTATATTGATAAAGAATTGACTGGATGTATCTGGATCTATACACAGCAGAAATTGGATATAACAACCCCTAATAACAAATTATAATATTGCTTATATATAAGGACTATAATGCTCTTACACACTTCACATGTTCAAAAAATGATTTTTTTTTATTTTTCCAGGTTGATGCGTTAGATCTGCTCACACCGATTACCGGAGAAGTTGTTGGCGGTAGTCTGAGGGAAGATAATTATGAAAAATTAAAAGCGAAATTGCCCACGGACAAGTTGAACTGGTATTTGGAACTGAGAAAATTTGGCAATATACCCACGGGCGGGTTCGGACTCGGCTTGGAGAGATTAATGCAAGTCGTATGCGGCGTTGACAACATTAAGGACACACTGCCATTTCCAAGATGGCCGCACAATTGTGACATGTAATGTGTAATAGACGGGGAGGTAGTTCACAAATTTGTTGTTTTTCAAATACTAGACTGGGTGACCGAGCGAATCTCGGGTCAATGAAAGTTTTAAAGTTTCTTACACGTAAGAAAGAAAGTCTACGAATCTGTATAGGAAAGAAATTCAAGAATTAATAATACAAAATATTATAAAACGGTATTTACTTTTGTAACCGTTGCAAAAAAAAACCGTTAAAAAAAAAAACTACCAAAAAAGAATTTTTTCGAAAATAAAATCCTGACAGATCGATTTCTAGACCTAAAAAACTCCTAACCCTACATTTTAGGCAAAATCGTTAGAGCCGTTTGCGAGATAGTCGTGGCATACAAAAATAAAATATGATAAAAAAAATTTCAGTAGTTACAATTTTCATTATCAGTGTCTTCATCTAATACTGGTAATCATTCCAAATTACTTCCAGTAGTTGCTTGCAGATTTTTATACAGGAGAATTGTTGCAAATTGCTGATTTCTGTTCTATCCCCACACAGGTATAGGAAAATGAAGAAAGTTTTGTTACAGATTATGGCAAAGTTTTCGAAAAATTTCAAAAAGACTGAGCCAACTTTGTTGCTTCCTCTCTAGCCATTCATTTAATTCCACGTGAAATGAAATTAGTGCTACACTGCAACTCGATCGTTTCCAGTTGCAGTTCAGGTCGGACTTTCTCTGAGTCGACGTTTAAAGTCTGGATTCAGACTCTTATCGAAATTTTATTAAAATTTTTTTTTTTTTTTTTTTAATCTTTCTTTATATTGCAATCTATCATTAAAGACATTCAGCAATTGGTGCGAAAGTACGTTATGACTTGTACGGAGTTCGTCTATACACTAATCCGCATAAAATTATATAATAAGGTCTTGGGGAATTTTTCTTTTCAGCCTTCTGTCGTCTGTCTGTGGATCCATCAGTTTAACTGCCAGGGCGTTTGGGTGCTTTGCAATTCGCTGCTTATAAGCAAGAGCTCTTTTCTGTATTTCTTCTTTAACAGTTTGGATGTTAAGATCGTGGTGAAGTCTGTCATTTGTGACGTACCAAGGGGCGTCTGTTATTATTCTCAATAACTTGGACTAAAACCTTTGCAGTATCTCAATATTTGACTTGGAGGCTGTTCCCCACAGTTGCAAGCCGTAAGTCCAAATGGGCTTGATTATGCACTTATTAAAATTTGACTGAATTCTTGCAGGAGAATTGTTGCAAATTGCTGATTTCTGTTCTATCCCGGACATTTCGATTAAATTGTCCATCGATCAATCTGTTGGGACATCCCGTACTATCCCCATGCGAGTCACGTTGAAAGTGGGAATAAAAGATTTGTAATTGCTACTGGCATGAACAGGATTGTTTACGAATTGGTTGGCGTCATTAGGATTAACAAACTCGACACAAATCCTGTTCCTACCAATATTCTTTATACCATGTTTAGCAATTTTACCGACATTAGATTTTAGAAGCAGTTGAACGAAGTGCAGAGGTTTGATGGAGTAGCCCGCTTTGGAGTGTTTCGATGCGCTGTATTGTATTTATTGTACACTGTCGGTGTATTTGCTAGGTTCGCCTAAACTAGGGTTCATGTATCTTGCCTAGAGTCTGATGGGGGATGCGATTTTTTGGCCGATTCATTAGAGATGTTAGAGTCGGAAGGACGCTTGCGTTTTTCCTGACCGGACTGCCCCAAGTCGGACGGAAGCTCCATGGCTAGATCGTCGTGGCATACAAAAATAAAATATGATAAAAAAAATTTCAGTAGTTACAATTTTCATTATCAGTGTCTTCATCCAATACTGGTAATCATTCCAAATTACTTCCAGTAGTTGCTGGCAAATTTTTATACAGGAGAATTGTTGCAAATTGCTGAATTCTGATTTCTGCAAAGTTTTTGAAAAATTTCAAAAAGTCTGAGCCAACTTTGTTGCTTCCTCTCTAGCCATTCATTTCATTCCACGTGAATTGAAATTAGTGCTACACTGCAACTCGATCGTTTCCAGTTGCAGTTCAGGTCGGACTTTCTCTGAGTCGACGCTTAAAGTCTGGATTCAGACCCTTATCGAAATTTTATTAAAATTTGACTGAATTCTTGCAGTTTCTATTCAGATATTGGTGACAATGTTGTTAATCGTGGTAAATGGGTTACCTCGCCTTTCTCCGTTGACTTATAAAAAAGAACAAGTTGCATTTTAAACGACCCCAGATTTTTAACCCAAGGTCTTGTCCAAAAATTGGTTCTTTCCTTGTAATTTTTTATTTAATTTATTGTAATGCTCTAGTAAATCTGTGAAAAATGCAAAATCAGTGAGCCAATATTTACAGGCTTTTGAGTATTTTGAATTCGTCCCATTTTTCAATATTTTTTAAAAAGTTAAAAAAGAATTATTTCTTTTTTCAAATCCCAAATCCGTCCAAATGCATTACCACAACTTAGCCATCTTACTTTCGTGTGGTAATTTGCGTTGACTTCTTTCAAAAACTCTTTGAATTGTCGGTGTACTAACCCTTGCGCTCGAATGATGTTGATCAGTTTGACAACCACATTTAGCACATGTTTAATGTCTACTGCAGCTTTACACAGCACATTTTGGTGAATAATGCAGTGTAAAAATACAACATCAAAATGGGGGTTCTGTTTCTTAAACATACCTGAAGTCACCTCATCTGTAGTCACATTGCATAGTTTTGATAAAGGTGCATTTATTTTTCTGAGTTTTCTGAGGGACTACTCGTTATAAATTATTTGACCAGTGGTTTTTGCCTTCAATGATTGCATCCAATGCAGGCCAGCTCTTCAGTGATATTAAATTCGTCATCAATTCCCCTGATGAAGATCATAATCAATAACTGAGCAGTGTCGTTTTAATCTGTACTTTCGTCCATCGTTGCAGAAAAATGTGTAAATGTGGAAACCTTAACCTTGTGTGTGTAACACGCTTCATAAGTTGAGACAAGTTCGAAGAAATTGAATCAACTCGCAAAGTCTTTCGTGATAAACTGACCATTTCGAAGTCATTAATTTTTTCAGGGCATAAAATGTTACACTCATCATACAATCTTTGACAAACGCTCCTCCTGAATGGGGTTGTTATTTTTAGCTATTTTATAAGCAACAACGTATCCAGCTTGTCGCGCTTTGGGAATTTTCCCACGGCGACACTGATTAGAATACGATCGTAAAACTATAATGTTGTGTTGGGCGCCAGTGCAGTGGCGGACTAAGCCTGTCGGAGGCCCGGGGCGGCAACACTAAATGAGGCCCCGGTTTGCTCAGATTTTTTTGTATTTTTAGTGTACATTAGAGTAATTGTCTGTTGGCCCTATTGTCTGTAAACTACTCGAGCTTGACTCAATCTATTAGGATTCCGCTTGAGGGCTTACTTTATGTTTTCTCGGTCGAGAAATCCGAAAGTCGTGATAGATGGGTCAACTTAGGTTTTTTTTTTGGCTTTTCTCCACTCTTTCGAATGGCGCAAACCTCATTTTGAAATTCGCAATAGTTTTCGAGATATTAGTGCCGAGATATAGATTTTTAGTGCAATTTTTCCCAATTTTGGACCACTTTGGTCCAAAAGATGGACCCCCCCCCCCCTTGTGCGCCAGTGTAGCCTACCAGGAAATAAATAATAATAACTATTGTTATTATTATTTATTTTATTATTATTATAATATCATTTATTTGCCTAAAACATGGTACTAAAGGTGTTACATACAGAGAGTAAAGGAACATCATATTTCGCCTTCCTTACATAGGCATGCAAAATATTAACAATGCGATTATATTGAAGTAAGAGCAAGATGTCAATAAATTATTTGTTACTCATAATAAAATTCGATTAAATTACTCAAAGATTACATGTCACATAAAAACAAGAAAACAAAAACAGAAATGCTCAGATATTGTCACCTAAACTGGTGAAATTCGTCTACAATATAATTTTTTTTTCCTTAAGCCATAATGTTAGATGTCTTAAATTATTTCAAAGGCAGAAGTTTAATATCATTGGGTATTTTATTATATATTTTTACACTCATAAATGTGTGCAGCTTTTTCTGCATTTTGTCAAACGAGGCACATCTTCTAACACCAATTTGTAAGGATTTCTTTGAGAACGTAAGTTGAAATCTGTCGATTTTGTTTTTAAATGAAACAAGCGTGATCGGTAATTAAAATATATTTTAAAGCGTTCGGTGGTAGGCAACACAAATTACGTGTAGGTCGTGTGTGATCGGCCTATCTGTCTCCTCACGCAGCGTGCAGTAGCCCTACCATGAGTTTATGACGACCGAAATCGCTAGCGAGAGATGAGCGAGAACGTAAAATATTTGTATGATAAATTGTACAGCGCCTCTAGCGGTCACTCAAAGGACTAAAATCAGTAACATGAGTTGCATAAGTGAAAAACCTATCGAATGTAGTCGCTAGCGACCATTGGCGACTAACGTTTAACTTGATATTTCTATACAAAATCGGTACCATGAGTTACAAATTTGACTGATGCTCTCGAGAAATACCGTAACGTTAGTAGTTAAATCATTCACTAGCACATTGAAGGGTGAAAGGTTCGTTATCGACAGAAGTAAACTAACGTAAGATTTCGATAGCAACTCATGGTAGTGCTACAGGTGTCTCCTCCCCTGTGTGATCCAGCCGACGAAGGTGGTAGATGCGTCGTAATGGGCTAATAAAAGCGTAATTTTTATTAGCCTATTCTGGTAGGGCTGTCACACGCAGAATAATTTTTTTTTTGGTAATATTTTTCCTTCGTTTCACGGCGTGATAAATTCTTAGCCTTATATACAGCTTTTTTAAATAATTAATTGGAATGCAATCACATGGCATTTGAAATGGACAGTGTTCTATTAATTTTATAGAACACCATGACCAATATTTGTATTTTTGTTTGTTCGGTATTAAAATATTGACAGATTTTTTTTTCTAATGTGCCAATAAATTCTACAAAGTTATCAGGAGGTATTAATAGAAATACTGACTGTACATTGCAGTCATTGAAATCTTTGAATCTTGAAGGGACATAATAATGAATCATTGCTCATATTTATTGGTTGTTCAGATCTCTTTTATATATAATCGCATTTTTTCACATTTGTGTTTTTGCATACATTTTTTGAATTATCCTCATACGTAAACTAAAGCATTTTTTACAGGCAATTCAAATTGGTAATCACTTGTTCCAACTTCAATCTCCAATCTCCATTTTCGTAACTTCTGAATGTGTTATTTGAGAATTCTCATGAAATGGTTGATAATCTTGTTGTTCATGAGTAAGCTATCGAAATCTTCCTGGCATTTCGTACCATGTGCTGTCTTCAAAGTACTGCATACAAACATTTTTTTGAATGCATTAGCAAGTTGACGACAAGTCGGTTCTTAGCAACTTTCACCCGCATGTCTCACTTTGCCAAAAAAATTCTCTAAGGCGTCTTGATTTATACGTCTAGTTTGTATAAATTTTATTCTATTGGTTGCGGATCTTCATAAAGTTTATTGTATGGAAATTTGAAATCCTCTAATAAAATGCATTGTCTTGGTTTCATAGGCTTTCGTAGGCCGTGAGTCGTGGCTTTGCTGTCTCAAGATGTGACAGCACCAAGAAATCGTGTTTGATACGGCCTCGAGATGTATAATTGACACGCTTTCCTCCGATAAATTTTGCTATTATTAAATGAAATTGCTCAGCCGAGTTATTTGCGAGTTCAGTAAAAGACTGCTTGTATTGGTAAATTAACACCACAGGGAGCTTCCAATTTTCAGTCAGCGATACCAACATAAATACTAGGGCCTGTGATGCTACATTATACATAAATACAGCTGGTAATCTAACTCGCGTAAAAATTCACACAAACACGCTGGAGTTCCTATTGGTTGCGGATCTTCATAAAGGTTATTGTATGGAAATTTGAAATCTCCTAATAAAATGCATTGTTTTGGTTACATAGGCTTTCGTAGGTCGTGAGTCGTGGCTTTGCTGTCTCAAGATGTGACAGCACCAAGAAATCGTGTTTGATACGACCTCGAGATGTATAGTTGACACGCTTTCCTCCAATAAATTTTGCAATTATTAAATGAAATTGCTCAGCCGAGTTATTTGCAAGTTCAGTAAAAGACTGCTTGCATTAGTAAATTAAAAATTAACACCACAGGGAGTTTCCAATTTTCAGTCAGCGATAACAACATAAATACTAGGGCCTGTGATGCTTCATTATCGTCAGCGTCACTTTCTTGAAGACCTGCTCCAAAATTAACGGCACCGAACTTCTGTTGGTTGTGAAATAATCTTTGCTTACGAATTGCCATTTCGTCGAAAACTAAATTGCAGACAAGAGATTTGTCACCTGATTCACGTTTTATTTTTAGAGCTTCAAACGCTTCATTAGTAAATCCTGGCTCAGCATCAATGGTACCATACCATCGACAAAGAGTTCTTGGGTGTGATAAGACGTTATTGTAAATATTTCTGACATATTTGTAGGCTGCTGGCGAATAGTAATTTAGTGTCAATGCGAACTTACGCAGTGGAGGTGTATATTTTAGAGATTTCTATTCTGTTTATTTTTTGTCATTAGTTTTTTGTGTATTTCTAGGATTTCCGTCTTAACTAGCAAATTATTTTCGGCTATTCCATCGAGTAAAAATTTACAAGAAGGGTCAGAGATTCACATTTCTTTTTTTGAAGTCGGTTTCGGCGTTGGACTTGTTTAATTTTATCGGTTAACTTTTTTGTGAGCAGATTATTCAATTAGTGAAACTATTTGAGTCAAATGTATACTAATGAGTATAATACCTTTGAACCAACGGTATAAGAGCTGTGTTTATGTACATGTCAATAATTTTGTTTCATCAAAATCGATGCAGTATTTTCGAAATTATTGACACCGAAACTTCAGTCGCTAAGTATTTAAAATTTCAAGTACGCCCGCGCTTCGTCTCGAGTCATATCAATTCTGTACTATACAGTACGGCAGATCGTACAAAAGAAAATATTTCTTTGGAAATATCAGAAAAATACCATGCCTCCTGAGCTAATTCTAATGTCTCCCCAGAATTAATTATAAAATCGCGGCCTAATAGTGTACGCGTATTTTCGCCGGGTAATACTACAAAGTCGGTATCTGTTTGCCTTCTTTCCAAAAGTAGGTAATCGAAACGAACGGTGATGATGTCGCTACCGGCCACGATATTAAAATCGTGTGACTTCACGGGCACGCTTTTCCCGGTGCAAGTCTCCCGTAGTATTATTTTTTTTTTGTTATTGCGGCAATCGGTTACACTATGACCGTAAAACTTACAAAATGAACGAACGCGCCTATTACCTACATTTTGAGTTTTCGTGTGAGTTTCGGACCGATAGTAACGCCGCGCTCGGATGATTTTTCGCACTTTTGTGGCTACTAGCGCTGCCGCGTTTGACGGGGGCGATGGCGGAACTTTACTTTAAATCTCGTCCTCGACGACCCTCGCCCTTTCTACAAAACTGTCTACGTCACTGACTTATCTTATCACTTTAATCTTAATAAAGCGTACATCATGGCGGCACTAAATACGGTAACTTGGTTATCAACGAACGCACTTTACATATAAACACTTCGGCTCTTTCAGAGTCTTTCTGTTCCGTAGAGAAGATTTCACGTAAAATCTTATGTCAGTCAGGGATATCATCTTTTCGATTTCTTAGATTTGACGATCTCGAAAATTCCTTCTACTGGAATATTTCAATATTCTTTGGTAAACTGCCCTGGACTCTGATTGGGAAATTTTCTTCAGCAGCAGGCAATGGGTCGCGGCTTTGCTGTTCCAAGATGTGACATCGTGTTTAATACGACCCTCGAGATGTGTAGTTGACTCGCTTTCCTCCGATAAATTTTACAGCTGTTGAATGGGTGAGAGTGTACTTTACAGGACACTGAGGCGAATCTACCGCTTTTATGCCTCGTCTTCCGTACCCGGGATATATGCGATGTATGTGCCGTAGAAGACGGCGGAAGCGGGCGGCGTCAGAGGGCAATGGTCTTAATATATTTTGGCGGTACATATATTCTCCCATGTACCATTTAAGGCGTTGTTGGCTGCGGCATGATCGACATAGCATTTTTAGTTTAAGCCATTGCCGCTCCAACGTGTTTGTGTGAATTTTTACGCGAGTTAGATTACCAGCTGGGATACCTAATGCTTCATGAACCGGGATATCGATGGTGCCGGCTATAAAATTTTGACTTTGATTAACAGTAAAGTGGTCGGCCATATTTAATCGAAGGTCGATGCCATGATAGGCTCGGTGCGTGTCACTCATTATGTAGGATCCCGGTTGTACATGAGCGGCTACAATTCGATCTAAGGTTTGGCGCGATTTATTTGGAATTAATTCCACATGGATTTTTTTGGTCAGTCGGCACATGCAGCCGAAGAACCATGTTTGACGTTGCAGAAATCTACCTCTGTGATATTTATTCATAAAAAGGTGTGTTTCATCAATTTCTACAACGTCATTTACACCTCCCTCAAAAAATGGAAAACTTGGATGGCTGATTTCTTACTGACATCGACTTCAAGTGCCGCCTTAACTTTGTTTTCTCTAAAAAAATGAAAAATCAACCGCAGAGTTTGCAAAGTTGTTAGGTTGGATTTTTCAAAGAATGTGTTTTTTAGTGGTGACTTGCTTACATTACACCCCCTTTTTTTTTCGTGGGGAAATCAGCGATCCTGATTCACTGCCAGCAATGGGGCGCTGGCAGGATATGCGGGATTTCTACCCGCTAAAACCTCCCGGTGTTCCTTGGCCACGCACGCACATTGGGCGGGAGAGAGGTGTCAACGCGAGTATTTCGTCCTGCTCTCCCGCCTGCGTTAGCCCGAATCGGGCACGTCAGTGAAGTCATCGGTAGGAGGATGGTAGTGTTGGGGAAGAGGTGCCGGAACACGAGCACGTTTTTCACCAAGGCCGGGTTGGTAGGTGAACGGATCACCATATCCGCTCACCCTCCGGCCGATCACGGGGGCACTTGGAGTCGGCCGTACAGCCTCCTCCGCCTCCCGGGTCGTTTGCGACGGATGTCGCTAGCGAGGGCGCCATCCTCCCTCGCCCGTTCCACCGCCTCCTTCAGCGAGAGGACTTCCTCGCTGAAGGAGATCACCGCCTGCCAAGCCTCCTTGCTGCCGACCATGGACAGAACTACGGCCGGCAGCGAGAGGTCTCCTCCTACAACGGACGTTAGGTCGCCCCGTTGCGGGTCCCATGCCGGGCATTCTTCCAGCGTGTGCTGGGCGGTATCCTCCAGGCCACCGCAATGGTGGCAAGAGAGTGTCGCCTCTCGTCTGGCGATGTTGCACAGATATCTGCCGAAGCAACCATGCCCCGACAGAATCTGTGCAAGCCTAAATGTTATTGCACCCTTCTTGCGTCTGCACCACTGCTCCAGGACCGGTCTGATGGCCCTGATGGTGAGAACACCAGCGGTAGGCTCGGCGAGCGAGTCTCTCGGCCCACCGCGCCAGTGCGACTCGCTGCGCCGTGCGACGCACTTCCTCCGGTAGGGGACCAGCAACGCCCCGACTGCGAGCTGCCGCTCGACTTCGTAGACCGAGGACAGAACCTCGACCACGGGGGGGATACCAGCCATAGCGCACGCGGCATCGCACGATATCGTGCGGTATCCGCGTATCACCCTGGTTGCCATCACGCGCTGAGATCTTCTCAGGATTGTGGCGTTGTGGCGATCCAGGGCTTCCGCCCTACATTCCACCCCCTTCTGCGACAACGCCATCTAAAACCAACTCTATTATCTGGCCGCTCTTCTATATTCATATGATTCCTACAAAATGGGCAACGGGCTCTTGTGCCTGCTTCTGGCAGAAGCAACCACGCACGAACTGCATCTACTGCAGTTTCCTCACTATTAACAGTGACGGCGTAGTTCCAAATATTAAAATTACGAGCTAAAATTAATCTGTATGGATCCATGTATGGCCTAACTTACTTTATCTGCGAGAAGAATAGAAGGGAGAACTGGCATGAATGAGAAGCAGACATAGGCTACGACTTCGAGTCGGAGGGGTTCGCTATTAAAAAAATTTACTTTATCGATAGTTATCAAATATCAATTCAGTTGTATTCGTGTAGAAAATGAAATTGCTCAGCCGAGTTATTTGTGACGTCCAGTAAAAGACTGCTTGCGTTATTAACCAACGAGGATAATTAATGTGTATGAATATCGGCCCCGTACTCCCGTACTTTTGATGTTTTTAATTTTTTCCGCTTCAGTAACGTCTTCATACTTCCAATGTATTACGGCGCTAACTACTGCTTTTCGGAGGTTTTTGGTTGTTAGTTTTTTTGCTTAACTGCTTGAGTGTGGAACAAAAATTTCTCAATTTTGCATTCCACCTTTTTCTCCACGAGGTTATGACCATGTGGCATAGTAGTAATGAGTCTATTTATGATACCAGAGTCGCTATCGCCAATCGGCATAATATTATAATATTTAACGCCATGCATTCCAAGACTTCTTTGGAAACCTGGAAGGTTTTTTGTTATGTTAAGCGATTATGTCTTTTGTTTGTTTTTTCTTTGTCGATAGGGCTGATTCAAAAAAACGACGGATTATAATATCTTATTTTACTTCGACCCTTTATTCACTATAACTGGTTACAATAATATTATTTTGTGTAAGGAGAGGGAGTGGTCGACTTTATGTAATTTAATTGTTAACTACATTGAAAATCTCTTTGTTATCCAAATATAGGTAACTTATTTTAAATAATATCTGGTATCAGCAGAATAGCTTTAGCACATGAAGCAACCAACTTTGTGAACTTACTTAGTTAAGAATGATCAAAGTTATTAAGTACCTACTTAGTTCGTTTTTTTGAAAATTCCACAGAAACCTCACATTTTTTCAGATTAACAAATATCCTTAACTTTAATCCAGTTAATCATCAATACATAAGTAATAATAATAATAATCATTTATTTGCTGAATATAGGTTTCAAATGTTACAATGGTTTCACAATAGAAGTCTCGCTACATTCTACCCTTCGAGGGTGTGCAAATATTTTAAGTAATTATATAATAAAGCTAATTAATATTACTAATTATTACAATAAATTATCAATCCTATAATCTTTTACACTATAATAACATTTGTCAACAAGTAATTGCTTCATTTTCTTCTTGAATAAATTAATATTGAGCTCTTTAATGGTGTTTGGAATTTTATTGAACAGCGGCGGCCTTACCCATTGCGAGGCTCCGGGCGGCAGGTCTTTGTCCTTCGTGAAAAATATATGATGCGAAAGTAGGTCTGGTTGTTTGGTTTAGGTATTTGTTATGTTTGACGAGAAATGCTAAAGTTATACAAAAAGATATAAACTGAGTTTTAAAATATTTTAAAACTCAATTTATATTAATAAATACAGAGACGGTAAACGATGTTAATGTTTGCGGCTTTTCTTAAGACTAAAATCTTTAATTAAAGCACAATTACATAATGATTTTTTCAATTATGTTTTCAATGAATAAAGTAGTTAACTACCTTTATTTTAAATAACCGCTATGTTCTAACCTGAATAAATAAATAAATAATTAAGTATCAAAATCAAAAGTTTTAAATTAAAAAAATATAGTTGACAAAAATCTATATTTTTTTAAATTTGCTTGGGTTGTTGCGCGAGGCCCCTGCAAGAGCGAGGCTCCTGCAAGAGCGAGGCCCCGGGCGATTGCCCTGTTCGCCACCCCCTAAGGCCGCCACTGCTGTTGAATATAACTGGCGCTTGACAAGAAACACTTTTATGCATTCGTGCTATTTTTGCTTTCCGAATGCATAATCTATTAGAATCCCTTTCTGCTCTTTGACTATTATTATCAGACACTCGATTAAATAGGTTAGGGTTGGATTTTACATATACAACGACCTCATATATAAAAAGCGATGGAAGTGTCAGGATTTTATACTTTTAAAAAAAGTGAAACTCGTTTCTAAATCAGTCAAGCCGTTTCTGAGATTTGCGTGCACAGAAAAAAAGACAAAAAATCTAAAAACCATATTTTTACCTCGTGGGTAACATATACGATTCTATTATTTATTTGTAATATACCTAAGTATACATATAAGTTAAAAATATTGTTGGCTAAAATATACAATTTTAAGAAGACATGTGTGTTTTTATTTACCTACACAATCCACACAGTACCATCTAGTTCCAAAGTAAGCAAAATAGATACCAGACAGCTGATATACACCTACTACATTAATTACTTTTTTTGTACATACATATTATAAATAGAAAACATCCAAGACTCCGGTATAAAGGTAAAATGCTAACACATAAACATTTGCCCTAGCGGGATTCGAACCCGCGACCGTTTGGTTAACAGCTAGGGTTACTAGCCACTAAAGGCAATGAACTTGCCGACGAACTCGCTCGAGCAGGCGCAAAAGGTATGCTAATAGATCCTGAACCTATGTGCGGACTACCAAACAGCCTAGCTCACTGGATCATATGGAACCAGTGCTTTATCAATCTTACAAACGCTGGACTAACTTGCCAGGGCTGAACCATTCTAAAGCGCTCTATAAGTCGAAACATGACAAACCAGGCTATGTCGCTTAGTAGGACCAATTTTTGCATGCTAACGGGGCATTGCCGCCTCAATAGGCACCTTAAAGTACGGGTCTCACTAGTACAGGAGAGTGTCGCTTCTGTCATGAGGCAGAAGAAACACCAATGCATATCCTGTGCGAGTGTGGCCTCTTAATGCACAAGCGCAGTCACATCCTAGGAAGCCACACAATGGCTTGTGAAGATGTGAAGAATGCCTCTATCAAAAAAGTACTACAGTTTCTCAACGTGGTAGGTATATAGGTAGAGAGCTTTAGTTTACGTGGCGATCACAATATTTCAGCAATGACGAAGTGATACTGGTTCTCTAGCCACTAAGCAAATAATAATAATACTAGCCACTAGAGTCTAATGACATGAGTTCGATGGTTCATGCCTGGTGAATTGCCTGGCCAAGTCCAAAAATTTTTTCAGCCAAAAATACAGTAGGTAAGTACACTTCTAGTTTTGTCAATTTAGAATAATGAATCACTTCAGGTAGGTAAGTCATTTACATATTTAATAAGTGGGGAATCAATTAAAATTACTTCCTGGCTATTTTTCAATTTTATTTTAAGTATGTATTTAAATTAGTTAATGGATCATCAAACGAGTTATCAATTAATTGCAATGTATTGTTAGGCTATTGGAGTAAGTAATTATTTTTTCTAAAAATAGAGTCATTAGTTAGAGCTTGTTAGTAATAATAACAAAAATACTTCATAATAAAAGACGCCTTGCTAGAGTGACTCATAAACGTTGCCAGTTCGAACTCTACTATGATTGGTTTAAAATACTGAGCCACCCACCCTTAGAATGATAAGCTCCGCCCACCATTAGAGCCCTTAGGGGCGCTCTTCAATTTCGTCATTCCAACCGACGACGCCTCTGTGGAAGCAACTCATTTCGTCTTAACATTTTTAAAAGTGCAAGTGCAGTTCAGTGAAAATGACTCGACATTCCCAGCATCGTATGTATATTTCTATTTTGTGTTTTGCTGAGAATTTATTTTATATTATACTAGCGACATTATTTATAGTATATATAGCCTACATGCCAATGAAACTAAATTTCTTTTTTGTACGCAGTTCGAAACCAAGCCCACCGGTGGTTACAACGTCACCGGTATCAAGCCACTGGGTCTTGTGACTAACGTACCTCCAGCTTGGTGGCAACGAGACCCCTGTCTCAATAAAACCCAGGAAAAACTCGCTTACCCCAAAAAAAGAAAGGGTAGCCCGAGCAAAGCTTCTCCGGAGAAACGGTCCAGGTTGGGAAGAAAGGTTCCCTGCCAAAAAGATATTGGTGAGTTTAACTTAAGTTTACTTAACTACTTAGGTAACGGGTTTCATACACATAATCCGAATCCTAACTTATAATTAAAACCTGGATTAATTCGTCAATGAACCTCTAAATTCTGTCAGTATTCTAATAATAATTATTATTTTTAAATATTGAAATGTAGATACCTAATTTAATTATCTTTTTTGTAGATAGCGACTTTCTGGCATCAACGTCAAAATGGGAAAATTTCTTCTCAAAAACCAAAAGGATCCCTGGGCTAGATTTTGAAACTCACGATGAGACCACATATCCAGTCGTTGATTTGAGAGAAGATGAGTCAGACGACGAGGTATTGGTGGTAGAATCTGAAGATTCTGTCACAAATACTAGTAACTTGGGAGACTTGCAGGAGATTGAGGAGGAAGAAGATGACCTCATCCATATTCCGGAGCCCATAGAACAGGTGCTCGTTAATGATTATGATACGGATGACGAGACCACTGCCGAACGAGCAGTCAGGGACCAGGAAAGTGTATTGAATTTCGCTAATAACAAGATCAAGCAGGAGCCTATTGACCCAGGTATGCTTCAACAATATCACTTAAATGATACTTGGACTTTTCACTATTTCTTCTTTTAAGTATTGCTGCAAGTGCGCTATGATTACTCGCTCTCAGTAGTCTAGGGCTTCCAATTGACTGTGAAACACAGTGTGCCCTATCACTACTAAATTCTGAATTACGTTATTGATAGTTCTCATGCCCATTTATTTTAACATTTGATTGGTGTAATAAATTTTACATTATTTACTCCTATAGATGACGAACCAGCAGTAACAGCCGAAGAAGACTCGACAGTGCCCTTGGTGGAATTGTCCACCACCAACAGCACTGAAACATTAACTATAGACGGAAATGTAGAGCTGAGTGCGCCTCCGGCATCTCTCCCTCCTCCGATCAAAATTAACATTACCAACTTCCCAACGGTGACTCCAAAGCCTCCGACCCTCGTCCACCAGGATACGGAAGAGGATCCTCTCATTCCGGATGTGGAACCCGACTTCACAGTAAAGGACACCATGAGAGACGTACACTTTACTCGTCAACCGCCTGTTCAAAGTGGGGATGAGCTCTCTGCGATGTGCTCCATTATGTGAAAGGAAAGGGGGAAAACTTTTGTGAAAAGCTTTTATAAGTAAGTCCCACTATTGGACAGAAAGGACATTGAAAAATATTGAAGTGAAAAATGTTGTGTAAATATTGTTTTTTTTTTTAATTTGCTACAAACGTAAAACTGTAAATATATATATATATATATTATATGAAAACTGTCTCAATATAAATTGTAGGTATTTAAATTTTTCCATTAACTTAGGTAAAAAAAGTTTGTGATACTAATGTTAAGTTTGTCATGCAAAGCAGTTTCTTCCTTTTTTTTAACTATATGGTAGCAATTAGGTACTTGTATATACTTTTTTCGGTTAATAGCATTATTTTTGTTATATTCATTTGTGTTCAGTATTAATTTAGATTCCATCAATGAGTTTTTTCTTTTGTTCTTTTTTGTATCTATAATAAAACTTAGTAAGTAGGTAAATTAATTTATGTTGAAAAAGTGTAATCACAATATTTTGTAATTTAACTGGTTTTTAATTGACCAAGCCATAACAATGGTTGATTTTTATATTTTGTTTAGCACAATAAAGATGACTGATGTTTAAACATGTTTTATTTATCTATTCGACTTGGCGGTAGAGCTTCGCTCGGGCCAATGACAGGTTTAAAGTTTTTTTACATGTAAAAAAGAAAGTTCATAGAAAAAAATTCAAGAACACTTGAATTAGTATATAATTAATAATTCAAAATATTAAGGTGCCTATTACTTTTGTTACGGTTCCATTAAAAAAAAACTACCTAAAACGAATTTTCTCGAAAATAAGACTCTGACTAAAAAACCCGTAACTCTAGAATTCCTCGTTTAGTATTAGGCATAGATTTAGTATTACTACCGTTCCGTTGCTGTTTTCATCAATCGTCAGAGTTATTTATTGAGTTAGATATGTACGTATTCGTTAAGGTGTTGTCCAGGAAAATAATAGGTTGCCGAGTGTTTATAAATCGGAGCAGTAGCACTACCATGAGTTGCTATCGAAATCTTGGGCCCTAGACAAAGTGACATGACGAAGACGATAACGAAGTTCGCCAAAAATATAATGTATGGGATTGACATTTATCACGTGGTACGTCGTATTCGATAACGAAGTTGGTAGACAAAGTTACATTTCGAATCGAAATGATTAGCGAATGAATGGGTTCTAGCGCTATTCCCATACATATGCGTAGCCAAACAGCACTTTTGCCGATCGTTTTCGATTTCGTTTTCGTCTTCGTCTTCGACAATGTAACGAAGTCCAAGATGCTGTAGATATCGGCACAATTCAATTCGTTAAGTGTTATTTTTCGTGTTAAAGTTATTAAAAATGCATTTTCTACGTTTATTGTGAGCTGCAAAAAATAAAACTGCCTGGTTGAGGCGCCAAAGGCTTAAATTGTGACGACAAATGGAAAAAATACATGATATGCCGGAACTCATTGACTTATATATTCCTCCGGAACTAATTATTTATACAATATTTTAAGGACTTAGAAATTTATGTGATGACCTAAAAGCTCATAGCGGTTTAAAAGGTCTGAAGAAATTCCCCTTGAAACAAAGGTAAGAAATTTCACATTATTATACCTACCTATATTACAGGCAGCTAAAGTGATAATGTCATAACCAAAGCAGTGCCAGCTTATATAAAACATAGTCGTCTTTTTAACCTGTTATAAGAATGTTAATTTTATTGTAATGATAGGTAATTAGGTACGTATTATTATGATATTATTAACTGCAACAAATTAAGTAATAAACTATCATCAATACTAATAATAAATCTGTAAGTGTAGGTAAGTATTGTATGTATGTATGTTCCTCCATAACTCTTAAACGAATTAACAGATTTTCATGAAACTTGATAAATTTTAGACATACGGGACACACACAGGATAGGCTACTTTTTTCTTTTTCAAAGCAGACGAAGTCGCGGGCGCCAGCTAGTAACATATAAACTTAGTTTTAGTGCCTATTAAATTTTGCCTTTTGTATTTTTCAGGGCCCAATGTCTTACGCAAAGGACTTGTCTCTGCATCAGAGAGGTTGTTAACGCCCTCAACCATAATTGTACGGGTAGCAGGTGGATAGTGTTTCCACAAACACCACTAGAGAGATCCCAAATCAAGGAGAATCGGTTATCAAACTTGGAGATATTATGACTTGCAGACCCATGTGTGTGTCATGTGTAATGAAATGTGAAGTTCACAATTTTATATTATTGTTACATATTTGTACATTTTCTTTGCATTTTAATAAAAATATTTAAAAAATGTTATTTGTTTTTGTGTACAATTTAAAACAAAACTATATAGGTATAGGGGGAATCATCAATCAATCAATACAAATAACAAATCTGTAAGTGTAGCTATTGTGTGTAATGTATGTATGTTCCTCGGTGCCCCCATAACTCAAATTAACTGATTTTCATGAAACTTGATAAATAAACATTTAGCAGGACACAGGATAGGCGCCAGCTAGTGTAATTATAAGAGCCAGGGTAAATAAAATTATGATATAAGTATAGACAAATTTTTATTACTTGAAACATACAATTTTCATGGTA
The DNA here is from genome assembly GCA_918317495.1 of Synanthedon vespiformis. Classification (NCBI taxonomy): domain Eukaryota; kingdom Metazoa; phylum Arthropoda; class Insecta; order Lepidoptera; family Sesiidae; genus Synanthedon; species Synanthedon vespiformis. Next base: position 585,684 of record OU906966.1, read on the forward strand.
AAAATCACTTCTCAATTTTAATATTTAAGATATTAATCAGTTAGTAAGTATTTGCTAAATACATTGACAGGGCTAAATATAAGTCTAAATAACTATCTATCATTGAAATAAATCTCAGTCAATACTACCTTTGGTTAATCTATCTTTGTTAAATGTGTGCAAAATTTGAAAAGAACGTAATCCTGTCGTAACATTGTCAGTCTTAATGGATTAAACTACATATTATTATATTAGCAACTCATTACACACAACACCAAGCTGCCAAATAAAAACAGGAGATATTTCCATGAATATTTGGCTTAGAGCTTTAGATGTTTTGGAATTTAGAGTCATTCTAAACGATGGGATAGTGTTTTTTGTTTGTTTTGTTCTCTTAAAATTTTAAAAACAAGTCCGCTTATGGGCACATTTGACACTGACAGCTAAATTTGACTTCGCGGCCATAGCCAATTATCGATATTTAGAACGAATGAAACGAATGACCCATTCGTCACAACGATAACGAACATAGTGACACTTTGGCTAGGAAATTGTTTTCGCTATCGCACAAACGATTGACGAACGACTTAGCGAATCGCTACTTAGCGAATGCAACTTGTCTAGAGCCCCTTACGTTAGTTTACTTCTGTCGATAACGAACCTTTCACCCTCCAATGTGCTAGTGAATAATTTAACTACTAACGTTACGGTATTTCTCGAGAGCATCAGTCAAATTTGTAACTCATGTTACAAATTTGACATATGATTTTGTATAGAAATGTCAAGTTAAACGTTATAGTCGCTAATAGTCGCTAGCGACTACATTCGATAGGTTTGTCACTTATGCAACTCATGTTACCGCTTTTAGTTCTTTGAGCGAGCACTAGAGGGGCTGTACAATTTTTCATACAAATATTTTACGTTCTCGTTCATCTCTCGCTAACGATTTCGGTCGTCATAAACTCATGGTAGTGCTACAGGTGTATCATCGAGTTATTTCTACCTAAATCCGATGGTTGTCGCTGAAAATGGCGCTCAACTTTTATATTTTTTAGAGTATCCCTCGGTAACTTCACATTTTTCACATTTTTTTAAATAAAGTAACCCATAACTTAATCTAAGTTATCTGTAATATGCCTATTTTAATTCAGCCTTCAGCCGTTTTGCGCGAAAGAATAACAAATATCTTAGTATTAAATTAGTAAGTAGTATTAGTAGGAAGGAAATATAGTAACTAGGTCAAGCTATTCTGCTGATGCCCGTTATTATTTAATATAAATTTACCAGAAAGCAAAAGTGATTATGTGTCAACAATTAATTAATTGATTTTTAAAAATGTTTTTAACTTACTTACTAATCTAAAAACGGTTTTCAGTGTAGATAAGAAGTAAATTACTTATATACATTGAAGCACCTAAACCATTTTCAATGTAGATAAATAATATAGGTAAGAAATTGTTAATAGGTAATTTATTTTAGGAGAGTTTACAATAAACAATAAAATTCAATACAATGCGGCGACATCCCTTTGTTCAAAGCATTCTTTTACCTCATTCCATTTGCCATTAACCGTGGCTTCTTTTTATTGCTTTACATTTAGAAATAGATATATACTTAAAAACTAACAAAAGTTTTCAATGTAGATAAAATTATAATAGAAATTGTTAACAATTTATTTTAGTAGAGCTTAGGTATAAAAAAAAGTCAATACAATTGAGCAAGCAAGCAATCATTGTTCAAAGCAATATTTTATCTCATTAGCTACCTACAAAACAAGTAAGTATATAGGTAATATATAATATAAGTAAAGTACATATCTACAACCTACCAACCGAGCGCCTGCGTTTAAACTTTCCCATTGGTAGGTTGTAGATATGTACTTATATTATATATTACCTATATACTTACTTGTTTTGTACTATTGGTAGACTCACTCCGCACTATATAAAAACTACTTAGGTAGGTAGCTACTATGGGTATAACCACCATACTTAGCGAGGTAGTGTTTATTATCTACTTACCTATTTTTATATTATTTTATATAAATACGTACCCCATTTTGTCTGTTTGTTCCGGGTAATCTCCGAAACAGCTGGACCTTTTAAAGTTAAAACCTACTTAAAATCGGTTGAGCAGTTTTCGAGTACATAGAAGACAAAGATAATACCTATTTACCTAAATTGATTTTTATTGATATAGACTAGCTGGTGCCCGCGACTTCGTCTGCGTTAAAAATGCAAAATACAAAACGGTATACGTTTGAATTTGTTAAATTACAAAAATTTACAATTTTTGTTAATAAGTTGACTCTTTTGAAAAAGTATTAGGTAAATACATAGATGTGTATAAAAGAAAAAAAATTGTGGAAAAATTTACTTAAATGACTGCAGACATGAAATAGCAAAAAAATTGTAATGGTTTCTTCGTAATGAGGTATGTAAAAGAATGCTTTGAACAAAGGAATGTCGCCGCATTGTATTGAATTTTATTGCTTTTTGTAAACTCTCCTAAAATAAATTAATTACCTATTAACAATTTCTTATCTATCTTATTTATCTACATTGAAAATGTTTTAGGTGCTTTTCAATGTATGTAAGTAATTTACTTCTTATCTACACTGAAAACCTTTTTTAGATTAGGTACTAAGTTAAAAACATTTTTAAAAATCAATTAATTAATTGATGACAGTTAATCACTTCTGCTTTCTGGTAAATTTATATTAAATAATAACGGGCATCAGCAGAATAGCTTGACCTAGTTACTATATTTCCTTCCTACTAATACTACTTACTAATTTAATACTAAGATATTGGTTATTCTTTCGCGCAAAACGGCTGAAGGCATTTGAATTAAAATAGGCAAACAGATTACTTAGATTAACTTATGGGATACATTATTTAGTAGGTACTAATATAATATCCTGGAAAAAATGTATGGTTACCGAGGGATTCTCTAAAAATATAAAAGTTTAGCGCCATTTTCAGCGACATCCATCGGATTTAGGTAGAACTAACTTGATGATACACCTTTTCACAATATGCTCCGATTTATAAACACTTGGGAACCTATTATTTTCCTGGACAACACCTTAACGAATACCTCCCTCAATAATAACTCTGATGATTTATGAAAACAGCAACGGAACGGTAGTAATACTAAATCTATGCCTAATACTAAACGAGGAATTCTTGTATGCCATGACATGACGATCTCGCAAACGGCTCTAACGATTTTGACGAAAATCTAGGGTTAGGGGTTTTTAAGTTTAGAAATCGATCTGTCAGGGTCTTATCTTCGAGAAAATTCGTTTTAGGTAGTTTTTTTAATGGAACCGTAAGAAAAGTAATGGGTAGGTGCCTTAGTATTTTGAATTATTAATTATAGGTATACTAATTCAAGTGTTCTTGAACTTTTTTCTATCTTTAAAAAATTCTTTTTTTACATGTAAAAAACTTTAAACCTTTCATTGGCCCGAGCGAAGCTCGACCACAAAGTCGAATAGATAAATAAAACATGTTTAAACATCAGTCACCTTTATTGTACTAAACACAAAAAAAATCAACCAATGTTATGGCTCGGTCAATTGAAAACCACTTAAATTACAAAATATTGTAATTACACTTTTTCAACATAAATTAATTTACCTACTTACTAAGTTTTATTATAGATACAAAAAAGAACAAAAGAAAAAACTCATTGATGGAATCTAAATTAATACTTAACACAAATGAATATAACAAAAATAATGCTAGGTATTAACCGAAAAAAGTATATACAAGTACCTAATTGCTACCAAATAGTTAAAAAAAAAGAAAGAAACTGCTTTGCATGACAAACTTAACATTAGTATCACAAACTTTTTTTACCTAAGTTAATGGAAAAATTTAAATACCTACTATTTTTATTGAGACAGTTTTCATATAACAATATTTACAGTTTTACGTTTGTAGCAAATTCAAAATACAATATTTACACAACATTTTTCACTTCAATGTTTTTCAATATCCTTTCTGTCCAATAGTGGGACTTACTTATAAAAGCTTTTCACAAAAGTTTTCCCACTTGACTTCTTTTCACATAATGGAGCACATCGCGGAGAGCTCATCCCCACTTTGAAGGGGCGGTTGACAAGTAAAGTGCACGTCTCTCATAGTGTCCTTAACTGTGAAGTCGGGTTCCACAACCGGAATGAGAGGATCCTCTTCCGTATCCTGGTGGACGAGGGTCGGAGGCTTTGGAGTCACCGTTGGGAAGTCGGTGATGTTAATTTTGATCGGAGGGGGGAGAGATGCCAGAGGTGCACTCAGCTCCACATTTCCGTCCATGGTCAAAGTTTCAGTGCTGTTGGTGGTGGACAATTCCACCACGGGCACTGTCGGGTCTTTTTCGGCTGATATTGTTGGTTCGTCATCTATAGGAGTAAATAATGTAAAATTTAATACATCAATCAAATGTTGAAATAAATGGGCATGAGAACTATCAATAACTTGCAGCACCTAAGTCGTTACTTATTTTATAGGTCACGGTATCAGCTAAAAACAATTACATAAAAGAAAAAGCAGTGAAAAGTCCAAGTATGAATTAAGTGAAATTGTTGAAGCATACCTGGGTCAATAGGCTCCTGCTTTATCTTTATCCCTGGCTGCTCACTCGGCAGAGGTCTCGTCATCCGTATCGATCTTCAACCAGCACCTGTTCTATTAACTCCGGAATGTGGATAACGTCATCTTTTTCCTCCACAATCTCCTACGAGTCTTCCAAGTTACTAGTATTTGTGACATCGATCTGATCGGAATCTTTATCTTCAGATTCTACCACCAAAACCTCTCAACGGTCCGACTCATCTTGGTTCAAATCAACGACTGGACATATTGTAGTCTCAGTGTGTGTTACCAGATCTAGCCCAGGGATTTTTGTGGTTTTCGAGAAGAAACGTTCCCATTCTGACGTTGATGCCAGAAATTCGCGACCTACAAAAAGGATATTTACTTATTATTATTATCCAACATTTAGAAAATAATAAGTATAATTAGAATATCGCGTAGATATATTTAGAAAACAGAATTTAAAGATTCATTTAAGAAAACTTACCAATATCTTTTTGCAATTTCTTTCCAACTTCGACTATTTCTCTGAACAAGATTTGCACGGGCTACCTTTTCTTTTTTTGTGGTAATCGAGTTTTTCCTGGGTCTTTTCCGATCGGTTTCTATTGAGACGGGGGTCTCTCTAGTGGGACTTATAGCTAAAAGCTTTTCACAAAAGTTTTCCCACTTGACTTCTTTTCACATAATGGAGCACATCGCGGAGAGCTCATCCCCACTTTGAACGGGCGGTTTACGACTAAAGTGCACGTCTCTCATGGTGTCCTTAACTGTGAATTCGGGTTCCACATCCGGAATGAAAGGATCCTCTTCCGTATCCTGGTGGACGAGGGTCGGAGGCTCTGGAGTCACCGTTGAAAAGTTGTGATGTTAATTTTGATCGGAGGGGGGAGAGATGCCGGAGGCGCACTCAGCTCCACATTTCCGTCCATGGTCAAAGTTTCAGTGCTGTTGGTGGTGGACAATTCCACCACGGGCACTGTCGGGTCTTTTTCGGCTGATATTGTTGGTTCGTCATCTATAGGAGTAAATAATGTAAAATTTAATACATCAATCAAATGTTGAAATAAATGGGCATGAGAACTATCAATAACTTGCAGCACCTAAGTCGTTACTTATTTTATAGGTCACGGTATCAGCTAAAAACAATTACATAAAAGAAAAAGCAGTGAAAAGTCCAAGTATGAATTAAGTGAAATTGTTGAAGCATACCTGGGTCAATAGGCTCCTGCTTTATCTTTATCCCTGGCTGCTCACTCGGCAGAGGTCTCGTCATCCGTATCGATCTTCAACCAGCACCTGTTCTATTAACTCCGGAATGTGGATAACGTCATCTTTTTCCTCCACAATCTCCTACGAGTCTTCCAAGTTACTAGTATTTGTGACATCGATCTGATCGGAATCTTTATCTTCAGATTCTACCACCAAAACCTCTCAACGGTCCGACTCATCTTGGTTCAAATCAACGACTGGACATATTGTAGTCTCAGTGTGTGTTACCAGATCTAGCCCAGGGATTTTTGTGGTTTTCGAGAAGAAACGTTCCCATTCTGACGTTGATGCCAGAAATTCGCGACCTACAAAAAGGATATTTACTTATTATTATTATCCAACATTTAGAAAATAATAAGTATAATTAGAATATCGCGTAGATATATTTAGAAAACAGAATTTAAAGATTCATTTAAGAAAACTTACCAATATCTTTTTGCAATTTCTTTCCAACTTCGACTATTTCTCTGAACAAGATTTGCACGGGCTACCTTTTCTTTTTTTGTGGTAATCGAGTTTTTCCTGGGTCTTTTCCGATCGGTTTCTATTGAGACGGGGGTCTCTCTAGTGGGACTTATAGCTAAAAGCTTTTCACAAAAGTTTTCCCACTTGACTTCTTTTCACATAATGGAGCACATCGCGGAGAGCTCATCCCCACTTTGAACGGGCGGTTTACGACTAAAGTGCACGTCTCTCATGGTGTCCTTAACTGTGAATTCGGGTTCCACATCCGGAATGAAAGGATCCTCTTCCGTATCCTGGTGGACGAGGGTCGGAGGCTCTGGAGTCACCGTTGAAAAGTTGTGATGTTAATTTTGATCGGAGGGGGGAGAGATGCCGGAGGCGCACTCAGCTCCACATTTCCGTCCATGGTCAAAGTTTCAGTGCTGTTGGTGGTGGACAATTCCACCACGGGCACTGTCGGGTCTTTTTCGGCTGATATTGTTGGTTCGTCATCTATAGGAGTAAATAATGTAAAATTTAATACATCAATCAAATGTTGAAATAAATGGGCATGAGAACTATCAATAACTTGCAGCACCTAAGTCGTTACTTATTTTATAGGTCACGGTATCAGCTAAAAACAATTACATAAAAGAAAAAGCAGTGAAAAGTCCAAGTATGAATTAAGTGAAATTGTTGAAGCATACCTGGGTCAATAGGCTCCTGCTTTATCTTTATCCCTGGCTGCTCACTCGGCAGAGGTCTCGTCATCCGTATCGATCTTCAACCAGCACCTGTTCTATTAACTCCGGAATGTGGATAACGTCATCTTTTTCCTCCACAATCTCCTACGAGTCTTCCAAGTTACTAGTATTTGTGACATCGATCTGATCGGAATCTTTATCTTCAGATTCTACCACCAAAACCTCTCAACGGTCCGACTCATCTTGGTTCAAATCAACGACTGGACATATTGTAGTCTCAGTGTGTGTTACCAGATCTAGCCCAGGGATTTTTGTGGTTTTCGAGAAGAAACGTTCCCATTCTGACGTTGATGCCAGAAATTCGCGACCTACAAAAAGGATATTTACTTATTATTATTATCCAACATTTAGAAAATAATAAGTATAATTAGAATATCGCGTAGATATATTTAGAAAACAGAATTTAAAGATTCATTTAAGAAAACTTACCAATATCTTTTTGCAATTTCTTTCCAACTTCGACTATTTCTCTGAACAAGATTTGCACGGGCTACCTTTTCTTTTTTTGTGGTAATCGAGTTTTTCCTGGGTCTTTTCCGATCGGTTTCTATTGAGACGGGGGTCTCTCTAGTGGGACTTATAGCTAAAAGCTTTTCACAAAAGTTTTCCCACTTGACTTCTTTTCACATAATGGAGCACATCGCGGAGAGCTCATCCCCACTTTGAACGGGCGGTTTACGACTAAAGTGCACGTCTCTCATGGTGTCCTTAACTGTGAATTCGGGTTCCACATCCGGAATGAAAGGATCCTCTTCCGTATCCTGGTGGACGAGGGTCGGAGGCTCTGGAGTCACCGTTGAAAAGTTGTGATGTTAATTTTGATCGGAGGGGGGAGAGATGCCGGAGGCGCACTCAGCTCCACATTTCCGTCCATGGTCAAAGTTTCAGTGCTGTTGGTGGTGGAAAATTCCACCACAGGCACTGTCGGGTATTCTTCTTGTATTATTGTTGGTTCGTCATCTATACGAGTAAATAATGTAAAATTTAATACACCAATCATATGTTCAAATAAATGGGCATGAGAATTATCAATAACTCGCAGCACCTAAGTCATTACTTATGTTATGGTATCACTTTATTAAAACAATTACATAAAAGAAAAAGCAGTGAAAAGTCCAAGTATGAATTAAGTGAAATTGCTGAAGCATACCTGGGTCAATAGGCTCCTGCTTTATCTTTATCCCTGGCTGCTCGCTCGGCAGAGGTCTCATTATCCGTATCTTCATCTTCAATCAGCACTTGTTCTATCACCTCCGGAATGTGGATAACGTCATCTTTTTCCTCCACAATCTCCTGCAAGTCTTCCAAGTTAGTAGTATTACTGTCATCGATTTGATCAGAATCTTTATCTACAGATTCTACCGCCAAAACCTCGTTGGCCGACTCATCTTGGTCCAAATCAACGACTGGACATATTGTAGTCTCAGCGTGTGTTTCAAGATCTAGCCCAGGGATGCTTGTGGGTTTCAAGAAGAAACGTTCCCATTCTGACGTTGATGCCAGAAATTCGCGACCTACAAAAAGGATAATTATTTATTACTATTATCCAATATTTAAAAAATAATAAGTATAATTAGAATATCGCGTAGGTATATTTAGAAGACAGAATGTAGAGGTTCATTTAAGAAAACTTACCAATATCTTCTTGGCAACTGCTTTCCAACTTGGATTGTTTCTCTGGACAAGATTTGCACGGGCTACCTTTTCTTTTTTTGTGGTAATCGAGTTTTTCTTGGATCTTTTCCGATCGATTTCTATTGAGACGGGGGTCTCTTTGCCACCAAGCTGGAGGAACGTGAGGTCTGATTTCAATTGTGACGCAATGTCTCCTCTTGATCACACGACCCAGTGGCTTGATACTGATGTCGTAAGCTCCGGTCAGCTTGGTTTCGAGCTGCGTACAAAATAGAACCTTAGTTTCGTTGGCATAATTATAGGCTAGTACCTATAATATAAAATAAATTCTTAGCATAATACAAAATAAAAATATACATACGCTGGGAATGCCGAAAGTCATTTTCACTGCACTGAACTTGCACTTCAAAAATGTTAAACAAAACGATTTACTTCCACAACGGCGTCGGTTGGAATGACGAAATAGAAGAGCGCCCCTAAGGTATCTAAGAGTAGGCGGAGCTTAGTATTCTAAGAGTGGGTGGCTCAGTATTTTAAACCAATCATAGTAGAGATCGAACTGGCAACGTTTATGAGCAAGGCGTCTTTTATTATGAAGTATTTTTGTTATTATTACTTAGGTACAAGCTCTATTAGTTTGTGACTCTATTGTTAAAATATTTACTGCTTTCTTCAATTTCACCCTAACAATTGGTAATTTAGTCTGTAACTAATTTAGTAATTTGTTATTGTTACCTTATTTTTCGTTTGATGTTTTAAATGATCATTGATGACTGTTTTAAAGAGGTACTTACCTACTTGAGATAATTAAGATTTAGCCAGGATGTAATTTTAATTGATCCACACTTACCTACTTATTACCTAAATAAATAACTCGCCTACCTGAAGAGGTGTCCTGGATTTATTATTCTGGATTCGTCAGAAATATTAGATAGGTAGGTACTATCTGTTGCACGCGACTTTGTTCGCTTAAATTTATAAAATATAGCCTATGTTACTCGCTGATAATAGGAAGATTGTCAACAGTGAAATAATTTTTCAAATTGGTCTAGTAGTTTCGTGGTCTATTCATTTCAAACAAACAAACAATCAAATATTTCCTCTTTATAGGTAGGTATGTGATACATATTGGTATCTAATAAGTAGATCAAATCATACCTACCTACCGCTGTGATTACTCATCTTCCTCCACCGCGTATAGTGGATGCAAAATAGAAGTAAAAAGAGCTTCTCTTTTATATTCTCCGAATGAACACTGCAGATACCTACTAAGGCATGGCGCCCATTTATCATCATCATCTCAGCCGCAGGACGTCCACTGCTGGACATAAGCCTCCCCCATAATTGTCCAACAGGACCGATCAGAAACAGCCTGGATCCACCGTTGACCTGTGGCCTTTATTGGGTCGTCTGTCCACCTTGGCCACAGTAGGAGACCACGTTTCAGCGCCATATGTCATCACTGGCAGCACACATTGGTCGAACACTTTTGTCTTGAGACACTGAGGAATTTTGGACGAGAAGATGTCTCGGAGCTTCCCGAACGCTGCATAAATATTTTACATACGTAACACCTCCAACACCAAACTATATCTACTTCTTACGTATAAAACAGATTTTAGACTTATTTAGGATTTAGCGAAAAAAGACTTCTCGAAACTTGGAGGCCCCTCATAATTGGTGGCCCGGGGCGGACTGCCCCCTCCGCAACCACCCCTTAGTTCGCCACTGCGGTAACCTCACATTTTTTCCAGGATATTATATTAGTACCTACTTAATAAGGTATCCTATAAGCTGTTAATCCAGATAATCTGTATGCCGAATTTAATTCATAAACGTTCAGCCGTTTTTGCGTGAGAGTAACAAACATCCATACATCGGCACAAACTTAGTAGGTATTAAATTAGTACCTACGTATTAGCAAGGAATATAGTACCTAGGTTAAGCTATTCTGCTGATGCCTGTTATTATTTAATATAAATTTACCAGAAAGCCGAAGTGATTAAGTGTCAACAATTAATTATGTAATTGATTTTTAAGTTTACCTTTTTAAGTATACCTATTTCTAAATGTAAAGCAATAAAAAGAAGCCACCGTTAAAGGGCAAATGGAATACCTAAGTACATTTGAATTTGTTAAATTACAAAAATTGACAATTTTTGTTAAAAAGTTGTATTATTTGCATAAGTATATAAAAGAAAAAAAAATTGTACAAAGAATTAAATGACTGCAGACATGAAATAGCAAAAAAATAATGGTTTCTTCGTAATGAGGTAAAAGAATGCTTTGAACAAAGGGATGTCGCCGCATTGTATTGAATTTTATTGTTTATTGTAAACTCTCCTAAAATAAATTACCTATTAACAATTTCTTACCTATATTATTTATCTACATTGAAAATGTTTTACGTGCTTTTCAATGTATGTAAGTAATTTACTTCTTATCTACACTGAAAACCTTTTTTAGGTTACTAAGTTAAAAACATTTTTAAAAATCAATTACATAATTAATTGTTGACACTTAATCACTTCTGCTTTCTGGTAAATTTATATTAAATAATAACGGGCATCAGCAGAATAGCTTAACCTAGGTACTATATTCCTTCCCACTAGGTAATACTACGTAGGTACTAATTTAATACATACTAAGTTAGTGCCGATGTATGGATGTTTGTTATTCTCAAGCAATAACGACTGAACGCATTTGAATTAAATTCGGCATATATATTATCTGGATTAACTTTTAGGATACTTTATTTAGTAGGTGTGAGGTTGTGAGGTTACCGTGGGATACTCTTAAAAATATAAAAGTTGAGCGCCATTTTCAGCGACATCCATCGGATTTAGGTAGAAATAACTCGATGATACACCTGCTCCGATTTATAAACACTCGGCAACCTAATATTTTCCTGGACAACACCTTAACGAATACATTCCTATCTCCCTCAATAATAACCCTCATGATTGATGAAAACAGCAACGGAACGGTAGTAATACTAAATTTACTATTATACTAAACGAGAAATTCTTTTATGCCATGACGATCTCGCAAACGGCTCTTAAAGATTTTAACGAAAATCTAGGGTTAGAGGTTTTTTAGGTTTAGAAATCGTTCTGTCAGGGTCTTATCTTCGAGAAAATTCGTTTTATGTAGTTTTTTTAATATTTTGAATTATTAATTATAGGTATACTAATTCAAGTGTTCTTGAATTTTTTTCAAAAAATTCAAGAACTTTCTTTTTTACATGTAAAAAAACTTTAAACCTTTCATTGGCCCGATCTAAGCTCGACCACAAAGTCGATTAGTTAAATAAAACATGTTTAAACATCAGTCACCTTTATTGTACTAAACAAAAACAAAAAAATCAACCATTGTTATGGCTTGGTCAATTAAAAACCAGTTAAATTACAAAATATTGTGATTACACTTTTTCAACATAAATTAATTTACCTACTTACTAAGTTTTATTATAGATATCTACAAAAAAGAACAAAAGAAAAATTCATTGATGGAATATTTTTTTATTTTTCTAACAAATTTCAAAAGTAAGATGTTATGTACACTAATGTTATGTTCACAAATAACACAAATGAATATAACAAAAATAATGCTATTAACCGAAAAAAGTATATACAAGTACCTAATTGCTACCATATAGTTAAAAAAAAGAAAGAAACCGTTAACATTAGTATCACAAATTTTTTTACCTAAGTTAATAGAAAAATTTAAATACCTACAATTTATAATTGAAACAGTTTTCATATAAAAATATTTACAGTTTTACGTTTATAGCAAATTAAAAAAAAACAATATTTACACAACATTTTCACTTCAATGTCTTTCAATGTCCTTTCTGTCCAATAGTGGGACTTATAAAAGCCTTTCACAAAAGTTTTCCCACTGACTTCTTTTCACATAATGGAGCACATCGCGGAGAGCTCATCCCCACTTTGAAGGGGCGGTTGACGACTAAAGTGCACGTCTCTCATAGTGTCCTTAACTGTGAAGTCGGGTTCCACATCCGGAATGAGAGGATCCTCTTCCGTATCCTGGTGGACGAGGGTCGGAGGCTTTGGAGTCATCGTTGGGAAGTTGGTAATGTTAATTTTGATCGGAGGAGGGAGAGATGCCGGAGGCGCACTCAGCTCTACATTTCCGTCTATAGTTAATGTTTCAGTGCTGTTGGTGGTGGACAATTCCACCAAGGGCACTGTCGAGTCTTCTTCGGCTGTTACTGCTGGTTCGTCATCTATAGGAGTTTAAATATCAAATGTTTAAATAAATGGGCATGAGAACTATGAATAATGTAAATAATTCAGAATTTAGTAGTGGTAAGGCACACTGTGTTTCACAGTCAATTGGGGAGCTCTAGACTACTGAAAGCGAGTAATCCTAGCGCACTTGCAGCAATACTTAAAAGAAGAAATAGTGAAAAGTCTAAGTATCAATTAAGTGATATTGTTGAAGCATACCTGGGTCAATAGGCTCCTTCTTGATCTTAATATTAGCGAAATTTAATACACCTTGCTGGTCTCTGACTGCTCGTTCGGCAGTGGTCTCGTCATCCGTATCATCATCATTAACCAGCACCTGTTCTGTGGGCTCCGGAATATGGATGAGGTCATCTTCTACCTCCTCAATCTCCTGCAAATCTTCCAGGTTACTAGAGTTTGTGACAGAATCTTCAGATTCTACCACCAAAACCTCGTCGGCCGACTCATCTTCTCTCAAATCAACGACTGGATATGTGGTCTCAGCGTGAGTTTCAAAGTCTAGCCCAGGGATGCTTGTCGTTTTCGAGAAGAAATTTTCCCATTTCCCCTCATCAACGGATGAAAGAAAGTCGCGACCTACAAAAAATATAATTAAATAATGTATCTATATTTCAATATTTAAAAATAATAATTATAATTAGAATATCGACAGATTAGAAGTCCTCGGACGGGTAGGTGCATCTATGTGTATGAAACCCGTTACCTAAGTAGTTTAGTAAACTTATTTACCTAAGTTAAACTCACCAATATCTTTTTGGCACGGAACCTTTCTTCCCAACCTGGACCGTTTCTCCGGAGAAGATTTGCTCGGACTACCCTTTCTTTTTTTGGGGTAAGCTAATATTTCTTGGGTTTTATTGAGACGGGGGTCTCGTTGCCACCAAGCTCGAGGAACGTTAGTCACAAGACCCAGTGGCTTGATACCGTTGACGTTGTAACCACCGGTCGGCTTGGTTTCGAACTGCGTACAAAAAAGAAGTTTAGTTTCATTGGTATATAGGCTATAGTGTCGCTAGTATAATTTAAAATAAATTCTTAGCAATACACAAAATGGAAATATACATACGATGCTGGGAATGTCGAAAGTCATTTTCACTGAACTGCACTTGCACTTATAAAAATGTTAAGACAAAATGAGTTGCTTCCACATGGGCGCCGTCCGTTGGAATGACGAAATTGAAGAGCGCCCCTAAGGTATCTGAGAGTGGGCGGAGCTAAGCCTACTAATGGTGGGTGGCTCAGTATTTTAAACCAATCATAGTAGAGATCGAACTGGTAACGTTTATGAGTCACTCTAGGTTTTTTTATTATGAAGTATTTTTGTTATTATTACTAACAAGCTCTAACTAATGACTCTATTTTTAGAAAAAATAATTACTTACTCCAATAGCCTAACAATGCATTGCAATTAATTAATAACTCGTAACTATTTTAAACACATACTTAAGATAAAATTGAAAAATAGCCAGGATGTAATTTTAATTGAATTCCCACTTATTAAATAAATGACTTATCTACCTGAAGTGATTCATTATTCTAGATTGACAAAGCTAGAAGTGTACTTACCTACTGTATTTTTGACTGAAATTTTTTTTGAATGTTATGTTATGTTCCTCCATAACTCTTAAACGAATTAACTGATTTTCATGAAACTTTAATAGATAATTATTTAGACTTACGGGACACAGGAAAGGCTCCATTTTTTCTTTTTCCACGCGGACGAAGTCGCGGGCGCCAGCTAGTAGATAAATACAACATTAGCGTTGAATATTCCAAAAAAACGCCGGATGGCCCAGTAAAGTAAATATAGTATACCTACTTTTATATAAATTAATAATACTTTTTCGCATAGCCATACAACACTGTTAAATATTACCTAAGTACAATAAAATGAGATATCTATTTATTTTGTTAAAAACTATTTATTAAAATGTCGGCAGACATGAAATATTAGCAAAAAAATTAATGATTTCTTCGTAATGAGGTAAAAGAATGCTTTGAACAATAATGATTGCTTGCTTACTCAATTGTATTGACTTTTCTTTTATAAGCTCTGCTAAAATAAATTGTTAACAATTTCTATTATACTTTTATCTACATTGAAAACCTTTGTTAGTTTTTAAGTATACCTATTTCTAAATGTAAAGCAATAAAAAGAAGCCAGGGTTAAATGGCAAATTTTAGCTGGAATAAGTGGTTAGTCTGAACAATGTATTTGGAACACCGATGTCTAAATCTTTAAATGTAGGTATTGTATGTAAAGTATGTTCCTCCATAACTCTTAAACTAATTAACTGATTTTCATGAAACTTGGTAGATAAACATTTAGACGTACGGGACACAGGTTAGGCTACTTTTTTTTTCAACGCGGACGAAGTCGCGGGCGTCAGCTAGTCCTAATATAAAGCATCGGTCCCTTTGGTAGGGTCCCAAGCATGCTAACTGCATTACCTCGTTGTATGGCAATATGTAGGTACTGATCTCATTGACCGAGGTAATAGCCAGCTTTAGGATCGCCGGTTATGTCGATTATTAAAATCCGTTGAGCAGTTTTGGAGTCCATAGAAGACAAAGATAATACCTATTTACCTACATTGATTTCTATTGATATAGACTAGCTGGTGCCCGTAACTTCGTCTGCGTTAAAAATTCAAAATTTGTAAAAAAAATATTAATTAGGGGTAGGCACCTATACAAAACGGAATACTTTTGAATTTGTATTATGTATATAAGTAAACAAAAAAAAATTGTAGAAAGAATTAAATGACTGCAGACATGAAATAGCAAAAAATTAATGGTTTCTTCGTAATAAGGTAAAAGAATGCTTTGCACAAAAAGATGTCGCCGCATTGTATTGAAATTTATAGTTTTTTGTAAACTCTCCTAAAATAAAATACCTATTTACAATTTCTTATCTATCTTATTTATCTACATTGAAAATGTTTTAGGTGCTTTTCAATGTATGTAAGTAATTTACTTCTTATCTACACTGAAAACCTTTTTTAGATTAGGTACTAAGTTAAAAACATTTTTAAAAATCAATTAATTAATTGATGACAGTTAATCACTTCTGCTTTCTGGTAAATTTATATTAAATAATAACGGGCATCAGCAGAATAGCTTGACCTAGTTACTATATTTCCTTCCTACTAATACTACTTACTAATTTAATACTAAGATATTGGTTATTCTTTCGCGCAAAACGGCTGAAGGCATTTGAATTAAAATAGGCAAACAGATTACTTAGATTAACTTATGGGATACATTATTTAGTAGGTACTAATATAATATCCTGGAAAAAATGTATGGTTACCGAGGGATTCTCTAAAAATATAAAAGTTTAGCGCCATTTTCAGCGACATCCATCGGATTTAGGTAGAACTAACTTGATGATACACCTTTTCACAATATGCTGCGATTTATAAACACTTGGGAACCTATTATTTTCCTGGACAACACCTTAACGAATACCTCCCTCAATAATAACTCTGATGATTTATGAAAACAGCAACGGAACGGTAGTAATACTAGATCTATGCCTAATACTAAACGAGGAATTCTTGTATGCCATGACATGACGATCTCGCAAACGGCTCTAACGATTTTGACGAAAATCTAGGGTTAGGGGTTTTTAAGTTTAGAAATCCATCTGTCAGGGTCTTATCTTCGAGAAAATTCGTTTTAGGTAGTTTTTTTAATGGAACCGTAAGAAAAGTAATGGGTAGGTGCCTTAGTATTTTGAATTATTAATTATAGGTATACTAATTCAAGTGTTCTTGAACTTTTTTCTATCTTTAAAAAATTCTTTTTTTACATGTAAAAAACTTTAAACCTTTCATTGGCCCGAGCGAAGCTCGACCACAAAGTCGAATAGATAAATAAAACATGTTTAAACATCAGTCACCTTTATTGTACTAAACACAAAAAAAATCAACCAATGTTATGGCTCGGTCAATTGAAAACCACTTAAATTACAAAATATTGTAATTACACTTTTTCAACATAAATTAATTTACCTACTTACTAAGTTTTATTATAGATACAAAAAAGAACAAAAGAAAAAACTCATTGATGGAATCTAAATTAATACTTAACACAAATGAATATAACAAAAATAATGCTAGGTATTAACCGAAAAAAGTATATACAAGTACCTAATTGCTACCAAATAGTTAAAAAAAAAGAAAGAAACTGCTTTGCATGACAAACTTAACATTAGTATCACAAACTTTTTTTACCTAAGTTAATGGAAAAATTTAAATACCTACTATTTTTATTGAGACAGTTTTCATATAACAATATTTACAGTTTTACGTTTGTAGCAAATTCAAAATACAATATTTACACAACATTTTTCACTTCAATGTTTTTCAATATCCTTTCTGTCCAATAGTGGGACTTACTTATAAAAGCTTTTCACAAAAGTTTTCCCACTTGACTTCTTTTCACATAATGGAGCACATCGCGGAGAGCTCATCCCCACTTTGAAGGGGCGGTTGACAAGTAAAGTGCACGTCTCTCATAGTGTCCTTAACTGTGAAGTCGGGTTCCACAACCGGAATGAGAGGATCCTCTTCCGTATCCTGGTGGACGAGGGTCGGAGGCTTTGGAGTCACCGTTGGGAAGTCGGTGATGTTAATTTTGATCGGAGGGGGGAGAGATGCCAGAGGTGCACTCAGCTCCACATTTCCGTCCATGGTCAAAGTTTCAGTGCTGTTGGTGGTGGACAATTCCACCACGGGCACTGTCGGGTCTTTTTCGGCTGATATTGTTGGTTCGTCATCTATAGGAGTAAATAATGTAAAATTTAATACATCAATCAAATGTTGAAATAAATGGGCATGAGAACTATCAATAACTTGCAGCACCTAAGTCGTTACTTATTTTATAGGTCACGGTATCAGCTAAAAACAATTACATAAAAGAAAAAGCAGTGAAAAGTCCAAGTATGAATTAAGTGAAATTGTTGAAGCATACCTGGGTCAATAGGCTCCTGCTTTATCTTTATCCCTGGCTGCTCACTCGGCAGAGGTCTCGTCATCCGTATCGATCTTCAACCAGCACCTGTTCTATTAACTCCGGAATGTGGATAACGTCATCTTTTTCCTCCACAATCTCCTACGAGTCTTCCAAGTTACTAGTATTTGTGACATCGATCTGATCGGAATCTTTATCTTCAGATTCTACCACCAAAACCTCTCAACGGTCCGACTCATCTTGGTTCAAATCAACGACTGGACATATTGTAGTCTCAGTGTGTGTTACCAGATCTAGCCCAGGGATTTTTGTGGTTTTCGAGAAGAAACGTTCCCATTCTGACGTTGATGCCAGAAATTCGCGACCTACAAAAAGGATATTTACTTATTATTATTATCCAACATTTAGAAAATAATAAGTATAATTAGAATATCGCGTAGATATATTTAGAAAACAGAATTTAAAGATTCATTTAAGAAAACTTACCAATATCTTTTTGCAATTTCTTTCCAACTTCGACTATTTCTCTGAACAAGATTTGCACGGGCTACCTTTTCTTTTTTTGTGGTAATCGAGTTTTTCCTGGGTCTTTTCCGATCGGTTTCTATTGAGACGGGGGTCTCTCTAGTGGGACTTATAGCTAAAAGCTTTTCACAAAAGTTTTCCCACTTGACTTCTTTTCACATAATGGAGCACATCGCGGAGAGCTCATCCCCACTTTGAACGGGCGGTTTACGACTAAAGTGCACGTCTCTCATGGTGTCCTTAACTGTGAATTCGGGTTCCACATCCGGAATGAAAGGATCCTCTTCCGTATCCTGGTGGACGAGGGTCGGAGGCTCTGGAGTCACCGTTGAAAAGTTGTGATGTTAATTTTGATCGGAGGGGGGAGAGATGCCGGAGGCGCACTCAGCTCCACATTTCCGTCCATGGTCAAAGTTTCAGTGCTGTTGGTGGTGGAAAATTCCACCACAGGCACTGTCGGGTATTCTTCTTGTATTATTGTTGGTTCGTCATCTATACGAGTAAATAATGTAAAATTTAATACACCAATCATATGTTCAAATAAATGGGCATGAGAATTATCAATAACTCGCAGCACCTAAGTCATTACTTATGTTATGGTATCACTTTATTAAAACAATTACATAAAAGAAAAAGCAGTGAAAAGTCCAAGTATGAATTAAGTGAAATTGCTGAAGCATACCTGGGTCAATAGGCTCCTGCTTTATCTTTATCCCTGGCTGCTCGCTCGGCAGAGGTCTCATTATCCGTATCTTCATCTTCAATCAGCACTTGTTCTATCACCTCCGGAATGTGGATAACGTCATCTTTTTCCTCCACAATCTCCTGCAAGTCTTCCAAGTTAGTAGTATTACTGTCATCGATTTGATCAGAATCTTTATCTACAGATTCTACCGCCAAAACCTCGTTGGCCGACTCATCTTGGTCCAAATCAACGACTGGACATATTGTAGTCTCAGCGTGTGTTTCAAGATCTAGCCCAGGGATGCTTGTGGGTTTCAAGAAGAAACGTTCCCATTCTGACGTTGATGCCAGAAATTCGCGACCTACAAAAAGGATAATTATTTATTACTATTATCCAATATTTAAAAAATAATAAGTATAATTAGAATATCGCGTAGGTATATTTAGAAGACAGAATGTAGAGGTTCATTTAAGAAAACTTACCAATATCTTCTTGGCAACTGCTTTCCAACTTGGATTGTTTCTCTGGACAAGATTTGCACGGGCTACCTTTTCTTTTTTTGTGGTAATCGAGTTTTTCTTGGATCTTTTCCGATCGATTTCTATTGAGACGGGGGTCTCTTTGCCACCAAGCTGGAGGAACGTGAGGTCTGATTTCAATTGTGACGCAATGTCTCCTCTTGATCACACGACCCAGTGGCTTGATACTGATGTCGTAAGCTCCGGTCAGCTTGGATTCGAGCTGCGTACAAAAAAGAACCTTAGTTTCGTTGGCATAATTATAGGCTAGTACCTATAATATAAAATAAATTCTTAGCATAATACAAAATAAAAATATACATACGCTGGGAATGCCGAAAGTCATTTTCACTGCACTGAACTTGCACTTCAAAAATGTTAAACAAAACGATTTACTTCCACAACGGCGTCGGTTGAAATGACGAAATTGAAGAGCGACCCTAAGGTATCTAAGAGTGGGCGGAGCTTAATATTCTAAGAGTGGGTGGCTCAGAATTTTAAACCAATCATAGTAGAGATCGAACTGGCAACGTTTATGAGTCACTCTAGCAAGGCGTCTTTTATTATGAAGTATTTTTGTTATTATTACTTAGGTACAAGCTCTATTAGTTTGTGACTCTATTGTTAAAATATTTACTGCTTTCTTCAATTTCACCCTAACAATTGGTAATTTAGTCTGTAACTAATTTAGTAATTTGTTATTGTTACCTTATTTTTCGTTTGATGTTTTAAATGATCATTGATGACTGTTTTAAAGAGGTACTTACCTACTTGAGATAATTAAGATTTAGCCAGGATGTAATTTTAATTGATCCACACTTACCTACTTATTACCTAAATAAATAACTCGCCTACCTGAAGAGGTGTCCTGGATTTATTATTCTGGATTCGTCAGAATTGTTGGAATTATACCTTTATGGTGCCGAACCTAAGTTCGTCAGAGTAGGTAGAAACAGATGTTCAAAAATTGGATGTGTTGTGATAATAGGTTAGGTAGGTAGGTACTTATAGTTTGTGCCAAAAAATAAGTGACGAAAACACTTCAACAGGGTGCTATAAAAAAATTAAAGGTTGGATCTTATTTATTCTTGTACAATGTATACCTACATGTGTACAATGTATATTGGGCAGGCCCACTACTAGCTAGGTAACCAAGGGCCCCACTACTATGTAAACTGATTAGGTTTTATCAAATAAAAATATGAAATATACAAATACTTTAAAAATGCTAAGCTACTTAAGCTCATATCACTATCACTATCCGTCAAATTGACAACACTGCCAACCTACAGAAAGAATTTAGGGGAATTCCCTAGGCATAACTTTTGAATTTCTCTCAAGTTGTCATGATTAAAGTGGGGTTGCAACCTGTCATATTTATTTTGAAAATGGAAGAAATTTCCTGGTAAGGATTCGAGGGCCCCTGAGCTTGAGGGCCCCGGGGCACTGCCCCGCCTAGCCCCTGGGTAGCTACGCCACTGATTGTACATTATTGATATGCATTTTTATATTTTATAGGGTCTCAAGTGTTATCGTCACTTATATTTTATGGCACAAACTATACTAGAACAGAATTATCTTTATTCTAATGCATTGATTGAAGAATCAATGCAAAACCTTTCAGGCAACATCTTTATATACTTGGAAGAAAGTGGTCCGGCCAAACCATGGTCTTCTGTGTAAATATATGTGAACAGCAAACCTGGAAGAATTTTCAGCCGGAGCAGTAGATCGCCTATTTACTTATGACACACTACTTTGCTGTTGCACGCGACTTCGTCCGCGTTACTTTATAAATATAGCTTCCCAACAGTGAAAGAATTTTTCAAGTAAGTAGTTTTGGAGTCTTCAATGCAAACAATTAATAATCAAACCTTTCTTCTTTACTTAGATAAATTATGAGTTAAGTATTACAAATACTTACCTACTGTCTCCATAGTAGATTTTTTGATGTAGGTACTATCAATGCATAGTATGTTTATAATAATTATTAATAAATCTCACGATTTTGGAACTCTGTAAGTGCACATTAATACTAATAATAAATCTGTAGGGGTCGGTCAGAGTAATTTACTTTGTTTGTAATTTACTTGTAACGTGTATATAGGCTCTATACATGATACTGAAACTAAATTGACCATTTTTACAATGTTTTTCTGGATGTATGACTATATATGTATGTTCCTCCATCACTCTTAAACGAATTAACTGATTTTCATGTAACTTAGTAGATAAACATTTAGACATACAGTAGCACTACCATGAGTTACTATCGAAATCTTACGTTAGTTTACTTCTGTCGATAACGAACCTTTCACCCTTCAATGGGCTAGTGAATGATTTAACTACTAACGTTACGGTATATTTCTCGAGAGCATCAGTCAAATTTGTAACTCATGGTACCGATTTTGTATAGAAATGTCAAGTTAAACGTTAATCGCTAATGGTCGCTAGCCACTACATTCGACAGGTATTTCACTTATGCAACTCATGTTACCGGTTTTAATTCTTTGAGTGACCGCTAGAGGCGCTGTACAATTTTTCTTACAAATATTTTACGTTCTCGCTCATCTCTCGCTAGCGATTTCGATCGTCATAAACTCATGGTAGTGCTACAGAACACAGGATAGGCTACTTTTTATATTTTTTAACGCGGACGAAGTTGCGGGCAACAGCTAGTATCTACTTAATAAAATTATTTCAAAACTAGATGTTTCACGCAAAGTTCGCGTAACTTTATAAAATATAGTCCATCCATGTTTAGCCAGCACAAACTGACTAAATCAACCAACGGCTTTTTCCATAATCTTCAACAACCGAGTTACCCACTTATTAGGTACAGTCGGCCGCATAACTCGATTAAGACATTCAAAAGTGCAAAACACTCATATCAACTTACTTACTGAAGCTTTTTACGATCGTTTGTACGTGAACTTTGGTTGACGACACGTTTGGTCTAGTGGCTAGTAACCCTAGCTATTAACCAAACGGTCGCAGGTTCGAATCCCGCTAGGGGCAAATGTTTTGTTTGTGTTTACATTTTATTTTTGTACCTGAGTTATTGATGTTTTATATTTATAATATGTATGTATTTACAAAAAAAAGTAATGTATGTAGTAGGTATATCAACTGTCTTGTATCTGGTTTCGTAGCAAGAAAAACCATGGAGAATGTTATGCAAAATTGTCTAAAACTTTGTCTCACTACAGCTTATATGTATACAAACACTTTGTTTTTTTTTTTTTTTTTTCAAAAAGACCCAGTAGTTACGATTTTACAGACATTTAAAGTTCTCTTAAATATCGAGACCTCTAGCTGGCGCTGGGCGCCCGCGTGACGTCACATTCCAACGGTCGCATACGCGTCGGTTCGCTCCAATATGGGAGCGCGCGAACTGACAGAAACCGTTGGATTATGACGTCACTGCACCGAGCGAAGGCCCGTGACATCCGCGTCGCGATCTCATTTTTAAAACGCCATATCTCAGAAACTAAACTGTGTATTAAAATATTTTTTTCACAGGTATTTATTATTTTCAATAGAGAATACGAAGAGTTGCAAACTAAACTTAGTGAACATTCTCCATTCTCTTCTTTTTTCCAATATTGGAGACTAATTTGGCTGATTTTGTCGCAGTAAAAAAGTATTGAATTAAATTATTGTTTTTTTTTTTTAAAAAATCACTTGATTTTAATCATAATATCAACCCTGAATATGTGGATAAATAAAACGTAAAATTTACACATCAGTACACCTTTATTGTAAACCAAAAATGTATTCCAACCATTATTATGGCTTAATTGATTAAAACAACTTAAAATACTAACATTTTATTTTGTGATTACACCATTTTTTTAAATTTTAATTTACTAAGTTTCGTTACAAGAAAAGAACCAAGGAGAAAACTTAATTAGGGATTTCTTTTTTTATTTCAAACAAATTTCAAAGTTACACTAACTAAGAACACAAATGAATCTTACAAAAATAATGCTATGTACAGAAAAAAATATAACTATATATATAATATAGTATATATACAGATAATTGCTATCGTTATAGTCAAAGAAAAAAAAAACCACTTCGCATGACAAACTTAACATTAATATCACAACTTTTTTTTTTACTTAACTAAGTTAATGGAAAAATTCAAATACAATTAAAATTTATATCGAGACAGTATTCATATTATAAAAAAATTATTTACAATGTTATTCTATGTTTTAATTTAAGAAAGAGTTAATTTAACAAGTCAAGAAGATACAGGTCTTATTTAACCCTTCCACCGCCAGAGTCGGATTTATCCGACAAACATTTTCGCGTCCGTTTCACATGTGCCGGATATGTACGACATATTCCTCTACTTGTGTGATTTTTATTTTAAGTAATTACAGGTCTTATTTAACCCTTCCACCGCCAGAGTCGGATTTATCCGACAAACATTTTCGCGTCCGTTTCGCCTGTGCCGGATATGTACGACATATTCCTCTACTTGTGTGATTTTTATTTTAAGTAATTACAGGTCTTATTTAACCCTTCCACCGCCAGAGTCGGATTTATCCGACAAACATTTTCGCGTCCGTTTCGCCTGTGCCGGATATGTACGACATATTCCTCTACTTGTGTGATTTTTATTTTAAGTAATTACAGGTCTTATTTAACCCTTCCACCGCCAGAGTCGGATTTATCCGACAAACATTTTCGCGTCCGTTTCACATGTGCCGGATATGTACGACATATTCCTCTACTTGTGTGATTTTTATTTTAAGTAATTACCTATGTTGTTTTCTGTTAAAAAGAAATACGAGTCAGGCGTTAGAGTTAAATAGGATTGAATATTAATATATGTAGGTACTGCGAAAACCCTCGACTTTAAACACCTTGCACAGTCAAACATACAGACAAGCAAAATGCTTAAGAATTTATCTTATAAAGTGTTTAAATATTTTTAAAATTTTATTTCAATTCAAACGAGCAGTTAGTTTGGGAATTTAAGAAAAGAAATTAAGGCAAGGACTAACCTCAGACCGAACACAATTTTTACCAAAATGACCGCAACCTAATATCCTATGAATTAAGGTGCAATATTGCGCAACAAATTTTTGTAGCTCTTCGGAGATAACCAAACAGATTTAAAATTGGAAGGTTTTTCTTAAATATTGTGTAAAATATGAAAAAAGAAATAAAAGTAGCCGATTCAAACTTTAGTGTAGAACGTAAGTTAATTAATGAGCCTAAAAACAAAAGTAGTTGTCACGGAATTTTTTTAGTACTGTGAACAGTAAATTTATTTTTAGCAGTATTTTACTAATTTTTTTTTTTCGTAAAATGGATTTTTTTTTATAAATCTGCCCGATTCAAACTTTTTCCCATATAGTCTATTATGCACTGTATTTTTATCTAACTTGTGATTTTACTCTAAGAAGTCAAACTAGGCGACGAAAATAACGCTTTTCAGCTAAGTCCTCGCCTTAAATAGACGAGACAAATTCTCATTGAAAAAATATATTTTTTTGAAGAGTAGACTGAAAAAAATCAGAGTCAAATAGCGCACATTTAAAAGTAATTAAAGAAAAATCATCAACAAGAGTCAATTGTTAGTCATTATGACTGCAATTAGTTATTCAATCACCCAGTGACTGATTTACATTGATTATTGGGACAGCCTGTATGTATATATGTATGAACATAATTAGAATTAATGTAATTTTTTAGATTAAATAGGAAATATCTCAAAAACAAAAATGGTTAAACTTAATTTTCATAATTTTCAAACGAAAAATAAAATCGAAATTTAAGAAAATGGAAGTATTTTTAAAAAAAATAGGACATTTTCCAAGACGACTATAATTATATAGAAATAGTTATGCGCTAAACAAATTTCGTAATTTGTTATTATGTAATTGTTAAGTATTGAGTCCGTAAACACAGCTCAAAAAATGCTTCACAGGCCTGAAAAATGAGAGAGTTATATTCAACCCTTTAGCCGCCAGAGTCGGATTTATCCGACAAACATTTTCGTGTCCGTTTCTCCAGAGCCGGATATGTACGACAAATTCCTCTACTTGTGTAATGTTTATTTTTAAATCACTGAGTTTCTTTCTCTTTTAACCAACCGGTTAATATTTATCAAATAAAAACCATATAATTTTTTTTTTATTTTTTTTTTAAATAAATTACTTGAATTGGATTGAAATTTGATTTCAATTCAATTTTGATTTGAATAAAAAATCATATAATCTTCTTTGCTGTCAATATAATTATTGGTGTTTTTTTTTTTTATTTTATTTTAATAGAAAATAATATCAGCAGTGCGACAAAAATTCAAAAAGTGTCAATTATTGGGACGAAAAAATCAAACTGCAACAATACAGTGAAATAATTAACGTAATCTTAAATAAATAGGTTACTATAATTTAACTATAGATTTGTGTTTCAGATTCTCCTATTCATTTTACGGTTTTTTTCAAATGCAAAATTCTGTACAAAATTAGGCAAAATTTACAAAACAAAATCCACTGATAGATTTGTCGTTTTGCCTACTCATAGGCAAATGCAATATTTACAATATTTACACAATATTATTAATTTTAAAGGAACTTTCTGTCCACTAGTGGAACTTAAGGCGCTTGGTGCCCGTCCAATGTGGTGTCATGTCACTTTCTTAAGCCTAGCAAAAAGCTTGAAAAACATATCTATACTAACTAATATTATGAAGAGGAAAGATTTGATTGATTGTTTGTTTGTTTGTATAGAATAGGCTCCGAAACTAGTGGACCGATTTGAAAAATTCTTTTACCATTAGAAGCCGACATTATCCGTGATGAACATAGGCTACTTTTTACGGCGGTTAAATGCTTCATTCCTACGGGAAATCTAAAATGAAAGTAAATACTTGCGGCTTGGCCCAGGATACACTTGATATGTCGCCGAGTGGGCAGGTTAAAACGCGCTATTGTTTCGTTCCTCAACACGAACTACACTTATCAGTGTGGTTTCTAATTCACTGTTCGACTACCAAATTCCTTTATACAAATTGGCCAATTCCGCCTAAAGAAGATTTTATTTTAATAAAAGTTAGCGTCTGTCTACTATTTGAAGACGCGAGCGGATGAAGGTGGTATGTTGCATAATTGCAATTTTGAATAAATCTAGGTTAAAGTTTTAATTTGAATTTTTGAGATAAGTCACCACGGAACTGATTTTTTTACTAATTTATGATTGCAAAGTTCTGTATAAACAACCTAAAATATTAATGGTATGTGATAGCAATTAAACACTTCTATCATTTAATTTAAAAAAAAAAGTGAACATAGCTCCCTCTTCCATTGACAAGAGTAAACTTTACTGCACTCTTTGCTTTTAAAAATTAACTGTACATAATGAATGCCTTTTTCAACTTTTTATTTTTCAAAAATATTTTTAAATCAACAATCTTAAGATCTACTATAATCATTCATAAGGATATATTAATGCAAAAAAAAAAAACGAAAAAACCCAAAAATGCGACATAACACCTTCATCCACTCACATCTTCATTTATGTTTCGGTGAAAGGGAATTCAATCAATTGAACGAACGCGTTCGGAATTGTAGTTCTGATAAATATCAGTCTCGGACAATAAAATTATTTGGACTAAACATAAAGTGTTTTTTTAATTAATGTACCCCAAGTGCTAAAACATAAAGAATCTGCATTTACTCTGCATATTATATTATGTAAATCGATCAACGTTTTCACTCAAAACATCGACATATACTACTAATAATTCTTGTATGCGACACTTACTTAAACGACCATTGACGACTCCAAGCACCTTAACACTTAACTCACTTAATTGTCACAATTATTTTCTCACTTATTATAATTTCACTTGTCACTTCACATTATGGAACACAATCCGGACAGATCGTTCCCCCTTTGAACGGGCGGTTGTCGGCTGAAGTGGACATCTTTCATCGAGTCCTTGACTGTGTACTCCATCTCCGGCTCCTCGCCGGGCGGGAGAGGCTCGTCTCCCGTGTCCTGCAACTCCTGGTGGACGAGGGTCGGCGGTGTGGGAGCCACCGTTGGCAGCTTGGTTATGTTTATCCTGATCGGTGCCGGGAGCGATGCCGTGGGAGCTGTCAACTCCACGTTACCATCGAGTGTCGATGTCACAGTGTTGTTGGTAGCGGACAGTTCCACAACGGGCACTATAGGGTCTTCCTCGGCTGTTATTATTGGTTCGTCGTCTGCGGGAGGAGAGAAAATGATAAATAAATAAATAAACTTGTATATAATCTTCAAACATTCCGCGCACAGCACAGTCTAGTTCCGCACAGCACCGTCTAGTTCCACACGGCACCGTCTAGTTCCATATCAAGCCACTAATGCTTGTATTATGGATACCAAACATTACTTTTTTTTTCGGATACACATACATATTA
Source organism: Synanthedon vespiformis (assembly GCA_918317495.1). Taxonomy (NCBI): domain Eukaryota; kingdom Metazoa; phylum Arthropoda; class Insecta; order Lepidoptera; family Sesiidae; genus Synanthedon; species Synanthedon vespiformis. The sequence goes on from OU906966.1 coordinate 613,787, forward strand.
TACACTAGCTGGTGCTCGCGACTTCGTCCGCGTTGAAAAGTATAAAATTATAACTCTTGATAACGCGTGGATACCGCAGAGCGGATCGCTAAAAATAACCCCAAGCAGTACTACCCAAATCCGATAGATGGCGCTATCAAGTGTAACCCGGGCCAAGCCGCTAGTATTTACTTTTATTTTAGATTTCCCGCAGGAATGAAGCATTTTCCCCGCGGTAAAAAGTAGCCTATGTTCATCACGGATAATGTCTGCTTCTAATGGTAAAAGAATTTTTCAAATCGGTCCACTAGTTTCGGAGCCTATTCTATACAAACAAACAAACAAACAATCAAATCTTACCTCTTTTTATACCTTTATACTATAATATTAATATAGATACAAACATCCACGGCTGTGTAGCCTATGAGCCTATTTTGACTCCAACTTTGAAAAGGGGTTGGCTTTTGAATCTTGTAACCGTTTTTTTTACAGTCTTTAAACTAAATAAGTTAAGAATGCTTGTTAATTTTATTAAAATATAGTTTTTATGCCTAGGAAATCCATTCACGATTATTTTTATAAACATTTTAAAACATAATAACATAACAATTGTGCGCTTATTACAAAATGTGTTACAAATACTTACTTCACTGGAAACAAATATGTTAGGTTAGGTTCCGGAATGTTATGAAAATTAATGCGAGCGGAGCGCAGCGGAGCACAGCGAAGCGAGCCCACCCGTAATAGTGGTTGTAGCAGTACGATTGATAACAAAATAGGTTAGATTTTGTAATTATTATGACTCTGGTTCATTTCAAAATGTGTTATAAAAACATAATGTAATGTTTATAAAATTAATTTTGAATGGATTTCCTAGACATAAAAACTATATTTTTATAAAGCTAACAACCATTCCCAACTGATTTAGCTTTAAAACACCATAAAAAAACACTTACAGGATTCAAAAAAAATGTAATGTTTATAAAATTAATTTTGAATGGATTTCCTAGACATAAAAACTATATTTTTATAAAGCTAACAACCATTCCCAACTGATTTAGCTATAAAACACCATAAAAAACACTTACAGGATTCAAAAAAAAATCCCTTGAAAAGATTAACAGCTCTAAAACTTGGCGTCCTCATCTAGTGGACGTAATAATAACGTGTGAAAAAGCATACCCGGGTCGATGGGCTCCTGCTTGATCTTGATGTTGGCGAAATTCAATGCGGCGTCTTGGTCCCTGGCCGCTCGTTCGGCGCACGTCTCGTCGTCCGTGTCCTCGTCTTGGACCAACACCTGCTCCACCGGCTCCGCCTTGTAGATCACGTCGTCCTCGTCCTCCTCGATCTCCTGCGAGTCCTCCAAGTCTTCCACGATCTGTGGATACGTATAAAATGAATAGATAAGACACACATTCCACACAGTTCCACACGGCACCGTCTAGTTCCACACTAAGCAACTAGATTGCTTGTATTATGGATACCAAACAGTTGATTTACTACATACATTACTTTTTTTTTTGTAAATACAAACATTATTATAAATAGAAAACATCAATGACTCAGGTACAAACTTACAAAGGTAAAATGTTAACACATAAACATTTGCCCCTAGCGGGATTCGAACCCGCGACCGTTTGGTTAACAGCTAGGGTTACTAGCCACTAGACCAATACGTGACGTCAAAATTAAATTGAAAATAAATAATTGAATAATTGTGTGATTTAATAAATTCAAAATTTAGTCAAATAAAAGAGTAAAATAATTATGAAAGGTAAGGGGAAGTCTGAGAAATGTTATGTTCTCTTACATGGGGATAGAAGTAGTCCGAGAAATGTTATGTTCTCTTATATGGGGGGTAAAGAGAGTCTGAGAAATCTTATGTGAACTCTTACATGTGGGTAGGGGGAGTCTGAGAAAACTTATATGCTCTTATATGGGGGTAGGGAGACTGTAAGCAATCTAATGTGAACTTTTACATGGGGGTAGGAGGCAGGGGGAGTCTGAAAAATATTACGTGATTTTGCATGGAGGTCTGAGAAATGATATAATGAGTTAGGGGCAGTTTGAGAAGTCTCATGTGAGCTCTTTCTGAGAAATATTACGTGATTTTTACAAGGCAGGGTTTGACAGGGTTGAAAATGGCTAAAGTAGTCCTTAAGTAATTAATGTGTGTCATTAAAGGGCACAATTAATACTAACCTCGACAGGTTCATTCTCTTTCTGTTCCGACTCAACGACAACGACCACCGACTCGTTATCCGACTCGTCGTCGTTCAAGTCGTCGACGTCTTTAATCTCAATGGGCTCCGTCGATTCCTCCATTTTATCCGAAGAGTTTATCGTTAAAGATTCAGCCAAAGATTCGGAGGGAGGCTCTTCCTTCTTCGCCAACGACGCCTGTAAACAGTTTAACACCTTTTTAACCGTTTTTGTCAAGGTCAAACAACAGCACAGGTGCTTTTATTTCACGGCAGTCTTCTGTAAGAGGGTGGTTACTGCCCAAAGAATTGAGAGTCGCAGTGTGCCCTGTCACTACTTTCCACATTTCCAAAATTGACCCAGTCGGGAATCGAACCCGTTACCCTAGGACAGAGCGTTAAGGCAAGCACTCAAGTTATCGCAATAAGCCGCCGGATCAGTATTCAGTAAGTTGAATAGTATAGTATGGACCGACAAGGGCACAAGATGGACATGAAGTGTTTTGGGCAGGCACATAGTATGGACAAGGGCAGCTATGGAGGTCCACTCACAAGATGGACATGCTTGCTTCTAACCGGTCCTTTTGGAAAATGATGGGGCAAGCCCAAGGACGTTCTGTGGCTGAGACACTGATCTGTAGAGCACTGGATAGGCTGTTGTCAAATTATTTTTTTCAATTTGAAAATGGCCATTTTAGGCGCTTTAGGCTATGGAGTGTAAGTACATGGAACTAAAACTAGTCATGTCCGCATGATAGGGACATTTACAGAATACACATTTCTTCATGTTTCAAAACTCAAGCGGACACAAATAAGCTTAAACACGCTCTAAGACATCAACAAATAGAACTATTATACTATTGTACTAGACACTATTATACTTATATTATACTAGCTGTTACACGCGACTTCGTCCGCGTAACTTTATAAAATATAATACATTCGTGTCTGTGAAACCATGGAAATACACGCTTCGGCCGTTTTGGAGAAATACACATACAAAATTTCAACTCAATCGGTCAAGCCGTTTAGTAATTGACATACCGACAGCAGCGCCACCTACCGGGTCCAATTGTATTTTTAAATCATCCAGGAAACCATCAAATTAGCCATATAAAATTTCAACCCAATCGGTTCAGCCGTTTAGAAGTTATGTGAAAAAGTACGGAAGGATAACTCTTACTACCAGTTTTCCCGCGTTAAACAGTAGCCTATGTTCATCACAAATAATGTCGGCTTCTAATGGTAAAAGAATATTTCAAATCGGTCCAGTACTTTCGGAGCCTATTCTATACAAACAAACAAACAAACAAACAATCAAATCTTTCCTCTTTATAATATTAGTATAGAAGTATAGATTAGTTTAGATTACGAAAGTATCTATAATTTGTATGGGATAACCTATCCAGTGCTTTATTAGAGGTCAGTGGGCCGAGATGACTAATTCCCATTCGTCTTCATACAATTCATTCCTCTCTGTGTGAATTACAGTACCTTGTAGTCTTCGAGACACATCGGATGGTAGTTGTCGTCGTTGTGCTTGACGGCGTTGCGCAAATGCCACTCCTCCATGTCCTCGTTGTAGTACTGGTGGAAGAGATCGCCGCAGAGGGCGCAGCGATGGTCGACGGGCGCGCCCGCCGCCACGCTCGCCTCCTCGCGCGCTTCGGCCGCTTCCCCGACGGGCGTGCCCGTCGCGTCCCCCCCGCTCTCGAACCAACTCTTCTCTGTTGCCATTCAAACATCGCCATTATTATTTTTACAATAAAAACGGACTTTAAACTGAGCGTCCAACGCACACACATACAATCGGCAGGCTTATTTTCTGAACACACCTTGTATGTTCAAAATAAATAAATAAGACCTCTTTAGTCGGGCTTGGGCAGTTTGTAATGAGAATTTGGCAGAGTGGTACAACTAACAAAATAAACACAAACACACCAGAGGGTTTAAGTTTAAGGGGAAAAAAAAATCTCGTATGAAAAGTGTAGTTCGTATTGAGGAACGAAACGATAGCGCGTTATAACTAGCCGGCGCCGGCGCAGCGAACCAATTAAACCGGCAACAATATAGTTAGACCAGTTAGTCATCGCCATTAAGTTAGGATGTTCCCAGTTAACACTATTTATTGAGGCAGGTTAGGCCTCAATAAAAAAAAAGTGTCAGTAGTTAAGACTGCACGTCAGAAGTGCTGAGCGATAGGCGAAAAATGCGAAAAAATTGTGCAATTTCACACTAAATCGTTAATTTTTACGCAAACCACACTAGTGTTATGAGCTACGTGATACGATTTAGTGTAATATTGCACAATTTTTTCGCAGCAGACGCATTTAGATAATAAGGCTGCGGGTATTTGCAATCTGTTGGCGTGATCGCGTACGTAGACAGCTGCGCGCGCATAACTGTGAGCATTAGCATGTTGCTGACGCGTGAACCGATACATTTTTTCCCTACCTAAAGGACGTATAACGCGGCTATAGAAGTTTTCACTTCAATAAAACACAACACACGCTCAGCGAGCGTCCAGTGACACTCAGTGGTCACTCAGATAGAAATCTTGTATTAAAAATTGTAGTTCGTGTCGACTGAAACTTTCTTTTTGTGAGGCTAATAATTTTTTACTTCTGACGTGCAGTCTTAACTACTGACACTTTTTTTATTGAGGCCTACCTGCCTCAACAAATAGTGTTAACTGGGAACAACCTAACTTAATGGCGATGACTAACTAGTCTAACTATATTGTTGCCGGTTTAATTGTTTCGCTGCGCCGGCGCCGGCTAGTTATAACGCGCTATCGTTTCGTTCCTCAATACGAACTACGCTTTTCATACGAGATTTTTTTTCCCCTTAAACTTAAACCCTCTGGTGTGTTTGTGTTTATTTTGTTAGTTGTACCACTCTGCCAAATTCTCCTTACAAACTGCCCAAGCCCGACTAAAGAGGTCTTATTTATTTATTTATTTATTTTGAACATACAAGGTGTGTTCAGAAAATAACAGGGAAAACAGAATAACATACAATAGTCACCAAGGTTTTATTGTGGAGGACTTAAGACTTTAAAATTTTTTTATGTATTAATTCTAAACGAGGGATCTGGGGTAAGGTAGGGTAGGTCTTAGATAACAAGTTTTCTCCACGTACCTCTCTCATCCAAATCCTCGAGCTCCTCGTACTGCAGCCAATCTGCCAGATCGTAGTGCCAGTGGCGTGAGTGCGCCCTCCTGGCGGACTCCCTCTCCCTCCTGTTCTGGCGGAAATGCCAGTCCAGGTGCTGCGAGTAGCGGACCGTGTGCTCCGGTGGGAACCTCGTCCCGCATCCGCTGCACTGCATCCCGCCGTACAACTTCGCCACGATCCCGGGCTGCTTCGTCCTGAGGGTCGCCGACTTCAATAGGTCCACCCTGTGGATCGTGTTCCTCTCGTCCCTCGTCTTGACCTCTTGAGCTGTCTGCTCGGTCTTCGCCTCCTCCTTGTCCGCTTCCACTGGAGTCTTGATGATGCCCTTGGCCACCAATTTTGCGAACAGATCGTTCACGTTCAACGGATTCATCAGAGGAGGTGGTAAAGAGGCGGAATTGGTGGTCTCCGGCTGTGAAGACATCTCCAGGCCGGGTATACCCTCGATCGTTTGAGGGAAGAAGGGTTCCGACCTGTATTCCGATGCAGAAGACGGTGCCATCGTGGATGGCATTAAACTCGCCAACATGTCGAGCCCTATAGAAAGAAAGAATCCTTACTAATCCTTATAAACATTATAAATGCGAAAGTGACTCTGTCTGTCTCGCTTTCACGCCAAAACTACTGAACCGATCACCGTGAAATTTTGCATACATGTTGTCTTGGGACACCAGAAAGGACATAGGATACATTTCATCCAAGAAAAAAGTTATGTTCCCGAGGGATTATCTAAAAAAATGTGTTGCTAAGCGACAAACTCGAGAACGGCTATACCGATTTTAATTCTGTTGTCATTCATGGATGGAGGAATAAACAAGGACGGCTTTTACGTTAAAAAAAATGCACCGCGGGCGAAGCCGCGAACGGGTGGTTAGTTTAGTATATAAATACACTAGATGTCGTCCGCGTAACTTGTTACTGTTACTCGTGTTTTAAATGATCTGCTAAATATTGGCGATTTGGTCAATCAATATTGACAAATATTAATAATACAAAATGATCAACAAATAATGTCAGATTAACCAATTATATCTTGCTGACCAATTATTTACCTTATTTTTTTTGATAATCAAAATAATATTACTAGAGATAGAATCATGGAAATCGTAAAGAGATACCCTAAGTATGTAATAAATAACGTAGAAGGCCTCTAAGTAATGATGGTTGGAAATTTAAATTTTAAGGATAAAAACGGACTATATTTCATTGTATCATCAATACTAATAATAAATCTAAGTGTAGGTATTGTATGTACGTATTTTCCTCCATAACTCTTAAACGAATCAATTGATTTTCATGAAACTTGGTACATAAACATTTAGACGTACGGGACACAGGACGAAGTCACAGGCACCAGCTAGTAGTGTGACAAAATAAATTACCTTGGCTCATTCCGTCTGGACTTGGAGTCTTGACCGGTCTGCTGGAATCTTGATCTATTTCCATGACGTGATTCGTCGACGAATTATCCAATACTGTCTGCGGAATGGACGTCGACATTTGACCCTCCATGTTTGCTATGAAAGTGGAACCGGGCTTCACGTGTCGCGGCAAAACCGAGAATCTGACGAAATGTTTCATGTTTCCAAAGAAAAACGGCTTTGGCAACCCTCCGAATTCCACTTCGAACGGCACCTCATTAATCAGAACCGTCCTCAACGCGTCCACAAAGCGTATTGTGAAGAAATTCCCATTTATCATAAACTTTTGCACTTTACTGTCTAGGAAAATCGGGCACATGTGAGTCGCGTCAACAATTAGATTGATTTTTCCGGCGCAAAGATCTGTCCTTTTCGCCTTCCCTATGTCCACTTGGGGCAACGGACCCTCGAGCCGTATCAAACGCGGTTTCCCATCTATCAACACCCCTATGGGCGCGGCGCCAAAATAACACTCAAACCACCGTCCATTTATGTACAACTCTCTTGTGGGAGCACCAAATTTTATGTCAAACGTCTGATCGTCAATCTCCACTTGCTTATATCCCTCGTTAAACGACACAACCACTGAATCCTTATTGTCAAAGGTAACCCTACGGCTGCCTGGCAAAAATTTAATCTCCCTCGGATCGTCCCAATCGAGCATAATAACAGCTGTGTCACCGTAAAACCTAATCTCACGCGGTATGCCGTCAATTTGTATTGTTTTTACCGGATCTTGGTCTATGTATTCCAAGAGTCTAATGTCTGTGGGCGGCAGGACGACACTGGGTGTGCCCAATGGCACTGGAGGGTTCACTCTGTTGTACGGCATCAGGGGAGATTCACCCTGACACATTCCCATCTGCGGTGTGGGCAATGGTGGGACGTGGGGCATAGGTAGACGCGGATCAAATGGTGTTCTGATGCCTCGTTTATCGAATTTCCCTCTGAAGAAAGGAGGCATAGGCCCTCTAGGACGCCTGCCAAACTCCTCATTTCTAGATCTGCCTTGAGTTCTCCACGGTGGAGGAAAAGGGTTCATGTTTGAATTGGGGAAAATTGGCATCGGCGGCATCGGTTGCAAGGGCATTTTTCCATCTATTGTCTCCTGCAAATTTACCCTCATATCAGAATCCTGAAGACCACCTTGACTATCAGGCGGAGTGTCCAAAAAGCCGACAGGCGTTATCCTTTCGTCTATATCGCCAAAATTATTGCTTTCTTTTGGTGAAGTTTTCGGTGAGGGAACTTTATTTTCGTCCACCAGATGCGCCTTCAGTTTCCTTTTGGATATCTCCAAGGACTCCCTCTGTTTGGCCTCCTTCAGTTTTAATTTCTCATTCAATTGTAACACTTGGTACATCAGAGCATTATATTGACTCTTGTCTAGTTTGCCGTCGTTGAATTGTTCCTTGGCTTGTGACATGATAATGGAAATGGTCATTTTGTTGCCTTCCGTATCGAGGTCGGATCCATCGTCTCTTAAATCTATGTCCTCCGAACTCACGGTGCGACGTCGCTCCCGTTCTAAGCCTGAAGTGGGGACAGACACTTGTATTAAAGAAAGGCTTGCTAGACATAACTTTATAACTTTTCTAAAAGACAAAATATAGGGAATCGAGCAGTGTTCCTATATACTTTGAACCATACGTTAAAAGTATTCCCCTCATTTTATCCTTTGGAAAATAAAGTTATGTCTAGCAAGACTGAGATTTTGAGCCATTTATACACATAACATGTTGCCATGTCACATAACCCTATAAAAACCTAAAAATTTCCAACCAGAAACTACTATCAAGATTATTTTTTTATTTTAAATCATGTAACATCAAAAATAAACTCACTTGGAGACTTGCTGAAGAGTAGAGGCCTTCCGAGTCTGTCCTTGCCTTTCGTGGCTTCCGCCAGCTTGGCTCTGACCAGATCTAACTTTGAGGGTTTCTTATTACTGCCCTCTTTCTCTTTCACCTCGTTCCAGTCCTTCTTTGGAGAGTTCTTTGGCGAATCAAATGGCTCGTCTGTGTCCATCTTTTGTTCTTCGGCGTTGTTTGTATCTGTCTTTGGAGATGCATCTTTTATTGTCGGCGGTGGAGGAGCTATGATCTCCTCCACTTGCGGCAATTGCCTGAGATCGACGTCTTCATTGCCAAAAAGTCTGCAAAAAGAAAACTTGACATTACTTCTTGTTTTTTTTTTATTATTATTACTTTATTGCGATTTTGATACTTCTAACTCAATATTTGGTTTATTCAGTTAGAAGAAAATAAACTAATTCCAATGACGAGTCAGTTTTTTATTTATTTATAGATGTGTGAAATCTAGAAAAATGTTAAGTATCAAGATCTCTTTTAATGCCTAAGATAGACAATTTACAATCTTCATTGACAAGCATTGTTTTAAGTATTTGAAGTTATCGTTACTTTTCAAAATTTTATCTATACTAATATTATAAGGAGAACATTTGTATTGATTGTAATGAACAAACTCAAAAACTACTGGACCGATTTAGAAAATTCTTTTACCTGTACAAAGCTATATTATACAGTCAGCTATATTATAACATAGGGTTTATAAAGTTACGCAGACGAAACGAAATTGATTATAACACTTACATGTCGAATTTTTCCATTTTATTCTTCTTTGATTTCACTTCAATACACTCTGTAGACGGTCGTTTCTGCGTGACAGGCGAAGCCTTCTCGGTAACCGCTGGATGTAGGACCCTCAGGTCCACATCCTTATTCTCCACAACAGCCTCCGGGACACCTGGAAATGTGGCTACATTTTTATGCAGTTAAAAATGAAATAGAAAACCTAAATCATTGTGAACTTGAACCTTTTTACCTGTTCGGTTTGCCAGCACATGTCCTGAAGAGTATCGATGTGACCACTTATTGGAACACCGATAGAATATTGTTTGTTTAGTGACAAAGTTTGGGTGTTTTGGCAGATTTAGTTTAATTTCATTGTATTCAAACAACAATACGCATATTGGCAACACTAAGTTTGTTTGTAAAGGAATTCGAGGTCCATGAGGTCATAAGTAAGGTAAAAAAATGACCCCCAAATATTTAGTCAATTGCAACTTCTCAAATAATCTTTATCGCTAATACTTACCCATTTTTTTTTTATATTTTATGCATCGGTTAATCTATATCAATAAAAATGAATCCATACATGTATTGCTTAGCGTAAAACTAGAGAGCGGCTGGAGCAATTCCGCCATTTTTTTTTCATATTTTCATCATATTTTTTTTTAAATTCGAGAAGGGTTCTTGTAAAGAGAAAAATTGGATATCCGTGGAACCTGGTAGCGAACGGTGTGCTAGTCTTTTTAAGAGGTTTGCTCTTGGGCAGCATCTAGCCGTGCAGGAAAATCGAGGCCGACGATGGAGCGAGCTAACCCAGAAAATGTCTATTCACTGGAACTTAGATTTGAGTTATAATATGAGCTCGGAAACACAGAGGCCGGAAGGACGTCCATAATATATCCCTTCCGGCGTGAATAAACTCAAAAATTACTTGTCAAAACTCGATATCAGCTGGACTAGTTTGGCTATTTCCATTGAATCCCAAGGTATCAAAAATTTGACTATAAAAGTCGGTACCTATATTTGGAGTACGCTGCGAAAATTGTATAAAATAATGTACTACGTGTTTAAAGCTAATAGTCCACTTATAGTACTCATCATTACCCACAAATAAGTTCGCGATCTAATTAAGTCACAATAACAGTTTTTTGTTTAAATTAGTCCTTAAATCGAAAATTTCGTAACACATAATCAAGGTTCTATCCATAATTTGATAGGAAAACATCTGTCCACCTTCTTTTTGGTCTTCCTCTTTTCCTTCTTTTCACGTCTTTTTGTCTTACACGTGTAGAAAATATCTTAAGAAAAAACAAGAAATGGCTGTCACATAGAGGTAGTGCATCGGCCCTCAGCATTTATTGTATTTGTGTATTAAAATAGTTGTATTTTTGTTCCCAGAATATTGCTAGTTCATGAGCGGACACACTGTATAAAAATATAGTCGCTACCCGAATGTCTTCGTTAACTTTTTCTTAACCACCCTTTGGATATAGAACACTAATGGATCAACAAGAAGATAGGCAGAAAAATTGAAAAAATTACAGAAGATATCCAGAAGAGCTCCTTTTTTAAGGGAAACGGCTTACCAATTCTACATAATAAAAACATGACATTTCTGAGATATAGGTAGATTAATATGAGGGTTTGGATGGAAACAAAACACTGAAATTAATTTCATATCTAGATTCATGTCAATTTATTTCTAAAATGTGCAGAACTTGTGACATTTTTGCGGGTTCAAATGGGAACGGGCGGATATATCATTAGCGTAGTGAGTACTGTAGGATATTAAGTGGATCTGGATCCACAGAATCAGGGTTTGAGAGTCTTCAATGGACACGTGATCTAATATTGTGTAGTAGATTATTTCAGCCTTATTTCTGAACTTAGTATTTCTATAAATGCTCTTGTTACAAATTGGCTGGACAAAATTATATTAATAGGATGGGCTTTAGGACTGAGGTATTTTATTTTGTGACCACAATCACATGGTGGCACTCATTAAAAAGCCCTGTGTCATGCAGTGGATGCTTAACCATGGGCCACGAAACCAAAGTTCGAAGCGAATTCCCTTTTCGCTGCGTCAAAAACAAATGGTTCAAGTATAAGGAGCTAAAAATTGCGCATCAAATTTTTGATGCGACGCTGTTTGCAGTGCAAAGCGAATTGGTCATGGTCCAGGGTTGTGTACCAGTAGTCCTTTGGACAAATATTGTGCGACCACAAGCTAGATTTGTTCGATGGTGCTGGGACGATCTATAATAGCTACCGTCAGGATTTTAGTTTGATAGCAGTATTTTGTAGTAGGCGGCAAAATTAATTTACTGGCCAAGATTTGGCCGATTCAAAACCTTACAACCAGAAAAAAGTACTGTTTCCGATGGACGCGGAAGAAGGCGGCTATAGTAGAGCATGAGGGGAGTCCCCGCAAGTGGGGTAATGGCTAAGTGTCGATACTTAATGTTACTATATTGATACGTGGTTGATATAGGTCAATGATACCTGTCATTTGAGCTATCGCGGGACTAAAATATCTGGTATGATTCATCCCGCATGTGGAAGCTTAAGCTATTGTATTGTTAAGCGTTTCTTAAGATATCATTTCTAACGAGTTTGAATTCCATAATTTAGACTTATATATTAACATTAATTAACAGGTTTCTTAGGTCAACGAACATCAAAAATCCCGGGGCCACGAAACCAACGCTTGCAGCGTTTTCGCTTTACACTGTTACTCTGACTTGAAAACTTTGAAGGTAACAATTGAAAACGACAAGGAAGTTCGAAAACAATAAAATGTATGGGATTAACATATGCGGTGCTATTTCACGTGACACATCCCATAAATTTTATTCTTTCGAACTTTGTTATCGTTTTAAATTTGTTACTTTGACTACGGGCCCCAGAGGTGTTGTCTTAATTGCCATTCTAAGAACAGAATCTTCAGTATCTTCAATTCAATGTTTATAAAAAACAAATATAGCAAGTATAGTTCGTATGATTTTAAAAGTAATGGCATTGTATTATTGAATGCCATAGTTATCATAGTTAGTGGAGATTCTAGGAACGTTTTTGATACTTCTTACCACTTATAATATAAGGGAATATTTGGTTTTGGTAATTTGATTTAGACGTGTGGTGCCTAACATAGCCTTTACAATCATCATTGCTTTGTTATAAGTTACAAATTATACTTGAAATTCATGTGTTCGGTTCAATTCCTACCACCTAATTGTACATTTTAAATCAGAATTAAAAACCTCATAATCTAATAGAGAAATTTAGAAAAATTAGCTCAATATAATAATATATAAAATAAACACCACCTAATTTTTCAAACTCCTAATGCCTGGGCCACGAAACCAACCACAGATATTCGGAAATGCCGCTAGAGATATTGGCACCGCTAAAGAATAGAGCGAGCCTCTGAATTGTCTAGCTCGACAATTATATCACGTGTTTCGTCACGACGAACAACAAGCGAGCGAACGAATGCTATTGGTCCGGCAGTTGTGTGCGTGTAAGTGGGTACGTCGGTTCGGTTGCCATTGTGTGCTATAGGTACTTGAATGTACGTATTCTCAGTGACACGGTTGTTTGTTCTAATATGCCATATCTCCAGCGGGGAGCCTTCCTAAGATCTGTGAAACCAACGCTAGCGTTTAATTTCGATGCAATTTGGAGCGCCGTCTTGTGGCCCCTTACATGAACTACAATCATTTAACGCTCGACGCTGATGCTTGCAAAGCGAATTCGCTTCGAGAGTTGTTTTCGTGGCCTAGGGGTTAGGGCCAATTGACATTGACCGTGAAGACAATTTCGCCGTTTACGCGTCGAATGTCATGATGAAATTGCAAAGCGTAAATAATTGGCTCAGTGTGAATTGGCCTTTATAACGTTACTCGACTTTAGCAAGTGTAGTAGTTAAAAAAAATGTAAAGTCGCGAATACATTTTTTCTTTAGTCATTTTGAAAAGTTTACATCAAGAGCTTTGAATAATAAAATTAGTCTTATGTATCTGTAAAATATTTCGCAAAGAAATCAAAGCGTATTTAATACAAAAATAGATTTCATAGTTTTGTTAATTAACAATAATTGCGACGATAATATCAAAAACTAACAAATTTCAGAATAACAAAACGCAGACACGAAAATAAGAAAAACACTCGGAAATTTTATCAATCAGAATGAAAATGCATCAATCCAAAATCAACAACTTTACTGTACCTAAACCTAATAACCTCTTTTTTAAACTTACCCTTCACTATTACCTCTATATTAGAATTATACATTATACCTACTGTACAATTAAAAGAACTTACCATTTACCCTTTGTAGTATTCCATAATCAGATTATTTGAATATTGTGCTTTATGACTTTACTTTAAGGTTCTTCGAACGGTCACCAGCGTTTCACCATCTCTTCAAAACAGGAAGACTTGATTCTTCATTATTTTTTCTTTCACTTCACTTTCAACTTATTACAACACTTGAATGTTAAGCTAATTACTTGAGCTTTAAGACTTTCGTGTTAAACTGTGGAACGATTTCTAACTTAACGTACTCCGTTAAGTTAGAATATTGCCTTATATTTAATTTATTTATGCACGTACCAACATTTTACGCATATTTCTGCTTTAAAATTATAGAAAAACCTTAAATCTTTGGAGAGAAAAATGCCTTATCGAGTTTATTGTCAATTTTACTAAGTAAAATTTCAGTAATATGAAAATCTATGACGTTATCCACTAATTTATACCAAATTTTCATCAATAACTTAACTAAATGCGATATTAAATGAGAAGTTGCAAGTCGTTTTGACTGTAACAGAATCAGAATTTGTCTTTTTCATATTTAAAAATCTTCTGCCAAAACCTTAACATATTATGGGGTTCTTGTAAACTCACATTGAATAACTCAACAGAGCTGGTAAATGTTTTATTTGATCGTACTATATTTTTTTTTTCTTACACTCTAATATCACAGGTTATTTTTGTTTTCTTTCTTTCTTTCTTTCTTTCCCTATCAACATGTCGCTTATTAAGAGCGAAACGTCAACCGCATCTGCGTACAAAACATGTAGATATCTTACTTGTGTCATCCTTTGACGATTTCGTTTCCCTTTCTTCCGGAGTGTTGACTGGACTCTCCGATTTCTCCTTGTTCCTTCTCATGTATCTGTCCTTGTGGTAATTCTTCAGCTCTTTAAAGGCCACCACTTCCGGAACGACCGGCTGATCCACTTCCATCGTCTCCTTGGGCTTCGTGGTCTCCTTGATTTTCTTCGACTTTGATCGCTTCTCTGGCGATGAACCGCTCGAGCTATCTTTCGAACCGTCCCTTTTCTTCTTCTCAATGTCTTTCCTCTTCTTCGGTGGGGTTTGAATCTCATTCGATTTCGATTCGTCCCTGTTAATTTTTGGTATCGGTGGCAGTTTGCTTATTCTCTTCACGTCCGAAATCTGCACGTAGTATTGGTCGACTGGTGGTTTTTCGGGGACATTGGGTTTATCGTCTCTCTTCCTCTCCTTCGCGTCTCTCTTCTCCTTTCTTTCGGCGCGTTTGTTGTTTAGGCGTGGGTCTCTTCGACGCAGTGTCGCTGGTGCGGGAGGTACGTCAGCGGGTCGCACGTCAATTGTGATGACGTTCTTTCTTTTGGTGACGTGGTCTAGTGGCTTAATGTCGAACACGTTCGGGGCTATGGGGGCTGCGGTGGCCGTGTGGGCTGTTTGGGCTGTGTGGGCTAACGGGGCCGCCACTTGGGCGTGTCTCGCGAGACGAGGATCGCGACGCGCAGTCACCAGCGCACCGCTAACCGGCGCAATTCGAGCTCCGGACGACTTGTTTACTGGCTGCAAACAAAAACTAACCTAAGTCTCATCCTTGCATATTATAAGACAAAGTCCTCCGCCGCGTCTGTCTGTATGTCTGTTCGCGATAAACTACTGCACAGATTTTCATGCTGTTTTCTTTCACCAATGGATAGAGAGTAGTTATCGAGAAAGGTTTTAATATTACAATTTACAAGTCACGCGGGTGAAGTCGGCGGCGAAGCAGCTAGTTGTAAATATTTGAATATTAAATATTGTAAATGTGAAAGTAACCCTGTCTGTATGTCTGTTAACTTTTCACGTCTTAACTACTCAACCGGTTGTCGTAAAATTTTGCATACACATTGTCATTGGGATACAGAAAAGTATATGTCATTCCGGAAAAAGAAAAAAAAAACCTTATTTAAAATAGAACCCTTCAAAACAAATTAGCTGATAACATTATTTATTTGCTCAATCATTTAGTTTTATATTTATTTACACTAATACACAAGGATTTCATCTTTGTCTGAAAATAAGCTTTGAGTAGTATATGATCAGAATCAGAAACTATATAAACATAACACAGGAGTATAAAGAATATGTTATTTTATATTACTAATCCCGATAATTAAGTATAGGCCGATTTTATCACTTCCGAAACTCAGTTGAAAGATACAATTTTGGAAAAAAAAAATTTTTGAGTCAATTACTCAAACATTCAAATGATCATAATACTTTTTAAAAAGCATTTTGGATTCACGAAGGTTCGCTCAACTAGAGATGCAGATAAAAGAACTTTTGAAAACTAAGCACTCGCAGGGTCTTGCGTGTTTTTTGCGATTTATCCAAAGCCTTTGACTGTTTGCATCACAACACTAATAAAGAAATTGCACCACCCCATGGACTAACGAATAAGGCTCTTAATCTCCTAACTTCCTAAGCTATAGAATTCAGTGGGTTGAGATGTAAATGGTTAAAAAAATCTCTGGGTTCTGAAGTTAAGTTAAGCGTGCCTCAAGGCTCGATTCTCGGCCCACTTTTGTTCTTGGCTTGGTTTAATTAATGATTTACATTTTTATGTGAACATACACGATATTGTATTGTTCAGGGTGATGACACTGCATTAATATTTAAGATTAGAAGACAACTTGGATGCTATCACGAAATAAATATATGCACTTTCTGACGTAATGCATTGGTTTAGTTGAATAATCTTCTTAATGCTAAGAAAAATTATCCTTATTAAGTTCACTACCCGTAATGTTAGATATTGTGACAAATGTACAAAATTACATTGTTTTAAGTATTACTTTTACTTATGTAGTTAGTTTATGTCGGTAAAACAGATTTGACGCTTAAACGATGTTGTATTGAAATCAAAAATTATTGATCTTTTTTGAGTCTTTTTTAATTGATTTCAAAAACGTATCAAACATTGGTCTTACATAACTTCAGTTCTTCAGTTAGATAAGCATATGTTTGTTGAATATTTTGACCAAATGTCATCTGGCTAGTTACCAAGTGTTAGTACCCATTTCAATATCACTTCTTAATGATTATGATAACTTTATTAACCTTTATGCTACTAAATCCACGCGGCAGACGAAGTGGCAGGCGCCAGCTAGTTTACACATATAATAAATAAAATTGCAAACTATCCTTATTAGTACATTACTAGCCTTATTAGTACAATTTTTGTACATTCGTTACGGAGGTCAAAAAAATACAATTTTACAATTTTTTTCACTTATGTAATGGTAGGTACTTTTCGCCCTGGAAAAGTGGAAAAATGATTCCTGTGGGATTTTCAAAAAACGAACTACAGCACGTGCTAACTAGTTTAGTACATAATAAATAAATGAGACTCACCGGACCGAGCCGTTGCTTGACAGACAAAGTGGCCACCTCGGGTGCTGACACAGTGACCGGAACCGACGGAGTCATTACCTCCGGATTCACAATCCCCGTTGGTATCGTTGGGTTCACCGTTGGAGTCACCTGTGCGACAAGCAGACAAATACTTCTTCAGTTTTAGGACAATCTATACTAATATTATAAAGAGAAAAGTTTTGATTGTTTGTTTGTTTGTATAGAATAGGCTCTAAAACTACTGGACCAATTTGAAAAAATCTTTTACTATTAGAAGCCGACATTATCCGTGATGAACAAGGGCTACTTTTTACCGCGGGAAAATGCTTCATTCCTACGAGAAAACGAGTAATAGGACAACGGGTAGTAAGAATTATCCTTCGTTAACTTCTTTTTCACATAACTTCTAAACGGCTGAACCGATTGGGTTGAAATTTTGTATGTGTATTTCCATGGTTTCACAGACACGAATGTATTATATTTTATAAAGTTACGCGGACGAAGTCGCGTGCAACAGCTAGTAACCAATATAATAACCCAGTCATGACTCATGAGCCATTTCGAAAATGGTGGCACATCTATTGTGAATATTAGGAAATCCTTAAAAAGCCAGACCTCATTTAAAAAATAAAATATTACAACAAGTGTTTCATAAACGCAACACATTCATGGGAAAGTATTAAAATACTTAAATCACAATAATATACAACACTCACAGAAAGGAACATCACAAGTATATTAATTTTAATTAAAGGGAATTAACAACATCAACATATGAGATCAAAAATACCTAGAACATAATAATGTTACGCGCGGGGTGAGTTAAAATGCCGTTTAGGGGTGTAAGAACACGATTTATTTTCACTGACCAAGATCACCAAGACAAAATAACAAAGCTTCTCCAATTAAATCGTAAAACTTGCCAAAAGTCGTCAATAAATCACTCAACGTGTCACTAATGTACTGTCACTCGCAAGGGTCTTCGTAAAAGCTCTCAAGAGTTGTTCTCGTATCGCTAGTTGTCGCAGAACTGTATCACTCGAGCGATCCCCCCCGTATTTATACTCGTGCAGTCTGCCTCGATAATATTCGAAATTACTACTTAGAACCTATAAGGACGTGTTTGCGAAATGAATAGGGAGTGATCGCTGATATTTCTTTAGAAACGTTTTGTGTAGACTAAATAAACCCTTATTGTCACCCATTAAGATTCATGCATAATATCAAAACATATGAATATTTTGACGGGACTTTTTAATTTTTTTGTGAGGCAATTTCTAATATTTTCAGAATTTTTTTTTGACCAATGTTGAGTTGATTATGTCTGCTATCCTTCAGTATTTTTAAACAAACATAATTTGGAACATAAAAACATAAAAATGATCCTAAACACGACCACTTTTCGTAAATTTTGTGCGAGGAGGCGATCAGAAATTGTATTTACAGTACTAAAAATCATATTTTTTATAGTATTTGCAGATAAGGAAGTAATCTAACTGTGCCACCTGTTAAGTTTTATTCGATCTGGTTTCATTTGGTCGCAAAAATCTACGGAAAAACAACTAAGTTATGTCAGATCCGTATACACGTCCTCAAGTCGTAAACAAGTTTGTTTACCTTTCTGGAAGCCTATTGTTGTTAGTGGAATATGAACCTTATGTCGCAACCATAAGGAACAGTTTGCTTTGACACTTTGCCCATAGAGGGGGCATCAACTGTTTGTATTGTTTTTGGGAGCATTACTCTCCAGATTTCGAGAAAATTCGAGAACCTTAGTCGTAACCAATAATAATTACCTTCTTAACGGTTTTCTCCGCCATCTCAAGTTGCCTCCGGGTCTGTTCGAGTTCCATTTCTATCTTCTTCCGCTGAAGCATCAGCAGCTCTTGCTCCTTCTTGGCGAGGATCGTTCGCATCTTCTCCTCCTCCGAGTGAGGGTTGGCATTCGGTACGCTCGTTGTTGCCACCGGCTGTAAAGTAAATACATCTTTAATGACACGGTCAAACTCTTAAGACACGTCTCAAGCTATACAAGCTTTTTAATATTACAAATCAATATATTAACTAAGTAGCTTAGCTAATGGAACCATGCATTGCTTTACACCATTTAATATTTATACAAGACATAAATATCCTTCAACTTTGGGACACTTATATATATAGAAAACCTTCCAAATATTGTTAAGTGACTTATCCTTTTTCTTTATAAAATGCTCGCGACTTTGTCCGCGTAGAAAAGTATAAAACGCCATCTACCGTATTTTGGATAGATGACGCTATCTCCCGGGCCAAGCCGCTAGTATTTACTTTTATTTTAGATTTCCCGTAGGAATGAAGCATTTTCCCAAGATAAAAAATAGCCTATGTTCATCACGGATAATGTCGGCTTCTAATGGTAAAAGAATTTTTCAAATCGGTCCACCAGTTTCCGAGCCTATTCTATACAAACAAACAATCAAATCTTTCCTCTTTATAATATTAGTATAGAAAAATTAATTTTAAATTGGTTTATGTACACTTTAAAAACTGATAAAGGGTAGGCCAATTTTAATTTAGTTTTTTGATATTGAAAGAGTGATAAGTTTTCACCCCTCGCTTCAGCTTCCGCTTCGCTTCCAGCGAGTGATAGTATTAATAAAAGATTATTATATAATATTGCGTAACATTATCGATATATAAATATAATGTTTGTTTTAATATTTTTATAAATTATTTGAATCCAGCAGATGATAAAATTAAACTTTTTTAGATATAAATCTTGAATTAACCCAATAGTTAAAATGTTAATAAAATTTCACAAGACATTGTAATATTTTCTTAATACTGCTTATGAACAAACCTAACATCATGTTACTAGATACCCTGACTGATTAGTCAGGGTATGAAAACATTAGTTTTTAAATTAATTCCTTTATAAGTTGTAATCTTAATATTTTAAAACTCAAGCACAAAGCAAATAACAATGTTTCGTTTGAAATGAAACATTGGCATGACTGATAAATTCTATTATTGCCCTGGTTCAAGTAAAAATTGACTTTTTATATTAGCAAAGCCAACTCTACATAATATAGTTTTTATCATGTACAATTTTACATAATAAAGTATCAAGTGTCTCCTGAAAAGTCAATTGAAATGAGGTTAATAAATGAATTGCAAACAACAAATGGATAAAAACAATGCACAATTTAAGAGACTCCTTTGAGAGAAAATTAATAATAAATGTAGGCATTAATGATTTATACAAACATTCTGTGAAGGAATTCAATCGGTGGGAACCTAACTACAAGTTATTTGGTAAAATTATGGCAAACTAAACATAAACAACTAAAAAAAACACCTTTTTCAGAAAATTTGGATTTACATGGATGTTGGACTGCTGCGGCTGGGCCTGAATGGGCCACGCAGGGTCAATCAAGTTCACTTTAACGTCCAACTGGTACAGTTTTGTTGCCGGAAACACATCGTGCCACGTCTCGCGGAGTTTGAACATCTGCGATCGAATTTTCTCATCCACCTAAAGAATAAAAATATTTATTACAGAGGCGCACCGCTGAAACTTTCATAAAACATCAATGGAAAATATATTTTAATCCTTTAACCGCTTGGTTTCGTAGACTGATATTTTAAATAGAAAACAATGCAATTATTTAAAAATAAAAACATACAACAGCAGCTAAAGGATTAAACGTTATGAATATGATAACAAAATAAACTAAAAATGAGTCATGAATGAAAAAAAAAAAACATATTCACCTGTTTAAATGTCTTCGTAAACATGTTTACAATGCTCTGTGAAAACTTCTGCACATACGCTCCGCCAACATTCTTGATAATAGAATCAACTAAATACAGTACTGGCAGCTTGATGTCTGAATGTACCTGTGTAGACCAAAAACACTCAAGATCTAGTCCAACTCTAAAGACACAATGCGAGTTGGATTTCTTCTTGAAAATTCTTCAACGGTGCAGGAAAGAATAAGACAAGCGAAAATGTTCAAACAACTTTTAATCTTCGTATGCACGATAAAATAAAAGTAGACAGTAATAAAAGAGCTTTATTTTTGACACTTTCTTCGTTTACACAAATCAAAAAGAATCAAATCACTTTTATACATACCAACGCAGGTAGTTTGAGTGTACGCATAAGTTAGATTAAGCATCTCCTAGTGTATAAAGACCAAATGTCAATAGAATTTACATAGAGAGAATACTTTCAAAAGACCATAGAAACGAACAAAACTAGGAGATACCTTCTCCAAGAACTGGTTTCAAAGAAAACTAGGTCGTATCGGCAAGAAGTTATACATATAAAACACCAATGCGTCATACACTTTCGCCTTGATCGCGTGGATCATTTGTGCCATTTTTTAACCACACCGAAACGCGAAACCTTTTTAAAAATGCAAATTCACCTTCTCTAAATGCTTTTCCACCGTTTCAACGATAACCCCGGCGTGGTCGACGTTCTCTTCTGCTAGAATCGTCAACATGTTTATCAAGGGTTTGCTGTTGACTGTGAGGTCCGACAAGCTCGACGCGTACTCCTCCGCTATTTCCTTCGACATCTTGGAAGGCGACTGCGGTCTTTAATGATAGCATACCAATCGCAATCTTCACGAGAACATTGCTGCAAAGAATGATAACAAAAAAAATTATCTTACATACTGTTACGTGGACTATCCAACATGGCGTGATTTTTTTCAAAACGTAGCACGGGAAACTTACGTTTCAACAACAGAGATAACACTGAACTGTTGATAAGTTATAGTAACTGCAATCACATCACGTACGAATGATTAAAAATATAAAATATCACGTTTCTGGAGTGATGATATTATAAAACTTCGACTATCAACCGATGTAATAAGCGCGTAAGGCGTAAGTAAAGCGAAATTCTAAAATGGCGTCGCCACTCGCCGTGCCGTGCCAGTTGCAACATAGAGTAATGAAGTTGCAACAACTGTCATGTCATGTCTGCTGGTACTTGGTTTGATTATGCCATAGAGTAACTTATGTCATAACTGTGCAATCTCTAATATATTTCTGGATCGGGTGCTGTCAAATTATTTTTATGTCTATTTGAAAACCGCCATTTTGGCGCTGTAGGCTATGGAGTGTTACTTATATGGATCTAAAACTAGTGATGTCCTCATGATAGGGCTGATTTACAGAATACACATTTATTCATGTTTCAAAACTCAAGCGGACACAAATAAACTTAAACAGTCCCTAAGACATCAACAAATAGAATAAAACGTGAATAAAACAGACACTATTATACTTATTTACGGATTAAAAATACGCAAACGTCAAAATTAGTTCCAGTACTTACGTCGGCGCACTATGGGACGAAAACGTGATTTGCGTCTTATAAATCTGTAACTTTTTTTTCTACTACACCTAGGGATACGAAATTTCGCATACAGAATCTTATATATATAGGCTATGAAATGATACCACTAACATTATATATTTAATTTATTACGACATATAAATAAACATACAAATTTAAGAAATGCCACTTTTTCATACTATTTTTTTTTTTTCATACTAAAATTTGCTTATTTCGTGAATATTTATTTTTATTTACTTCAGTGTGAGATTACCTATCTATGATGTTCACGTGGGAACAAAAAATAGATAAATGAAATTTTTAGACAACGATAACTAAAATGATATTTTTTTTCGTGTTAGATGCGAATTAAGTGATTACTTTTAATAAAAATATCCATACTAATGTAAAAATTATTGGAAAAAATTAAAATTTAATGGATCTTATCAAGAAATTAAACTAACATGTAATTTCCAAAGTTTGGAATTGTCTCCTTTTTCCAATAATACGCCTCATCCCAAATGGAGCAAATATGAGCAGATTTTTTTTTTGCCCTATAATATACCAATACTGAGGTATCCGATGCAGGTGAAATGAGAGTGGAGGCAAGTGGAGGTAACTGTCAAAACTCTATTCAAAATTTTCAGTCATGGAAAACCACAGTCTTGCGGAAAAAATAGATTGTGTTTTTCTGGTTAATGTTTTTAACCTAATTATTATTTTAATCACTACTCTATTTAATTGCCTAACCAACAATATAGAACACTTATATGATTTAATACAAAAAAATAGAAATATACTCATGTAAACATCAAGTCTATTATTTTTGTCTATTTAAATAGCACCGTATACAACTTAAAGTTCAAAGTCAAGTACTAGTACCAATAAGTATATTCTTAGTCTTATATGATGTATTGGTCATTCAGTTACACATTTAAATAGTAAAATCATGCAGATCTGGGTATTGGAAAAATGATTTTCGAGACGCAATTCACGTTTTCGTCCCATAGTGCGGCGGCGCTTCAAAATGGTACACGGAAGTATTTGTAATTTGTAGACAACCAATCCAGAGGTATATAGAGATCAGTGTAACCGTTGGACATAAACAATTAGACATAGACCGTAGACAATAGGCCTATGTAGTTTATGGAATGTTGCCAACTTTGCCAAGGTTATTAACACCACTATCACACTCTCGCGAAGTTGGGCGAGGCGAGCCGAATACGTGATCGTGAATGTGAGCGGGCACCTCGCCTTTCTTTGAACGAGTGTTTAACGTCATATTTCATACTTCGGTCAACTTTCCCGAATACTTCGTCGAGGAACTTCGCGAGAGTGTGTAGCGGGGTTAGGTAATAGATATTGACAGCCTATAATATATGTGTGGTCTTTGTCTTTGACTCTTGTCAACAATGATGATGATTTTGTATGTAATTGTTTGTCCTGTCATCCTGTGTTTTTTTTTGTCTCCGTGTGAACTCTCAACTCTGTTGATTCTAGTTGATTGTTGACTTTGTTGGAATTTTTCAATATTTTTCATAAATAAAACTGATAACATAGTTTTTTCGCATATATTGTGAACAAATGGATTGTTGAATATCTTTTGACTATAAAAAAAACCTGAAATATGTCGAACGTACAAACGGGAGAGCTTCTCAATTTTCAGGATTACTCCCCGGAACACAATGATAGAAGTGCTAGAATTGACGTAGAGGCTGTTCATACGAATCAATACAGCTCCATGTCGAACTCAAATAACTATAATTCGGATTCAAATTATGCAAATCCAAATTACGGATTCGAGGAAACCAAAAACATAGATGAACCGGATTCCCCTCCTAAATGTAAGCTATTACCTATTTAATATTTATTTTATTACAATGTTTCTTATGCTTTTCGTACACATCGGGCCCTGGTTTATCGTACACATTCCATGCAAGACGTCTAACGTCTTATCCTCAGTCTGTAGTCAGTAGCCACAATGAAGGAGGCATTTTGCATGACTATACACAATACAATTTTTTTTTATGTTTACATCGACAGACAAGCTGACGGTCTGCTTGATGGTAGGTGGCTATCATCGCCTATAGCACAAGGTAAAGGATACAAGAATAGGTGGGCATAGGGAAACGGGCTCCGGCATTACTTACACTCACTTGTGTTGTTTCTTCACAGTAGTCCTCTGAATGCAAGTGATTTTATTTATTTAAGTATACAATTTACTCAAAATCCACAGTTCTCAAGTTGAGAGTAAATTGTATATTGAGTGTGTCAACATACAATTTACAGGACCACTTCAGGACTCTCCGAGATAAATGTCTGAGATAATCTGCAATAACTTGATAGATGTTTTATAACATATCAAAATTTAATGGCACACAACCCACAATACAAGTTAGAAAGGTACTATAGTTATAGTTTTATTTGTTCCAGCCAACCACAACTTCTGGACCATAGAGTACTATCAGAAGTATTTTGATGTCCACACAAATGAGGTTGTCGAGAGGATCATATCATCTGTTGTTCCCCAAAAGGTGTCTCCGAACTATTTTGATGAGAGAATTAAAGGAAAGCCGGACTTGTACGGCCCAATATGGATATCCGTCACTTTGGTAAGACTACATTGCTTGTTTGTTATTCAATTTGAACTTTAGTCCTCAGCAATAAAGATAATTTTCATTTATTTACATAATTTCGACCTCCAAGTTGATAGTGGATCTAGGCTGCTTTTGATAGGTCCTTTTGGAAAATTATGGGGGAAGTCTATGCCTTAGGATGTTCAGCGGTAGACATCCTATTTAGATATGATTTAATGGCTGCCACAGTTCTAGACCAACGTAACTAACTAAACCTAACTATTTTAACAGAATACCATCAAATAAGTAAGTTTAAGTAGTCGTAGGGCACACTTAGTTTCGCAGTCATTTGGACACCCCGTCTGGCGGCAGTAACCACCACCTTTCAGAATACCACAGTGAAATAACAGCATTAGTGTTAGTGCTGTTGTGTTTCGGTGAGTGAGTAAGGGATGCCAGAGCCTATTACCCCATCCCTCCCTTATCCCTTATCCTTAATCCTTCTATGGTGGGCAGCGCACTTGTAGCACTTATGACGTTGCTTGTGTTATAGGCGACGGTGGCCACCTGCCATCAAGTGGACCGTCAGCCTGTCTGTCGACCTTAACATGACAAAAAATTGGGAATTTTAGTAAAAGCTCATTATGAATTTACCCCTTTTTTTGTTCATATCACCAGATATTTACAATAGGAGTGAGTGGAAATATCGCAAACTACCTTCAAAGCGCTAACAAAGCGGTCCATTGGAGATACGACTTCCACTTGTTGTCGTACGCCGCAACGGCTATAATATGCTACGTCTGGCTCGTTCCCATAGCTCTGTGGGGAGCCATCAAGTGGACTAGTCAGTCTGATGGCTCCGATGAAATGGAAACTCAGGTTTGTTATATTGCAACATCAGCTATGAGTATTTTATTTTTGTCGAATAAATGTCTGTCTGCGGACCGATCAGGTTGTTTTTCTCTTTGAAAGCTGACACCATCGAGGCGGTTCTTAGTCATTTTCTTGTTGATGAAGGGATTTCACTAAATTCTACATGTCGTCTGCCTAACTCGTTAAGCTGCTAAGTCACATTTTGAATAGTTTTCAGGAGGAAAAATTAAATGACAAAATGTTGTGTGTCGCTTTAGGCATGTGAAATGAGCGACATTATCAGTACAAAACTTAGGATTTAGAGCAGATTTTCTTTGTGAAGATTTGCTGTTAGTCAGAAATAAAAGCAGTTTTTCATTTATGAAATTTCTCAACTTTTTTGTTTGATTTCCTTCACTAAACGGTAGAAAATCGTAATGTTAGTTTTAGTTAATGGTCGAAAATGGAAAAATGGAGTTAGGTTAACGAATTAGGCCGACGATGTTAGATTAATGTGAAATTTTGGTATACTGTTACTTTGGTGGTAATTCCATGACAAAGGAATCTTGATCTGATCTGATGCTGCAGCATCAGACAGCCAACTCCTCAGCAAGTCAGAGCAAATGGTAGCTTGTTTGGGCTCAATAGAAAGTCATTGTTAAATCAAAACGTAAGTGGATGAAGGTGATATGTTGCATAATTCCAATTTTGAATAAATCGAGGTTATAGTTTTACTTTTAATTTTTGAGATTTAAGTCGTCGCCACGGAACTGATTTTTGTACTAAATTATGATGCAAAGTTGTGTAAACAACCTAAAATATTAATGGTATGATAGCAATTAAACACTTCTATTAATTAATTTAAAAAAAATTAACATAACTCCCTTTTCCATTAATAAAAGGAAACTTTACTGCACTTAAAACTTAAAATAAACTGTACTCCAACACCTTTTCAACTTTTTATAATCCAAAAATGTCCTAAATCAACAGTCTTAATATTTTCATCAACGTAAAAAAATGAAAAAAACCCAAAAATGCGACCTACCACCTTCATCCACTCGCGTCTTCAATTTATAATTTTAATTACATAGATAAATGATTGGTCTCGCTGCGCTCTACTAGATACGGCTCCACTTAAAAGCAGTGAATGCGTCAACTTTTTATTGTAGCATGTGTAAAACATCGTCACTATTTATCACTTTTTATACAGTTTAATTATATTTTTGCACAGTTTCACTACGCAAATTGGCATTTTATCATGTCCAAAAATTTAATAAAACATTCGGGCACGTACACATCACAGTCACACACAGTTTGCACTGTGACTATAGCTCGGGTACGCCGTATTGGGCGTAGTATTTGTTGCCGCATTTGTCGAGTACTGCGGCTGTATCTAGTCTTCGTATCGAGGACAGCGAGACCAATCGAATTAATCTTCGTTTAATTTTATTATGTTAAGTACATGTACTTTGTTACAGATTGTGAATTCTCCGACTCTGATGTCGCTCTTCTGCCTTTATGGCTACTCATTGTCAATTTACATCCCGGTGGCCATTTTGTGGACGATCCAAGTGTCATGGTTGCAATGGTTACTCGTGCTAATGGCCGCGTTCATATCGGGTGCGGTTTTGATTTTTTGGCTTCTACCCGCGTTGAGAAAGTCCAAGTATTTTTTGATTTTGATCGGCTCCATATTGGGTTTTCATTTCCTCTTGGCCACCGGATTCATGTTGTACTTCTTTCACGTGCCCAACGGTGGTCAGATACCGTTAATAGTCTCATCGACTCTGGCACCCGTCACCACAGCGGGGTCTCATTAAATTTGAGTTTTTTTTTTTATTGTTAAAAAAATGTTATTTAACGTACTTGAAACAAAAAAAAAATGCATTTATTGCTTATGCGTTCTTGTTTGTTGGTAAAGTTTAAAAATGACGGTTCAATTTGTTAATGTTTTTTAAAATTATTTGTTTTTTCAACCAGTTGTATTTTTGATTAAAAAATGTTATGAAAAAATAAAGTTTTCAGTTCAAAGTGACACTCAATAAAAAGAATTGTTTTAAAAATATTTAAATTTATATATAATATAGCCGGTGCTCGCGTCTTCGTCCGCGTATAAAAGTATAAAACGCCATCTACCGTATTTTGGATAGATGACGCTATCTCCCGGGCCAAGCCGCTAGTGTTTACTTTTATTTTAGATTTCCCTTAGGAATGAAGCGTTTTCCCGCGGTAAAAAGTAGCCTATGTTCATCACGGATAATGTCGGCTTCTAATGGTAAAAGAATTTTTCAAATCGGTCCAGTAGTTTCGGAGCCTATTCTATACAAACAAACAAACAAACAATCAAATCTTTCTTCTTTAAAATATTAGTATAGACATACCCCATTTATCTCTCTTTCCATAAGTGAAAACCGAATCAAAATCGATCTAGACATTCTTGAGTTTTGACTAGACTAACTCAAAACGATTCATTTCTGTTTATAAAGTTATTATTATGTTGTAATATGACTGACACATTTAAGTAATTATTATTTAACCTAATTTCTTGCAGATTTGATAAATAAATATTTTGATTTGATTTTAATATGACACAATTTTTTTTATGGTGTATATAATAGGTTAAAAATAAAAAATATATATTTTCCTACGCAAGTTATTATGCTATTGTATCCGTATTTTTTTTTTCAAGTTCGTGCTTTTTCTTTTTAATAAATAGGGAACATAATTATTTATTTTATCATATCGATGAATTAAAACATGTTTTATTAATTCTTCATAATTATGTTTTAAACGTATCTTAAATGAGACTTTAAATGAATAAATAAAATTAACATTCCTGCCAATTTGCGTCGTGTGTAAGAATGTAAAGTGTTGAGCCTATTTTATTTTATATGTTTAACACTAGCCGCTGCCCGCGACTTTTCACGCGTCACTTTGTAAGTAATTTATATACCAAAACCTACATCGAGAACCACTCTATCCATTGGTGGAAACAGCATGAAAATTGGTGCACTAGTTTTTGAGTTAATCGCGAACAGACAGACACGACGGATGTCTTTGTTTTATAGTAATATGTAGGTGATGTGAAAAAATATTTAATCTCAGTATACTTACTGAGTAATGTAACGAGTCCCTTTTTGGTCGAGTTTTTTTTTTGTAATATATATGAGGTTTCTTTTAGATAGTTTACAGATTAATAGATAATGTGAATTACTATTTATTTGTAAAAATTGTTAATTATAGTCGCATTACAACTTATCTTTGAAATTCCTTTCTCGTAGGCTATAACTAACGAGTGATTTTACGAAATTTAAAATTTTCTGGTTTATACATAAGTTTGGCTAATGATAGATGAGAAATCGAAATTCTAAATAAAAAAAAAAACAGGCTCATCTTTCGTTTAGACAGACTATTTCAAAATGCAAATTGTCAGATAGGTTTTTTGTAATTTATGCAAACAATATATAGTCATTACGTAATCAAACATGTTTATAAAGAAAACTATTATATGTGATAGTATTATAATAAAAGAATAATGAATTTAAAAAGGTTTTTATTTCGAAGCCGATTACAAATAGATTAAGATTTTTTTATATGTATATTAAGGTCGACAGACAGGTTGATGGTCCACTTGATAATAGGTGGCCACCGTCGCCTATAACACAAGCAACACCATAAGTGCTACAAGTGCGCTGCCGACCATAGAAGGATTAAGGATAAGGGATAAGGAAGGGATGGGGTAATAGGCTCTGGCATCCCTTACTCAATCACCGAAACACAACAGTAGCACTACCATGAGTTTATGACTACCGAAATCGCTAGCGAGAGATGAACGAGAACGTAAAATATTTGTATGAAAAATTGTACAGCGCCTCTAGCGGTCACTCAAAGAACTAAAACCAGTAACATGAGTTGCATAAGTGAAATACCTGTCGAATGTAGTGGCTAGCGACCATTAGCGATTAACGTTTAACTTGACATTTCTATACAAAATCGGTACCATGAGTTACAAATTTGACTGATGCTCTCGAGAAATACCGTAACGTTAGTAGTTAAATCATTCACTAGCACATTGAAGGGTGAATGGTTCGTTATCGACAGAAGTAAACTAACGTAAGATTTCGATAGCAAGTCATGGTAGTGCTACAGCACATAATGCTGTTATTTCACGGTGGTATTCTGTAAGGTGGTGGTTACTGCCGCCAGACGGGCTGCCCAAATGACTGCGAAAAGAAGTGTGCTCTACCACTACTTTTCAAATCCAGATCGGAGTCAATTTTGAAAATTATATTAAAATTTTCAAAGTTGAACCCGCCGGGAATCGAACCCGGGCCCCTGAAACGCTAGGCAAGCAACCTTGTCACTCGTCCAACGGGCTCGTCAAAATTAGACTGACTAAAATTAGCATGATTAGAATTTTATTTTCAACATAAACCCTACAGCAAAACAAAATAACACACAATGGATACAGTGTTACTAGCTACATTGCCAAAATTACAGGGTTTCATTATGTTATTATGAACCCTTCAAACGCCGGAGTCGGATTTATCCGACAAGTCGGATTTTTTCGTGTCCATTCGTCCTAGAGACACGACAACTACAAAACCAAGTGTTGATATTGATTGATAATTTTTATTCCAAGTCACTTGGGAGAAAATGTGGGCAAAATGAGGTTTCAAAATAAAACTTACAAAAACTGTCGATAAAAAAATATATATTTTCATTATTATAAAACATATAACTAAAGTATGTTTTAAGCAATTGTATTTATCAGATCAAAGTATAATCATTTTCAAATAAATGCAATGCAGTTTTTATAACATCAACAATTGCTACATTCCCAGTAGTTCGATTTTTTCAACAGACTTGTTTGTTGCCTCATAACTTTTGACTGGGTGAAACGATTTTGATGATTCTTTTGTAATTGAATGTATACACATTAATACAGTCAACAGTAAAAGCTTAAGATCGGTCTCTTTTTTTATTGTAATGACTAATAAAGCATTTGATCATTTTAATCAAGAATTTTTTCTATACAAATCATTTTCTACATACACAGTAACGGTGGAATGTGTATAAATTAATTAGTTTTTACTTACAAATAAAATAATTCGCTATAAAATTAAAATTAAAACTGTATTACCAGTATATTTCCAACTGTGAGAAAAATACGCGAGGTGTTCCACAGGGTAGCATTTTGGGACCACTCCTAATACTTACTTACATTAACGACTTTTTTTATCATTTCATTATAATTTCAAAAACTACTAGACAGACAAAAGTAATTTTATATACATAGCTATAAGCTATCGCTATATTTGTATGCAACTTGTACAAGTACATACTATTTTTTATTATCCATTTATACCTGTTGTATCACAAATGTAAATTAAATTAACTATTAATTAACATTTCATTATTCAATAATGATTCATTAACCCTTTAGCCGCCAGAGTCGGATTTATCCGACAATTATTTTTCGTCAGAACCGGATGTATAGACAAATTCAACTACTTTTATAATGTTTATTTTTAAATCATTAAGTTGCTTTGTTTAAAAAAAAAATCACAAGTCAGGCGACAACTTCGGAAGATATATTATTTTCTAGTAGTAATATTACTTTCTACCCTTTATCCAAGCGGTTAAAGGGTAGAAAGTAATATTACTTAATTATTATGGAAAAATTTAAACAAAATACAGTAAAATACTTTTGTATTTCTTTTTAAACTAAGTTTTGTATCAACAGAATTCAAGACATGAGTGGATGAAGGTGTTATCTCGCTTTTTTTGTTTTTTTTGTTTTTTTTTTTTTTTTTGGTTAATGAAGGTAATACGTCCTTATGAATGATTAGACCTTAAAATCGTCGATTTAAGACACTTTTGGAAAATTAAAAGTTGAAAAAGGTTTATAATGTACAGTTAATTTTAAAAAGCAGAGTGCAATAAAGTTTACTTTTGTCTGGAAGAGGAAGAGGGAGCTATGTTCACTTTTTTGTTAAATTAAATGACAGAAGTGTTTAATTGCTATCACACCATCATTATTTTAGATTGTTTACACAACTTTTCATCATAAATTAGTACAAAAATAAGTTTTGTGGCGACTTATCTTAAATTTCAAAAATTAAAAATAAAAACTAACCTCGATTTATTTAAAAATGGAATTATGCGACTTATCACCTTCATCCGCTCGGGTCTTCAATTAATTTCTTATATTGTCTAAATTATATTAGACAATAAAATTTAATCTTTGAAACAACTTTAGAAAGCAAATTTCATTGGTTTTAAAGATGGCATAATATTACTTATATTGGAATTTATATTTTTCTATTATATATTACAAGTTAATTGAAAATAGGGAGTCAATTGTTCATCGCCGTAATATTGCAGTCCGCTCAACAGCTCGGACAAAACGTATTCTGGAAGAAAAACAAATCGCATAATATAATATATTTAGTATAGTTATGAATTATTATATTCATACCTACTAAATATATTATACTAGTGGGTGCCAGCGACTTCGTTCGCGTTGAAAAAGAAAATATAGGTATGCTAGCTTGACCTGGGCAAACGTTATTTTGCGACTGTCACTTACCTACCGAAAAAAAAATCTTAAAAATCGCTCTTAGAGATCGGAGACCTCATACTGCAACAAAACTCTGAAAGCACCTATAAATATTTGACAACCAAGTGACAATTTTAGACAAAATATGTCATCTCATGTCATCTTATATCGCTGTGACGACGATGGCGCCTCCATGCGACAGTAGGGCCAAATTATTTATGTTCTTATATGATCCCTTGGGAATATTTAGTCCTTTTTTTGTGGATGAAAGGTACCCTATGTCCTTTCTGGTGTCCCGGACAACGTGTATGCAAAATTTCATGGTGATCGGTTCAGTAGTTTTTGCGTGAAAGCGAGACAGACAGACAGACAGAGTTACTTTCGCATTTATAATATTAAGTATGGATTAACTGAATTATTATATTTAAGGCTTGAAGGCGACACTTGTGGGCGCAATCGGCGCATTTGTACAATTGCGCACAAAATTGCTAAGGAAAATGACATTTTTTTTGTCTTATTTCGTAATTTTTCACCTCACTAACTTAACATCATCGTGCTATGTTAAAGAAGAACGTCTTTTTTTAGACATTTATTCACCATGACGTATTTACTAATACGATATAAAACAATCTGTACGCAACAGTACCCAAGAGACTCGAGACGCGCGAACCAAGTGCGGGAGGTGTGTAGGTGTAGCGACTGAGTCTACCAATAACGTGTCGGCACACGTCATTGGTAGACTCATCCGTTCACGCTCCTTTGCCCCCTCAAACACATAAAAATAGAGTTATGCGCATCGCATGCCTCTTCCACATTTGCCGAGAAGTCTTTATTCGCTGCGCGACTTCGTCCGCGTTGAAAAGTATAAAACGCCATCTACCGTGGAGTCGATCGTTAAAAATATCACCAAGCAGTTATCATGATAGTCGCTTCACCTGATTCTATTTTAAATGGAAAGATGCGCTATCAAGTGTATAGCGAGCCAAACCGCTAGTATTCACTTTTATTTTAGATTTCCCGTAGGAATGAAGCGTTTTCCCGCGGTAAAAAGTAGCCTATGTTCATCACGGATAATGTCTGCTTCTAATGGTAAAAGAATTTTTCAAATCGGTCCACTAGTTTCGGAGCCTATTCAATACAAACAAACAAACAATGAAATCTTTCCTCTTTATAATATTGGTATAGATAAAAAAAAATCGACTGGGTTTAAAACTGTAGAGTTTCCTCTATTTAAAGCAAATTTGGCTTTTCTGATTCTGTGCACGCGTTTTGAAATTACAGCCTATTATTTTCAGCAACTTCCTATTGGACACCCTGTACTGTTGGCAACACAATTAATTAATATTGATGTCAAGTAAACTGACCGTCGTCCTTGCAGTGAGCGAACTTGTCCATGATCTCCAGCACGACCTGCAGGTGACCCTCGTAGAGCTGCAGGGGGACGTCTCGAGACGCCATCGCGTACAGACACCTCGCTCCAGTCCACACGACGCTCCTCAACGCCATCGCCACATTCGCCACCGAGACAACTTCCTCTGGAATTTGTTTATTTGCGCAGCTCAATTTAAAGTCGCCATACACCGTACAAGTACCGTACGGAATCAGTGGCAATATTGAGAGCGCGGTGGTGGGGGTAAAAACCGGCCACTGCTCCACACGCGTTGCGGTGAAATTGCCCCAACATCGCCACACGCGTTGCGTCAACGCTCCCTTGCCCTTGACGACACTGATCTCTAATAAACCTCTGGATGGGCTGCTGTCAAATTATTCTTATGTCCATTTGAAAATCGCCATTATGGCGCCGTAGGCTGTAGGAGTGTAAGTAAATGGAACTAAAACTAGTCATATCCGCATGATAGGGACATTTACAAATAAATTTTCATTATGTTCATTTCAAATAAACTTAAACATTCCCTAAGACATCAACAAATAGAATAAAACGGACACTATTATACTTATCTATGGATTAAAAATACGCAAACGTCAAAATTAGTTCCCGTACTTACGTACGGCGGCGCTTCGGAGTGGTACAGTCGGCCGCATAAGTCGATTAACAAGTGCAAAACAACTGAACACTCAATTTACTTAATTACTTATTAAAGCTTTTTACGATTTCGTTTGTACGTTTTTTTTTTTAAGGGTGTACTTGGAAAAGTGCATCCTTATAAGATTACTCTTATAAGATTAATCTAGTCTTAAGACTAATGAGTAATTTTAATATAACCTAAACTATTAACTGTAATATTTACTAAGAATAATGTCCATTAACGATTCTTATTGTCTCTATTAAGGGGAGAACACTTTGTTATTGTGTTCTTTACAACGTTTGTACGTGAAGTTTATTTTGTTTTCTAACGGGTAACAACGACTTACGTTGTCACGTGAAACGTTGAGTGTTCAGTTGTTTTGCATTTTTTTAATGTGTTAATCGACTTTTGCGGCCGACTGTACACGAAAGTATCTGTAATTTGTATGGGATAACCCATCCAGAGGTTTATTAGAGATCAGTGCTTGACGATAAATTGTCGTTGAGTTGTGAGCTCGTTCGAGCGATACGATTACGAAGTCGAAGTAATAATAATAATTATGTTTACCCCAAATTTTATTAGGCCGGTTTTAGAGCTCTCCTGACGGTCAATACTGACGATACGCACTCCTGACGCGACCGACGCGCTCGTCAAATGTATGAAAATTCACAAGCGGTTACAGAGCTCGCCTGACCGTACGCACGCGTATTGCTACCGCGGTCGATCGTGCGTATCATCATTATTGACCGTCAGGAGAGCACTGAAATCGGCCTTACACTCACCCTCACTTTTACCAGTTTCGGTGATATCTTTCAACATGACAGCGCATATCCTCAATGCATACGTGATCACTTGAAGGAGCGTCAAAAAACAGCTACGTCTGTAACGTTATAAGAAAAAACATCAAACTTTAAAAAATAAAACACTGAAAGCTAAGCTGACTAATAAGTCAATAACAAGCAGCTAATTTTTATTCAGTCACCTGTTAGTGTCCGCACTTTCAGCACACGTGCTGTAACACAATTCGACGAGGTCCCCGGTGACGTCCATCGCTCTGGCGACTCTGTTCTCGCTCTCTAGACAACGCAATGTGTTCTCGACTTGTTTCGATATTGTCAATACGAAACACGAGTCTGAAATTACCAAAAATTGTGATCCGTTTTATTAATGAAATGAACCGTGCGTCCATGACAATAGAGTGGACTTTATGAAAATAAATCGATCTCACGTACCCTTCTCGAACAGGAACAGGCCGCGGTCGTCCGTTCGGAGTGTCGCGTGCGAGCGCTTGTCGCACGGCGCTAATGGGGAGGGCGCGACAATGCGCAGCGCGCGACACACGACCGCGTGCGAAGCGCGACACCGCCCCACGCACTCGAATGTCGCCTCCGACGATACGTCCCTCGCGTTACTCAACAACACAAGTATTGATTGCAACAGACCACTGTACACTACACCAGTGAACTGAAAAAATGCAAGTTGACATTTATTAAGTGAACAAATATTGTAAAGTGAAAAAACACGTCTTTTTAAGTGAAAAAACATTTTTTTTAAGAGGCAAAACATTTTTAGGTGAAAAAACATTTTTAAGTGAAAACAACATCTTTAATTGAAAACAACATTTTTTAAGTGGAAACAACATTTTTTAAGTGGAAACAACATTTTTTAGGTGAAAAACATTTTTTAAATGAACATTTTTAATTGAAAACAACATTTTTTAGGTAAAAAATACATTTTTTAAGTGAGCTCGCGTCTTACGACGATCACATTAAGATTGAAAATCAACTTTTGAGTAACTAACAGTACACCAAGTCTAAGACTATACTATAATAATTATGTATAATTATTAAAATACTCACTGTATCCTCGATTAAGCCACATATCCTACTTATTAAATCGAATAATCTGACATCGTCGTCGTCGTCCTGGTGCGTTTCTATAATTGTAAACAGGTCTAGATTTCTCGGCGTTTCTAGAACATTCGCCAATACGGCGACCATCCTTCGCGCTAGTATGGCTTGCTCATCTTTGTAAAGGGCCCTGAAATATTTATTAGAGCGTGTGAAAATGTGCCAAGCGATTTATTAAAAATTACTAGCTATTGAGCTATTGGGGGAGACAGTCACTATTTTTTTTAAAGGTGACTACAGCATTTTTGACGGTTGGTGGTTACCGTCATCTAAGGAGATAAACTAGTGCTGGAAGAGGGAAAAATGAGGACAGAACCGAAATACTTCAGTGTCTCAATCAAATATTAATGAATTCAGTCTGTTTGGGATTCATAGTTGTCAAATATTAATGAATTTAGTCTATTTGGGATTCATAGTTGTCAATTATCAATGTATTCAGTCTATTTGGGATTCATGGTTGTCACATATTGATGTATTCAGTCTATTTGAGACTCATAGTTGTCAAATATTAATGAATTCAGTCTGTTTGGGATTCATAGTTGTCAAATATTCACGAATTCAGTCTGTTTGAGATTAATAGTTGTCAAATATTAATGAATTTAGTCTATTTGGGATTCATAGTTGTCAAATATCGATGTATTCAGACTGATTGGAATTCATAGTTTTTAAATATTAATGAATTCAGTCTGTTTGGGATTCACACTTGTCAAATATTGATGTATTCAGTCTATTTGGGATTAGATTATAAAGTTCCGGAGGCGAATCGGATACTCACTTGCCTGAAACGAGCTGTGAGTCATCTACGTCTACAAAACAGGTCGATGCTTCTATGTAACGTTCCGTCATTTCCCTTTGGAAAGAGGTTCTCTCCATTCTCTCCAATATAGTCTCTAGTTCGCTACAAACCTCCCTCAGGGCCAACTTCACTACAGTCAACATCTGAAAAGCGAATTTTTTATACATAATTTACTAACGAAATATTCCATTCACCTAAAAATTCATATAAAAAAATGTAGTATCCCTTTTTTATTATTCTTTCGTTTTTTTATTTATAAAGATTACTGTGTTATTTCATAGTTGTCACCAGTAGGTGTCGGTTACGGTAACAGAGTGTCGCGAGTTCAATGATTTTTTCCCATGTCAAAAATGCCCAACGCGCCTAATAAAGAAGTTTTCATTGAAAAAACTACTTATTTATAAAGATTACTGTGTTCTTTCATAGTTGTCAACAGCAGGTGTTGGTTACAGTTACGGTTACGGAGTGTCGCGAGTTTAATATAATTTTTTTCATCTGAAAAAATGCACAACGCGCCTAATAAAGAAGTTTTCACTGAAAAAACTACTTATTTATAAAGATTACTGTGTTATTTCATAGTTGTCAACAGCAGGTGTCGGTTACGGTTACGGTAACAGAGTGTCGCGAGTTTAATGTTTTACTTATTTATAAAGATTACTTTGTTCTTTCATAGTTGTCAACAGTAGGTGTCGGTTACGGTTACGGTTACGGAGTGTCGCGAGTTTAATGTTTTTTTTTTCATCTCAAAAATGCCCAACGCGCCTAAAAAAAGAAGTTTTCACTGAAAAAAAAAAAAAATACTACTCACATGTGACAAATTCCTTTGAGTGACTCCCGAGAGGGTGGCCATAGAAGTGACGTCCTCGTGAATATCTTTAATATCAACGTTTTGTTTCACTTGTCTATTGGTGCATGGGGTGAAGAGTAGTCTGTGGCAAGTGCTGTAAACGTTGCACTTGATGTTGTGTGTCTGTTTCTGCAGTTCCTCACTGTAGTCCAAAATGTTCTTCTGCGTCGATGTGGGCTCCAAAATTAGTGGTAATATTTCGTTTAGCTTAATACTGGATTCTGTGAAAGGACATTATCTACATCTATACTAATATTATAAAGAGGAAAGATTTCATTGTTTGTTTGTTTGTATTGAATAAGCTCCGAAACTGCTGGACCGATTTGAAAAATTCTTTTACCATTAGAAGCCGACATTATCCGTGATGAACATAGGCTACTTTTTACCGCGGGAAAACGCTTCATTCCTACGGGAAATCTAAAATAAAAGTAAATACTAGCGGCTTGGCCCGGTAGATAGCGCCATCTATCCAAAATACGGTAGATGGCGTCTTATACTTTTCTACGCGAACGAAGTCGCGAGCACCAGCTAGTATTATATAAACCGGTAGGCTTATTATCTAAATGCCTCTACTGAGCGACGGGCGAAAATTGTAACAAAATTGTGCAATATCACAGTAAATCGTATCACGTAACTCATAACACTAGTGTGTTTTGCGTAAAAATTAACGATTTAGTGTGATATTGCACAATTTTTTCGCAATTTTCGCCTGTCGCTAAGCAGACGCATTCAGATAATAATATGCGACATGAAGGGAAAGTACTTTAAATATCGCAGATAGGATATTTTGCTGAAAGGAGACTTTATGTTATTTTTAAAAGTTAGTAATACTGCATTCAAAAATTTTCTAAAAATTACTTGCTTCGTTGGAAAAAAAATAATGTTCTTGAAATTTGAATCAAACGTTTTACGTTATTTCTTTCTTTTAAGATACTATGTTATTTGAGAAAAATTATTATTTTTTGTCCATTCATTCGATTGGAAGCATAAAAAAAAAGGGTGATTTTTTTTTTAACATTCAAGTCGCTTCGATTCCCGAATGAAGAAAATAATTTTTAAAAAATCTTCTAAAATCGCCTAAATCTAAATCCAATTCTAAATCTTTAAAATTAAATATAATCAGAGATTTTTTTATAATTGCTTTTAGAATGAAGTTTGGTTTTGATGAAAATTTTGAATTTATTTATAGCTAAAGGCTCTGCTAATCTCAGATAGTTTATTACATAATACATAATTAATTAAATAAGTTAACAATATACCAATATACCTGGCATGATGATGTTCTTTACTTTCAGAAATCTAGATCTGTTTACGGTTTTCGCGACATCACTTTTCACCTGTACAGCTCTTGACTTCATATTATGCACATTGTTGTGCTGTGTACAATTCATGTGTTTGATTCTGAAACACAAACACACGAATACAAAATTTGGGTAGACAAACTAGCCAAATTTTGTGTAGACAAATTGTCTAAATTTTGTGTAGGTAAACTAACCATATTTTGTGTAGACAAATTGCCTAAATTTTGTGTGGGAAAACTCTCCAATTTTGTGTAGGCAAACTCTCTAATTTTGTGTAGGCAAACTCTCTAATTTTGTGTAGGCAAACTCTCCAATTTTGTGTAGGTAAACTGTCTAAACTTTGTGTAAGCCAACTACCTAATTTTGTGTAGGTGAACTAACCAAATTTTGTATGAATTTTGTGTAGGCAAACTGTCTAAGCTTTGTGTAGACAAACTCTCCAATTTTGTGTAGGCAAACTCTCTAATTTTGTATAGGCAAACTCTCCAATTTTGTGTAGGTAAACTGTCTAAACTTTGTGTAAGCCAACTACCTAATTTTGTGTAGGTGAACTAACCAAATTTTGTATGAATTTTGTGTAGGCAAACTGTCTAAGCTTTGTGTAGACAAACTCTCCAATTTTGTGTAGGCAAACTCTCTAATTTTGTATAGGCAAACTCTCCAATTTTGTGTAGGTAAACTGTCTAAACTTTGTGTAAGCCAACTACCTAATTTTGTGTAGGTGAACTAACCAAATTTTGTATGAATTTTGTGTAGGCAAACTGTCTAAGCTTTGTGTAGACAAACTCTCCAATTTTGTGTAGGCAAACTCTCTAATTTTGTATAGGCAAACTCTCCAATTTTGTGTAGGTAAACTGTCTAAACTTTGTGTAAGCCAACTACCTAATTTTGTGTAGGTGAACTAACCAAATTTTGTATGAATTTTGTGTAGGCAAACTGTCTAAGCTTTGTGTAGACAAACTCTCCAATTTTGTGTAGGCAAACTCTCTAATTTTGTATAGGCAAACTCTCCAATTTTGTGTAGGTAAACTGTCTAAACTTTGTGTAAGCCAACTACCTAATTTTGTGTAGGTGAACTAACCAAATTTTGTATGAATTTTGTGTAGGCAAACTGTCTAAGCTTTGTGTAGACAAACTCTCCAATTTTGTGTAGGCAAACTCTCTAATTTTGTATAGGCAAACTCTCCAATTTTGTGTAGGTAAACTGCCTAAACTTTGTGTACGCCAACTACAAAATTTTGTGTAGGCGAACGACCCAAATTTTGTATAAACTTTGTGTAGGTGAAACTAACCAAATTTTGTATAAATTTTGTGTATGCAAACTGTCTAAGCTTTGTGTAAACCTAATTTTGTGTAGGCGACCGACCCAAATTTTGTGTAGGCAAACTACCTAAATTTTGTGTATGCAAACTGTCTAATCTTTGTGTAACCCAACTACCTCATTTTGTGTAGGCAAACTAGAAAGTACATAGACAAACTGCTTTCTAATTTTATGGTACAATGTAAATATTAAGATTATTTTGTGTATGGTATAGTTAATAAATAAATTAATAAAATAGATTAAAATGATGATGGATGCCCATTGTCACCACAAAAATAGCCTTGAGGGATTTTATTAATTCGATTTGATAAGGGATGAAGTGGTGATAGACAAATATATG
Source organism: Synanthedon vespiformis (assembly GCA_918317495.1). Lineage (NCBI taxonomy): Eukaryota > Metazoa > Arthropoda > Insecta > Lepidoptera > Sesiidae > Synanthedon > Synanthedon vespiformis. The sequence goes on from OU906966.1 coordinate 654,706, forward strand.
GAAATATTCGACATATTTATGTCATGACCATCAGTTTCTTAATTATTTTAGTTTAATCATCTATAATCTCTATATTAGAATTTAATGTATCTATATTATTATGTTACTGTTTAAATGTCAAGTCAAGCTGTTGATTTGTTAGATAAATAAATAATTTTTTAATCTTACGTTGATGACATCATTGAGGTGTCGCTTTTGACCACTTGCGTTAACTTCACCTTGCTTGACTCAAGTAATTTGCATTTTTCCTTCGTATTCATTATCTCTATATTCTGTAAAAATGTTTTAAATAAAAAACAATTATTAGGGAAAACAAAAAATTCAACTAAAACATTAAAAAAATCAAGTTAGTAATGAATGTTTATTATAATACCTGAAAGTCTAATTGCGTCTTCAAATCATGAATCTGTTTATTAGCGGCAGCTATTTTTTCATTCAGCTCTATTTGGGCTTTCTCCTCGGCATTCACTTTTTCCATACGAGCTTTGTCTATGGCCGCCTGAGAGCTTTTCAATTGAGCGCGAATTATTGACACCTCACCCTCCTTCGTTAGACATTTCTCTACCAATCTACCGTTTTCGGCTTTCAACTTTTCATTTTCCTCTTGACACTGAAGTAGCTGTCGATAAATAGACACAGAATCTTGCTTCTGATACACTCTATCTTGAAATGACAAGTCGTTGGATACATTTCTGTTCATATTATTAAAACCTTTTGACATTTCCGGCATCGGTGATGAAATTCTTTGACAATTGTTGTTCGTTCTCATCGACTGTGTCGCAGGTGATAGGGTATTGGGTTTTTTAAACATATAAGCCGCCCTAGAAACATTGTTTTCAAGGTAATACTGTGTGCTCGTAGATGCCGGTTGCATGCAAAGGCTGTAGTCGGGTAATGTGCACATACTTTCGTTGGCTATATTGTGTTCAATTGCTTCGCTGGCCTGCAGCAGTATGTCTTCGTCGATATCGTCGTCCCAAATGTCATTGTTGTTCTCTGTAATTCAATTTTGTATTGAATGTGATAATTGTTGGAATAATTTAATTTAGTACAGGTACTCTTATAATAGGGCAGAAGGATGACTTTATATTGAGTGCCACAAGGCACTGTTAATAAATCTATACTAATATTATAAAGCTGAAGAGTTTGTTTGTTTGTATGTTTGGTTGGTTGAAAAATTATTTTTGTGTTGGATACTCAATTTATCAAGGAAAGCTTTAGTTAGGCTATTTATCCTACTATGACCCTCAGAACACTTCGAACATCTGTGGCGTTGCCTGTGTCTTACAGTACAGGCGACGGTAGCCACCTACCATAAAGTGGACCGTTAGCTTATTTGACGACCTTCACATAAAAAAAATGTTCTTTAAACCCAGTATATTAGACCGTGTGAGTGGATATTTCTAAACATTTAGGTTACGATCCTTAGGGGTATACATAATATAGGGATTTCGTAAATTGTTCATGGACAAGACAACATTACCATTTCGGCTTTGAGGGAAATTGTGATCCAATTCACTCATATCAAGTTTCGCCTTTTTGTTTCCACCATATTGTTGCGGGTAAAACCTTTTAGACATTTTTTTAATTCAAACTTAACTAATAAAATTGAAATGAACTTTTTGAATTGGCGGCACAAAACTTTGACTTTTGTTATAAATAAATACAAATATATATGAAATTGAAATGTACAAAAAACAAAGCATGACTGCGACATTGACATTGACAATGACATGTCATGTAGTAAACTTTTTTCTCTACAATAGTGTTATCCCATATAAATTATTGTTTATGGACAACTCTGAAGTACTTCGTTGAATCATTTTTATAATTGACAATGAATCATGAAAATAAAAATAATTGACTATTGCATTTGAAAGAAGAATAAGTAAATAAATCAAAAGTAAATACATTGGTTAATATTTCACCTATTAAATACTATATTAAACCTTAAATACAAAACGTTCATAACAATAATTATTTTCTTTTCATACATAATTAAATGAGCGCAAGAACACGACTAGGTCACATACATAATACATAAATACATAATAACATTAAAACTATTTTTTTTTTTTATAGTATAGAGGTGGCAGACAGGCAGGCGGCTCACTTGATGGTAGGTGGTTACCGCCGCCTAGGGACACCAGCAACACCAAGGGGAGTGCTAGTGCGCTGCCTACCCTGCAGAAGTTTATTAACAGCTCGCTTGAAGTAGCCCATATTGTAGCTAGGTGGAAACACCTCAGAAGGGAGATTGTTCCAAAGTTCGCGCGTTCGCGGGATAAAGTTTCTGCTCAACCGGACCTTGCGTAGTGGCACCTTATCCAAGTAATGCGGATGAACTCCACATCTATGACGCGCAGTTAAAACTATTATTGAACGCAATAAGGATCTGTAAGGGTTTTAATTATTAAATTAGTTTTTATAGTCTTGAGACGTGAAAGAAACTGGCGAATAGAAAAAAAGTAATATCACAGATATATAGTTTCTTTTTAGTTTGGAGAAATAGAGACCAACCCTATATCTTCAAGAAAAAATGAAATGAACTAGTACGAATATTTACACTGTCGAATAAATAAGACGCTTATTATAATAAATAATTGACTTATTCATTTAAATAAATAACTGTCTTATTCATTCTAAACATTCGTCTTTCATTTTTAAATTGTGTATTTCGTTTCAAAGCATTCGAAATGTATGTCTTTAGAAATATTTATATTTTTTCTACTTTGAAATAAATAAGTTACTAGTATTCGGTACGAGTAAGTATAATAAAGTAAGAAACTGAATAAAAGTAAATATAGTTTCGAATGATTTTTTTAAAACCATAGACTTGGGAGTCGATTTCTATATTCGATTATTATCTTGCGCAACCCTATTTGATTCATTCAATCATTCATTTGTCTATGCTGTGCTGACCGACGACATATTTATTTAGTTTTCAATCAGTCGTTCAGTTTAGTTCTTTGGGAATAGTTGTTGAGAGCGCACGTAAATCATGTCTGATACTTATAAAATTGGTGATTTAGTTTGGTAAGTAATAAAAACAACGTTTTTTAACTTCATTTCCCTCGAAATTGTTAATGCGATTTCACCGACTGTAATTATATTTTTGTTTCAGGGCAAAAATGAAGGGATTCAGCCCATGGCCCGGCCGGGTAAGAAGCTTCTAATTATATTTTCTAAGTGAAATATATTACAAATACAGTCAGCATATTGTGTGGAATAATTAACAGGAGAAAACTACGCCGTGAGCTTTATTGTTTTATGGCTATTAATGAGAAAATATTGAGGGCGGGAAATCTCATAAGCTACGTGTCTGATTGGACGCTATGTGTGCCTACAACAAGTCGCCACTCATCACGTTGCTTATTTTTTTTGTTTAGAATTCAAAATATCCTCAAATAACTTTTGTGTTAATAAATTATTATTGTTTTTTTCAGGTGGCAGTTCCCACAGCAGAGTTGAAGATACCAAAGAAATCGACCAATATTCATTGTATTTACTTCTTTGGTACAAACAATTAGTAAGTTACATTCATAGTATCATTAAAAACATTGTTAATATTTGGCTAGATCCTAAACTAATGAAGTCATTCTTAGCTGTCATTATTTACATTTTTTTTATATGTACAAAGCTAGTGCCTAAACTAATGAAGTCATTATTTACTTACTAAATAATTCATTTTAACAAAAAAGAACAAATTCAAACCATTTTCTCATGGATTTTATTGTCAGAACTGGACCAAATTTAAATGGAACCACACGGGAAGCACTGGGTTTCAAATAAAAAAAGAATTATCAAAATTGTTTCACCCAGTCGAAAGTTATGAGGTAACAAACATAAAAAAAATACAGTCAAATTGACTGTATTTTCCACAAACCTGCTATGGATTGATGACACGTTTGGTCTAGTGGCTAGTAACCCCAGCTGGTAACCAAACAGTGGCGGGTTCTAATCCCGCTAGGGGCAAATGTTTATGTGTTAACATTTTACCTTTGTACTTGAGTCATGAATGTTTTGTATTTATAATATGTATGTATTTACAATAAAAAACTAATGTATGTAGTATATCAACTGTCTGGTATCCATAATACAAGCATTAGTTGCTTACTAGATGGTACTGTGTGGAATGTGTGAAGATATTTATGGTTCCGGCACTTGTGACGTTGCATATGTTATAGACGACGGTAGCCATCTACCATCAAGTGGACCGTTAGCCTGTCTATCATGCTTAATATAGAAAAGAGAGTTCCTCAGTACAACCAATCTGGACGAATGTTATCCCAATTTTGGAGTATTCAAAATTGGGATAGAGAATTCAATATAGAGTTACTTGGAGAGCTTCAAAATTTATTTATTTAAAAAAGGCTTACCAACTAAATACTTACTATATCATTATATACAACACTACTGAAAGGAATATTACAAGTATGAGTTTAAATTAAAGGAAAGCACAACATTATATATTTAAAAATATTTAGAACAAAAAAATATTAAAATCTTCTCTCTTTACATTTATAACTAGCTGGTGCTCGCGACTTCGTCTGCGTTGAAAAAGAGACAAAGTAGTCTATCCCGTGTCCCGTACGTCTAAATGTTTATCTACCAAGTTTCATGAAAATCAGTCAATTCGTTTAAGAGTTATGGAGGAACATACATACATACATATTCTAAAAATCGTCAATTTAGTTTCAGTATCATGTATAGAGCCTATAAACATATCTCTGGAAACAAAGTTACTTACTCCATGATCAACCCTTACAGATTTATTATTAGTATTGATTGACTATGATATTACACTGGAATCTAGTTACTAGATAGATAGATAGTCGGCTTCTTCATTGCTTAAGGTCTCGTGTCCACTCTGAATTAGTTTTTTTTTTTTTTTATGTCAAAGTCGACAGACAGGCTGACAGGCAACGCCATAAGTGTTACAAGTGCGCTGCTGACCATAGAAGGATTAAGGATAAGGGGTTAATGGGCTCTGGCATCCCTTACTCACTCACCGAAACACAACAGCACATAATGCTGTTATTTCACGGTGGTATTCTGTAAGGTGGTGGTTACTGCCGCCAGACGGGCTGCCCAAATGACTGCGAAACGCAGTGTGCCCTACCACTACTAAGCATTGACCACCATCACCAAGCATTGGCTTGATGGCATTGACCACCAGCCGCTTCCGTTCCACCCTTTCCTCAGCCTTTCTCAAAGCCTTCGCGACTGTAAGGCCCGTGAGATTCAAAACTTGGTCTGTCCATCAATTAGGAGATCGGCCACGAGACCTCTTGTCATCCACTCTTCCAACCACCACCACCTTTTGAGAACTCTTTGATATCAGGTGGTGGATAGTCTTGTCTGAATCGCAAGCTGTTTCTAACATGCATGCATATGCATCTCTTTTTAACATCTTCTCTGCTTATTCAAGAAGTGAATAGAGTATGAAATAATGTAACATTTTTCCTTACTTCTAAGCTTTAGTTATTATTCTATGGTCTCACCTTTATTAAAATTTAATTTAACTGCAAAATAGCCGAGTCAATATTCTAGAATGTAGACACTAGGGTCTCGGTATGATCTGCTCATAACGGTTGGCAGGCAAGTTGACAATCATTTGATGATAGGAAATTACATAAACAGAAAATTCATGAAACGAATTTTCATGAAACTTGGTAGATAAACATTTAGAAGTACGGGACACGTGATAGGCTACTTTTAATCTTTTTTAACGCGGACGAAGTCGCGGGCGACAGCTAGTTACAGATATTGTTAGTGAATGCAATGTTTTTTTTTTTTTTTTTCTTCTAATTAGTGCATTGATCGAAGACAACAACATAAAGCCTTACCAGGAGTTCAAGGAGCAGTTGATCAAGTCGAGTAAATCGACGGCCTTCAAGGAAGCGGTCAATCAAATTGAAGAGTACATTTTGGATCCGTCGGTGAGTTGTTCACGCAATTCTTTATTTTATACTAGCTGTTGCACGCGACTTCGTCCGCGTAACTTTATAAAATATGGAAATACACATACAAAATTTCAACCCAATCGGTCAAGCCGTTTAGTAGTTGACACACCGACAGCAGCGCCACCTACCGAGTTCAATTGTATTTTTAAATCATCCAGGAAACCATCGAAATAGCCATATAAAATTTCAACCCAATCGGTTCAGCCGTTTAGAAGTTATATGTGAAAAAGATAAGTAATAAGATAAGGATAATTCTTACTACCCGTTGTCCTATTACCCGTTTTCCCGTTGGAATGAAGCATTTTCCCGCGTTAAAAAGTAGCCTATGTTCATCACGGATAATGTCGGCTTCTTAATGGTAAAATATTTTTTGAAATTGGTCCAGTAGTTTCGGAGCCTATTCTATACAAACAAACAAACAATCAAACCTTTCCTCTTTATAATATTAGTATATTAGTATTCATCGTTACTAGCCGTTGCACGTGATTTCGCCCGCACAATATAGCCTATTTTACTAGCTGATTACGTAGCTTAATATGGGTGAAAGAGGGATACGCATGACGTAAAAGAGGGATGTTATGAGTTTGATCTCTACGTCTGTGTGTTTGTCCGTGGCATCATATCTCACAAACGGATGGACAGATTTTAATGAGGTTTTAGCTTCTTATGGATCTTAGCTATAATTTATGAAGATATTTTCAGGCGTTTAAAAAGAGTCAGCCCAATTCCTAGTTGACGAATGTATCTCGCTAAATTCCACAATTTTGATTGATGTGAAATTTGGTATACCCTTGTTATTATTATTATCTGCTAGTGGATATTTCTGTCTGTTAGAGAACCAGTATCACTTCGTCCATTGCTGAAATATTGTGATCGCCACGTAAACTAGAGCTCTCTACCTATATTATATACCTATCACGTTGAGAAACTGTAGTACTTTTTTGATAGAGGCATTCTTCACATCTTCACAAGCCATTGTGTGGCTTCCTAGGATGTGACTGCGCTTGTGCATTAAGAGGCCACACTCGCACAGGATATGCATTGGTGTTTCTTCTGCCTCGTGACAGAAGCGACACTCTCCCGTACTAGTGAGACCCATTACTTTGAGGTGCCTATTGAGGCGGCAGTGCCCCGTAACGGTATACCGTTACTTATACGACACGGCATACATTTTCATACATTTTTGCTTCCCCGGCACCGACACAGAGGAAAAAATGTATGAAAATGTATGCTCGGCCGTGCCGTGGCTAATGGAAAGCCGCCCGTTACTTATACCGTTACTTCGGTGGTATATCCATGACGTGGTAACCCTAACCTGGGGCCCTAGCCAAGAGAAAACGTACAGTCTACAAGCTGGGAGAAAAGCTTTGTGATTGGCCAAAATTTTATGTGGGCGTTACAGCAACCAATCACCGGGCTTTATTTCTTTCGTAGCGTGGCCTGAGCGTGTAGCGTCAGCATCGAGTATTCTGCGAGATATCCAACTCAAAAACTCTACAGTAGATGTAGAGCTTCATTGTATTATATTTGTATTAGATATTTAGATTTTAGGCTAAACGAAAGTCTGGGATCAGTTTATAATTTTAGATTATAATTCGTTTATATTATTCATCATAATATTAGAAAGGGTGACTGACGGCCTACTTGATTGTGGTCATAATCACCCATTGGACACGAGCACCTGAACATAGATTTGTTTATATGTATCAGTGAAATTCGAGTCTGTTTGTTACACTTGCTGTAACTTACCGGAGTCCCAATTTTCAAATACTAGTCGTTGCACGCGACTTCGTCCGCGTAACTATATAAAAATATAGGTAGCCTATGTTACTAGCGGATAACGTAGCTTTCTATAGGTGAAATTTTAAAATCGGTCCAGTAGTTCAATTCAGTCAAACAGACAAACAAATCTTTCCTCTTTATATAGTACTAGCTGGTGTCCGCGACTTCGTAAGCGATGATAAATTAAAAACATTAAACACATTGGCCAGGGGTTAGTTACAGTTATTTAAAATATAAAATTTTAAATAATTCCTCGGGAACATTACTTTTTTCTTGGATGAAAGGTATCCTATGTCCTTTCTGGTGTCCCAGACAACGTGTATGCAAAATTTCATGGTGATCGGTTCAGTAGTTTTGGCGTGAAAGCGAGACAAACAGACAGAGTTACTTTCGCATATATAATATTAGTAAGGATATGGATTAGTATTAGTATGTATAGATTTTGATTTTCGACTTAGTCCTTTGAAAAAGTCGTAATTATCGTAAATAATATAATTTTTATTAAGTCGCTAATAATAAGCTAACTTTACATTAAAATAGAAAATTAAATCCGCTATTTCACTAATTTTAGAAAATCGTTTTAAATTATTCTCTATTACATAATAAGCACATACACACATTGATACATATTTCCGGGAGATCTATTGTGTTCTAAAAAGTCGATGTTAAAAGTTTAAATTTCCAAAACCGCGCCACAAACACTGTTTCTGTAATGGCGCTGGTCAATGATACGTGTGACGTCACACGCTAGTAACCAACTCAATAATTTGCAAATTTAGGTACCTTTATTGTAGATAAATAAATTTGCTATCTTTTTAGTCTAATAATTTTTAACTGTTTACGACTTATTCGACTATTACGATTTGTTTATTGACACAAATATGGCCATAAATAAATCGCAATCGTAAATAATTCGAATAAGTCGTAAACGGTAAGTGAGTGAAAAAAAAATATTGGACAAAAAAATAGATCTACGATAAAAGTTATTACAATTTTTGGCCTCAAGTGCACGGTTACGGATACATAGGACGAAAAACGGTTTTTCTCAAAATGGCGTCACTTCCGCCCGCCTAACTTGTAAGGATTTTGTGCATTTAGGGTCAGTCAGTAAGGACCTAGTTAAAAAAAATAAGATTATAGTTATTTAGTGCATCTGTCGTCGGCACATTGTAGAATTGGGCATATCATGATATTCCTGGGCAGATCATATTTCTGTTAAAACTGAGAGGGTCGCCTAACTCCGCTCCGCTTCGTTCAGCTCACCAAATTTATTTCCATGTAAACCTAACACGCTCCTCTTCGCTTTGCTTCGCTCCGCTCCTCGTCGCACCTATTTTTGACTTTTAGTGAAAGATTTTTGATTTCATACTTTACGATCTGCCCAATTCTACGATCTGCCCACGACACATATATTGGACAAGAGTGACGGCTCCTCTATTGCCGGTAACGATTGTTGTAGAAATTCGGTGACATTGACGGGCAGATCCGCGACCCGGAACAGGAGTTTGACAAGTTGAAAGAGGAGTTGGAAGACGACACCCAGGACGAGAACACGAACAAGGAGGTGGAGAAAACACCCGAAGTCAAGAAGAAGAGCTCTACTCCAAAGGTGATTTCCCAAAGGTTCAGCGGCCGCATAAGTCGATTAACACGTTCAAAAGTGCAATACAACTGAACACTCAACTTACTTACTTACTTACTTACTCACTTAGGACTAGAGTATAATATAAACTTTACGTACAAACGATCGTAAAAAGCTTCAATAAGTAAGTTGAGTGTTCAGTTGTTTTGCACTTTTGAATGTGTTAATCGACTTATGCGGCCGACTGTACACTAAAAAAAAAATATTCCATGAAGGTGTATGTACAGTCGGGGTAAGAAAAGCTTCACCTTAAAGTCGACATTTGCTTGCACCAGGTCAATTTTATTATCAGTTATACCAAAATCTCGTTTCATTAAAGTTAGTATTTTAGTTTCAAAAAGTACTAAAAGTCCACGAATTCCACGATTGAAAACTGACGAATGTTTTCTTACCCCGACTGTACTTAGTGATCTCTGCTCACTAAGTACAGTCCGGGTTAAAGAGAGTAGTGATCTCTGCTCATTGATTCCAACAAATAAAAGTATCAAACACCTGTGTACAGTCGGGGTGAAAACACCTTTAAACTTTTCAATTACATTCCAAAGTCGTAGACTGATTTTTTTTGATGATGCAAGCGAATGTCGGCTTTTAAGAACCTTCTCTCACCCTGACTGTAGGTACATTAATCGAAGTGTATGTTCTCGAAATTTATAGATACGTTTGGGCATTTCAAAGGTGAAATCGGTGAAACGCTCCTCGTCAACGGGCACCAAGTCCTCGAGCAAAAGAAAAAAGGTGAGCCCGTCTCGGTCCTATGCGGACTCGGACCCGACCAACGAGCAGAGACCTTCGATGCTCAACCACTCCTTCTCAAAGAAGTCCAGCTTGCTGCATCGCCCCTCGAACATATTGAGACCTGTAAGTGGAAAACAAATTGTCAAGTTCACTTATTTCAGACTCACTTGTGCCTTAAGAGCGCTAACTCACGCCACGGCCACGTCACTGGCGACGTAGGTTGAGTGGCCAGTGACGTCTTGGCTACAGTCCGTCAGTCATTTCTGTCAGTTTTCGTATAGAGAATGGGCGCTTTTGTATTTCAACAATGAACCTCCGGTATCCAAACTCATTCCTTCTACTATAGAATCACACAAAATTTAAACATTTTAAATTTGTAACACGCATGGCCAGCGATTTGGACACTGAGTGAGTGAGACGCAGTTTACTCGCATACATTTTACTGGCGACGTCGCCAAAGTCTCCAGATTCCACGCAGAGCGCCGACGTTCGTGGCCACGCTTCGAAGCCGTCGCCAAGTGCGTTTCTGTCATACATGTCAATATAAATTGTTGGCCACGTCACCGGCCACGTGGCCTTGGCGTCCCGGTGATCTTTATTTTCTTGTTAAGTTTTGTTAAGTGAAAAGCAGTTCAGTATCATTCAATCAATAGTAATAATAAATCTGTAAGTGTAAGTATTGTATGTATGTATGTTCCTCCATAACTATTAAACGAATTAACCGATTTTCATGAAACTCGGTAGATAAACATTTAGACGTACGGGACACAGGATAGGCTGCTTATTTCTTATTCAAAGCGGTCGAAGTCGCGAGCACCAGCCAGTATATATAGATCATATAAAGCTATAAGTTGTTACAACTTATCTATAATTGGCTGTTGCACGCGACTTCGTCCGCGTAACTTTATAAAATATAATACATTCGTGTCTGTGAAACCATGGAAATAGGTACATATTCAAAATTTCAACCCAATCGGTCAAGCCGTTTAGTAGTTGACATACCGACAGCAGCGCCACCTACCGGGTCCAATTGTGTTTTTAAATCATCCAGGAAACCATCGAAATAGCCATATAAAATTTCAACCCAATCGGTTCAGCCGTTTAGAAGTTATATGCGAAAAAGATAAGTACGGAAGGATAATTCTTACTACCCGTTGTCCTATTACCCGTTTTCCCGTAGGAATGAAGCATTTTCCCGCGTTAAAAAGTAGCCTATGTTCATCACGGATAATGTCTGCCTCTAATTGTAAAGGAATTTTTCAAATCGGTCCACTAGTTTCGGAGTCTATTCTATACAAACAAACAAACAAACAAACAATCAAATGTTTCCTCTTTATAATATCAAGTCTATAATTACCGAAGTAAATAGAACCCACCTTCGGTTACAGGAGACGCCATCACTGGACCTGGAGAACGTGTCGGAGACTCTCCTCGAGAAGAACATCCAAGCGAGCCAGATGAAGTTCGGCTTCCTCGGTCTCGGCATAATGGGCAGCGGGATAGTGAAGAATCTGCTCAACTCCGGTCACAAAGTCATCATATGGAATAGAACTGCTGCCAAGGTAAGTGGAGATCGTTTATTTTTCCTTGTATTCCTTATATTTCAGGATTTTTTGTTATGTATGTTACCCATCAAAGTGCTACAAGTATGGAATTCAAGTCGCAAATGCCAAAGCGGCACGTAAAAAGTGCGCCCAAGATGGAATCATGGCGGAGTCAATGGTAAAAGGTAGTTAAGACCAACTTTTCTACTATCCAGTTTTAAACTCTAATCTGGTTGACGTAAAGTCACATTTACTTCAAACGACAGACGTTTGTTTGGTTTTAAATGACATATTATGACAGGGACTTGACCTGACTGCTTTGGACTTGACGGACCTGTTTTGGAAAACTAAGAAAAATTATAGACTTGACTTGACTTGATCAAATTGCTATTTTTACTAATGACACTGGCAAAATCATCAGAGAAGGTCTGATGGAGCCAAGACATTAAAAGAGAAGAAGAAGAAAGTTCCTAGTTTTTTGTATGGCATTGTTTGGCATTTTGAGAGCAAACCCATCTCTAATAAAAAAAAAATGGTCTTGTAAATCCATAGGTACTTGTAGTCAGTGGCGTGCCTAGGGTTTCCGAATAGGGCAAGCCCGACATATTTCTGTAGTTCCTGACTTGATTTTTCTTCATTTTTCGACGTACACATTGAGGGCATGCTATTGATAAAAGCTATTTCCTATTAGCTTTTAGCATAAAAGAGAATAACGAAGAACTAAAAAACGGAACAAACAAACAAACCTAGTGAATAAAAAATGAAATTATTTATATACTAATTCGAATCTTCTATACTATTCTATATCTTTCTTAAGGAATGACTGAATTACGTCAGAGTCAAAATGTTGGTGAATTCGATTTACTAGTTTGATAAATAAACAAATCAGAGGTTACGGTGAAAAAATTAACTGATTTTTATTTTTGAACAAAATTTAACGTTTTTATTGCGTTTTTAACTTTCCTTCGGCGATCAAAGCTTGAACGCATTTAAAATCGTCGCAAGATGCAACTATTTTATCCATTATTAAATAAAATCAAATCAATTTAACAGAAAAAAAAAAAAAAGAAACCGACTATCGTTATTGTCATAAGTCAACACAACTGAAGTAAGATACGAACGTACGAAACGCAAGTTTTAATGCAACTTTGAGGCTGAATATGTCACTCTAGTGTATAAAAACTCCAAAATACTTTGCCTACAAACATTGATTAGTTATTCAAAAGTTCAAATAACTTTACACGAAGTAGATATATGCAGTAGTTTTGTCAAAAAGAGTGTACGCCCAAGGGTCAGTTTATGAATCATTGTGCATCTCAGTCGACTGCTCCTCCCGCACATTGTGCTGTGTGAGACAGAATGAATTTTAGCTACACGCACCGATGAGTTCGAGCCGCCGACTAATTGTGTTATCTTAAGATAAAACAAGTCGGCGGCCCGTACTCATCGGTCTCATGGCTAAAATGCGTCCTGTCTCACACAGCACAATGCGCGGGAAGAGCAGTCGACTGAGATGCACAATGATTCATATCAAAAACAGACCCTTGTGCCAACGCTTTTTTGACAAAACTACTGCATATATCTATTTCGTGTAAAGTTATTTGTACTCTTGAATAACTAATCAATGTTTATATGTAAAGTATTTTGGAGTTTTTGTAAACTAGAGTGACCTATTCAACCTCAAAGTTGCATTAAAACTTGTGTTAAAATATGGATTTTTCATGGATCGTATCTTTTAAATTAATACTTTTTTTTTATAGTTTGTATGCATTTGAACCTAGTTAACGACAAGATGAATCGGTATCATGCTTACTTTTGTAAATTAAACATAAAACAGCGGAGTAATTTGGGGGTCTACGTTTGTATGGAGGAAAACTGACTTATATTACCTTAAGTGAAGTTCTCATATTCACACCACTTCCACATTTTATGTACTCGTCTATTTACTAGCTGTGCCCGCGGATTCGTACGCACTGCACTTTAATTTTTTATTAAAAATGCCACCGAGGAATCGTAACATCTTTCTAGGATAAAAAGTATCCCATATGTTAATAAGCCAAGTAATAAGCTATCTCTGTGCCAAATTTCAATCATATCCGTTTAGCTTTTGTTGTGATTTGAGCATTTTTAGGATTGTCAAATCTAAAACTTATTCATTCATATCAATTTTAATGTTATAAATGCAAATTTAGATGTCCTGATTCTACAAATCTAAATCACTCGACCAATTTTATAGAAACTTGGTATATACCTATACATGAAGGGCGGAATTGAAATAGTTTTTCAAGATATTCGTAACCCTTTAGCCCTTAACACTAATTATTTTAGGGTCCATTTCGCCAGAGCCGGATATATACGACAAATTCCTGTACTTTTACGTTCTTCTTTAAAAAAAATACGAGCACAAATCCTACAAAATGAAGCAGTTAAATAGAAATAACAAGAAAGTTAACATTTTTCAAAATTTTTACATCCATACTGGGCTAAAATATATAATTCTTTCACAAATATTTGAAATCGACCTTTAGTTTCGTTTTGGATTCATTTTATGTGTGTAAATATACAAATTGCAATGCGTTTATAGTATCAACAGATTGTTTTTTACAATTAAAACTTTCCATTAGCCAACAATAAAGATTATAATGAAGTTGTCGTGTTTTATTTTATATTTATTAGAAACACATTTAAGAATATCTCATTTAGTTAACATGTAGATATTTTAATTGATAATATTTTTTTTAAATAATAATTATTGTGTTGTCCTCTTTTTGACAAATTTAATTTATTTTCCAAATCTTAATTTAAATTATGTGTGTGATTTTTATGCAAAACCAAAATCATTATGCAGATGACTATTCCCTTTTTCAAAAATAAATAAATAAAACCATAGAGATACATTGAAAAATAATTTATTTCCATAATTAATTAGCCGTTCACTCTCATTATATATTTAGAAAATGTTCAACAATATTTGTATATTTTATTATGAAACTTCAAGTATATAATAATAATCATTGCTGAACTGTGTTTTGGCATATCACTGATCGCTACTAGACCGTGTTACACCAACCTGTACGTTGCTATCTCAAAATATACACATATATAATGTATATATATATGTATATAAGTAATATTATTTAGAAGATTTGAAAATTTCACTACTATACATACGTATTGGAGACATAATTTCTAGAACAGAGGGCGCGTATGATGAGTTTTTTTTTGCCGATCTTGGGACAACCGATTTTTTTTAGATTGGCAACAATTATAACAAGATAGTAACAATTTCCTTAAACCTCATATTAGTATACAAACTACTTTAGAGTTGAACAAATACAAAATGCATAACGTTCTAAGAGTTTACCCTAAAAATACATCAAAATGGAAAATGATTGAAATAATAAGTATTTACAAGTTCAATTCACAACACCCCATAGATCGCCTAATTTAATCGGTCAGTTGAGTTTTCTGGGCGACCGGCGATTTACAGATCAAAGTTAACTCTCTTAAACCTACCTTACTAAGGATTGTATGAAATTAAAATTGTTTTACTAAAATTCGAATCTAGACTATCACAGCTTACTTAGAAGTACTCAAGCGGCATCCGAAATGCGGTCCTCCTCTCACTAACTCATATAATTATTATGATGTTCGAAACTAGAATGCTTCTCAAACTTGTGAAACCACTTTAACCTTATGGGTTAATGTGGCCACAGGATCTCACGTTACAGCCAGACACACGTTCAGCGAAAATTGAAACGAATAAACTATTCATAAAAATTTCATTTATTTTTCAAATTGTCTAGAATTACTTTTGTTCACGCCTTGACCAAAATTTTCGTTGTGAAAATGTCTCTGGCCGAGAGAGATTGATGAATTTTTAATTAAAAACATCATCGAGTTGAGATTTAAATGTTTAAGAAGCGTTCGTTTTCGATATATAATTATAAAGGATAGAAATTATGGTATGGGCAAGATATGTTCCGCGGCCATTGGCTTACACGTACGAAGGCGATTGACCGTAGTGGCACAAGTGCATTTCGGGTTGGCGACGCGCGAGCGCTCGTCCTTCTACGGCGTATATCTTGAAAACGCGCGTGAGCAGCCTGTACTACAAGGGCGTGTTCTGGCAGAGGTTCACACACTCGCCGCAGACCAGCTGGTCCGCCGCGTGACGCACTTGACACTCGGGCTTCGTCAGTTCGACCGCCAATAGCACACGCGCCTGCCGATGGCGCTCGCGTTCAACGTCCACAAACAGTTCCGGGGAACTAACACTCGCGGGTAGATTGCACTTTTTGCGGTAGCTACGGATTTCGCGCACATTACGTCCCAACAAAGGTTCACTAGACGGCTTGGCGTCCACCGTTTCGCACTCTATGTAAGTCTTGGCGACCGGCACGTGTTTAGAGGTCGACGGAATCGGTGAGCCGGGCGGAGAGGGCGTCTCGGCCGAAGGCGCCGGCTCTGTCTGAATCGGCCGTATCATGGCCAGTAGACGCGGCGGAGGCATCCTCTCTATTATGTTTATGTGGATTCCGTCCGGTACGGTCACGGGCGAGTTTCGCCTGGAGTTCAACGAGCGCTCGGTCGGCGTGTAGTAGACGGACATTTTGCTCTCGTCGTCCATGATCGGACTGGGCAGATTCGAGAGCTTCTCGATCTTGCTCTTGAGATACATGTCGATGACTTCGACGTCCGGATCGAAAGCCATCGAATCGCTGCGTCCGCACGATCCGCTGCGACAGTTCTCGAAGTACAAGCTCGGCAAGTTCTCCAAGACCTTGTTCAAAGTTTGCTGCTGATATTTGTAGGATTCGCGCAACCGCAATATTTGGTGTGCGCTGAATTTTCTTATCTTGTTTCTTTGGAAAACGTAGTTTTCACGCACCCAATTCAATTGGGTCGTGGAGTATTCTCGGACGCGTTTCACCTGTACAAACAACAACAAAATTTTTATTAAGTAAAATAATTTTTTATTAAGTATATACTTAATAAATAAAAAACGTGCGAGTTACAAACCTGGTCGTAATACTGATCTTTCATGGCGGTCAAGTGATTGGTACCGATGTCCCTTATATTGCGAAGGTGCGTCGCTTGAGACGAATAACTGCTCTGTATCCAATCCATCTGCTGAGTGCAGTTCTCCTTTATGCGATGCACCTGGAATTGTTTGCGAGCGTTAAGGTAAAAGTTCTTGTTTTTTACCTGATCCCAATACCCTCAGTATATACTCACTTGAATGGCGTAATTTTCGCGCAATTTCTCCAGCTGTTGTCGCTTGTATTGTTCGATGTTGTCCAGCATGCTGTAAATTTGACGTGTCCGCGGCGCGTCACGATTGACACACGTACAACAACTGCAACACGTTTCCAAAAGGTGGAACCTGAAAAATAAAAGAAAAAGAAATATGTTTATTCAGTAGTATTCATATCTAAGAAGTCTGCTATATAATTTTGTTAAGATGTTACATTACACCGTATTTTTATTGTTTTACTATATCGAATTTTTGACAATATTAGTTGTGCTGCGCTTATTTCTATGTGTTCAGAGATGAAGTATTTATAAATTAACTCACCTGTAAAAGATGTACCGTAGCGCCTGCACCAATAAAGTTAATCCCAAGAAGGCCGCGGCGCACAAAGCTCCGAACAACAAACTGTTTATTTTGATTTCATACATTGTCATTGGATCTATGTTCAACACGACCTCTGCGGATACATTTGCGGAAGGATTCGTAGCGTAACATAAATATGTTCCACTGTCTTCTCGGTGAATGTCCGTTATCAATAAAGAGCCGTCTTCCCGAACTTTGACTCTAGATTTGGAGTTATCAATGCGACGATAGTGCTGATCGTGTGCGACCCCGTGCTTGTGAAAGATATCTGGTATCAAGGGGTCGGGGTTCCAATGGTAGACGTTTCTCGTGGGAGTCACCCAAGTGATTGACGGTGCGGGGTTCCCTTCAAATTTACAATGCAACAGTGCCTCAGTTTGCAGCCGATGCAGAGTCAACGGACTGCTACTGACCAGTTTGGGCGACGTACAGTGAGTCTCGTTCAACACCCTCAACATATCATTTGGATATGCCAGTCTGCAACTGAGGTCCGATTTTATGACATCCTTGCGTTTCTCGGCCCATTCGACGAACCACGCCATGCGACAGTCGCAAGCCCACGGATTCTTACTCATTCTGAGCTCTTGCAAATTGTCTAGCTCATTCAGGGAGAGCGGCAAATGAGTCAGAGCGTTCGCACTTATGTCCAGGTGCGTTACCGATGTGATGTCTTGAAACACGTACGGTTCTAATTCGCGTAAATAACTATTGTTTCTTATATTAAGTCGCTGTAAATTAATTAAGCCTTTGAAGATAGTATTCTCTATAACTGTTATATCAGTGTGATCGAGGTAGATTGTTGTTAATTTTTCGTTATTTTGGAAGAGCTTAGGCGGCAACGACCTGAGTCTGTTGCCGCCCATGTTTAATAATTTTAAATTTTTTAAATTCTTAAAAGCATCTTGTGATATGTTTTGAAAGTAATTGAAACTCAGATTCAGCTCTCTCAGCTGTTGGAAATTGTCGAACAGTAATTTGGGTATATAATCTAATTTGTTGCTGGACAGGTCCAGGATCTCCAATTCCCTCAAGTTGACTAGAGCATTAGAAGTAATTTTGACTAGGCTATTATTATTTAGGAACAGTGCTTTCAGTTGTTGATTAGGTTTAAAATCGTAATCTAAGAAAGTAGCTATTTTATTGTAAGATAAATCCAAATATTGCAATCTTATCATCGGTCCAAAGACCTGGAATGGTATGACATGGAGTCGGTTGTGCGATACGTCGAGGACCTCCAGCACCTCTAGATCGGCAAACGTGAATCTCGGTATATCCTCCAAAAAGTTTCTAGATATATTCAAGTGTTTTAAACGAGTGAGTCTAGCGAATATGCCATGTTCGGTTCTTTTCATTTCGTTTCTGCTTAAATCGATGTATTCCAAGTTGTAAAAACCATCGAAGAGGTTATTCTCGAGGGCTTGTATGTGTGAGTTGGTCCAAGATAATTCTTGGAGATCGGTGCCATATTCCCTGAGTGTTGATTGCTTTATTATGTTGGGTTCAGAGGTGGCCGAGCATGACAGTCTTGTTGTAGTGCATGTACATGTCTTGGGACACAATGCCTCTACTGCTCCGCAAATTATCGCCAATGCCAATATTTTATTTGGCCACTGCATTATATTACAACCCTCATAGTCTTACGTACTGCAAAGAGAAAACGAGACATAAATGCTACATCTACACTACACTGTTTATTTGTCTTATGTTGTAAACAATTTTGAGGTATCTTTGAATTTGTTTTTTGAAACAGTAATTCTGATGCTAAAATAACATGAGTGCCTTCCCTGTAAAAATCACACTACTTAAGCCTAGTTATAAATAAACTCTTCATAGTACATTCATAGAACATTTACTAATGTAGTATTATTTTGCTTTTATGTTGTCCTGTTCATATTCAGGTGGTTTTATATCAATCAATAATAAAAAATTGAGGATGTAAAAAGTTTATAAAGTTATATTCCAAACAAACACTTTGTGTTAATTTTTTTTTACTGAATATAAATAGTTATTATTAAGTAATAGTTAAAAGAATGGTTTTATAAGGAATACAACTTAAAGAAATGTAAAATTTAATTATTTTTTTTTCATGTTCCACGAAAATATGGTTTCATGCACTTGTATTGTTTCAGCATTATATCATTCAATTTATGTGGAAAATTTTTTTTAATAACCTGCCTGTTAAGATTGTTTACACCAGCTGAGTCCCACACACTGTTCTGGTTTTCTATAAGGGACATAGCGTGATGATAAATAGCCTTGTAACTAAATAATCAGGCTAACAAATGCCAAAATCTATAGTTTATTTTCTGAACCAAACAAACTCTTATTAGTATAATTTTTTTCCTTCAAATTAAAAAGCCAACAATAGTGACTCATTATACTAAAGTGCCCCTGTCTGTTCGTTAACTTTGTAATTAAAATAAACAAAAGACTATAGGAATTTAACTGACCAGTGAATGATACTCGGTGATGATTAAACAAAGTAGTGTATTGAGGTCACATGAAGCAATAACTAAGCACATTTGGTTTTGTTATTATTCAGACAGACAAATAACTTACGCACAATGTTACGACTTGTTTTTGTAGACAAATTGAAAACATTAAAATATCTAATATTTGTCCATGCATATTTTAATAAAATTCATACTTAGTATATATACTCATTTCAGGGTTGTAATTTAATTTGATAATAACCAAATTGCTTTGTAACAATATGGAAACAAATAGGCAGTAAATATAACAGCTGCACAGTTTGAAACCTATATTTGTTTATGCAGTAAAACAAATTAAACTGTGCGCTTTGGGACATGTTTTCAAAGAGCTATAAATTAATTAACTCTAATGGATTTGTATTTTATTCTCGAAGCGTCGCCGTACCACATTATAAACTCGCTAGACATAAAAATCTATCTGCCCACAGACACTGTCTGGTTCACCTTTCTACGCACCGTTTAATATACTCACTTCGTTCAACACAATGCCGCTAAACTTTCTCACATTATCTGCAGTTAAATATAACACAAACTGAGCCACATAATTATCGTAAAAAACAAATAATGACACGTAATTTACCTAACACTCGTCCACATTTTATTCCGACTTGCATAATCCACGTTACATCCCGTCGACAACAGACACCGAAACGCCAGCCATATTTCTCTCTTGGTGCAGAACTCGCTGTCGTCACCTTGACATATTACATCGCAAACGTAGGGACATCCGCTCAATATGTTTTGAAGTTCACTATATTAGTGTCATGTGAGTAAATCGAATGTATAAAATTCACAATATTATGTATGGGGAATAAGCCCAGCTCAGCGCTCGTGAATATTGCTGCAGGTACGCTCTCACTACAGACGATCGGACACTACACTACACTAGTGGAAATGGAAAGAAATAAATGGCGGCCGTCACACAGCTGCGCTGCGCAAGCGTCCTCTCTCTGTCTAACATTCGGAGAGTGCGTATCGCTATCTAACTCGCACACTCGGCCAGTCAGCTGTGGGTTGCGATATTTTCCGAAGTCTCCCGAACGTTTACGAATTACTTTCGGATCGGATGCCTCCTCGTCGGTTCTTTTGCACTTGGCCGCTTGAATTTTACTTTGCGATTGCTTGCGAGCCTGATTGAAAATTGAAAACGGTCTTATTTTTATTTAGTTACTAGCCGTGCCCGCGACTTCGTTCGTACTTGCGGGATATTCGGAATAATAGCAAATAGCGCGTATTTTGATTAAATATTTCAATTAATTTAACTTTCCTGTTAAACTTATGGAAATGAAACAAACATTGAAACTATTTGAAACCGAGCGATGTGAAAACCGCATTCAAATCGGTTAAGCTGTTTCAGAGATTAGCGTGACGAACAGACAATAATTCTAAAATATATTTTTTTTTCACCTCTATTAGCTACTAGCTGTTGCAGGCGACTTCGTCCGCGTAACTTTGTAAAATGTAGTCTACCCTATGTTACTCGCTGATAATGTAGTGAAAGAATTTTAAAATCTGTCCAGTAGTTTTTAAATTTATTCATTCACTACATTCTAATAGATTGTATTGAATACTTAAAAAAATAATAATTGTATTATGTTGAGCATGATTGCGGAATTAGATAACGATATTATCGTTTACCAAATATTATTATCGTTATACCTATTTGGCTAACGATGCATAGGTCACGTATTTATAAAAAAAAACTTATCTTTCGGTAGGTATAACTGTAGACATATTTGGAAGCCAATATGAACGGATAAAAAATTGAGTAAGGTACGTACCGACCTACCTGCACACTTATTTTGTTATTCTTCTCCTTTGACACAATTCGTAAAACCGGTCTCGACTAGATACACAGAGCAAACTAGATTAGATCCAGTATTTAAAATAGACTCCTGCCATGCACTAGTACATTTTATAACCCGCCTACTTTATTGGACTGTTATTATAGTAGTTATTACTACTTATTAATAACTGGCTGGCGTCCGCGACTTCGTCCGTGTTATTTAAAAAAGAAATATTTTTATGTTTTACCAATTGTAAATTAAAAAAAAAATAAAGTTATTATTACATATTACAAAAAGTCTTACATATTGTCTTATTATCATCAATCAATACTAATAATAGATCTGTAAGTGTGGGTATTGTATGTATACATGTATGTTCCTCCATAACCCTTTTTTTTAAATGTCGGGGTCGACCAGCATACTCCGCTTGCGCACGTGCAGGCAGAACTAGCTTCTACCCACTAAAACTCCCCGGTGTCTCCTTTTTTTTTTTTTTTTTTTTGTTTTACATGAATCCCTCCAGCATCATGCGCTGAAGCCTATATTCGCTACTCATTCATTCCAGTTCTCTCTTCCTTGCCTCTCGCACTTTTATTCTTCATACTATATCTTTCTTTCATCCATCACTCATTCATACCGTTGCGGGTGGGATTCCCGCCTGTCTGTCCTATTCTATCTATTCCTTATCTTTATTTCCATTTTCCTTAATTCTAAGCAGGGTCAGGGTAAATAAATCGTACACCATATTGATAATATTACACACTAAAACACTTAAAACATTTAAAAAAAAAAAAAAAGCATTAGATATTAGAATTGAATTATTAAATAGTAAATTTACAACATTAAAATTCGTTAAAAATTTATAACATTAAAACATCAAAATATTAAATAACAATAATAACAATAAAGTAAAATATTTGTATCACAGATTTTAGTATTTTCACATGTATATCAATCCTTATTCCTCTTAATCGCCCTTTCTGCTATCTTTATACAATAACTAAGGAATTTGTCTCTATTTTCACTTTTCATTATTTCTTTAAAGCTTTCTTTGGTGATTTCCATGTCTATCTCTAATTCTAATCCTACTCTATCCCTTTCGTTTGCCGGGCAATCGGCCAGCAGGTGAGGGACCGTCTCCGCAACACTAGGGTCACAGACGCACGATGGACTCTCCTTGCACTTGAAGCGATTCAAGTACTCGGAGAATCCACCGTGCCCCGTGAACACCTGTGTTAAAACGTTATTGACACCTATTTTTCTAATTGTGCGGAAGGCCCCGGCGGCAGTGGGGAAAAACAGTTTTGTGACTGCTGCTGTGGCACCCAGCACGTACCTGCGGTCCCATTCCTCAAGCGAACGCATGCGTATGATTCGCCTGACGAATGAGACCGGACACAGGTCGTACTTGGGCTTGGTCTTCGACTTCAGCGCCGCCTCCCTAGCTAGGTGGTCCGCCCGCTCGTTACCCTCTAGGCCGGCGTGGGCTTTTATCCAAAAAATTTTAACTATTTTATTTTTGCTAAAAGCAGTTCTCAAATTTTTACGAGCTTCCGCCGCCAGAGGGTGCAAGCAGCTATTCGCCGCGATGGTCTGGAGGGCGGCCATTGAGTCGCTGTAGATTGCAGAGGTTGTTTCGCCACGTCGCAGGATCACCCTCGTCGCCTCACACACCGCCAAGAGCTCGGCCTGGTAGACGGTACAATAGGACGGCAGACCAAGTTTGACGGCCGATGTTTCGGCCTCGCCATTCCATATGGATAGCGCGGCCCCAACCCGGCCGTCAATCTTGCTGCCGTCCGTGTATATGCGCAGTTGGTAATCGCTATTTTCTTTTAATTGTTCCTCGTCCACCAGTCTTCCGAACTCGAGACTGATGTGTTCGGCGGGATGGGGACCCTCGATTGCTGGGACCATCCGCTCGACATCCCTGTCACACAGCTCCGGCTGAGGTACCCCCCTCTTGGCCTCGTAAAGCGAAGCAGCTTCGCGAACACGCAGGTCAAGGGGGAGCAACCCAGCCAAAAGCAGAGCCGAGTGAAGAGACACCGTGCGGTAGGCCTTACACAATTTTAGGGCGAAACCCCTCTGCACAGCGTTCAAGCGCTTGGCCACCCCCAGTTTGCCGACTGCGGGCGCCCACGCGCTCGCAGCGTATGTGATTATGGGCTCCACCGCGGCGATATAGATTGAGCGAACCACTTCGGGGTGAAGTCCCCAGCTAGTTTTGGCGGCTTTCCCCAACTGCTTATAAATGCCGATGGCCTTCCGACTAACTCTATCGACATGACTATTGAATGTCAATTTTTTGTCAATAGTGAGTCCTAACAATTTTATTTCGTTTTTCATGCCAATGTCAATCGTCACGGTGTCTCCTTGCCCTTTGAGTGTGGAGTGGACGGGCTCTGCCGAGGCAACTGCTCCGACCCACCCTCCTCGGGCGGCCTAGCCATTGTTGGCTAGGCTGACGCCAACGGGGGGATTTCCCGGAGACACCCGAGCAATCCCCAGCAGACGGAGGGGACCCGTGCAGGCACACACAGCCAGCCAGCCGTGTGCGCAGGTCCCCGAGGGCATTTGAAGACGGGCTAATACCCGCCTTCCCTGCCCAGCCATCTACCATGATGTTAAAAGGGAGGACTCAATGGACACCAAAGTGTCCATTGGCTCCCCCCCGCCGCTCCTCCGAGCAGGTGATAATTTGTGATAATTTGAATGATAATTCGGTGCGAACACAAAATGAATTCGAACGCGTTTCCTTATATAAATATTATATACATATTTTTTTCCTGTTAAACATATTTAATTACCGCTTGTGGGAAATTATTAAACAAACTAAAAAGTACCTAATAATAATTATATTATACATTAGGTATTAATATTATTATTACATGTATAAAAACATAATAATCTTTACATAGTATAAAATAATCGCTTTTCACTGCTTCATTATATCAATTGTAAAGAGTTAAAATAGGCAAGTTATATTAAAAAAAATTGTTCAGACCACACAACCGTCAATCGAATCGACAATAATTTGCGCACACGCAGCCCGATTGTGCGCACGACGAGTGTGTGCGTGTGCGAGCAATGCATTGCATACATTCGTTACGTACTCGTAGCTGTTTGCCTTCCACTTGAGGTTTCGATAAACACATTGTTATCGTGAATAATTGCGGAGTTAATGTGTTTGCCGAATGTAGCTAAACCCAGCCTTGATACAAACAAAGTCTACCACTCAGTCTCAGTCTAGATTGATTGACGTAATATGTACCTTTTATTTAAATAATTGAATAAATAATATCTGTAAAAGAAGGATAGAAGGAATAGAAAGTTTATAAAATAATAATATATAATGTATTTATAATCAATAAGCAGTTATTTAGACAAAAAAACTCATGTTTAAATATTATTTAAGGCGAGATTAAGGCAGAAAAGCGTTATTTTCGTCATCTAATTTGACTTCTTAGATGTAGAGTAAAATTGAAACTTCGATAAAAATAAACTTTGAACTGCTATGAATGGATTTCAATTAATTTTACAGTAAGTATAGGTTATAATTTTAGCCTATAAGTAAAATACGCAGACAAAATCTACTTTATATATAATATAAGGAAACTGCAGATTGCACCTTCTTTCAGCGTCGAACATGTCTTTTCTTCATAAATAAATAAGTAAGACGGTCTGTCCTTGAAGACGAACTCGACAACCCACTTCTGTAAATAACGGGGCGAAGCCTTACAGCTCGCGGGGCAAGGCCAAGATCCAAGCTCACCTATTAAAATTTCTACGTAGTAAACACCTAGGTAACGTAACGAACGACTGTCCCTTTCTATCGCGTATCGATTGAAAAGGTCCGGAAGAGACAGACATATATTGTTATATAATACGAAAAAATGTACTGTCGGTTGGTTGGATTGGATGTCTCAGTTAAAACTTCTATTCATTCTTGATAAAGTTAACATAGAGCTGTTGTATAGAGAGCGTTTCTTTTTAAAAATAAGTATTGTAGTAGACGTTTCAAATAAAAAGCATACCTATCTTCAGCAACACAAACAATGCATTCCAACAAAAGGTGTTTGATTTGTTGGAATGTAGACAAAAAATATCCAAATATTATGTTGTTGGATAATGGATGACAATGTTGGATGATGACAACCCTTTCCTATTCTATAGAAGTATAGATAGACGATAGGTGGCAAGAGACAACCCTAACTAATCAAATTAGTAACTAATATTATAAATGCTAAATTGAGTTTGTTTGTTTGTGTTACGCCTTAACTATTTGATCAATTAATAGTAAATTTCGCATAAGCATGCGTTGTCAGAAATACAGAGGAACTTTATCGTGTGAACAAAATAGCAAAGCAAAAAAAAAAATCAAGTAAAAATCAAGGTCGTAAAATATTAATACACATTTACGAACATTGAAAACGCTTTGTGATGTTTTCCTGTGCAAAAATTTTAATAAAAGCTTCTTCTAAAAAAAGGCATAAAAGAAGCCAAATTGTATGCCCACTACGCTAAGTAATAAACAAAGTGTTTGTTTGTATAGAAAAAGAAGCAAAAAAAGGCTTCATTGGAAGTATGCCAAACAACCGAAGGTGCAGTGTGAAGTTGGTAAACGACACAAGTATTTTGAATTATTAATTGACTGTAAAAGAAAATAGATGCTCATCTCTGTCTACTTCCTCACTTGATACTCACATAAATTCGCTCTTTACATTAGTGAAAGCTGCATCAAAATCCATTGCATCCATTGCTCTATTGGTCTAGGAGAAGTTAGCGAAGAAACAGACAGAGGCGGAAAGCGACTTTAATAAAATTGTATGTGAGATAACTTCTTGTGAAAAACAGCATTAGTTTAGGCCCATTATATACTATGTAGATATTCACTATTATAAACTATCGAAGAGGGACTTCAAGGAACCTTGATAAACTGTAGGATCAGTATTGCTTTTGCGTAATTCTCCCATGAGGCGACGGTAGTCGTTACTAAGCTGGTGCCCGCGACTTCGTCCGCGTTGAACGATGAAAGGTACCCTATTTTATTCTGGTGTCCCAGAAAACGTGTATGCAAAATTTCATGGTGATCGGTTCAGTAGTTTTTGCGTGAAAGCGTAACAAACAAACTCACCTTCACATTTATAATATTAGTAAGGATATTTGCCATCAAATGAGATGCCAAGACAGGGGCCCTAGCCAAGAGCAAACCAATGCAAACGCTCCCTTTGCGTACTTGCGAAACGAAAGAAATAAAGCCCGGTGATTGGTTGTTGTAACGCCCACATAAAATTTTGACCAATCACAAAGCTTTCTCCCAACACAGCGTAGCCTGAGCGGTAGCGTTTACGACTGATAAAATTTTGACCAATCACTGGGCTTTATTTTCTATCGTTTCGTAAATACGCAACGCTCCCGTTTGCATTGGTGTGTTGCCGCTTGCCGCCCTTTTAAACAAATTAAAAAAAATACTCCAAAAATCTCCATAATATTCAGATAAACAATATTTTCTGCTCTTGGGATTAGAATATCCCGAGGTCATACTTAATGTCGCTTTTTATACTAAAATAATATTTACTCAACTATTGACGCACTCTCATATATAATCATATAACCTGACTGACGACTTAATACCTACCTTATGTTTATAAATACCGAGATTAAGGATGATTATGTGTTGGTTTTATAGCGACTTTGACGTATCACATTACAAAAGAATAGTTGAGTAGACGATATTTGTCGCGATGAAAGTATCATAAGAAACGAGATAAGACTCAAAACACGAAGCCATTACTTTTTCTCATTTGTTGCTCCATAAGGCACCAAGAGCAAGCATATAACTTCCTGACATACTTTATCTGTAGCACTACCATGAGTTTATGACGATCGAAATCGCTAGCGAGAGATGAGCGAGAACGTAAAATATTTGTATGAAAAATTGTACAGCGCCTCTAGCGGTCACGCAAAGAACTAAAACCGATAACATGAGTTGTATAAGTGAAAAACCTATCGAATGTAGTCGCTAGCGACCATTAGCGACTGACGTTTAAGTTGACATTTCTATACAAAATCGGTACCATGAGTTACAAATTTGACTGATGCTCTCGAGAAATACCGTAACGTTAGTAGTTAAATCATTCACTAGCACATTGAAGGGTGAAACGTTCGTTATCGACAGAAGTAAACTAACGTAAGATTTCGATAGCAACTCATGGTAGTGCTATTAAACAAATTAACCTTACATATTCGCGCTCTGTGTCGTAAAAACTTTACAATATTAATATTATTATATTTAAATTGCCCGCATAGTTTCTAATCTTCGAAGCTAGCGAACACTATCGGTTTTATTTTTATTTTTACAACCCGTCTGACCTCTGTACATTGTTAAGACTTAATTGTGTGGTAATTTTTTATGGTTATATGATTTTTGTAAACACAATATGGTAAAAAATGTATAGTTTATATTTTTATTTGTATGAGAGGAGGTAATCTTATATAGAGACTATACTCACCCGATTTAAAAAAAAAAGGTCACCAATTAATTTGATAAGAATTGGCAAAAGATCGTCAATGTATGTTTTTTTTATTTTTATATTGCTTTACATATTTTGTCAGGCGTTATAGATATCTTTTATTTTTCAACGCGGAGAAAATCGCGGACACTAGCTAGTCTATACATCTATACTAATATTATATAAAGAGGAAAGATTTGATTGTTTGTTTGTTTGCATAGAATAGGCTCCGAAACTAGTGGACCGATTTGAAAAATTCTTTTACCATTAGAAGCCGACATTATCCGTGATGAACATAGGATACTTTTCACCGCGGGAAAATGCTTCATTCCTACGGGAAATCTAAAATAAAAGTAAAAGGGGCCGTCTATCCAAAATACGAGCTGTTAATAAACTTCTGCAGGGTAGGCAGCGCACTAGCACTCCCCTTGGTGTTGCTGGTGTCCCTAGGCGGCGGTAACCACCTACCATCAAGTGAGCCGCCTGCCTGTCTGCCACCTCTATACTATAAAAAAAAAAAAAAAAAAAAATCGAGTTTTATACTTTTCTACGCGGACGAAGTCGCGAGCACCGGCTAGTCTTTAAATAAAAACTGACTAGTATATTCTCCATGGACTCGAAAACCGTTCAACTGATCATGTTGAAATTTTGCATATCATGTGGTCAGGGGTACAGAAAATTATGGAGTACCATAATTATGTCCTTTTGACCTAGTACGGGAAAAAGCTAATTTATTATTCAAATTGTTACGACCTTCCTTAACCTTGTTTATCAAGTTTTCAAAAGCGATGATTTTATGGAACATCATTACTATTTTTAGATTTTAATGGAGTAGCAGCCTGTCCCTGGCCCTGGCTTCGCACCGTTCCTCGTTTATTGCTCTATCCATTACTGAAAACCGTATCAAAATCGTGCCTGCATATGGTACCCAAGTTAACCTTAAGTTAACATTAATTATTAACCTGCTTTTCGATATAATAGGTGGCTTTTTGTCGCGTTTTGGTTCGTGCCCACCTGGAAAAATACTTTTTCCTTCTGAATGAAGCACGAAAGCCTTAACAAACAAACTCACTTTGCATTTATAATATTAGTTGCGATGAGCATCTATCCAGCTGTTGTTTACGATCAAGGGGCATATTAAAATATATTAATATCAGCGTTGTTTTAACCATTCAGTTTGTAGCAGAATTTGAAACGCAAAAAATAATAGGTAAAATCAAACATGACGATTTGGGGATAAATTTGGGGGAGTAGTCCCCCAAATCTTTTAATATGGGATCATCCAAAATCGTGTTGTTTAAGCATGGCAAGTTTTAGGGGTCGAGGGTTATTAATTATAACAGTACAGTCCACAAGTCATTTTACCGTGTCAATGTCATTGACAAGCAAACATATCATTGTTTTTCTTGTTAATAACACATATCTAGTTACGTTACGTTGTCACAGATGAACAAATTCATATCAAACATTACTAATTGTGTAGACTGTGAAAGAACTTTTAATTGGAATCTCTTGTTTTTATCACTGAACGCATGCCCTATGACATTATGCACCTTGTCTCCAGTGTTGTAAAGTCTAGAGTGGCTTGAATCAAACTAGCTCGTACATGTTATCAGCGTGCCATTTTCAACCGACGAAAACGAAAAAACTCAAAATTACTTATAGGTAATTAGTTTAAGAACTTTAGTTATTAAGGTTAAATAAAATTACATTTTGCTTTTCAGTTTTTTCGGCGGTTTATAATTGTGACGTTTGTTTTAAGTCCTCCATTATTTATTTATTATCTGCTAGTGGCTATTTCTGTCTGCTAGGCTAGAGAACCAGTATCACTTCGTCCATTGCTGAAATATTGTGATCGCCACGTAAACTAGAGCTCTCTAACTATATTATATACCTAACACGTTGAGAAATTGTAGTATACTTTTTTGATTGAGGCATTCTTCACATCTTCACAAGCCACTGTGTGGCTTCCTAGGATGTGACTGCGCTTGTGCATTAAGGGGCCACACTCGCACAGGATATGCATTGGTGTTTCTTCTGCTTCATGGCAGAAGCGACACTCTTAGTGTACTAGTGAGACCCATTACTTTATGGTACCTATTTTGAGGCGGCAGTGCGCCCCGTTAGCACTGTTAGTGCCCCAGTTAGCATGCACATATTGCTCCTACTAAGCGACATAGCCTGTTTTTGTCACGTTTCGACTATAGACTTTTATGAGCGCTTTAGAATGGTTCAGCCCTGGCAAGTTAGTCCAGCGTTTGTAAGATTAATAAAGCACTGGTTCCATATGGTCCACTGAGCTAGGCTGTTTGGTAGTCCGCACATGGGTTCAGGATCTATTAGCCTACCTTTTGCGCCTGCTCGAGCCAGTTCGTCGGCAAGTTCTCCATTAGTTTCTATGACTATTTTAACATTCCATTAACACTTCGTCGGAGACATAACATCACACGCTTTTTTTTTTTTTTAAATAATATTTTATTATTAAACATTTATTGTTATAAAGATGACAAAGAATTTTATAATGTTTATACACAAAAATATTTAAAAAATAAGGTATAAAGTTATTCTATGCACAGTATAAATAAATAATCACACGCTCTTATTATTTCTCTTAATTAATTACTTATTTACTTATTTTTAAAAAATAATTCAAAGGGCTTTTTATGTAAAGGTTTATAGTAATTAATTGATCTTTTTGCGGTGTTCACCTTCTGTTTGGACAGTAGTGTGCCTTTCTTTACCATTGCCATAATATTTATGAAATGGTTACGTCAAAATTAACTTTTTTTCCAGTCAATCAATCTAAATTTATATGCCACAGCAAAAATTATATTATATTAAACCGTGCCAAGAAATCCATTAAGATGTTATTCGTTTACGGTTATGTCGTTTTGTTTATTGATAAAAATTCATTATTATATATAAATATGTACTAATGTCTGTTCATGATGCTTTATAGGTAATTTATTGTATAACGTTCCATGAAATAATTTGCACACTCACACCTAATAGGGCAGTAAATGATGGAACAGTATGAATTTATTTTTATTATTACCTATTATTTCTCTAATTCAACGAATATTTAAAAAAAAATAGCCAAATTGGTTCAGAGAGGCGTTTCTCAACCGAAGTAATACACAATTGCACATTACAAATCTGTGCACATAAAACTAAACTAAACTCTCATAAACTATAATAGACTACAACATCAGATGCCATAACCTAGTTCATTTAGCGCTCGTGAAATATTAATTTATCTTCAAAGACATGTACTGATTGTGTATTTATCGAACACGAGGCGATAACTGAATACCGACGAAGTGAAGTGACTAATCGATGGCTAACAAACGTGTTGTGTTGTGTTGTGTTGTGGAACGTCTCACAAGCCAGGGCCCTTAGCCAAGACGACCCAGTGCAAACGGGAGCGTTGTAGATTGACGAAACGACAGAAAATAAAGTCCGGTGATTGGTTGTTGTAACGCCCACATAAAATTTTGACCAATCATCGCGCTTTATTTTCTATCGTTCTCTAACTTCGTAAGGGAGCGTTGGAATTGGTGTGCTCATGGCTAGGGGCCCTGCCCTTTTTGCTTATCTTGTATGACAGAGAATTTCACTTCCATATCTATCAAAATACTTAGTTTATGTGTAATTATATAGTGGAAGTAATGTAATTTTATTGTAAAATAAACAAGAGTATATATTGTACTTTCTATATTATAACAGACAAAGAATGACAACGTAATATTTTCTTTTTATATTTTAAATGTAGTTCTTAAAAGAACACCGAACCAGAGGTACACATTATAATAGCAAGGAGTATTTACTCCAACAAAAATGACGTTCGCTTTCTATAAGTTTAGTACAATCTTAAAAATAATCAATCATTATCAATACTAATAATAAATCTACAGTGCAGGTATCCATAATCTCCATAACTCTTCAAACGAATCAACTGATTTTCATGAAACTTGGTAGATAAACATTCAGACGTTACAGAACCAGCTAGTCATGTATAAATTATTCAAATATTTATTTTCTTTCTTAGATTTCAATTTTTTACAATATGAATTAAAAAACAATGAGATTTATCTATACTAATAATATTATAAAGAGGAAAGATTTGATTGTTTGTTTGTTTGTATAGAATAGGCTCCGAAAGTACTGGACCGATTTGAAAAATTCTTTTACCATTAGAAGCCGACATTATCCGTGATGAACATAGGCTACTTTTTACGGCGGGAAAATGCTTCATTCCTAAGGGAAATCTTAAATTAAAGTAAATACTAGCGGCTTGGCCCGGGAGATAGCGCCATCTATCCAAAATACGGTAGATGGCGAGCACCAGCAAGTCTATTATAAAACCATTGTAACCTATATTCATAAATTAATAAATGATTATTATTATTATTAATTATAAAAAAAATAAACCTAGAGTGCCGTAAGCAGCCGATGCAAGGGCACAAGGGTGACAATTCGTGCCATATCAAAATAATATAATTTTGAATTCAATTATAGGTTCCTATCCTCGGGTTATTTGTGGTCACTCTTCAGCAATGGAAAGTAGTTGATGACTTGGATGGAGTGTTTATTATCTGCCTTATCTTGTCATTTTGGACCCAATACTTTCTTATCTGAAGCGTTGTAGATAACGCGCGTGAGGTTTTGAAAGCTACTGCACACACAATATATTATGTAGCATTTGTCGGAATACAAAAGTTATTATTTGCTCACATATAAACGTTATTAGTTATTTTTGATTTATGATTTTCAAAATCAATAAGCAGCCGTCAAGCAAAATCATATTTTTTATCAAGGCCTAATCAAGCGACACTACCGTGGGTGGCTTGTGTGTGGTATCTATAGAGCTTTTTTCGTTCATCTGAATTTTCATTTTGTAACTAGCTAGCGCCCGCGACTTCGTCCGCGTTGAAAAAGAAAGAAGTATAGTCTATCCTGTGTCGTGTACGTCTAAATGTTTATCTACCAAGTTTCATGACAATCAGTTAATTCATTTAAGAGTTATGGAGGAACATACAAAAATTCTAAAAATGGTCAATTTAGTTTCACCATCACGTATAGGGCCTAGATACACGGTATTTCTGAAAACAAGTTAACTTACTCCATGACCAACTTACAGATTTATTATTATTATGTATGTACAATGTACATAGTATTGAACACATTGACCCACGAACCCAAATAGGATAGTTACCTTAATCCAGGACAGGAAAAGAATCGTGACAGCTCTATAATTGGAAACTTTTTGGAAATATTAAGTAAGGCGTATAAAATAGCTGTCTATAGTTGAAAACTATCTAGTGTGGGTTAAATAGTCCACGCGCCCGATTTCCGATCACTAGGTCACCTAATTCCGGTCTTGTTTCGATCAAGCAGGTATTCTTAGTGCGCGAAGTGGCTATTTTTACAATACAAACAGTTCTTGTTGTGTACATACACCGGATGAGAGCTATTGTTAAAATATTTTTCAATTATATACCCGCTGCCACTGCCGTCGTTTTCGTGGGGGACACAAGGAGTGAGGAACGTATCGTACAAAAAAATCTTTGATATTCTTATTTAGACTGTACCGAGTGAATAATTTAAAAGAGAATTTACATATATGTACCTTGATTTTGTAATCAAACCTGGTTTGGAAACTATATGTATCTAATTTACATCTTAATTTACTCTCACATCTTTACTTGATAAGCAAGTAGGAAATCTTATAGTGAACTGCGGCATATACGTCGCCCGAGGATCCCCTGGGAGATTCAGTTCAGTTTTTAATGGCTCCAGTTTTTAATTTTAACAAAAAAAAATTGTACATAAATAAATGAAATATTAATAAATAATTCACCAAAAAATTTATGATTTTTCATATAAATATATATATGCAAGCTGATACAACTTTATTATAATTGCGTACAGTTTAGTTAGCATAATGACGTTATATTTTTTGCATAATAAATTTTGCGCTATTGTTGTAATAACAATTAGGTATTGTGATTAGTTCGCGTTATATTAATGACAATGCTCACATTCGGTTACGTTGCTAAACATTTTGCCCAATATAATAATGTTTGTTATGGCATAACAGACATAATCAGCTTCGAAATCGAAAGGAAATAATTACGCATAGTTAAAACAAACCGAAGAATGAAAGCATCCTAAGGATTTTTTATAGTATTTAATGTGTAATGTTACCAGTTACCATCGACTCCAACGGAAGACCAGCGTAGGTTTCTACAGCCTGCATTATGCTGAGTTGGAGCCGGTTTGTGACAGGGGACGTTTGTATGTGTGTGTGTGTGTTTGTTTTTTTTTTGTTTTTTTTTTTTTTTTTTTATTATGTATTTATGTCCTTTGTTGCAAATAAACTGTCATTCTATTTTAATGTTTTTGTATTAAACTTGGATACGCCCGGATAAGACAAACCTGTGGTTCTGATACCTGCGATTCTTGACTGTGAGAATGTGATGTTTCGACAGAATATAGATTATTAATTCTTTCTTTGTATATCATATACAAAATACGAGATAATGACACACAAAATGGTTTTGTATATATCATAAATAGTCCGGTTATACCTAGGTAAAAATAAGTTCTAAATAGTTATAACAACAGTTGGAACACTTGGAACCAACAAGCGCCTAGACCTGTTGGCGCTAATTGATTCAGACGGCGCATGATGCAATCAGAAATGCAAATTTTGTATCTGTTTTTTTTTTTCTAAAGGTCTGGCTTAAAAACGAAATATATAAACTAGCTGATGCGTGCGACATCGTCCGCGTAACTGTATAGCCTATGGTACTCGGCGATAACGTAGCTTTGAAATGGGTGATTTTTTTTTTTAATTGGGTCCAGTAGTTTTTGAGTTTATTCATTACAAATGAAAATCAAAGAGAGAACATTAAGCACCAAAATAGGACGTCCATAATTTCTGATGTATGACTGGTCAGAAGCAGCCTGTAGGCAAGCTTCGTTGAGTTTTCTTACAGTATATTCTTTTTCGTACTATATTATAAGTGTATTATAAGATCATTGACTTATGTTAATAAATTCAAAATAAGTATACTTATACACTAAAGTGGTATGTATTCAATTCATGGTTTTATAAAAAAATATGTATTTTATTAATAAATAGAACGGTATACCTAAAAGTGCGTAAAAATTAAGCCAAGATCGTCTGGCTGGAGTTGTGATTCATATGCACGCCCTTCTTAAATTTTAGTAAAAATATCATTATTACATTATTACTAACAATAAAACACTTGGTTCCACTGTGAAAAAAGAGTTTATCGGATAAATTTATAAACTAGATAAACTATTACTATATTGGTATTTACAATGGGTCTCACACTAGGCTAGGCTACGCCTGTGTTGCGAGTCATGCATACCTCATCTTATAATAATTAATCAATTTATTTTATGAAACAATAAATTAAGGAACAATAATAGTACCTAATTAATAGGCTGTGGGTACAAAGTATCTGTTGGTGTGTGTGTGTGTGTGTGTAGGATTAAATGTGATAGGGGAATGTACTTAGGTATCCCTCATTGAGATAATATGTACTACGTACTAGAGAAGACATGGCAAACAGATTTTTTGCAACACGAGTTAGAGCCAGCTGGCTCCAACTACTTTAGTTTGGTTAGCGCTACAGGCGAATACGCTTGTTTTCTGTGTTCTTTTTAATTAAATATGCCTTCATGTGTGCTGAGGTACTGTTCAAACAACTCAGGAAATACAAATAAAGCCCAAAGAATCACCTTTCACCTTCAAGTATACACTTTTGCTTTTTGCAAGTGCACTAAAACTTTTGCTTGAGATAGCTTCTCTAGTACATTATCTCAATGGTATCCCTTACCGAAATATACCAAACAAAACACCAACCTCTCTAAGTAATTATTATTCGGTCAGATTGTCCAACATTTGAAATTTTTGACAAGTCCATTTAGTACTCTTTCTTTGTGTTTTACAGCTACTATGTAAATATACATATATTATTATGAATAATAAACGATTTGTTAAAGAGATGGGCGAAAAGGTCACACACACACACAAATAACTTTTACTTTTGTTCGGCGACGGTGCGAAATGGTTCTTTCGGTCGACCTTTACACGCCCACGATCACTCCTTCCAACCTTGCCAATATAATGTAGGTATTCTACCCGAAAGCAAATCTACCGTTACTTTACAGTTTACTCTGTTGTTAATCTTAACTATTATTAAAAATTATGCGAAAGTGAGTTTGTTTGCTAGACAATTTCACGGCTCAACTACTTACTTGAGCGATGATCTGGTAATTTTGCATAGACCTTGTCACTTGTCAGAGGTGCAGCAAAAGACGCACTGGCTTTGGGATTTAATTTTTTTTTTTAAATAAAAATTATAAAATACTTTTATTTAATAAAAAATAAGTATTAAGGCGTAACTTTACAAAATATTTTACTTACTATAGGTTTTAATTTAGCGTTCTATAGGTTCCTATAATCGGTCCAGTAGGTAGTTTTTGTGTTTATCCATTACAAACAAAAATAAAAATCTTTTCTCATTATAATATTGGTATAGATATTATAGGTACAAATGGTTCCTGGTACCAATAGAGTTAATTGAAGGTAATTAGGAATTCCTGCAACAAAACAATAATTACCAGTTACCAGTCGTTTGGAGAGTAATTAACTTCGGGATTAATGACATGTACTTTTACAGTATACCGCAACGATTGGCCGATTATTTATAACTAGCACACTTACAGATTTGTTATTAGTTATAGAAATGTATGGAAATTCAAAAGTGTGGCAAATCAACAATTGTGGCAAAACAACTAGCCAACAAATCATACACACTCACAAATTTTCATTAAAATCGTCTGGGCGGATTCGGAGATTAGCGTGCACGAACATCACACGTGATTTTTAATACCTACATTAGGACGATTACAATTCCGATAACTGCAAACGGCAATGTTGATTTGATTTTTTTGTAGCCTCAAAATTAAGGCTTATTTTTATAGCAACTAAGTTCTTTTTATGTCTAACTAGACTGGCGCACCCCAGCTTCGTCTGGAAGTATTGGCTTTGTCCATCTGAAATAATGTACCTTTCAAATAGTGAAAGAATTACTCACGTAGATGATATTATTATTATCTTCAACTGATTTTTTTAAAAAGTGTTAAGGGAATCGGAAATCAATGTGTAAAATTTGCTTTTATTCAAATAAGTATGCCCATGCCCATAAGTAACTTTCAAAGTTGACTTTGGACTGAATCACCGCCTTACAGAATGTGCTGTTGTGTTTCGGTGAGTGTGTAAGGGATGCCATTGCCAATTGTCCCGTATTCTCAACGGTCGGCAGCGCACTTGCAGCACCTGTGGCGTCGACCTGTCGACATTAAAAAAAAGCCAGCCACTGCTTGCTCCGTCCGCCAATTAGAAATCTTTATGAAGAGAGAGAGACATTAAACAAACAATTCCGGCGAGCCAAGTGTTTCGATCGAAATGATCGCACGCTTTCTATGGACGTCCGCCAAAAATGTGCCACTTTTTAAGAATGGATGCGCCTTACCTTACTAATTTCGTGCGTCATCCTTTTTACTTGTGATGTGTTATTCGAGACGATTATAAACAGTTCTCGAGTCGGAAAAGGCAGGTGTTGGCAATTCTTGTAATTAAACAGTTAATTACTCGTAGATGCGGTTACAATAATTATATTATTAAAATTCCAATAAACCTGTCAGACGTTCTGTCTAAAGCTATTAGACTGTACTGTAGCAGCGTAATTGTCAGTTTTTTTTTTGTATTTTTGTTTGTAAAGTTGTAAGACAAGTGGACAGTCACCCTGTCCGACCTTAACATGAAAAATATTATACATATTATCATAAATTTTCGTTTGTCTCGCCCGGCAACCGACTCAGTCCGTTTATGGAGTAATGGAAGGCGTGAATTTCCTTGGAACGAGTAGGCACGTGTGACGTCATCCATGCAAACATTATTTAATGTACACCCATTGACCTTGATTGACAGCAGACTGCTGCTGGCGGGGCGTGTGTCGCGAACAAATCTAAACATTTACTCAACTTTGATCGTTATTCGGAATTTCACATTAAACGTCTTATTATAGATTTATTATTCAATGTATTAAGTATATATATATATACCTTTAGACAGTACAGTATGTCATACATTAGGTACGGTACAATAAAAGAACGGTCATTTATTTGCTAAAATGGCTGATGGTCATAAAGTCGAACAATGCTTACTAAAATGAAATGTCAATGAATGCCTGGTTTTATAATTATTTATTCATTTATAGATAACTAGGGACCGCTTCCGGCTTTACTTCCCCGTTTACCCCTCTTTCCATAAGTGAAAACCGAATTCAAATCGGTCTAGCCTTTCTTGAGTTTTTGAGAGATCAACCCATGGCGATTGATTTTTTTTTAAAGGTATGAAGATTGGTTAGTTAATATCTCTATAGAATAGTGAATATCGTGACCTCGTCATGTTGAGGATGCCTGTGTTAGTGCGCTGATAAGGATATTACATGAAGGCTTTTATTACGCTTTATTGGATATTACCACACAATTAAATTTTAACCCCTGTTTGGTTGGTATTCTATAGGTACATTTTTTCGTTCAATCCATTATGCATATCACATGGCTGTCGCCAATGTTTATAATATATACTCATAAAATGCTTTGTCGCTTAAAGAATTCTTGCAAGCATGACTAAACTTGATGCCTCTGTTTAGTCATTGAGTACAGACCTACGATCGTTAAGCACCTACCAATACTAAACAAGGTTAAGTATGTAGGTTTTTACATAAACCAGTGCATAACCACTACTAAACCAAATTTTAAATACCTAGGTAAGACAGTAATATCTAAGCAAATACTCATAACAATTACATAAAGTCTTTTACAGCAACAAGATTGTCAGATAATTAAAGTAGATTATTACACAATAGAATTGTTATACCTGTTTTATTTTTTATCCCATTTTTGCAATGCGTTCTGAATTCGCTAAGGATTGTTATGTAATAAAAATGACGATAGCTATCGTCTGCACCGGTTTTGTACAACAATAAAGACTATTGTGTACCCACCCATTGCAGAAATCAAGATATTGCATGGTTACCGTTAGAGCCGAGACATCGCCCGCTTTCCAACAACGTACGGAAGCGGCACTGTGTAACGGTTGTTAGTGACACGGTCGGCTGTGTGAATATCAAAATGGCGGCACGCGGCACGTGTCATGGCGGCCGTTGCGAGAGCGGAGCGGTCGTTGACGCGACGCCGCTTTTGTAAGCGACGCGGCTCTTATCGATTCACCGACCGTCTGTGCGCCTCTGATGTCGCGCGGTGACATCTAGTGCCGAATTGCGGAACTAGTAGTTCTAAAACCCCGTGTAGATGTCGCTTTTTATATATTATATATTTTTTTTAGAGGAATTTTATGCTCGAACTCTATAAACAACGGATACCATTATTGTGCTCAAACTTTATGAAAATAATGTTGACTCACTACCAATCATTACAAAGCCGAAAATTTAATTTCGAACAATTTTGTTCCTGTACAACTATATAGATAGGCCCTAAAGTTTTGAGAAAAATATATTTTACCCCTTTTTTTTTCATTTATCTCAAAAAATATTGGTTGTACGTAAAAATGTGCAACAAATATTTTGTAGAGAATTGCATAAAGAACAATATTAGTCCAATGTCTCGTCTATAATATTCGTCTCTTCTTTGTTCACAGTGTAAAGACTTTGAGAAAGTTGGAGCGACAATAGCAGTAACGCCGTGCGACGTGGTAGAGGAAGCCGATATTACGTTCTCGTGTGTTGCTGACCCGCAGGCCGCTAAGGAGGTAAAAAAATTAAAAAAAAAAAACCCATTTTTTTATATTGAACGAGTGATAGGTCCAAAAAGCAAGAAGCCCCTACAAGTGCAGGAAAGAATTGCAGTGTGTTCTTGAGGCATAACTCATAAAGAAACCACTGTGAAATAGCAGTTCGAGTTCAAAGTCTTCAAGTACTTCAGAGTCTATTATTCTCTCCTCTTTTTAACAAAAAAAACCGACTTCAAATAGTTTTTTTTTTCCACAAGGGAAGACCAAATATCCCACAAGGGAAGCTTTCAAATAAAAAAGAGTCATCAAAATCGTTTCACCCAGTCGAAAGTTTTGAGGTAACAAACATTTAAAAAAAACCAAGTGGAATTGAGATCCTCCTCCTCTTTTTTTTGGAAGTCGTTTGAAAATAGGTTACAATGGAAATTGAGATGAATCAATGTGACACCATATGTTGTGATAGCCACAGTTCTGAATGTTCTTGCATTTTTATTTAATAACTTTCAGTGTTGAGACTGAGAAACCCCCTTTTACAGAATACCACACACAGCTTTTGTGCTTCGGTCGATGTTTCGGTTCGAGAGTAAGGGAGTGACAGACATATTCTGTCCCCTATTCTGTGTGTGGTTATTCACATCAGTAAATTGAAGAGTTCTACATCGTTCGCTGTTAAAAAATACGGAGCAGCCACTGCACCCTTAATAATTCCTATGGTGATGTACTTTTGCCATGGTGATAACCATGATAAGTCTCTTTGGATTTCTTCTCAGGGCCCGTATTCTCCTCAGATGCGGTTATAGACTCGACAATTGTCTACTTTGGTATTCACTAAGCACATGTCAAAATGTCTACGACGTTTTTTCCATAGTTATACATGTCGATGAAGTTATTGGCGCGTTATTGTGTGGTTTTTAGTTTGACACAGTACTATTTCTTATTTAATGTCGACTTTGAAGTCGACACGTTTTTAAAAACCACAGATAGAGAATAGGCCCGCAGGCAAAACCGTTATACAATAAGAGGTTAAAACAAGGCTAGGCACTTAAACGTGATCATTAGTGAACCACAGTGGGTTGGTTTAGCCATGAATGCAAAAGACAATAATAACACAACATGATTCGTCTATATTGGATGATTTGTAAACACTTTTATTAGCAATCCCGTATAGTTAAAGGTTGGGCGCGGCAAACCATTAGCAAATTGGCCGATATAAGTGACCTTTATCTAAATACGTCGAATGCGTCGCGTTCAACTGACCCCTCCAACACCTGACCTTTTGGACAAATCTACAATGCTATTATACAAGTCTCGTGTAAATATTCTTATCTATAATCTTTAGAACGACACCGTCCTCGATATGACGCATTTTTCCATAGGTATTCAAAATTTTGTTGCAATAAAAGGTGTAATATTTTCATTATCATTTGTTTAACACAGTTAGAAGCGAATACTGCGGGCACTAGTTAGTAGGTATTATAAAAGCAAAAACATCTATCTGTGCCAAAATAAACTCTCCCAAATAATCCCAAATAGATGGAGTGAAGAGCATTGATTGATCCAGATTAATCAGGAGCTACGTTGAGCTGCTTAATTTTTAAGCTAGTGCCCTAATATTATGAGTTTTGTCTGGAATGAATGTTTACAAAGTAGACATTGTGCGATTACCTAATATTATGAGTTTTGTCTGGAATGAATGTTTACAAAGTAGACATTGTGCGATTACAGATGGTATTCGGCAATTGCGGAGTGCTGCATTGTCAGACGCTAGAGTCCAAAGGGTACGTGGAGATGACCTCAATAGACGCGGACACGTCTCACGATATCGTCGAAGCCATCAGCGGGAAGGACGGCAGATATCTTGAAGCACAGGTAAACCTCCTCTCCTACTTCCAGTTATTTAAAGGTCTCTTTTGTCTGCCCCACTCCATTCCAGGTAAGAATCTCGACAGGGTCAACTTTGGGATTTAAAAAAAGGAAACACACTCATTGTATGGCCCCCAAAGTAAGCGCTATTAAGAATTGTGTTTAAAAGGCGCTATTAAAACTTTGAAAAAGTTCTGAAGCGTCAGGACATCTGTGATATATAAAAAATCATATCCTGAGCGAAGCCGGAGCGGGTCGCTAGTAGACATCTGTTTATAAAAATATTATAAAGAGAAATTGTATTTGTGTCTGTAATGTCAAACTCAAGAACTACTAATTGAAAAATTCTTTCACCTTTTAGAGCTAGCTACATTATCAGCGAGTAACACCCAAGGCTATATGCAAAAGCTAGTAATTGATAAAGATACGCGGACAAAGTCGTAGTTGAAAGCTAGTGAATAGTTTTATACTTTTCACTGATTGATATCACAATAATTAGAGCTCTCATTAATAAATTGCACAGCCTCATTTTCTATTACCCGTTGTCCAGAGTGGCAGTAATTATGATTGGATCCTGCTCTTCCAGATCCAGGGTTCGAAGACTCAGGCTGAGGAGGGCACGCTGATCGTCCTGGCAGCCGGTGACCGCTCCCTCTTCGACGACTGCCAGTCCTGCTTCAAGGCGATGAGCAAGAACTCCTTTTACCTAGGTAGTGGTTCACGTCTCCTCTTTTCTGGCCCACGAGGTGGCCGGTGACACTCGACACTTCCTATCGCCGCTGTCACCGCTCACATCCGAAAGCCACGGTTCACTTTGCATTTTGTGTTTTGCTGAATTTGTCAAAAATTTATTATTGACAAGAGTATTTCTTCCAATCATCAATCAAGAAGTTGGATTTTTGTGTTCTGCAGTCACTGACACGCGCGCACGAACCCACACACATGCACGCACGCATAAGCACACACACGCACATACGAACACCTTCTCGCGCACTCACTCACACGCACGGACGGACTCACACACATGCACGCACATGCACCCACATGCAAACACGCGCACGTAACAACACGCGCACGTACCAACACACGTACGTGCGAACACGCACGCACGAACCCACACACATGCACAGGGACACACACGCACGCAAACACAAACACGCGCACGTATGAACGCTCTCCCACGCACTCACTCACACGCACGACGAACCCACACACACACACGCACGCACCAACACGCACCATGTCGTGTAACGCCTGCAACGTAACATAATATAGTGATTGGACCGTAGAAGTTAATACGTTGGTCTGTGGCAGGCGACATCGGCAACGCGTCGAAGATGAACTCGGTGCTGCAAGTGGTGGGCGGAGTGTCGCTGGCGGCGCTGGCCGAGGGGCTGGCGCTGGCCGACCGCGCGGGACTGAACCAAACGGACCTGCTCGACGTGCTGGCGCTCACGCCCCTCGCCTCGCCTCATCTCATCCTCAAGGTATCATCTCATCCTCAACTACTCGAAAACATCTTCAGCGATGCAGAGGGAGACATGGAGTAGGGGTCCGTTTCCGGGGTTACATCTAAAGATAAAAAATGAAAATTAAACACCAAACATCACTTTCATATGTTTTGTCATTGCTGAGAAAAATCTAAATCCCAGCCACCAATATTTCCAATGCGTCGTCTTAAACTTTTAAAAGTCAGTTTTCCTCCATACAAACGTAGTACGTATATTACTCTGCTGTTTCATGTTTAATTTACAAAAGTAAGGATGATACCGATTTATCTTGTCGTTAACAAAATAAGAGAGCTACTCTCAAAATCATGGTTTGATGGTTCTCGTTCTTTATTATAGACTTTTTTTTTTAATATTTTCCTCTTTGCCTTGTTTGTTTATTTTTTATTTTTTTCCTTTTCTCAAATATTTTATTTAATTACGTTCAAAAAGTTTATATATAGATCAAAATTTTTTATATAGATTCAATATGCGGAAACTTGTAAATGGTGTATAGTTTTTCTGTCATTTAGCTATTAAGTAATTAATGTATAAATATCACTGTAAGTTTTCCTTAAAAATAAATAAATAAATAAATAAATTAATTAACTAGGTTCCTGCAAAGTAAAAGTATTAATTTAAAAGATATGATCCTTGAAAATCCATATTTTAATACAAGTTTTAATGTAACTTTGACGGTGAATATGTCACTCTAGTGTACAAAAACTCGAAATTACTTACTTCAAGAGTTGAAATAACTTTACAAGAAATGGATATATGCAGTAGTTTTGTCAAAAAAAGCGTATGAATGATTGTGCATCTCAGTCGCGTGTACTTCCCGCGCTTTGTGCTGTGTGAGATATACGGGACGCATTTTAGCCATAAGAGAGTTTCACCTTAAGAGAAATATATGAATTGCAGGGTCGCGCCATGGTCGACTCGGCATACTCGACGCACCAGCCACTGGGTCACCTGCAGAAGGACCTGAAGCTCGCGCTCGGCCTGGGCGACGCACTGGAGCAGTCGCTGCCGTTGACCGCCACCACAAACGAGATCTTCAAGCACGCCAAGCGTCTCGGCTACGCCAGCCACGACGTATCGGCGGTGTACATAAGAGCGA
This sequence comes from Synanthedon vespiformis, assembly GCA_918317495.1. Taxonomy (NCBI): domain Eukaryota; kingdom Metazoa; phylum Arthropoda; class Insecta; order Lepidoptera; family Sesiidae; genus Synanthedon; species Synanthedon vespiformis. Next base: position 699,113 of record OU906966.1, read on the forward strand.
GGTTCTGATGCGTCCCAAGGTCCTAAAGGTGCGCGCACACAAACACTAAACACACGGAGTACAAGAACGCGATGCTCGCGACGCTCGATCATACTGCCGCGAAAGGATCACTTGTATACATATACGTACATACATATATGAAGTCGAAGACGGTACGAGTGGATGAAGGTGATAAGTTGCATAATTTTGAATAAATCAAGGTTAAAATTTTTATTTTTATTTTTAGATTTTTGAGATTTAAGTCGTCGCCACGGAACTGATTTTTGTACTAAATTATGATGCAAAGTTAGTTGTGTATAAACAACCTAAAATATTAATGTCACGATAGTGATTATTAATTAAACACTTGTGTGTTATTAAATAAAAAAAAATAAAAAAAAGTGAACACAGCTCCAGTTCAATTAACAAAAGTAAACTTTTTCATTAACAAAAGTAACTTATTTTCCAAAAATGTCTTAAATCGACGATCTTAAGGTCTGTAATCATTAATATGGACTTATGGACATATTACCTTCATCAATGCAAAAAAACGAAAAAATCAAAAATACGACATACCACCTTCATCCACTCGCGTCTTCATATACATATAATAATATGTGTACAGGACGTCCCAAGACTGTACGACACGAAGGGAAGGAATGTAATTTAAATATCGCAGATAGGATGTTTTGCTGAACTGAAAGTAGATTTTATGTTATTTTTAAAAATTATTAATTAATACTATTAATTCAAAGATTTTCTAAAAATTATTTGCTTCGTCTAAATTAATTGGGAATAATTAATATTCTTGAAATTTCAATCAAACATTTTACGTTATTCCTTTCTTTTAAGATATTATGTTACTTGAGAAGAATTATTATTTTTTGTCCATTCATTCGATTGGCATCATAATAAAACGTTTTTAATTTTCCCACCCTTAGGGTAGGAATTTTTTTTCAAAATTTATACGAGACCAACTTCGAGGTGTCACCCTATCCATTAAAAAAATAATTATCAAAATCGGACTACTCTGTAAAAAGTTATGCGTGGTTATACGCTACAATCGGTGAGTGAACCCCTGTTTTCTTACCCTTAGGGTTGGAATTTCTTTTTAAAATTAAAATGGGACCCCCTCGGGGGTGCACCCTTTCAAATAAAAAAAGAATTATCAAAATCGGACTACTCTGTCAAAAGTTATGCGTGATCGTACATAAAAAAATAAAAAATAAATAAGAATTGAGTGCCTCCTCCGTTTTTGTTTTTTCGTTTTCGTCGGTCGAAAATACGGGTGATTTTTTTTTTCCAGATTTAAGTCGTTTCGATTCCCGGACGAAGCGAGTGATTTTTAGAATGCATCTTTTTAAATGCAGTACATATTACCATAGAGTAAATAGTTACTTAGCCAGTAATAGAGAGGCAAGCTCCGTTTTAAACATGAAACTTCCGGCTCTATTTTCTTTATGGCTCACTTGATGTCGCTAGTAATGTCGAATTTGTTGTTAAATGATGTTATTCATATTGACACCATTTTTACTTTCTTTATGGCTCACTAGATGTCGTCATATAACAATAAAATATTTATAGAATCCGTGGGGTTTCTTTTTTTGCTCATCAGATGTCGCCATATAACATGTGCATGATATGAATTGACTGACTGGTATTCGACTATAGCGACCTTTGAGTTAGACGGATTTTTAATGGCAACTCATAATCGTATTCGACATAGGGGCCATCTACATTTTATCGACTTTTTCGACATTTTTTGTGTCTCTACGTGTCTGTCCCTCTATTACTGGTTAAGTAACTATTTACTCTATGATATTACTTCTTCTTCTTCTTGAAGTGCCATCTCCTATCGGAGGTTGGCTATCATTATGGCTATCCCAACCCTAGAGGCGGCGGCTCTAAACAGCGATCTGGTACTTTGGCCATACCACTCGCGGAGATTCTTGAGCCAGGAAGTACGTCGTCTGCCCGGCTTGCGTCTACCTTGTATTTTCCCCTGCATGATCAGCTGCATTATTATAATATTACTAACTTTAACTATTGATGATATTTGATGATATTACTAACTTTTAAAAATAACATAGTCTTCTTTCAGCAAAATATCCTATGTACGATAATTAAGGTGCTTTCCCTTCATGTCGCACAGTCTTGGGACACCCTGTATATATAACAGGGAAGGCGATAAATTATAAAAACTTGCAGAAAACATAAAAAGAGTAATTCTTTGCATCGCCCACTTTGACTCCTAAGATCAAAAACTCAGATGAAAATACATAATAAAAAAAGTTCGAATCGGGCAGAAAATATATTTTCTGACAAAAAAAAATATATTTCTCACGACAGTAATAAAAATTACGTTTGTTTTTTTTTTTTTTATTAATCGTATCAATTGATGTATGTATATTAAGTTCTGTATTAAAGTTTTAAGTTTAATCTAATAAAACGAATGCCTTTTTATGATGATGATGATGATGATGATGATGATGATGTCTTTGTTTAATATACATACGTTTAATAAAAAAACCCTTTTTTTTTTAAACATTACAAACGGACACTTGAATTTTATTTATTCGTATGTTTCAAAAGGAAATAAGCGCGTGTTTCCTGTCTCGTCTGAACGCACCCTTATTATAGGCCCACTGTTGGGACACTTCCCAAATTTTTTTTTTTTAATAATTAGTATTGAATTAAAATTGACGAAGTTAGTTGAGAAAAATGTATTTTGTGTTTTTTTTTTTTTTTTTTTTTTTTCTTTTCTTTAAGAAAGAAAATTATGGACGCTCCACACAATATACATAATATTATAATGATATTCTAGAATTATTTTTATTATTAACTACAGACTCGATCCCGGTTTCGACCGGGGTGCATTTTTTTTACATAAGGACCTTCCCACATTATCCCTCTATCCACGAGCGAAGACAGAATCAAAATCGGCCCAGCCGTTCTCGAGTTTTGCGCTTAGCAACACATTTAGGGATTCATTTTTGTTTATATATAACAATTACAATAATAATAATAATATAGAAAGAGGACTTCTAAATGAAGATTCTTAAACGCGAGAGAAAAAAATGAGTTTATTTTTATCATATTTTTCCACCACTTCAAAAAATTCAAAAAATTCAAAGAGGTTTTTCTTTTCTCCACCAAAAATCGGCTTTTCGTTTAAAAATCATGATCATATTAACTATTTTTTCATGTCTTAGACTCCTAAAAATTAGGAATAAAATCATCGATAATTAATTTTGAGTTTTACTATAAAAAAAAAAGGCTTTTTTTGAAAATCTCGAAAACGGTTTGAGTTAAAGAGGTAAAAATTTTGGTGAATTATTTTTATTCGACACCAAATACTCTTAAAAAAAATCCGCTCACATTTTTTTTTAATTCTAATTCTTTTGACAGAGTGAACGCTAGATGGCGTCTTTTAGGATTTTAAGTAGTTTTTACATTGTCGCATTTTAATGTCGAATATGAAATATTAGCGCAAAGTGTAAATAAGATTGAATTTAATTAAGTCTTGTTTTTAATTTTTGTGTTTTCAATTTTCGTGAATATTTTCTTTAGAAAATTAAGGAAATTTGCTTTGACAAATTTAAAAAAAAAAAAAAAAAAAAAAAACTTCAACCATACTCGTTTTAAGTCGTCAACTTATTTTTTTTTTAAATCACTTGATGGTAAGTGGCTACCGTCGCCAATGACACAAGCAAAGCGACACAAGTGCTGCAAGTGATTGGAAAAGAAGGATCAAGGAAAGGATAGATAAGGGAAATTTAAATTGGGTTCTATTTGAAAATGAACTCTATTTCTATAGAAATAGAATTCAACTATGTTTTAATGTTACATAATCTTTGATCATAATGCAAACGAAGCTGGGGTTGAAGGAACAAATTGTAATAGGAAAAAATATATATCTTAATTATAAAAGTGACTATAATGTAAGTAGGCACTCAATTTAGCATTTATGTATTTTTAATTATTTGTTTTAAGTGAGTTTTTAGTTTTTTTTAAATGTTAATATAATCTAATTATATTTTTAAAATATAGAAGTGTTTTATTTAACAAGGCCTCTAACAAAAGAGTGACAAAAGTTTTGAACCACAGAAATCGGAATTTTCCGAAGTCATAATGGGAAATTTTTCTTCTGCTTTTCTTCTTGCTTTTCAATAGACCCATAATATGTTAAATTTAACATAATTTTATTCTTCCATTGTACATAGCTATTGTATAATTATATAAATATATATTAAATACAATATCTTAAAAACAACTTCTCAATACATATCTTAAAAAACGACTGACATAAAATTTTCTCCATCACTTAAAATAAATTTCCTTCTTTTCTCTATTTAAAAACTAGTATATTTTTAATGAACTAGTAATCAAAAAATATCCCAAACGTGGTATGTTACTATGAACTATGCTCGGGGAATGAGGAGACCCGAAGACGGACGAAAGTTACCGACACAGGCGGTGGGCTTTGGATCATTGACATGGAGACTAGAGGTAAGGAGAACTCTATAGGTCGCGCATTTTATTAAGGTCAGAAGGCGAAACTAGTGGGGGTAATCGGGGCATGTGTACAATTGCGCACAAAATTGTTAAGGGAAATGATTTTTTTTTTGAAATGAAACAAGTAGTTACTGTAGATAAAGCTACTTTAATGGTTTCATTCAATAATAATAGACATGTATAATCGTTCCTGTAAATTCCTGTCTAAACAGATGATTTATGACAGATGATGATAGCGCCAACATTATTGTTACTTTTGGCCACTATGAGCGCTGCGATAGGTTATATTAACACCCCCCCCCCCCCCCCAACTCTAGGACTTCGCACTCAATTAGGTGGCATTGGGATGTGAGACATCATGTGACGCACTAGTAATGGACAATCTCAAAAACTATAAGTTATTAGCACAGAGATAATAATATACTACGTACAATATAGATACTATTTTACTAAAATAGACCCATTTTTAAAATTCTTCTACCTATCACAGAGTTACACGAGCTTTAGTTACCTACTTTATATTAAAAATATACTAGTGTGTTACAAAAAAATAAAATAATGTACCTATGGAATCAAGGTTATCAAAAATTTGCTTATAAAAGTAAAAAAATTTGTTTAGCTTTAAAGGTTAAGTAATTAGAGAATATATACCTATATTAAAAAAATCTATACCTACAAACTTAATACACCGGTAAATATAGGTCAAATATAAACAGGTATTTTTGTATATTTAATCGATGGGGAAAAGTTGATACGAGTTACCGAATGTAGGTAAAAATAGGATGTTCGCGATTTAGTTACAGCGATCACGCTATAAAGCGGTACAAAAATCGTTTGATAGACGTCACGTGTCATCTCGTCAGGGGTTGTCAACATTTTTGTATCGAAATAAGTATATTAAATAATTAAACATTCTCGATTCCCTTAATTATAGTATAAGAATAAGATTTTTTTGTAGCAAAGGACATACATAGATAATATACAGAAAAGACAAACACAAACGTCCCTCGCCACAAACCGGTCTAACTCAGCATAGGTAATGCAGGTTTCATATCTTAGGTATTCTTTTACTATCTCAACTTATATTAAGTTTTATGATGAAATATAATAAATAAATTATTTTATTTTTAATTGTTTTTAATTACATTGCCCTGAATAGTTTCTCTGATTGCCCTAAACTGGGCTTAGGTATAAAGAAATATAATAAAGGCAGCAAATTATGGATTATTATTATTTAACGTAAGTATATGGATATTTTTATGTTAATTTTGTAGATCACAAAGAAAATAGTAATACTTTAAAAAATATATACAATTATATAGATAATGCCTAATGAAAAGAGCTGTAAATGAGCAAGAAAATTGTAAATAATACCTATATAGGAAGTTGCGAGCTGGTTCTTAGAATTTTATAAAACAAAGCTCATTTTACAAAATGTTGTCAACCCCTTTTTAAAATCGTGCAACATGCAAAACCGCAATAAGCTTGTTATGAAAGAAATTAGAAGCCGAAATATTTTTTCCCAAAAAATGTCCATCAGACTACTTTTGATAGTGGCGTGTAATAAACATTTTTTCTGCATGGTTAAACATCTTACATTTTTTTTTGAAACTCAATAGTGAATCATGACGTTTTTACTTCGTTGTCACATTTCTAAAATGTTAGCTATAATAATATTACCAAATAACCGCTTTAAATATTTTAAAATTCAAAGTATTTTAACATTCTATTATTTACCTAAAATTTTATATACCTAGTGCTTGAAAAATGTCTTTTCTAACGGAATATTTCGATGAATATCGACAACATCCTATCAGGAAAACCGTAATGTGAGTAGTAAGTAGGTAAAATATGTGCCGAGTGTATTCGGTGCCAAAAAATCTATACACAAAAAGTTCATTCGCCTTCACGACATAACGACGGTAGTAAAACGTTACTATCATGTTAATCACTTATCATATCGTATCATCATCATGAAAACTATCATATAGTATGCAACCAAATGCCTTTATTTCTTTTCTTTTTTCTAATTTAATAATGTAGGTATTACTGATGTTATGGCTTTTGGTAGAAGTCGCGGGCAGCAGCCTAGTATTATCTATAAATTGTGAATGTATATAACTCTGTCTGTTTCACTGTCCTTCTTTTCACGCCTTAACTATCAAACCGATTACTGTGAAATTTTGCATATACATTGTCAAGGATACAAGAGAGGACATAGGGACCATAGGGTACCTGGAAGAGCGAAGGGTCCTGGCACAGGCTCCCGCTAAAAAGGAGTCTCCAATCATGGATTTTTTGTAAATACGATTTTTCTTACAACATATAAACACTATATACAATAGTTTTATAGTTTTTTTTATATATTATTCAGAAAAATTATTTCCCATACATTTTGTTAGGTGTTATATTTTTGTAATTATGATGAAAGCTAGTGTCTAATAAAACATAAATCCCCCCAAGTGTTCGGGCCTTTTGTATTTGATATTTTATCAATACATTTATCAATATTTTACACGATTTTACTTAGGTGTCGTCCGGAAAACCGATGGGCAAAATTCGAAGGGAAATGGCTAGATCCAAAAGTTGGAACTCAAGACGTAAGTGGATATCTAGTTGATTTATAAGTGCCTAAGTATGTTTTCAAAATGCGAACCTATTTCTTTATTTCTACATTATAATTAGGTACCGGAGAAACTTGATTGTGCGTAGCGTGTACAATATACAATATACAGGTAGATACTTAATATATATTTGTACAGAATTTTTTTTTTACTTTTTTAAAACTTAAAGGACATTAAAAAAAATCGTGTATAATTTTTCTCAAAAAATTTATTCCATATTTAACAATTATCCTTACAATTATTATAAAACAAAGTCGTCCTATGCGCCTTTCTGTGTGTTCGCGATAAACTCAAAAACTACTGCGCCGATTTTCAGGCTGTCTTCACCAATGGATAGAGTGGTTCTCGAGGAAGGTTTTTAGTATGTCAATTACAAAGTTACGCGGGCGAAGTCGCGGGCAGCAGCTAGTTTCTCTATAAGTAGTGCTAGAAAAGGATATATAGTAATTGCACCTGCTAGTAATTTTAGTATGTTTTTGAAGGTTCCCATGACAGAAGAAGAAATCAAAGCGTTCATAAAAGAGACAATGAAAAATTTGCGAGGAATGTCAATGTATTACAACGACTATTGTGCTCACCATCCACAGGGTGAGTCAAATTATGCGATAAATTAATTCATCGAATAATGCGTTATTTTATTAGCTTTAAATTCAGTAAAAAAAAAAATAAGTAGACATATTACAAACTTCTTTAAACCAATGGAAAATTTTCAAAAAGGCAAAAGGCTTTCAGAACAGAGTTTATATTCAGTTGAATTTTTTTTAACTATACTTACTAATCATCGTCATCGTCAATACTAATAATAAATCTGTAAGTGTGGTATGGTGTTGTATGTATTTGTATATTCCTCCATAATTTTCATGAAACTTGGTAGATAAACATTTAGACGTACAGGACACAAGATAGACTACTTTTTTTCTTTTTCAAAGCGGACGAAGTCGCGGGCGCCAGCTAGTCTATACTAATATTAATAAAGAGGAAAGATTTGATTGTTTGTGTTTGTTTGTATAGAATAGGCTCCTAAACTAGTGGACCGATTTGAAAAATTCTTTCACCATTAGAAGCCGACATTATCCGTGATGAACATAGGCTACTTTTTACCGCAGGAAAATACTTCGTTCCTACGGGAAATCTAAAATAAAAGTACTTACTAGCGGCTTGGCCCAGGAGATAGCGCCATCTATCCAAAATACGGTAGATGGCGTTTTATACTTTTCTACGCGGACGAAGTCGCGAGCACCAGCTATTCTATACTAATAATATTATAAAGAGGAAAGTTATGATTGTTTGTTTGTTTGTATATAATAGGCTCCTAAACTAGTGGACCGATTTGAAAAATTCTTTCACCTATAGGATAGGACATAGGTTAGGCTACTTTTTTCTTTTTCAACGCGAACGATGTCGCGGTCAACAGCTAGTAATAAATAAGCCCAGAGTAGTTAGCTAGCATACTTATAGGTACGTTTACGAGTAGAGTTCACGTCATGTCTCTTTGCAATTTGTAAGTATCATACTTACGTGTTCAGATTTGAAGACTCGACCTTTCAAACCGCGCGCAAAGAAGCAGAGACCGTGCAAACCGGACAGTGAGAAAGCCTTAAAAGAGGAAACGCCCCCACCCCAATTGGGAGCAAAACTCGCCATGAAAGATACGGAACTTATGAAAGCCGCCAAAGAACTGTACGAAAGGGACATGGACAAGCCCACCTTGGAACCTCTACCGACTCACTTGAGAGGTTAGTCGCAAATAATCAATTTTAATTTTGATACTGTTAAAAAAACAAATTAAAATTACTTGAACGCATTTAATTTATTCCAATCGTGTGCGTCCACCACAGGTGCGTACACCACTGTGGGCGCGTACACCACGGACCCATCGTAGATTCGTAGACATTAAAAAAAAACATCTATATTACATCACTACATGTTATAAAACAAAGTCCTCCGCCGCGTCTGTCTGTCTGTTCCCGATAAACTCAAAAACTACTGAACCTATTTTCACGCTGTTTCCACTAATGTATGGAGTGGTTCTCAGAGGAAGGTTTTAGTATATAATTTACAAAGTGTCGCGGGCATCAGCTAGTCTAATATTATTATAAAGACATTATACTAATATAATAGAAAGAGTAGGTATCTATCTATGTACTTATAAATCATTATTTTTCTATTTCACTTTTGCTTACCATTCGGACTGCATGGATATTTTTGACTCAGATCAATAAAAGGTAAGATATGTGAATCTGAATCGCTTTTTCTATTTTTTTACTTGGAATTAATTATTTAACGGCTTGCAAGCAAGTTTATACGATGGTATGTGGCTACTGTCACCTATTAACACAAGCAACAAGTGCGCTGTCGATCTTAGTATAAACTGGCTGGCGCCCGCGACTTCGTCCGCGTTAAAAAAAATAAAAAGTAGCCTACTATCACGTGTCCCGTACTTCTAAATGTTTATCTACCAAGTTTCATGAAAATTAATTAATTCGTTTAAGAGTGATGGAGGAACATACATACATACATGTATACAGAAAAAAAATCTAATAATGGTCAATTTAGTTTTAGTATCATGTATAGAGCCTATATATACACGATATTTCTGAAAACTTAGTAAATTACTCCATGACACACGACCCCTACAGATTTATTATTAGAATTGATTGATTGATGATGATACGATTAATGATAAGGTCTTCTGTAAGCAGTTGAATTTATGATTGCGAAATGCAGTGTGCCCTACCACTACCTTTATATAGGTAGTATGGGATTATTTCAGTTCTTGGCTACGTGAGGCCACACTTTTGGAAGACGGGACTTAGCGACTACCAGCACAACGTGTGCAGACTGGCGTACGAGCTGGTGAGAGATGACAGGATCCCGAGGTACTATGCCCACAACGGATGCAGGCCGCGATGGGGACTGCCTCCCGAGGGCGTTAGGCAACCAGAGCTCGACGGCGCGCCTTATGACGGGGAGAGGCTTTTTTGAAGTGATCATATTAAAAGCTAAATTGACAATTATTTACACGCCTCTTTATTCCTCAGCACCCTTTATTACCCGTGGTCCCTTTATTACCTGCCTAATTCACCTAGGTGGACTACGGGAATTTGTTTTTTCCCGTCATCGCTATCAGAAGGTTCATATGTTTATATCGTATAGGTGAATTATTATATTAAGGTTTGAAGGCGGGACTTGTGGGACAATCGGCGCATGTGTACAATTGCGCACAAAATTGCTAAGAAAAATGACATATTTTTTTTTCCTTATTTCGTAATTTTTCACCTCACTAACTTAACATTACAGGCAGTGTTGATATTCCTTCCATAAAATCATCGTGCGATGTCGAAGAAGAACGTTTTTTTAGGCATTTATTCACCATAACGTATTTACTAATACGATAAAACAATCTGTACGCAACAGTACCCAAGAGACTCGAGACGCGCGAACGAAGTGCGGGAGGGGAAGAGCGACTGAGTCTACCAATAACGTGTCGGCACACCGACGCGTACCCGCCCCTCACTTTCCTCTGCCCTCTCAAAGACCTAAAAATAGGATTCTGCGCACATTTGCCGAGAAGTCTTTATTCGCTGCACGACCTATAGTATTATGAAAGAAAATAAATGATATTCAATAGTACTTACGTACTTACGGCAATTGGATACAATACTTCAAAATGTATGTTAGACAATTTTTTGTAGATGTTTGAAACATATTGTTAAATTATGTGCTACTCATCGATGGTGCTATTATTTGTTTACGCGTAAAGTTTTGTTAAAAGCTACAAAAGTACTTCACTCGATGGTAAGTGGCTACCGTTGCCTATATCACAAACAACATCATAAGTGCTGAAATTACGCTGTTAGTAAGATTTAGGATTTGGGAAGGGGTAAACGAACAAAAATTTAAACGCCTGACGTCACTTGTTCGCAAACATCACCGCTGTCAAAGACTACATCATTCGGTTTCTGAACAAGTGACGTCACAACGGTCACGTAATAAGTGTTGGCGTTTTGGAGAGATATTTGAAACGGTATTTGAGAAAATGCACACATTGAAATTACACGAATGTCAATTGAACTACTGCGACTTTTTAGTTTCGATAGTTCAACTAGTGACACTAAAAAGTCCCACTAGTTCATTCAATTGAACTCCCAATTGGACTAGTGCGAATATACCCCATTTTTTAAGTATTGGTTGTATTAAAAATATAAAATTTAATATTTTGTGCTATATTAGTTAAAACATGACTAAACACTTTCCCAAAAATGGTCAACATCCCAACTGCGATGAGTGGTTACGGAAAAAAAATGTAAAAACTTGATCAATGTTTCAAATTAATTGTTTAGTTGGTGGTATTGCCATTTCTAAATAATTGTTGCACCTTAACGTTTGTATAGCGCGTCACATTTATTTCGCTTTGGACATTAGCCAAATGTACAATACATTGTTGCGCGTACAACATATAGGACGCAACGCAAGGCGACAGGCGACAGGCGCTCGTATGCCGTATCATTTATCTGTCGTTAAACATTTCATTGTTTAACATTTTAGTTCCGTATTTTCAAAATAAACTGTACATGCTAATGCTACTGACTGGGGGATTATTTTATTTTTATTTTATAAATAATATATATATCATATACTAATTATAAATCTGTAAGTGTAGGTATTGTATGTATGTATGTTCTTCCATAACTCTTAAACGAATTAACTGATTTTCATGAAAATGAAACTTCCTAGATAAACATAGATGTACAGGACACAGGATATACTTTTTTCTTTTTCAACGCGGGCGAAGTCGCGGGCACCAGTTAGTTTTTAACAAATACTTATTTAAATATTATGTCATTGGCTTAAAATACATTTTTTTTTTTATATAAAAATTAGTAATTTATTTTATGCTTCTGCGTCACGCGCCCGAGCGAAGTTTGAAATAATTTCTGTGAAACACTCGAGGATAAAGCAAATGATCATTTTGGATTCTTTGCCAGTGGATTAAAGTCAGCAGTAGCTAACAAATATATGGAGTTGTACACACTCAAAGGGATAAGGTTTTTATAAAGAAATATTTAACGCTAGTTAAGTAGTATTTGACTGCGACTTCGTCAATAGCTTTGTCCACACTGTGCCCATTTTTTACATACCTTCTTTCTTCTTGATAATATATTTTTCCCTTGTAATTATCTTGGCGTCAAACGCCATATTAATGAGCCAAATTCTTATTATTTTTACTTTCGATTGGTTAAGAAAAATATAGTGTGTGATATGATATTTACTTCCTAGTTTTAAGACATTTATTTAAGGTAGTAAACTACCTATATGTAATATTTCCACTCAAGTGTACACTAAGATATAATTAAATCAAAATTGAGATAATTCAAAATTGATTGAACGCCGGCCTTTTACAGTTTTCTTCTGAAAAAGTCCTCTGGGAACTAATTGTATTGTAAATGTTGTTCAGCTTCCTGGGATTCGACCGTGGCAAAGCTTCCAGTGTACTCACTTCCAAGTTCAATGATTTTTTTAAGAAAGCTTGCGTAATTCTTGTTCGACGAAGCAGACTCGATTTAGATTTCATGCTTTACTACTGGTTAATTTCTGTTTTCTAATTTTATACTTAATAATGAACATATTTTTAATAATTAAATAATATTTCTAATCACAATTTATAATATTAATAACATTTAGTAGCAATTTGGATCTGCTATATATAAGTAAATGTATATATACAATATAAATCGAGCTATAGAGGAAGTTTTGTGGTACAATTTGCAAGAAAATTGCATCAGTGTGAAGCCGGGAGCCGATTTCGAGTCTATCTATACTAATAGGAAAGATTTGTTTGTTTGTTTGTTTGTATAGAATAGGGATTTGAAACTAGTTTTTTTTTTTTTTTTTTTTTTTTTTATGTTAAGGTCGACAGACAGGCTGACGGTCCACTTGATGGAACCGATAGTGGACCGATTTGAAAAATTCTTTTACCATTAGAAGCCGACATTATCTGTGATGAACATAGGCTACTTTTTATCGCGGGAAAATGCTTCATTCCTACGGGAAATCTAAAATAAAAGTAAATACTAGTGGCTTGGCCTGGGAGATAGCGCCATCTATCCAAATCAGGTGAAACCTCGCAAAGATATATTATTTCGATGGGTGAAACGAGTAACATGACTATTGGTGATATTCCACGGTAGATGGCGTTTTATACTTTTCAACGCGGACGAAGTCGCGAGCACCAGCTAGTACATATTATAAAATTACTAGCTGAAACCGGCAACGCTTTGCTGTACTTACTATATATATAATACTAGCCGGTGTCTGCAACTTCGTCCGCGTTGAAAAAGAAAAATGTAGCCTATATGTGCCCTGTACGTCTAAATGTTTATCTACCAAGTTTCATGAAAATCTGTTAATTCGTTTGAGTTATGGAAGAACATAATTACATACATATAATACCTACACTTAAAGATTTATTACTTATTAGTATTGATTTTATTTTCCTAAAATAAAAGTAGCCTAGACTTTTTTTATGTTAAGGTCTACAGACAGGCTGACGGTCCACTTGATGGTAGGTGGCTACCGTCGCCTATAACACAAGCAACGCCATAAGTGCTACAAGTGCGCTGCCGACCATAGAAGGATTAAGGATAAGGGATAAGGGAGGGATGGGGTAATAGGCTCTGGCATCACTTACTCACTCACCGAAACACAACAGCACATAATGCTGTTATTTCACGGTGGTATTCTGTAAGGTGGTGGTTACTGCCGCCAGACGGGCTGCCCAAATGACTGCGAAACGCAGTGTGCCCTACCACTACAAAATCACTCTTACTACTCCACACTACTACTATACTTACTATACCACTCGAGAAAATGAGCTATCTGACAATGAAAGTCTCGTCAAAATCGTGTTTCGAATAGATGAAGTCGCTGTCGGTTGGTTGTCGGTCTGTCTGTTCCTCCTCTAACTTCTTCTATAAACCGTGAAAGGGATTTTGAACCAAATGAGTACAAAATATGTGTTTTATAGTAACACTGTAAATAAAGATTTCATTTTATAACAAGTTAAACTTTTGTATCCTTGTATAGTCGTGAAATTTGTCACCAAAAGCAGTTTTAATGACGAATACGCGAAGAACAAAGAACATTTGCGATAAACAAAGGCTTTGTTTTGTTTGTTGTTCCCCGATTTCAACATTAGTAGTCGAGTATTGAAACGAAGAAGGAAAATTTTGAAATAATAACTAACCACGATTTTGGAGAACAAATTAATATCATTTTTTAATGGTATAATGAAAACTAAACACCTGTATGTACATATAAGCGCCACATATATATAATCTATATAAGTATATAATATAAAGAAAGTCGTGTTAGTTACACCATTTATACTTAACTCGAGAACGGCTGGCCCGATTTTGATGATCTTTGTTTTGTTGGATTCGTCTCCATCCGGAATAGCAGACTAACCATTAAAATACTGAAAAAAAAATTAGGTGAAAAATAAAGACAATAACAGAACGACTATTGCCTGTCTGTATAACAATTAAGTTATAGTTCGTGTAGCGAATAAAGACTTCTCGGCAAATGTGCGCAGAACTCTATTTTTAGGTCTTTGAGGGGGCAGAGGAAAGTGAGGGGCGGGTACGCGTCGGTGTGCCGACACGTTATTGGTAGACTCAGTCGCTCTTCCCCTCCCGCACTTCGTTCGCGCGTCTCCAGTCTCTTGGGTACTGTTGCGTACAGATTGTTTTATCGTATTAGTAAATACGTTATGGTGAATAAATGCCTAAAAAAAACGTTCTTCTTCGACATCGCACGATGATTTTATGGAAGGAATATCAACACTGCCTGTAATGTTAAGTTAGTGAGGTGAAAAATTACAAAATAAGGAAAAAAAAATATGTCATTTTTCTTAGCAATTTTGTGCGCAATTGTACACATGCGCCGATTGTCCCACAAGTCCCGCCTTCAAACCTTAATATAATAATTCCCCTAGGTTTTCTGATTGTGTGGAGCTAATAAATTCATTATTATTATTATTAAATTTATGCATTATTATTAATTACTATGGAAAGAAATTGTACTGTTAAATCGACAGAAAGTGTCAAATCGATTAGTCTCATGTTGTTGTGTTGTGCGGGTGTTATTAATAAATATTATTTAACAATGATTTTGGGGCGGTACGAAGTTCGCCGGGTCAGCTCGTTACTTATAGCTTATAACGTTTTATTTATTTATTTATTTATTTAATAAAGTATACAGACAGAATGCAATTATGTACATGAATACTATAAAAAATACGTATATATGATAATTTACTAAATTACAGTCCTAAATAGTATACATAGCATGATTAACTTAATTTAACTATACACTAATGATCTTAATTAACAGTATTATAAACGAACAATTAAACAGTCTACTAGTCTACTTAAATAAAGGAAACCTACTGTCGAATATATTTAGTTCCACCTCAGATCCGGTCACCATTGTCATTAAAAGTGCGACACATCCTAATCAAGGGAATCCTTATCCCTTATTCTTAATCCTTCTATGGTCGGCAGCGCACTTGTAGCACTTATGGTGTTGCTTGTGTTATAGGCGACGGTAGCCATCAAGTGGACCGTCAGCCTGTCTGTCAACCTTAATCCGTTTTGAAATTTTGTGTGAATATTCCAAATTTAAGCTTTATATTTCAGTCTATAGTGAGTCTACAGAAGTGATTCTGTAGAAATAATAGTGGCTCGTAGGTATATTTGGTCAACATTGGTAATAAACCCCGTTTAATACAAGTGAGTGCAGCAATAACATGAAAATAACGCAAATTTATGAAGCCCAATCAATTTGGGCCAAACATTGGCCCAATGTTTGCCTTAATTCTAAAATAACACTTACTAACAGCATATAGAACCTGCATTAAAAGTACATTAATTGCTAACTAAAAGCTAGCCAGCTTAAGCTACTTGAATACAGGATCATCTGGATGAAATGTTTTACTTCCCATAATATGTGCAAATGGGGAAGACTTTCATATATCAAAATTGCACCCTGGGCGAAACCGGGAACCGGTCTCTAGTTTGTCATAATATTTTTTTAACTAGGTATATTCGTCTGTTTTTTAATTTTTTGTAATAGATTTGATCTATACTAATAATAAATCTGTAATTAGTGTAGTTTAGGTATTGTATGTATGTATGTATGTTCATCGATAACTCTCACACACATGTATTAAGTGATTTTCATGCAACTTGGTAGATAAACATTTAGACGTACAGGACACAGGATAGGCCATTTTTTTATATATAAAATCTATACTAATATTATAAAGAGGAAAGATTTGATTGTTTGTTTGTATTGAATAGGCTCCGAAACTACTGGACCGATTTGAAAAATTCTTTTAAGACTAGAAGCCGACATTATCCCTGATGAACATAGGCTACTTTTTACCCCGGGATAATGCTTCATTCCTACAGGATAACGGGTAATAGGACAACGGGTAGTAAGAATTATCCTTCCGTACTTAACTTCTTTTTCACATAACTTCTAAACGGCTGGACCGATTGGGTTGAAATTTTATATGGCTATTTCGATGGTTTCCTGGATGATTTAAAAATACAATTGGACCCGGTAGGTGGCGCTGCTGTCGGTAGTCAACTACTAAACGGGTTGAAATTTTGTATGTGTATTTCCATGGTTTCACAGACACGAATGTATTATATTTCATAAAGTTGCGCGGACGAAGTCGCGTGCAACAGCTAGTATTTTATAAAGTTACGCGGACAAAGTCACGTGCAACAGCCAGTTTTTAATATTTGCAGTAGTACAATGTTGCCACAGCGCATGGTACAACCCCCGTTCTCGTATAGACATGTTTGTCTGTGTTCAAGGGCTATGTCAAAGCGCTGGTCGAATATAGGAATGTTTGTCCAACGTTGGCCAATCCAATCGTGACGCAGGCGGTGGCATCCGAAATGGCACATGCCAGTTTCAGTGGCAACCGCGCGTGCGCCGGGTGTCCGCCCAAACGATTCCCGCCCAAAGCCGTGACGTCATCAATCGTTCGAAAAATTCAAACCTGTCTTCCTATTCCATGGAGGTTTAGTGAAAAGTTTCCACTCGAGTGCTTTTTGTAATTTCTTTTTAAATCGTGCGAATTGTTTGTGACTCATCATTGGATACCGTTTGGTGACGTCTCCAGCATATTTTTTTGTAGTCCGAAAGGTGTGTATTGTATAGTTGCAATAATTAATTAAAATTAATAAAAAAAAATATCTAGGTATATTTATAAATTATAAAATAGGTGAAAGTGGGGGGGGGGGTTTATCTATTAAGACTTTTGGTTTATTTTTGACACACAAAAGGTAAAATACTTTTAAGGCCCAAGCAAAATATGGCGGCGGATATTATTGTATATGTATACTTAGCTTTCTGTAGGTGTAAGAATTTTCAAAATAGGTCCAGTAATTTTCCAGTCCAGTAATATTTAATTTGATCACCACCATACTAAGAAGAGATGATACGAAAACGTTAAGAGGTTATGAACCCAGCCCTCGCCTTCCACTGCGTTATGCTGAGTTGGGACGTTTGTGTTTGTCTTACTATATGTTATGTATGTTTTAAATGTCCTTTGCTACAAAGAAAAATTTATCCTGTGCTATTTTATTCAAAAGAATTCTATGCAAAAGAAGGTGGGCAGATGTTTTTGTATTAAAATATGGACAGAAATGGATGAGGAAGGCAAGAGCCGGAAATTATGCCGATGAGGCGACTGCATTAAAACGAAATCAATAATAATTCATAATAAAAAATAAAAAAAATGAGATGACAAAAACTTGTAAACTAGACGCTTTTATTTTTGTACTAGCTATTGCACGCGACTTCGTCCGCGTAGCTTTATAAAATATAAAACATTCGTGTCTGTGAAACCGGTCAAGCCGTTTAGTAGTTGACATACCGACAGCAACGCCACCTACCGGGTCCAATTGTATTTTTAAATCATCCAGGAAATAAGTACGGAAAAGGAAAAGATAAGTACGGAAGGATAATTCTTACTACCTGTTGTCTTATTATCCCTTTTCCCGTAGGAATGAAGCATTTTCCCGCGGTAAAAAGTAGCCTATGTTCATCACGGATAATGTCGGCTTCTAATGGTAAAAGAATTTTTCAAATCGGTCCACTAGTTTCGGAGCCTATTCTATACAAACAAACAATCAAATCTTTCCTCTTTATAATATTAGTATAGATTGAGCGCCACTGTCTAGTCGCATGCGTTATTATACTCATATATTTTCTTTTTCAACGCGGACGAAGTCGCGGGCACCAGCTAGTCATTACTAATAATAAATCTGTAAGGGTTGGTCATGAAGTAAGCTACCGGTGGTTAGGGCTGCAGAGTGAGGAACCTC
The DNA here is from genome assembly GCA_918317495.1 of Synanthedon vespiformis. Taxonomy (NCBI): domain Eukaryota; kingdom Metazoa; phylum Arthropoda; class Insecta; order Lepidoptera; family Sesiidae; genus Synanthedon; species Synanthedon vespiformis. The sequence continues at coordinate 717,636 of OU906966.1, forward strand.
CTGACAATTCGTGCCGTGTCCAGAACTTCCAGAAGTACCGCCTTCTATATATGACCCTTGATCCTGCCATTTAGTGAGAACCTCTTAAGATGTTTGTCGAGGCTTACTATTATTACTAGCTGTTGCCCGCGACTTCGTCCGCGTTAAAAAAGACGCGTTAAAAAGTTTATCTATACCAAGTTTCATGAAAATTCGTTTAAGAGTGATGGAGGAACATACATACATACAGAAAAAAATTCTAAAAATGGTCAATTTAGTTTCAGTATCATGTATAGAGCCTATATACACGATTTTCTGTAAACAAAGTAAATTACTCCATGACTGACCCCTACAGATTTATTATTAGTACTAGCTGTGCCCGCGACTTCGTTCGCGTGAAATAGTGACTTTGGGTAGCATTTTTAATTATTTAAGCTTTTTATTTTACAAATTAGACACATTTTAGTAAATACTTATTAACTCTAAAAAGAACATTCTAAAGCCGACAATAGTCGTATGTCACCCGCGACACTAATCATCTTTCAAAACCCCGAGTGCAAAGAGTTTTCATACAAATGACGATACTTCTATACAAACTTTTATCTCCTTTTTCAACCCCTTACAACCCTTTTTCCGCATTAAAAATTAGCCTATGTCCTTTCTGAGGTTCTAGACTACCTGTGTACCAAATTTCGTTTAAATCAGTTCAGTAGTTTTGGCGTGAAAGCGAGACAGACAGACAGAGTTACTTTCGCATTTATAATATTAGTATAGATTGATTATTGTATTCTTCTTTAGATAATGTTAAACTAACAAAGTCAACAACATACATATATATATATATATATATATGAGTTGTAACCTGGAAACTATCAGTACACTTCTTTGTTCTCGCGGTGTTAAATCAGTGCTAAACATAAAATGATCAAAGTCGAAGACAAGCTGTAAAATGAATATGTACGGTCCCGATTTATTTGTAAGCTATAAAGAAGTGTTGAAAGATTTATAACGCGTTCAACATCTTAATAAACTGAATATAATATTGAAATAGTCATTTTTGACTAGCCCATTGGACGAGTGATTAAGGCGACTTCCTCCTAAATTCATTATAAACGTGTAAGTAACTCGTGTCTGGCTGTCTACTACCTTTTCACGCCTTAACTACCTACTCAACCGTGAACCGATCATCATGAAATTTTGCATACACGGTGTTCCCTGGATACAAGAAAGGACTTAGGGTACCTTTCATTCAGGTAAAAAGTACTGTTCCCGAGTGATCGTCTAAAAATATAAAGAACTATAGCTGTTGCACGCGACTTCGTCCGCGTAACTATATATAAAATATTCATGTCTGTGAAACCATGGAAATACACATATAAAATTTCAACCCAATCGGTTCAGCCGTTTAGAAGTTATGTGAAAAAGATAAGTACGGAAGGATAATTTTTACTACCCGTTGTCCTATTACCCGTTTTCCCGTAGGAATGAAGCATTTTCCCGCGGTAAAAAGTAGCCTATGTTCATCACGGATAATGTGGGCTTCTAATGGTAAAAGAATTTTTCAAATCGGTCCAGTAGTTACGGAGCCTATTCTGTACAAACAAACAAACAAATATTTCCTCTTTATAATATTAGTATAGATTGAGCGTCACTGTCGAGTCGCATGCGTTATTATACTCATATATTTTCTTTTTCAACGCGGACGTAGTCGCGGGCACCAGTTAGTTATAAATAAATCAAAAGCCATAGAATTTTGTCACGGCCTCGGGAAACGCTTGTGAGCATAATATTATATTGTTCGCAAATTATTATATTCGCAAAATATGGAACAGTACTTTTTTCTGGACGAAAGGTACCGGTCACATTTAAAGTGGCAGTTAGCCGTTGTCGTGGCAGCCGCTGACTTTAGAACGTCAAAGAAAACCACAGCGAAACGTGGTCGGTTAATAGCTCAGCTAGTTAACGATAAAATTTAAAACACCTATGTTTATGTCTATTGTAATATCGCCAAGTTTTCATACGAAAGCACCGGACGCCGTGTTCCTTTAGAAATAGACGTTCTTGTCGGTTGGAAGCAGGATGTTGATAGATCGCGATTAGTATAGTATAGTTATAGTAGGCAAAATACTAGAGGTTAAAATTCGTATGCGCCGCGCCTCTGTCGTCATCTGTCATCGCCTGTCGCCGATTATCTTCACAATATAAATAAATATTACGCTTTGAAGAAACTTCGTGACCCTGAAATACTCTCTGTCAATTTGAAATCACTCTCTGTCCTATAATTTTATTTTATTTATAATTTTAACAATATTGAGGCATACTATATGAAGTAACATGTAAAATTATAACACTACTAGCTGTTGCACGCGACTTCGTCGGCGTAACTTTAAAAAATATAATACATTCGTGTCTGTGAAAACATGGAAATACACATACGAAATTTCAACCCAATCGGTTCAGCCGTTTAGAAGTTATGTGAAAAAGATAAGTACGGAAGGATAATAATTCTTACTACCCGTTGTCCTATTACTCGTTTTCCCGTAGGAATGAAGCATTTTCCCGCGGTAAAAAGTATCCTATGTTCATGACGGATAATGTCGGCTTCTAATGGTGAAAGAATTTTTCAAATCGGTCCACTAGTTTCGGAGCCTATTCAATACAAACAAACAAACAATCAAATATTTCATCTTTATAATATTAGTATAGAAGTATAGATTAATTACAATTTAAAAAATATTGCTTTAACTCAAATTTAATATTTTTAATTGTTAGACTAGCTGGTGCCCGCGACTGTGCGTATGTCCAACCTGAAATTCAATTCGTGGATTTTTTCTAATTGTGACCATTGATTTGAATGCATTGTCTTGAAGTAAGAGATCTTTTTTATACCTACTATTTATAGGACAATAGTTTATGTTTAGCGGTACCTCAATTTAAACAGAAACACTTCGGTAAAGATCAAAGAAAACGTCAAAATGTTAAAACGAATACATCAAAGAAACGTTTCACAATTATTGAGGATTGAGGTTTTGGGCAAATTTATTTATAGCATTTTCTTGTAGCAATGTCTGATTCCCATTTCACTCTGTCCAAACTGCTACTAACTCACTAATTTCTACTAAGTTCTTCTAAGTTCTACTTAGTTTTTCTAAGTTCTACGAACTATTAAGAGGGAAGAATAGCACGCACTCGTCCATACAAAAAGAGAAAACGTTTTTCCACTTCTAAATATTTTCCAATCTCTATGATTTTTTTGCATGTTATTGACACAGTGAAAGACTAAGTTTATAGGTTTTCCTTTTTTCAAAATTTGCATTAGATTCAAACTTATAGGCACCTCTAATAACTTATTTTTTATGATTAAAACTTTGTCGAATTAAACCGTATTTTTTTTTTATTTATTTATTTTTTATTAGAGATGGGTTTGCTCTTGGCCAACAACCAGCTGGGTAGCAAGGGAGAGGCCTAAGATGGAGCGAGCTCACCCAGAAGACGCCTATTCACTCGAACTTTGAAAAGATTTGGGTTATATGAGCTCGGAAACACAGACGCCGGCAGGGAGTTCCAAACCTTGGCGGTGCGCATTATTAAAGGATGTTTTAAAGCGCTTGGTTCGAAAAGGGGGGATTTCGACAAGATGAGGATGGTAACCAGCCGTACGTCTGTATGTCCGATGGAAGAAAGGGAAACCTATAAACCTAGAATATATCATGCTGAAACGATCGACATGAAAATCAAAGTGATTCGTTAAGATTTAGTTAGTGGAAACTGTTTTCTCCTGAAATGAAATTTCATCAAAAAAGGACTATTGTCAGTCGGGAGCTGCAACGCTCTCTATCGCAAACTATTAACTAACTGATGTCCGCAACTTCGTACGTTCTAACCTAACATTTTTCCATTATAAAAAGTATCCTATATGGTAATATATGGTATATATAAAACTATCCTATATATCCTATCAATACATCAATGAAAACCTCATTGAAATCGGTTACAGACTACAAACAGACAATAAATGCCTACAACGTGTACAAATAATTTTTTTTTTTAAAGTACAGGCTTGTACGATTTTATTATAGGTATAGATTTGCAGAAAAAAATTGCATCCGAATCCAGGAGCGTTAAATAAAAGGTTGGTTAAAATAGAAAGAAAGGAAGAATTTATTTAGATACAACTTAATTTTTTAACAGATACTAGGCTCTGCCTGTCCTATGGCGGTCCTAAACAATAGATAAATAAATTTTAAATACTAATTACAAACAAAATGAAAACAATAATTAATAATTATAATTATAACAAAAGAAATAAACAAACAAACAGTAGTATTAATTGAAAAATATAATGATAAAAAGAAAATTTGAATTTGTGAGAGTAATGTATGTGTGGTGAAAATGTGTGTATGAATGACATCTAAAATTTGAAATTTTATAAAATCAACTTTATTTAATAATAATTTTTATAAATTTTATAAATGTATAATAACTGTGGAGTATCTCCACAAATGCATTAGTTAACGAATCAATAATGTTATTAGCTTATCTTATAATACTAAACGAGGAATTATTGTATGCCACGACGATCTCGCAAACGGCTCTAACGATTTTAACGAAAATCTAGGGTTAGGGCTTTTTTAGGTCTAGAAATCAATCTGTAAGGGTCTTATCTTCGAGGAAATTCGGTAGTTTTTTTAATGGAAATGTTACAAAAGTAATACCGCTTGCTCGTTTTATAATATTTTGAATTATTAATTCAAGTATTCTTCATTTTTTTTTCTATAATTATAAACCTATTATTGGCCCTAGCGAAGCTCGGTCACCCAGTCTAGTGATAATAATGTTACGAACTCATGTGTGTACCTACATACGTCGACGAGGTTCTAATGTTTATAAAACAACGCGGTGTCGGTTGGATCACTATTCACTAACTAACAACATTTGCTTCGGCATTGAACGGTTTCACACTGAATTATTCTATCAATTTCCTTCCCTTTTGAAAGACAAACACTTGCCAAGCCAATCATTTAGGTACAGTCGGGGTAAGAAAAGGTTCGTCACCTTAATCATCTATATACTAATTTTATAAAGAGGAAAGATTTTATTGTTTGTTTGTATAGAATAGGCTCCGAAACTAGTGGACCGATTTGAAAAATTCTTTTACCATTAGAAGCCGACATTATCCGTGATGAACATAGGATACTTTTTACCGCGGGAAAACGCTTAATTCCTACGGGAAATCTAAAATAAAAGTAAACACTAGCGGCTTGGCCCGGAAGATAGCGCCATCTATCCAAAATACGGTAGATGGCGTTTTATACTTTTCTACGCGGACGAAGTCGCGAGCACCAGCAAGTCTTTAATCAAGACATCAGAGACAATCAGTGACGCCAACGTTTCATTTCAAATGAAACAATGACGTTTGCTTGATGCTTTATTTTCAAAAGGTACTAAGTGTCTAAAAATTCATAAAGGAACTAGCTGGTGCCCGCGGCTTCGTCCGCGTTGAAAAAGAAAAAAGTAGCCTTACCTATGTCCTGTACGTCTAAATGTTTATCTACCAAGTTTCATGAAAATCAGTTAATTAGTTTAAGAGTTATGGAGGAACATACATACATACAACACACATACATATTAGACTTACAGATTTATTGTTAGCATTGATTAATGAATTTGAAAACTGACGAATGTTTTCGTACCCCGACTTTACTTATTAAGTTTCATGCTTTAAGTACTTGCAATGTTGCGAATGAAAATAATTATTTATTCACAAGTACTGTTACTTAATTCCACAGGAACCAAAATTTTATCAGGATAAAAAGTATACTACATGCTAATCCAGGTAATAAAATATTTGTCTGTCAAATTTCATTCAAATCTGTTAAGCTGTTTCTGATATTAGCACACAAAAACCTTGTAGCTTTTAAAATGAAAAAATCGAATTTGTACCATAATAATACCATAAAACATCTAGCTATATGTGTAATTGTGCTGCAAACCCTATAGGGACCTGAATTTATCATACCCAGTAGACTATAATTGATACTAAACGTGGTCTTAAGATTGATACTAGGTAAATGGTGAGTGACTTGGACAACTTGTACTATCATCAAATCATGATCTAGTTCTTCTTAGAAGAACTAAAATAGCGAACACAAAACACAGTCGCGTCACGCCCGACATTACGACGATATAGATAGGGTTGCCAGGCGACCGAGATATGCGGGATTAACTCGCTCCTTAAAAACTATAGGGCCACAAATCAAAATTACACTTTTTACCGGAGAGCTAATCAAAACAAATATATGTATATATATACATATCAAATATATGCATATTATACATCGTTAGAAGCGTATTTTTAAGTAGCATTAAATGTTTTAAGTACTCTTATAATAAACGGAATACTAGAAGAGATATAAGCATATAAGTTACTTTTGAATATATAAAAAATGATCAAAATATACTTAATATGGAATAATACAACCATAAATCTTTTTGCAACATACAATATGAAGGATTGTGATTATATTTTTTCAATAAAAACATTTTTGGATTTTATGTTTTATAGCCCGTTAGTTTTTAAGGAGCGACTGTGTCTAGTAATGTCTAGTAAGTAGTCTTATTTTCTGCTGTCAAACAATGGTGACATCAATGTCAATAACCGATTTATCAATCAATCAATTTATTTGTATATATGTTTATATATATGTTTATATGTAATGTAAATATATATTTCAATTTTTTATTCCCATTTAGTAGATTTATTGATTAGATTAGATTAGACTTAGGTAGTACATAAGATGTTGCTTGGAACTTTTATTGGTGCATGTTGTGCTTCCTATAATTGCGGCGGCATCCGCCTTGTGCTCATTACTTTGAACTGTGTTTTATAGTTAGAGGCCTGCCTCGTTGGGGGCCTTGTATAATAAATAAATAAACACAAAGAAAAAAGTTACAAAAATATATGTAATTTTTTCTGGCATAGGCCAGCACTGAACTTCCGCAGGAGCCTTTATTTCATTAGAACTTTTTCATTGTTTGATTATATTTGAAAACAACTGAGTTTGAAAATTTGACTCCCGGATATATTTCGGGAAATACAGGTATTTGGCAACCCTAAGCACAAGGGGCACGTCACTTGTACAAGTGACTTGTGACCAAAGAGTATAGTAATATATATATAGTGAGCTTGTGACTCGACGACACCTGTTCGTCACAGACACGAGTGACAACTCGTTTATCAAATTAAAGATTACTAATTATATTACTACGAAAAAAGATGTGATAAGTATGTACTTATTGGTTTGTCTTCTTATGTGGTAATGGAGCAAATTCTATCGACCTGAATAGCTTTGCAGGAAGCAACATATCATGCTGTTTTAGAATATTTAGAAATCGTAAAGGTATTTGAACTATTGAATAACTAATCAATGTTTGTACTCAACGTATTTTGGAGTTTTTGTACACTACAATGATCTATTTACCCTCAAAGTTGCCTTAAAACTTGTGCTAAAATATGGATTTTTCAAGGATTAAGCGAAAAGTATAAAACGCCATTTACCGTGGAATATCACCAAGCAGTAGCACTACCATGAGTTGCTATAGAAATCTTACGTTAGTTTACTTCTGTCGATAACGAGCCTTTCACCCTTCAATGTGCTAGTGAATGATTTTACTACTAACGTTACGGTATTTCTCGAGAGCATCAGTCAAATTTGTAACTCATGGTACCGATTTTGTATAGAAATGTCAAGTTAAACGTCAGTCACTAATGGTCGCTAGCGACTACATTCGATAGGTTTTTCACTTATACAACTCATGTTACCGGCTTTAGTTCTTTGAGTGACCGCTAGAGGCGCTGTACAATTTTTCATACAAATATTTTACGTTCTCGCTCATCTCTCGCTAGCGATTTCGGTCGTCATAAACTCATGGTAGTGCTACTGTTGTCATGTTAGCCGTTATACCCTTCGAAATAATATATCTCTGCGAGGTTTCACCTGATTTGGATATATGGTGCTATTTCCCGGGCCAAGCCGCTAGTATTTACTTTTATTTTAGATTTCCCGTAGGAATAAAGCATTTTCCCGCGGTAAAAAGTATCCTATGTTCATCACGGATAATGTCGGCTTCTAATGGTAAAAGAATTTTTCAAATCGGTCCAGTAGTTTCGGAGCTTATTCTATACAAACAAACAAACAAACAATCAAATCTTTTCTCTTTATAATATTAGTATAGATAACATTAATTTAATAAATTTAATTTTGAGGGAAATAATGCATTGTCGAATTCGCAGTTATTTTTGTTAGCAACAAGTGTGTGCAAAAATAGAGACACCAAAAATACAACGCACGACAGGGATATACTTACGTTCGTTTAAAAATAAACATAATGTGCTGTAAGTACTCTATAGTGCACTCATGCAGCGGCACATTACAATTCGGTGCATGCACTAACAGATACAAGCTCAAATCTGAAAGCACACAATAAAATTATTTTAACATTGCGACCTGATTGTTGATAAATCCTAATTTTATAATCGCAGAAGTGTTTCTTTTGTATTTTTCACGCCTTAATTAAGTACTCAACTATAAAGGGAAATTTTGCATACACATTGTCGTGGATACAAAAAAAGACACATTTATTAGTTTAGAGAAAAAAAAAATAGTGTTTCCGAACGAATAAAATCTAAAAATAAAAACAAAAAATTCCTAACAAAAATACCTATAAATGAGTTTGAACACCTAAAAAAGGGGCGCGAATGAAGTCGAGATCAAAATTCGCTGGTTAAATCCAAAAGGAGGATAAATCAAAATTACACTTTTTTACAGGAGAGCTAATCGAAAAATAAATAAATTATTTTTTGTCTATTTTTAAGTAGCATGAAATGTTTTAAGTACTTTTTTATAAAACTGAATATTAGAGGAGATAATAAGCATATAAAAGTTATCTTTAAATATAAAAAAAAAAATATTAAAATATACTGAATATGGAATAAAACAACCATAGGTTTTTTGCAACATAGGTACAATATGAAGGCTTATGATTATATTGTTGCAATAAAGACATTTTTGGAATATTTTTTTGGTACTTTTGAATTTATGTGTTTTGAATACATACATTGAGTTTTCATACGAGGCCCATACGTATGAAGTTTCATATGAGGATCGCAAAGAAAAAGGGTCGGTTAGAAAATCTTCAATATCTTCAAAAGTACCTGACCTAGCTTTATGAAATAAATACTAAATTAAAGAATATTTTAATGTGCTTAAATAAAAATAAAATTTATTCAGTTTAGCTTTTAGATTTAGTCTTTATAAAAGCTAAAAGCATTTCATAAAAGCTAGGTTAGGTACTTTTGAAGATATTGAAGATTTTCTAACCGACCATTTTTGTATGAGGTCCAGTGTATGTGAAGTCGGGATACGAAAACCTTCGTCAGTTTTCAAATTCATTCCTTTCAATTCAATTTCAAATTCAGTACCTAACTAAGTAGAAACTAAAGCACTAAGCAGACAAAACTGAAACTGCAAGACGTTTGAAATGAAATTTTATCATGACTGGCATTTTCTCTGGTGCAATCGAATTTCGACTTTATGGTGACATATGACATGACATGTCATACGACACACATTCCACACAGCACCATCTAGTTTCACAATAAGCAACTAATGCTTGTATTATGGATACCAGACAATTGATAAATAGGTAACCTTTTTTTTGTAAATACATTACCCCTTCCCTTCCTTATCCCTTATCCTTAATCCTTCTATGGTCGGCAGCGCACTTGTAGCACTTATAGCGTTGCTTGTGTTATAGGCGACGGTAGCCACCTACCATCAAGTGGACCGTCAGCCTGTCTGTCGACCTTAACATAAAAAAAAAAAAAAATACATATTATAAATACTAAACATCCATGACTCAGGTACAAATGTAAAAGTTACAGCATAAACATTCGACCCTAGCGGGATTCGAATCCGCGACCGTTTGATTACTAGCCACTAGACCATACGTGTCGTCGAGGTGACGAATCTTTTCTTACCCTGACTATACTATTACTACAGGCGGGTTAGACGAAAAACGGGCTTAAGCTTGCATTAATTCTTTTCACCTACCTTTAGGGGGGTCCACTGGGAGTGTAAAATAAAAATCTCGACCATTCTCGAGGTGAGCTTCGCCAGTTATCGTGACATATTCGCTTATTATATAACTTCGTTATTTTTGACCGTATGACAAAAATGATAAGGACTAATATGCATTTCTCTACAAAATATTTCTTACACATTTTTACGCCCCATTGTGCGGTATTGGCAATTTTCTCAGCACTCCCACGACCCTGTAAGCCATCACAGCCATTTTGTACTCGCACGTTGCAATTAGCCGAGAACGCGTGTTCTGTTGGCCGGTCGCCCGCCATCGAGATTTACAATCCGCTCTTTGATTCGATCATTACGAATGGTTATCGTCAATACTATACGTTCGCTATGGGTACATTTTATATGATTTTATGTTTCGCATTAAATGAGCTTCAAGCATTTCAACTGACTTTCATTTGCATCTTAACTTGATATTGCGTAAACGTATCTAGCAGCTGTTAGAAATCTACTGCGTGTTAAAAACATGCATGTTATTTGATTTCAATTTTATGCTTGTCTAGTATGTAAATCATTAGGTACATAATATAAAGTATAATACCTCCTTATTCTATGTCTGTCTGTATGTGCACGCTAATCTCGGAAAGTTGTGAACGTATTTCTTTTCTGATTATATCAATGGAAAGGGCTTTTCTGAGAATAGTTTATGTGTATATTTTATTGATATTTGCCGAGTTATTGGCGAATGCCAATATTCGTACAATGAATAGAATCGAATATCAAGCGTAAATACCGTTTGCGGAAAAGGTAAAATGAAAACGATTTCACGTAAACATATTGACAGGGGGCATCATCGTTGCCAATGGCCTGCATTAACTGCAAAGTGTCTGCCACAACCCAAACAAATTTAATTGGAGCAGTGAGCAAACAGTTAAACACAAATGACGTCAAAGGATGTTTCGCTGAAGTGTCGGACGGTGCTGAAATCGGGTGTGGCCACATTTCTAGCGTGAAGCGATATAAACTCACCGGCACAAAATGCGGCCCAAAGTTAAAAGTTACCTACTTCAACTGTTTTACTATAATAAATTTTGTATGACTTTTAAATTGTAATTAATAGTTAATTAGTTATATAAATTAAATTTATTGTAATAAACAGTTGAATTAACGTTTAACTGTGGGTCACATTTTGTGCTGGTGAGTATTTTTACAGCGGCAAACATTTTATTCGCATCAAACCGCTTATGTATTTGTACCAAGATTACCTAAGTGTTATAAACACGCCTTTTTCATAAGTCTGTCAGGTGTTAATTTTTAATTTTTAGATTATTCTTAAGGAACAGTACTTTTTCTGGATGAAAAGTACCTACCCCATGTATTTTTCTGTTTCCCTGACAACGTGTATGTATGTAAAATTTTACAACGATCGGTTGAGTTGTGTAACAAACAAACAAACAAACAAAAACACAAACATTAAAACAATTAAAACTTTTAGATATTTATTAGCTGCTGCCCGCGACTTCGCCCGCATATAAAAAATATATAGAACCTATCCTCAGACCTACCGAGTATACATATAAAATTACATCAAAATCGTTTCGGAGGAGTATGACAAATTAACACTGTGACACGAGAATTTTGTATAAATTAATGTTTACATACATTACAGTCTTCCGCATCGCTTACAATGGCGGTATACCTTTATTGATGCATGTGTGGTTTATTAGCCGTCGTAAACCCATTTTGTGAGACTGCGATTTCTCGGAGACCTTCGAATGTGTTTTCATTTTATTACAATATTATTTTCTTATTTGAAACTCTGCCTAACTGATGTAATGACACAATTTAAAGCATTCATGTAACTTATCATGGATCTGATTTTTAGTTATAAAATAGATCATTTCCATCATCATGTGAGCTCATTCCAAGCTCCCTGTGATGTATTTTCTTCATCTTTATCTGATAATTATTATTATCTAAGTAAATAACACATTCTACTTAGTGCATTGTGATCGAAGTATTTATTGAATCATTTGCTTACAATTTTATCAATTCTGCGTGAATAAGGAATGCTAGACCATCTTTACCATATAAAGGTCGTTAACTCTAACCTGCATCTCCCCTGTTATTTGTTACAATACTATAACAGAAGCAGGTAGTTACCATCAAGTGGACTGTCAACTTGTCTGCCAACTTTTTCAATAAAAAAGCCGTAAACGTTGTGGATTTAATATCTATATAAAAAAAATGTAAATAACATTTCAGCCAAGCCACAAATCGTATTAAAAAGGTATGTTTCCATCGTCTCCTCAATTCGCTGTGTGTATGACAGTATTTTTGTCGGTGATAGAGATCTGTGCCAAGATTCCCTGGCATACGGGGTCACTAGACGACAATCGAGATTATGATGTAGGCTACGGTATCTAGTATGGAGTACTACGATCACTCACCTACATCTATCTATACTAATATTATAAAGAGGAAAGATTTGATTGTTTGTTTGTTTGTATAGAATAGGCTCCGAAACTACTGGACCGATTTGAAAAATTCTTTTACCATTAGAAGCCGACATTATCTGTGATGAACATAGGCTACTTTTTACCGTGGGAAAATGCTTCATTCCTACGGGAAATCTAAAATAAAAGTAAATACTAGCGGCTTGGCCTGGGAGATAGCGCCATCTATCCAAATCAGGTGAAACGTCGCTAAGATATATTATTTCAATGGGTGAAACGACTAACATGACAACTGCTTGGTTATCACCAATATCTTCCACGGTAGATGGCGTTTTATACTTTTAAACGCGAACGAAGTCGCGAGCACCAGCTAGTATCAAATTTATGCATATTATACATCGTTGGAGACGTATTTTTAATTATTATGCCCAAGGGTCTCTTTATGACTTTTTTTTGTGAGACAGAATGAATTTTAGCCTCACACACCGATGAGTTCGAGCCGCCGACTTGTGTCACCTTAAGAGTCATATTTCCATTTCACAGAAAGGGGGGAACATGAAATGAGTCATTTGCTATTATAATAATATGATCGGAGTCATGCGAGTCACCGCGCCATCGTGTTTTTGAAAATCAAACGAAGCAACAAGTCGGCCGGTGGCAATGTCATTGCCTCACTAAATATAACCGCACGAGAATTAAGGTGGCCGCACATTGGTACACTATCGCGCGAACAACTTAGTTGCTTTGTCGGATTTGTACTGAGGCTGCACATTCGCTACCATCGCGCGATCATCTACGTTCGTCTTCCATATTGTTGCTTGCGACAATTTCGCAACTGCACATATTATGCGCGTGCGATTATTATTGTAGCTTCAGCTAGGTACTGATTTTATGTTGGAAATCATACAGTATTTATGCCACCTCCGTGAGATACAGAATATGAATAAAGTGTGCGATTAGTTGATGGAGAAAACCCTTGTAACTTAATTTTTTTAATTTTTTTAAGAGAAAGTAACTCAATGATTTAAAACTTTTTAACAAAAAATTAAACCGCCAAAAAAACTGAAAAGCAAAAAATAATTTTATTTAACCTTATTTTTCGGTAGATTATTTTTTTGTTAAAAAGTTTTATTTTGTAATTTTTTGTGGCTGTAACCCACTATTTACTTTATGGTTAATTTTTGATTACTTTTTTTTTAATTTTATTGTAATACTGAATTGAATAAACAATAAATCACCCCTATTTTCCCACTCTTAGGGTAGGATTTTTTTTCCAAATTTATATGGGACCAACTTCTCTAGCGGTTAAAGGGTTGATATGATAAATATGACAGGACAGTGACGTGTGTACGGATGGTCGCTTAAGAGACTAAAAGTGAGTGACTATCGCTTGCGATATGCTTGCGATATTAGCCAATGTGCGGCCTCCCTTAGGACTATTTCACGCCAAATATCAACAAGTCAACTAACTTGTGCTGTGTCTTTTTGTCGTCTCTATTTACTTAACAACATCACTTGATACCGAAATCTATATATAAATAGGTAAAAGTTCAGTGCCTTTTTCTTCTATGTAAAGTGAGTTTCTTGTTACACTTTCACGCCTTAACTACACTATCGGTCATCATGAAATTTCGTATAAACGTTGTCAGCGTAAAATGAGTATAGGTTGTCATTGTCAGGGATACAGAAATATATCCCTTCAACGCCTGACAAAAATATATGAGCAATAAAGACTGAATAAATCTTTTAACACGTAAGAAAAGGGGGCGCGGACGAATTGGCTCGTTAAAGCTAGTATAATATAAAATTTAAATGAAATAATTCGATATATTCTTTGGAACATTCATTTCGTCAGTTACTAGACTCGATAGAATTTAATTCGCTCGAATCGGCGAGTTATCCTGTTTGTTTTTTGCCTATTGTTTCACTAGACAACTCGCTCGCAATAGGTGATTCTGTACAGTTGAACCATCGAAGTACTACAACTGGAATTTGCGACAGCCAAAGCGGCACATAAAAAGTACGCCTAAGACGGAATCATGGCGGAGTCAATGGTAAAAAGTAGTAACGACCAAGTTCTACTATTCATAAGTCCAATTTGTTGACGTAAAGTCATTAAATGACACATGTTTAGTTGGTTTTAAATGACAGAGTTCCATAAAGTGTGTATGGCGTGCGAATTCCATAGGTGTAGTAAAGTCGGGGTACGAAAACCTTCGTCAGTTTTCAAAGTCATTCCTTTATCAAAATTGTAGTCTCTTAGTACCTTTTGAAACTGAAGCAGACAAAATGAAATTTCGGCATGACTGACTGACCCTGGTGCAATCGACGACTGGTGACGAACCATTCCTTTCCCCGACTGTACATTGATGAGTGGAACATAAAAACTAAATAGGTATTAAAGTGGAAACTAATCATTCACAGATACCTGTAGTAAAAATCAGATTCTGTAGAATTGTGACAATATTTGCTCGTAACTGTGCAAGAGTTTATTACAGTTTAACCTAATACGTGATTTTTATATTATCACTCTATTCATAAGTTTCTTTAGGTCACACTAATACAGTTAAAAATTATCGGAACATAAATACTAAGTTATATTTAGGAATTATTTGTTAGAATATCTACTATGTTAAATTTAGGAATTACCTATTATTCCTACACCAAGACTTTGAGCGTCAAATTTTATTTATCGTTACTTATTAAAAGTTATCTATACTAATATTATAAAGAGGAAAGATTTGATTGTTTGTTTGTATAGAATAGGCTCCGAAAGTACTGGACCGATTTGAAAAATTCTTTTACCATTAGAAGCCGACATTATCTGTGATGAACATAGGCTACTTTTTACCGCGGGAAAATGCTTCATTCCTACGGGAAATCTAAAATTAAAGTAAATACTAGCGGCTTGGCCCGGGATACACTTGACAACGCCATCTATCCAGAATCAGGTGAAGCGACTAACATGACAACTGCTTGGTGATATTTTTAGCGATCCGCTCCACGGTAGATGGCGTTTTATACTTTTCAACGCGGACGAAGTCGCGAGCACCAGCTAGTAATATTATAAGATTTGTATTTTTTAGTAATGAATAAACTCAAAAACAACTGGGCCAATTTTAAAAATTCTTTCACCTATATAAAGCTACATTGTTAGAGAGTAACATAGGCTATTTTTTTAAGTTACGCGGACGAAGTCGCGAGCACCAGCTAGTAAGTAATAAAATGTGATAAAACTTGTCACGTGTTTATCACACCTACAATGTACTGAATGTGTAATTAAATACGGATACTAGGCTATTCGCTTGTATGCTCTAAAAATAGGTATTGGCAGTATCTGACCTTTTATTTTTAGTACCTATATTTGTGTTTGAACACTATTTTCATAAGTTCATGTCGTGCCATTTCTATTTTGATGTTCATTTGAAAATTTTCCTAAGTCAATTCCAATCTATAATTTACCAAATATTAATATGTATAAAATCACAATGGATTCTAAGGTTTAATAAATCTTAAAATTATAAAAGTAAGATTAAGTTTAGGTATTATCTTTGCATCCTATAGGTATAAAACGTAAATTCTTCAAAAAATTAAAAACATATAAAAATTCTAATAGTTAGCGATTTTTTAAAAACATTTTAAATAATATTTTAAAAATAAATTATCTAGTGCTTGTATTATGGATACCAGACAGTTGATATATACGTACATTACTTTTTTTGTAAATACATACACACATATTATAAATAAAAACATCCACGACTCAATACAAAGGTAAAATGTTAACACATACAACATTTGCCCCTAGCGGGATTCGAACCAACGACTGTTTGGTTCACAGCTAGGGTTACCAGCCATTAGACCAAACGTTTCGTCTGTCTAGTCGTCTTTGTCTAAGTTGTTGATGAGAGTATAAGCGCCTTACCTCACCGGGACGCCAAGGCCACGTGATCGATGACGTGGCTAACAATTTATATTGACATGTATGACAGATAACGCACTTGGCTACTCCTTGGAAGCGTCGCTAGTTTAGAAGCGTGGCCACAAACGTCGTGCGTGCGACGTTTGTGCCTGCGTGGAGACTGGAGATTGGAGACTGGCAGTAAAATGTATGCGAGTAAACTGCGTCTCACTCACTCAGTGTCCAAACCGATGGCCATGCGTGTTCCAAATTTTAAATTTTGTGTGATTTTATACTAAAAGGAATGAGTTTGGATACCGGAGGTTCATTGTTGAAATACAAGCGTCCATTCTCTATACGAAAACTGACAGATAGCAGCCAAGAAGTCACTGGCCACTCAATTTGGCGACGGTGGGTAGCCAACCTACGTCGCAAGAGACGTGGTCGTGGCGTCCCGGTGAGGTAGTGCTCTAACCTAGCCAAGGTGTACATTTCACGGAAAACTTCGGGAATAACATATGCCTCACGAGTTCACGACAACATGTTGGAAAAATCCTATTGTTTTGTATGTATATCTACTTATTTAATATGTCTTCACTGAGACATATTAAGTACCTAAGTAGTCTAATTTCTAATTTCACTAAGACCACTTAGGGCTTTTAGTTGTTTTAAAGCAATTTTAGAACATTTCAAATCTACTGTACTACAATTTGTTTGTTTGTTGGTACGCGTTAATCTCAGGAACTTATGGTTCGAATTGAAAAATTCTTTTTGTGTTGCATATTCCATTTATGGAGGAAGGCTACAGGCTATAGAAAACGCGGACGAAGTCGCGGGCACCAGCTAGTATTTAATTAATATACTGTCCGGTAAATCTAGTCTTTGGATAAGTCTTGACTAAACAGATTTATTCTAATTCTATTCTAATCTATATACTAATACCTATTATAAAGAGGAAAGATTTATAGTTTTTTTTTACTTGTGATGAATAATCTAAAAAAACTTTAAAAATTCTTTCATCTATAACTCCTTTTAACAAAAAAAAACGACTTCAAACTTTCTCATGGATATCAGTGTCAGAACTAGACCAAATTGAAATGGGACCACACGGGAAGCGTCAGCTTTCAAATAAAAAAAGAATCATCAAAATCGTTTCACCCAGTCGAAAGTTATGAGGTAACAAACATTAAAAAAAACATACGCGTCGAATTGACTCCTTTTTTGGAAGTCGGTTTGAAGTCGGACTATGAAACGGTTTGAAATCGTTTTATTTTTTGTTAAAAAGGGTTATTAAACTTTAGTGTTGAGTTAAATTTATTGTTAGTTACATGTACTGATTACTGAAAGTATGAAAGTAGGTATAGGTCGTGCAGCGAATAAAGACTTCTCGGCAAATGTGCGCAGAATCCTATTTTTAGGTCTTTGAGGGGGCCGAGGAAAGTGAGGGGCGGGTACGCGTCGGTGTGCCGACACGTTATTGGTAGACTCAGTCGCTCTTCCCCTCCCGCACTTCGTTCGCGCGTCTCCAGTCTCTTGGGTACTGTTGCGTACAGATTGTTTTATCGTATTAGTAATACGTCATGGTGAATAAATGTCTAAAAAACCGTTTTTCGACATCGCACGATGATTTTATGGAGGGAATATCAACACTGCCTGTAATGTTAAGTTAGTGAGGTGAAAAATTACGAAATAAGAAAAAAAAAATGACATTTTTCTTAGCAATTTAATAATAATAATAATAATATAACATTTATTTGCAACTTAGTAACCAACACAAGTAACATAAACATAATAACAGTAAGTAACATAACACAACGACAAAGAAGATAAAAACAGTAAAAAGAAAAAAGAATGAGCTACTAGTTACAAATAGGTCCTTACTCAGTATTTTGCTGGCATAGGCCAGCACTGATCTTCCGCAGGAACCCTAAGTTTAACACACAATTTCGTGCGCAATTGTACACATGCGCCGATTCCCCCACAAGTCCCGCCTTCAAACCTTAATATAATAATTCACCTTTTATTAGAGATGGGTTTGCTCTTGGCCAACAACCAGCTGGGTAGCAAGGGAGAGGCCTAAGATGGAGCGAGCTCACCCAGAAGACGCCTATTCACTCGAACTTTGAAAAGATTAGGGTTATATGAACTCGGAAACACAGACGCAGGCAGGGAGTTCCAAACCTAGGCGATGCGCATTATAAAGGATGTTTTAAAGCGCTTGGTTCGAAAAGGGGGGATTTCGACAAGATGAGGATGGTAACCAGCCGTACGTCTGTATGTCCGATGGAAGAAAGGGGAAGGCGGTATGAGCTCATGGAGCCCCTGAGCACACTCACCTATACATGTTTACAATTTTGTCTAAATTTTGTTTCAGATCGCAGTGATATGTTGCTCGCGCATTGACGCGGTTGTTTCCGGTAACTGCGCGAACATTCCACTTTTATATAGAAAAAATATAAGTTTTAATATTTTATTTTTATAAAGTATGAATATAAACAAGCAATTTTTTTATTAACTTCAATGAAAATATGACATAATAATAAAATTGTCGTTGAAAAACCAAAAGTGAATATCATTAAATGAAAATATGATAATGATAATAATGACGGTGGCACAAGAGCAAATAATTTTTCTATAGTGATGGATAATTTCTTTAGTGATAGTGATGTGATGTGCCGCCTCTGAGTGACGGTGATGTGATGGTCTGATTGCTAGAAATGGGGATTCAAGTGGAAAGTTATAATAATAGCGGATGTAAGTATATTATTATACGAGTATATATGTTTATTAAATATAAGTAATAAGGCCCGTCACACACGTAGCTATAATAAAATTATATTAAAATAAATTATAGCAAGGCATATTGCGATATATCAATACTTATCTATACTAATATTTTAAAGAGGAAATATTTGTTTGTTTGTATAGAATAGGCTCCGAAACTAGTGGACCGATTTGAAAAATTCTTTTACCATTAGAAGCCGACATTATCTGTGATGAACATAGGCTACTTTTTACCGCGGGAAAACGCTTCATTCCTACGGGAAATCTAAAATAAAAGTAAATACTAGCGGCTTGGCCCGGGAGATAGCGCCATCTATCCAAAATACGGTAGATGGCGTTTTATACTTTTCTACGCGGACGAAGTCGCGAGCACCAGCTAGTAATATATATATAAATCTGTAATCTGTAAGTGTAGGTATTTTATGTAATGTATGTAAATGTATGCTCCTCCATAACTCTTAAACGAATTAAGCGATTTTCATGAAACTTGGTAGATAAACATTTAGACGTACGGGACACATTATAGGCTACTTTTTCTTTTTCAACGCGGACAAAGTCGCGGACGCCAGCTAGTTTTCTATATAGATACTGGAGTGACCACACACGCAGCTATAACATAATATATATCTATGACGTCATCAACGTATACCGTAATATATATCACGCTGGCGCCCGCAACTTCGTCTGCGTTGAAGAATGTTGCCGCTATCTTGTGTCCCGTACGTCTAAATGTTTATCTACCAAGTTTCTTGAAAATCAGTCAATTCGTTTAAGAGTTATGGACGAACATACATACATACAATACCTACACTTACATATTTATTATTAGTATTGATTGATTGATGATTGTAGGTACAGTCATACATTATAGCTAGGTACAGTCGGCCGCATAAGTCGATTAACACATTCAAAACAGCTGAACACTCAACGCGCCATAAATCGTAGTCATTACTAGAGAAAAAAATAAAACTTCACCTACAAACGATCGTAAAAAGCTTCAGTAAGTAAGTAAATAAGTAAGTAAGTTGAGTGTTCAGTCGTTTTGCACTTTTGAATGTGTTAATCGACTTATGCGGCCGACTGTGCACGTGTGACGGGCTTTAGTTTTTGTCAAAATTAAATTAAAAAAAAATATATATTTTTTTTTAATACGTAAAGAATGGCTTAAAATAATTTTGAAGTCTTTACACTAAAAAAAAAAAAAAAAAAAAATGCTCAAAATTAATCGGGAATTTTGAACAATGATCAAAAAAGCACTTCAGCACACTTCAGTCTGTAACCATAGATGATTTATGGAATCGAGTTTCTTTTGATCTGAATATATAATTTGATGAGTGCAAAAACAAATTTATTGCATGCACTCAAGGATAACATTTCATTTGACGCATTTATTTTTATATAAATATTCAAGACGATATGAACAAATTATACCTTTAATTTTAAGTGCACTAATGCATCGTCTATCTTTCATTTTGTGTGTATTTTATTTCGAGATAATATTTGATGCTATTGAAAGTTTTCAGATATATTTGTATAGAGGTATTATTATATGAATTCTGTATTTATTTTAATAACATATTATTATATGTAATATAATTAAGAAGTATATAATAATATAATAAAGTTAATCCATTATGTTATACTATTACTTTTATTACTTATCTAATAATATTAGATTCGCAGTAAATATTACCTTTAAAAGTTTTTGAATTTTGAAATTTGAATTTGAATCTGATTATTATTATAAAAAAAAGATCTGAAAGTAATTTAAATATAACGATTAATGGCATCAAATAATTATATCCGAGGTAATTTTTTTTATACTACGTTTTAACCTTTTTATTTCAGTCGCCATCATGGTTCGTATTTGCTCTTCAATGGAGGCCATTGTTGCAATTTTTCCATTTTTTTTAAATTTTTTTTTTTTACAAAATTATTAAAAAAATTATTGATTTTTTACAACAATCGTCTCCATTGCTTTTCAGATATTTTTAAAAATATTTTTTATTTATTTCATATCGTATCGAATATATCGTTATACATATTTTAAAATAAAAAGTGAGAGAAATTCTTTGGGACGAAGATAGTTGGATGACGGTTTTTTTTTTCCTAGTCGAAAACATACTTACGTAAAATATAACAATCTTAATATTGATGTTATATTAAATTAATGTAATATAAAACAATTCTTATATTACATACTCTTTAGTATTAATGGTAGGGTCAAATATATAATATTTCGTCAATTATTACACTTCACAATTTTTTTATTAAAGTAATGGCAACATCTTTCATGATTAATTTTGAAAATTGTCAATTTTAAAAATGATTTTTATTTTCTTTTAACAAGAATATAAAATATTTGAAATAATAAGTTATAGAGAAAAATTTAGAATATACCTTTCATCTATAATAAAAGATAAACTTACTTATTTAAATAATAAAAAAATAAACCCAAAAATAACCTTTACCATCTTAAGATAATATTCAACTGCCTTTCTTAATAATACTTAACATAGAGTGACAACATGTGGTAAATAAATATACTTCTTCTACTTCTTCTTTTAATGTCTTGGCTCCATCAGATCTTCTCCGATGATTTTGCCAGTGTCATTAGTAAAAATAGCAATTTGTAAACGCCTTTTTTTAATTAAAAATCAAAAATAGCAGATCCCGAGACTAGTCAGTCAAAGTCAAGTCAAAAGTCAAGTCTATAATTTTTCTTAGTTTTCCAAAACAGGTCCGTCAAGTCCAAAGCAGTCAGGTCAAGTCTAAATAAAAATAAATGATAGTCATAGAAATTCTAAGAAAACTCAGTCAAGGACCCTGTCAATCCGGCCTGTCATTTTTGACGTATTCTACAAACGCATGTCAAAACCAATCAAAGAGAATGCGCGAAAACTGTGAAACGTTTTGACAAGAAGGGGATTTGTTGATATAAAGCTATTTATATTGTCTATGATAGCTATTTACATTCTTAGCTTTTTCAATATTTTGTTTTTGTAACTCCGACGCCAGACGCAAAAGTGGGGTGTTATAAGTTTGATCTATATTCTGTCTGTGGCATCGTATAGCTCCCATCGGGTCAAATGGCTTATTTTTCGTGTGTCAAAACCTGTCCCCAAACGTCCCCAATACCAAGGAAGAACCCCAATCATCCCCAATCCCCATTTCCTAGTAGACGAAGAGTTTTCACTAAATTCCACGTGATCGATTGTTGTGAAATTTAGTAATAAAAAAAATAATTGCGACTGCAATTAAGATCATAGTTATTTAGGATAAAAAAGAAATGACTGCAAAATTTGAAAATTTAACCAAGTGACATGGATTTTTTACTTGGTTTTCCAGAACTAAGTTACTAACTAAACACACACACACACACACACACACACACACACACACACACACACACGCGCGCGCGCACACACACGCACACACACGCGCGCGCGCACGCACGCACGCACGCACACATCCTTACATCCTCCACCGCGTCTGTCTGTGTGTGTGTTCGCGATAAACTCAAAAACTATACTGCACCGATTTTCATGCTGTTTTCACCAATTGAAAGATTGGTTCTCGAGGAAGGTTTTAGTATATAGGTAATTTACAAAGTTCGCGGGCGAAGTCGCGGGCAGCAGCTAGTGTCTTCATACAAAAAGTGCCCAACGCGTCGAAATGTTTGTTGTGATATTGCAAAATAAAATTCTTAAAAAATATTAAAGCATCAGATATTGTCAGATTAAATATTATATCAGACTATATACCTAATTTACTTAAGTTTAGTAAAAATTAAAAAAAAAATACACAGATACACGATCTTTCAAATTGAGTTAGATTTTCACCAGTCTCAGGAAACGGCTTCCGAGTGTTGAGTGACTTTTTAAACGCTACACACAATATAAATATTCAGATAGTAGTTAATCTCATGCATCATTGGAAAAATTACTTTAGTTAAATGATAAATACACGAATTTAAATTCAGGCCCATAGTTTTAAGGCTTATTAATGAAATAATTACACAATATAGGTATTGTAAATATTTTTGCCAAATAAAGCCCGGGTTCTATGCTTGTACAATTATACAAGTACATACAGGTTGTGAGGCAATTAATGGATAACCATGGAATCATAGATAGGTCTAGCCATAACCTATCTAGAATCAGATTTTCGCTTCAGTAAAAATATCTCTGTTTCTGACATTTTAGTATCTATGTTTTTTTTTAATCACAAAAAAAGGAAGAATATTTAAAATCTGTTTTCTGTTGAATGTTTTGTCTATTTAGGTATGATATTAAATATTTTTCAATAAATTATATTTTTTCAAATAAAAATTGAAAAAAAAAAAATCTCAAGTTGGCTACGTGAGATTTATATCACTGAAGTTGAGCCCGAAGTAAAAAAAAAATGGAGCATTCAACTCAGCTTTTTATTTTTTTAAATTATTTATCTCAATATGCAATATGCGTTAAGAACTAAAAAAAAATACATTAATATCTTCAATATATAAATAATTTATGTGTTGTTAACAATTTTTTTTTATTAAGTTCACCCACCACCTGCCTGTACTGTGCGCAGTAAAATTAATCTATTTTTAGTGGATACTGTGTAAATGATAGCACTATTGACCCTGGCTGCGTGTTGGCTACGTTAGCATTGCGGTGAGATGCTATTGAAAAAGACCGTGTTCACGGAGAGATGAGCTTATTTATAGACAAATCACCTACCTACTGTAAATATAGATTTCTTAAATCGGCATTTTCAACATCTAAACACTATGGACTGCGAGCCAGTAATAGGTTTTTATGACCAATCAGTTCTCGGTCCATAACTAGACAGATGCTTGAGAAATCTTTGCTTGAGAGAGTTGTATCATGAAGCCCAAATGAATTCTAATTTTGGGAGGGTAGGTGCCACTACCCTCCCCTTTAAGATATTTCACTATTGAATTCTTACAGGACTCGTCTGTGGTCACTTAAATTAATATTTTTTTTATTTCAACGGTCTTCTTCACCCTCTTATAGAAGACCATTGAAAAAAAAAAGAATGTACAGGGCACTTATAACCCCTATGGTGTTATTTTTGCTAATATACAATAAGCCACCTACCATCTTTTCGGCCTACCTGCCAATGTTTATTAAAAAAAACGCATAGGTCTCTATTATATATTATTAATTTATTATATAAAAATTTCATGTCACATGTTCGACCCTAATGAGCTCCTAAACTACTGAACAGATTTTGATAAAACTTCTAATAACTATGTGTAATTTGTTCCAACTTAAAAGATAGTATGAAGGTATAGGTATATACTGAGTATTAACGAATATTTTTGTATCATCTAAATTAAAAAATTAAATATTCCAACCTGTTCTGTTTTTGTTTTGGCCTATCAGTACTAATTACCTCTTAATAAAAATGGAGTATTGTTTCTTCTGGGTTAATCAACACTAGTTTTTTAAAAACAGTTCAGATTCAGAACAGTAGGCATGCGCCATCTGTTGTAAATGAAACACACTAATAACATCGAAACTCACCCGCTCTCACTGAAAGCATACGCTCTCTCATCATTCGCAATATTGTAACTAGATGGCGCCAGTAGTCGCGCCAGACGAAAATACTTTGTTTATGTTATGCCGGGCGTATTTTTAAATTGGAGCGTGGCTAGGAAGTTATGACACGGCCTGTGCAGAATGTGGCCGCCGGCCGATGCAATATCGAGAGCTTTCTACACACAACAACAGAATTAAATGGGAACTAGTGGATAACAATTTTATTTGAGTAGGTTAACCTCGAAAATGAATCTAATAAGAGAATCTAACTTATGCGAAATAAGATAGTTGGTAATCAAGGAAAACAGGGATTATTTGTCTTTTTTAATAATTACAAAATCTGTAACATTTGTAATATAACAAGAAGAAAAAAACAACATTCATAAGAATATGTAGCTTTTTTGTGATGAAGATCAGAAGACGGATGTTCAATTAATAGACTTTGGGTACCATCTTTACTTAATATTAAAAAGAGGAAAGATTTCATTGTTTGTTTGTATTGAGTAGGCTCCGAAACTACTGGACCGATTTGACAAAATTCTTTTACCATTAGAAGCCGACATTATCCGTGATGAACATAGGATACTTTTTACCGCGGGAAAATGCTTCATTCCTACGGGAAATCTAAAATAAAATTAAATACTAGCGGCCTGGCCCGGGATACACTTGACAGCGCCATCTATCCAGAATCAGGTGAAGCGACTAACATGACAACTGAATTACTGACCGTAGATGAAATTCACTGAACAAATACTGAATCAGTAAGTTGAAGTGTGACTGGACATGAATTGGACTATCAAGGGGACATCCTCCGGTTTGGACGATAAATAATAATATTTTACACAATTCACACATACAAAATTAAAAGAGAAATAATTTATGTAAAATATATTCTAACTTAACAATGAAACAGTTATTTATTCATTAAATTCCTGAGGAGAAACTCCGAAAGAAACTCCTTTATGTCGTCTTCAAAATATATGATAATATAAAAATTACATACCGTATACTTTTTATACATAAACTAGCTGGTGCTCGCGACTTCGTCCGCGTAGAAAAGTATAAAACGCCATCTACCGTATTTTGGATAGATGGCGCTATCTCCCGGGCCAAGCCGCTAGTATTTACTTTTATTTTAGATTTCCCGTAGGAATTAAGCGTTTTCCTGCGGTAAAAAGTATCCTATGTTCATAACAGATAATGTCGGCTTCTAATGGTAAAAAATTTTTTCAAATCGGTCCACTAGTTTCGGTGCCTATTCTATACAAACAAACAATCAAATCTTTCCTCTTTATAATATTAGTATAGATAATCAGAGAGATATTAATTAATAGAGTACTTACATAAATAATAAACGAATATTTTAATTTTGATAAAATAATAATCAATCTCTAAGTGTAGGTATTGTATGTATGTATGTATGTTCCTACGAATTAACTGATTTTCATGAAACTTGGTAGAGTAACATTTAGACGTACAGGACACAGGACAGGCAATTTTTTTTTTCAACGGGTGCCAGCTTTTAGTCATTTTTCGTTATATTAAACGTGTTATTTTAGGATCAAATTTGAGATATTTCTGTATTTTGTTCCATCTAGTATGTGAAGTCATTTATGTTCTAAAACATTGTTTAACTTAAACCATAATTATTTATCTGCGCAGGCTGTCTAATGAGAATTTATTTTGAAGTATTTTCAGCCATATACTACTACATTATATAACTACAAATAATATGACGTTAAACATCTTATCTGCAAACTTAACATCTGAAAATACTGACCAAATAATTAATTTTGACTTGAGCAACGCCACATGTGCTGCAAAGTGTGCTGCCGACCAAACGTAGGATTTAGGATAGGTAATGACTCTAGCATCCCTTACTCAGCTGATGAATATTTTTCATGTTATCAAGGTTATTTAACCTATCTTAATCTATACTAATATTATAAAGAGGAAAGATTTGATTGTTTGTTTGTTTGTATTGAATAGGCTCCGAAACTACTGGACCGATTTGAAAAATTCTTTTACCATTAGAAGCCGACATTATCCGTGATGAGCATAGGCTACTTTTTACCGCGGGAAAATGCTTCATTCCTACAGGAAATCTAAAATAAAAGTAAATACTAGCGGCTTGGCCCGGGAGATAGCGCCATCTATACAAATCAGGTGAAGCGACTAACATGACAACTGCTTGGTGATATTTTTAACGATCCGCTACGGTAGATGGCGTTTTATACTTTTCAACGCGGACGAAGTCGCGAGCACCAGCTAGTATAAAAACCTATATAAAAGGCGATGTGTGTATGTTCCCTATGGACTCCAACCAAAACCGCTGGACCAATTTTGATGAAACTATCAGACTTCAGATTAATCCAGCGAGTAAACCTGTGAAGTTTGGTGGCGATGGGACGCGGACGAAGTCGCAGTCACCAACTAGTATCTCATATATAGCCCCTACCACCCTGTTCAGCACCAGTGAACCTGTTCAGCTTCTGTTATACGGTAGCAGCCACATACCATCACCGCCCTTCATCACGTGCTCGGAAAATTGTAGCTTCACTCTTAGCACTATCCACTTTGGAGTTTAAAACACTTTAAACTGTAGTTATACTACAGTTAAGTTAGTTATATTAGTAAACTATTATACTAACAAATAATCAAGCTAAGGAGATTCAGATAAAAAAATCTTTAAAAGAAACTCAGGATACCACACCTATAGTTTTTCAAATTATTTTAGGTTGCCTGTTCTGGCCATAGGTATATTATACCCAAAACCGAAAAAAAGTGTACTTAGTCATTTATTGAAGATGTTGTCATTACCTTAAATGATACAAAGCACTAGTTTGTATCATTAAATTACTTAAATGGGTCTAAATTCGCATTTAAGTTACAAGGAATCTTGAAGGTATTGTAGATCTTTGTAGTTATTTGTATATGGAGTTACATGGGTCAACAATCTAAGGTACACTTGTCTTTTAAAAGCAAGGATGAATGTGAATACAATTATCAGTGGTAGGGCATGTGACCGCATAGGACCAAAGGTCAAGGAAGGCTGTATGCGGGCCAGTTTCTCAATGAATATTATATGAATGAAAAATGGCAGAAATAATTTATTCTTTTTCTTCAATATACAACCCGAAGAGTATAGACCATGAAAAACAGTTGTCTTTGAATGTGAATGCCATGACCAACGTCAATTATGAGTGGTAGGGCATGTCACCGCATAGGTCAAGGAAGGCGTCGCGCGGGGCAGCGCGGAGGGCAGGGCGGGCGGTCGGCGCGTGGGCGGGCGGTTTGTTTACGGGCGGGCGGCAGCAGTCCGTGCCGCGCCGAGCGACCGCTCGCGCCGCCCGCTGCTGCGCGAGCGCACCCTATATTCAGTTCACGGCCGCTCTATTACCGGCACGGCTATTTCGGCGCATAATATTCTGAACGGTGCGGAGTAGTGTTCAGTTTCGCGCGAGCAGGTGCGCGGGCCGAGGTCGAGATGCGTCGCCGAGGGACCTGCAAGCGGTGCGCCGCGTGACGCTACCGTAGGCCGCCCCGCGGCCATGGAGCGCCGTCGCCGGTCCGTTCGGCTCGACACTACGTTTGACCCGATGACCAAGACGGTGAGACGCCGCGAGAAGCCGCGTGAACGCTGGCTGCTCACGCGGAAAACATGGAAGTATATGTCGGATGCCGGCCGCCGGCTGATACCGGATGGCTCTCAAAATCGGGCCGAAGATGTGCCCCGCATCGAGGCCTACTTTCAGGAGGTGTGCGCCAAGGAGCCCCGGTTTTTGTTGTGGCGCAAAAGTTCATATCCGGGTGCCATTCCGAAACCGAGGCGCAAGAAACGACCTCGTGGAGGATCCGTACGGGCTAGGTCGCCATCCGATGATGCACCGCCTCCTCCGACGAGGCCCACTGATCTCTTCGCACATACCTCCGGCGGCCGCTTCGACATAGCAAAGCTGAGGAGGGATTTCTTCGCAGCCCCAACTCCTCCCAGTGCCAGACTGGGTCCAGGTTCTAAACTGCCCGAAGTAGATCGTCCTGCACCTGCAGAGAACGATGAGAGCACCCTGGTAGACTTATTGCGAACGTACCTGAAAATAGATGACGAGAAGGGTCTCACGAAGATCTCGGAGTCGGAAGATTTAGTGTGTGCTTTAAAAAAGTATTTGAAACGTCAATCGGAGCGAAATCCACCCGAAGGTGGAAAGGACGCTGCGCGAAGAAGTTTGGTTGAAAATCTCGGTAGGTACTATTGTCGTTCGCCTAACAAAGACCAAATCGTAAAAGAATTACTGACGGATAGGAGTTTGTTGAAGACTCTTTACCATGATTTGCGTAAGACTAAGCCGTACAGAGGTTCTAGAAGTGGTGGCGGAGGCTCTGGTGCGTATGGACTCAGTGGTTATGGTAGTGGAGCGAACTCTCGCAGCGTGATGCGAACGCGAATGCGTGTCGGTGCCGGTGAGGACTCTTTCCGCTCACCGCCTACGTCTCCGCCGCCACTGATCGAAGTGTTCGGAGAATCGGTCGAGGATAACCTCGTCAGTAGTGGAACCCAAACAGTACCCATCCCAGAAGAAGTCTTACAAGAGTTGGAACGAACCTATAGGGAGAAAATTGAGGCGTCTACTGCGCCCACAAGCCCGACTAGTCCGCCAGCCGATAGACGGAATGCACGGCGTCGTTCCAGCATAGATCACGACGATGTGTCACAATCCGTTAGCGATCACATAAAGCGCTATTTCATGATGGCAAGAAAAAAGAGCGCGGACGCTGAAAAAGCTGACAGGTTCAAACGGATAAACTATGATAAGAACTTGAGGAATATAAAACCCCGCGCTCCAGGGGAGGTTGACGACGACGGACTAAATAAGGGTTGTCAGACTGAAGAAGCTTGGATTCTGACGTACCGAGAGATGCGGTTCTCGTCCATCGCGTCGACTCCGACTTCTCCGCCAACATCTCCGCCGTCTCCAGCTTCTACGTCCCAATCGTTTCTCTCCACTTTGCTCGGTCGTAGTGCTCCTACAGTAGCCCCTTCTTCAGGTGGTATGCAGAAGTCTCGGTCTTCGAGCAGTGTGGTGCAGAGTGTAAGCAAGCGACTATGGCGGACGAGAAGCCGCAGTTCCAGTCGAGTCGCCGCCGCATGGACTCCTCAGGTCAGTCGCACAATAATTCTTTTTCTATAGTTTATAAGTGCTTAATTTTTGGAAATACCATAGATTTAGTTTGGTTTAGTCGCCTATTAAATTAACACCAGTGAAATAGTGATAAGAGTTTAGAACGAGATATGGGCTCTGACATCCCTTATAACCAAATAGCACACAAATTCAGTTATTTCACTGTGTAAGGCCCCTTATAGGGGCCTTACAGTCGTTGCCAAAGCTACCACATCTGCCTAATTTATGACTGCAAAACACTAAATGCTTTGCCACTATTAAAAATAGTTATAATACTAATAACAATAAAATAATTTCACTTAGAGCCCACTCCTCGATCAGATTAAACCAGATATGTCTATGATAATGGTCAAACCACTTTTTTCATAGCATTAGAGCTCTACAATAGCGAGTTAACTTATGAATTTGGCGAGTAAAGTACAAATCATAGTTTGAACCACGATCTGCACCTTAAGTAATAAGTTGTTTTAAGTTTAGTACATACAAATGGATGTTATAAATATAAATGAATTGTTAAATGTGTTTCTAAGC
This sequence comes from Synanthedon vespiformis, assembly GCA_918317495.1. Taxonomy (NCBI): domain Eukaryota; kingdom Metazoa; phylum Arthropoda; class Insecta; order Lepidoptera; family Sesiidae; genus Synanthedon; species Synanthedon vespiformis. Next base: position 748,107 of record OU906966.1, read on the forward strand.
GCAAAACTCGAGAACTCAAAAAACTCAAAAACTAATAAGAAAAATACTTAATCTACCCCAGGGTAGAAACTAAAAATTTTTAACAAAATCTGTTTAGTGTTTTAATGTAAATTATACACAGTTTTTTGTTCATTATTAAAATATTAAAACACATTTACGAAAGTATTTCAAATTCTATAAATGTAAAAACCACTGTTCTACTGAGTATAGGGAACACTATATTCTGCAGTTGTAACCAGAATGTGAGTTTGTTTGTTTGATACGCTTTCACGCAAAAACTACTGAACCGATCACCATTAAATTTTGCATACACGTTGTCTGGGACACCAGAAAGGTCATAGGGTACCTTTCATCCAGAAAAAATTACCTACTGTTCCCTACAGATCGTCTAAATCAAAATAAAACACCAACACTTGGCCAAAGTGTTATAGTAACATGAGGTCAAGTGTTATATTGATTTTTCTTTTATTATTATTATGAACGCGGACGAAGTCGCGGCCACCAGCTAGTAAACCGTAATATTATTGTAATTAAACCATAAAAACACGTGCGCTTTTATGGTTTAAAGGGATTCCCCTATCCCCTTCATATTCCTTATTCTCTATGCCATTAAACTTGTCTAAATATACTTGCTTTAAAATATTTCAAAATAAACTTTGTGTAATATTTACAAAAGAGCTTTTTCTTTTTATAAAAAGTTTATTTTTTGAAATGTAATAAACAAAAATCTGACAGTGATTCGTACCATTTTGTCTCTCTTAAAAACAATATTTATTCAGAAATAATCTTCTCGATATAGATATATCTATTTCTGTAATTCTAAGTTAAGACTGTTTTGTTTTTATCATACAAAAATCGTTTGACCTTTGAATGATATTTCGCTGTTACTAAGAAAGCTCAAACTGCTACAAATATATTATAGCAATTAGCATATCACTCTCTTTTCAGCCTTACTCAATCGACTGTGAGTCCAAATTTTTTTTAAATTTCTTTGTAATTACCATTACCGCATTACCCCATCTCTCCCTTATCCCTTATCCTTAATCCTTCTATGGTCGGCAGCGCACTTGTAGCACTTATAGCGTTGCTTGTGTTACAGGCGACGGTAGCCACCTACCATCAAGTGGACCGTCAGCCTGTCTGTCGACCTTAACATAGAAAAAATAATTGATAAAAAAATTTCTCAACTACTTTTTAACTGACGAAAACAAAAAACAGAGAAGGTTTTCAATTCGACCGTATATATATTTTTTATTTATTTATGTGTGTTCGCTTATAACTTCGTCGTTTATGAACAGATTTTGATAATTCTTTTTTTATTGGAAAGGGTATACCCCGAGAGTGGTCCCATATAAATTTGGAAAAAAAATTCCAACCCTAAGGGTAAGAAAACAGGGGATGATTGATTGTTCACATCAATCATCATATGCAGTTCGACTAATAGTGCTCATAAGCACTTTGTACTCTTTCTATATGCCTATGTCTCTACTAATTTGGTCCGGAACTATCAATAATATTCATAAATTATCAAAGAATTTATTCATAATTTAACAATAATATTCATAAACTATCAATATACAAAAATATAAAAGCAATTATGACACTTGCTTGACGCCTTGTTGCTATAACACATTGGCCAGGCGTTAGTTACACTTTTATATTTTAGATAATCCCTCGGGAACAATATCTAATTTTTTTCTTGGATGAAAGGTACCCTATGTCCTTTCTGGTGTCGCAAAAAACGTGTACGCAAAATTTCATGGTAATCAGTTCAGTAGTTTTTGCGTGAAAGCGTAACAAACAAACTCACATTCACATTTGTAACATTAGTAAGGATGTTCAAACTATCTCCCAACCCAAAACTAATAAAAACACAACATTACTCTTTTTATTAAGACGTCAAAATTACTATATTTTAGTACCTATAGTACATAAAAGATAGGAAATAAATTCATCTTCAGACAACCTGAATCTTCAGACAATTTGGGTTCATGTCATTATGCTATCTAGGAAAAATATGCACTACCTATAGTCAATTTGTGTCATAGTAGATTTGAGTGCTCGACTTATTATGTAAGTCAATTTAAGCTCTAGGCAAAAATCAAATGTAGTGAGATTGTGTTCTATAGACAGTCCAAGAGCAACCCAACGATTTCTACAGTATATAGAAATTGATTCAGAAGAAAGCCGCAGGCATTATCTTAATGCCTCTGCTGAGAGACAAGCGAAAAATGCGAAAAAATTGTGCAATATCACACTAAATCGTATCACGTAGCTGTAACACTAGTGTGATTTGCGTAAAAATTAACGATTTGGTGTGAAATTGCACAAAGGATAATGGGACATTTTGGACCAACTACTCAACAGTGATGGAACCTATGTCAAATGATTGCTTTTAATTCATTTTATACTATGGCAGCTAAGTTGAAATCAAGCGCGAACATAGTGTTTTCGTAGATTTTAAAACTGAAAAAAATGAAATCTTTCTTATAATTAAAAAAAAATCAAGTGTTTGACCTTTTCTTTGTATATTCGCCTATTGATTCTTATTTATAAAACATTGATCACATTGATCTATAAATGTACTTTTATCATTTGTTTATCTGGATGACGTTACGGTTTGTATATTATTAAAAATATCATTGTAGTTATGAGTATTGAAATAAAAAATGTTTAAAAAATCTATGTACATCAAAATCAATCATGATAAATCAATGTGTCAACATAAACATGTTTTTTTTTTAATATAAAACCCAATATGCTACTAGCTCCCAAAGTACTTTTATATTATTGAGAGCTCCAAAACACAATGTTCGCGCTAGATTTTGACTTGGCTGCCATAGTATAAATTAAATAAAACCCCAAAAGCTTTTAAATGACATGTCAGCCTGTCTGTCGACCTTAACATTAAAAAAAAATATTAAAAAAAAATGACATGAGTTTTATCACTGTTAACAGTGATTGGTCCAGACTGCATACTAATTTTCCCATGATTCTTTTCGCATTGTTCGCCTATCGCTCAGCAGAGGTATTTAGATAATAAGTATGTGGGTCTATGGGGTGTTGATTCCGCATGGTGTGATGACGAGACGCGTTATGTTCAGGGCAGCTGTTGCTGGGTAGACGGCAGTGGAAGGTGCGTTCGCTTGACGGACTGCTCGCTGCTAACCCTCAGCGAGGTGGAGAGGAGGGCGTTGCAGCAGGCAGCCCTCGCGCGCCTTCAGCAGATCAACCTTGGCACCACCATCAAGATTCCAGAAGGTAACGTTTTCAACTTTATAACTAACTAGCTGTTGCACGCGACTTCGTCCGCGTAACTTTATAAAATATAATACATTCGTATGTCTGTGAAACCATGGAAATACACATACAAAATTTCAACCCAATCGGTCAAGCCGTTTAGTAGTTGACATACCGAAAGCAGCGCCACCTACCGGGTCCAATTGTATTTTTAAATCATCAAGGAAACCATCGAAATAGCCATATAAGTTATATGTGAAAAAGATAAGTGCGGAAGGATAAGTCTTACTACCCGTTGTCCTTTTATCTATTTTCCCGTAGGAATGAAGCATTTTCCCGCGGTAAAAAGTATCCTATGTTCATCACGGATAATGTGGGCTTAAAATGGTAAAATAATTTTTCAAATCGGTCCAGTTGTTTCGGAGCCTATTCTATACAAACAAACAATCAAATCTTTCCTCTTTATAATATTAGTATAGATGGACGACACGTTCGCTAGTAACCCTATAGCTGTTAACCAAACGATCGCGGGTTCGAATCCCGCTAGGGGCAAATGTTTATGTGTTAGCATTTTACCTTTGTACCTGAGTCATGGATGTTTTCTATTTATTATATGTATATGTATTTACAAAAAAAATGTAATTTATGTAGTATATAAAGCTGTCTGGTATCCATAATGCAAGCATTATTTACTTACTTTGGAACTAGGTGGTGCTGTGTGGAAAGTGTGAAGATATATTTATATTTCGTCGCTGCAGTGAAACATTCAGCCATGCTAACATTATTTAGAACTAGCTGGCGCCCGCGACTTCGTCCGCATATTTTTTTTTAAATAAAGCATTTCTGACAATGTTTGAGTATCGGAAATCCGGAATACGAAAGACTCCCTAGTTCGTGGAAAAAAAAAACAGTGGCACTCCGGCACTCCGGCACTCCGGGAGTGCCCACAGAAGTGAAAAACTTGAATAATTACGTGTGTATTTTTGAATCGTCAGGAAAGTACATACTTATATATATATATACAGAGATGTCGGTTACACGGTTACAAGTCGCGAGTTCAATGGTTTCTTCCCATCTCAAAAAATTGATCCTTTTAAAATTTTTAAAATAATCCGTGTATTCCCAGTAGTTCTGTTACGATTACGGTAACAGTAGGTCGCGAGTTCAATAGTTTTTTACCATCTCAAAAATGCCCAACGCGCCTAAAGAAGTTTTCACTCCATTCAAATTAAAAAAAATCCTACTTTATCGACACGTGGATCAACGAAGTGAGTCGTCACGTCATGTCACACAATGACGTCATATGTGACGTCACTGGGCGTCACGTTTACGCAACGAGGTACGCGTTTGGACACGGCCATTTTGTAAATAGCTCGGCCGTCTTGTCATGTAACGTGTCTTATTTATTTATAGAATATTAACGAGTAGGTCACCTGTTGCACTCTTCTCTATACTTTATCACTGCATATTAATATCCACCGTTCGAAACAGAACCAACAACTTACACGTATGTATATGTTTTATTCGCCTGGCTTTATTCGCACAGTCAGTGTTCAGTGTTTATATTTGAATGTCTTAAGTGTTCATAAAAGAAAATTCCCAAATATTTAAGTTCATGGAGCGTCCACGTCACCATGATGATAAATTTTGGTCCCTGCCAAATTTAGAGTGCAAAAAATAAGTGTCTTTTGTATGGCACCACACTTATATTATATTATAAGAAATATCAGAAATCTGATAACGTTCAAAGTTCACTTACGAAATTTTTTGGTCAAATGTTGGGTGAAAAGGCATAATATTACTAACTTAACTTAACTTAATAAACACTTAACGAATTCCTAAATGATTACATAAAATACATACAAATATTATTAAATTATCTTGAAAAAATTATTTTTAAGTTTTAAATGCTTTTTTGGCTAATATATTATTTTGAATTTGAATTTGAAAAAATATATATACACCGACGAATCGAGACATACGCGAAAGCAATTCGTCTACTTAGCTATGTATTAGACATCTCTTACGTACAGTTAATTGGAGATCTCTAACGTACAGTCATCCAATTATGTACTTTTTTTATGGATATTTATTCAACTCCTTTTTTTTTTCTGTTAAGCTCGACAGACACGTTGAAGGTCCACTTGATTGTAGGATTTGTAGGTTGTAGGTCGCCTATAACACAAGCAACGCCACAAGTTCTATACTGGCCATAGTAAGATTAATGTAAGGGAAGGAAGAGATAGCAGGGTAATGGACCCTATTCACTCACCGAAACACAAGAGCACATATGCTGTTATTTCACCGTTCACGGTGGGCTTCTGTAAGGGGTGCTTACTGCCCTCCTTTCCAAATTAAGACCAGAACCAACTTTGAAATGTCATTTTAAAAATTGACACCGCCGGGAATCGAAGCCGGCTCCAGAGACGTTAGGCAAGCACCCTTACCACTCATCCAACGGGCTCGTCAAAAGTACAATTTCTGAAATAGTACATCTGCTGATTACTTTCATTATTTTTATAATAATAATAATAAAAAAAAGTTGGTACGCATGTATTAACGTCCTATATTAACGTCACTTATTTGGACGACAATTCGATGTTGGCAAAGTGTGATTATTATATACCTATAGGTACATACCTGGTTACTGATCACATGATTTTATTTAAGTTTATATATATACGACTTATTTTTACACTGTTTCTAAAAGTGGACGCACGTTTAATGTAACGAAAATATTTTTTTAAAAAAGTTTCACTTGTTCGTCGTCCTTTTGAATTAAATTAAAAGGTCTTCGTCTCAAAACTCAGGACAAGGTCAAGGGACACATTTTACATTACCAGCTTTCGAAGAAATGATGCTAAGGATCGCTAATATAAGGGTACTAAGTGATTGACAAATTTTTAAATAATAATTGATAGTCTTACAAAGAGAAAATTTTCGGAAAAAATATTTTTTGAAAAATTAGTTTTTTAATTTTTATTGCCGTTGATATTCTTATATATAATTTTTAACTTCTCCTGTGTTTAGTTTTTAACCGATCGAATATTATATTAGAGTAAAATGTGGTTCTTTAGGCCTATATGTATATTATATACTATAGCGAGCCGTCTCACAAAATTTTTTTCTGCAAATTATATATACTTAGAAACGCTATTTATATTACTGAAAACCGAATCAAAATCCGTTGCGTAATTTATACAGGAGGGACATCCGGGCGGGAAGCAACTTTGTTGTAGTATAATATTGCCTGTATGAAACCTGTAATATTTTTTCAACCGACGAAAACGAAAAAACAAAAACGGAGGAGGTACTCAATTCGACGCGTATATATTTTTTTTTATTTTTTTTTTTTTATTTTTTTTTTATGTATGATCACACATAACTTTTGACAGGGTGGTCCGATTTTGATAATTCTTTTTTTATTTGAAAGGGTGCACCCCCAATGGGGTCTCATTTTAATTTGGAAAAAAATTCCAACCCTAAGGGTAGGAAAACAGGGGATGATTGATTGTTCACTCACCGATTGTAGAGTATAACCACGCATAACTTTTTACAGAGTAGTCCGATTTTGATAATTCTTTTTTTATTTGAAAGGGTGCACCCCCAAGGGGGTCTTATTTTAATTTGGAAAAAAATTCCAACCCTAAGGGTAGGAAAACAGGGGATGATTGATTGTTCACTCACCGATTGTAGCGTATAACCACGCATAACTTTTTACAGAGTAGTCCGATTTTGATAATTCTTTTTTTAATGGATAGGGTATACCTCGAAGTTGGTCTCGTATAAATTTGGAAAAAAAAATCCTACCTTAAAGGTGGGAAAATGGGGATGGGAAAATTAAAAATTAAACATGTAGTAAATATTAGATTATAGCCACAAAAAAGCATAAAATAATCTTATTATTTTACCCAAGTAATTTTGAGTCGGCGCCAAACAAGCAAAAATTACGTAAAGAGTGATGCGCGGGGGCGACTCAAAATTACTTAGGTAAAATAAGATTATTTTATGCTTTTCAGTTTTTAATAAAGGCTATCAAAAATACTAAATAAAGGTTAAAATAAATCCTCACACTAAGAAAGACGATTTCTTGTCATTTACTTATAGTATTATTCTAACGTCTCCAACAGAACGTAACTAAGTATGATTCATAAATATTACCACTAACTCTTCCGATATAAAAACACATATTGAATCATCGAACCGTCACAAGTATTTTTGTTGGACGATCGCAATCAAATACATGCGCCTACGCAACGCCAGCTCTTGATAAATTTTAATGTCGCCGACAAGGTGACAGTTTATCTAGAGATAGTATCGCGAAAATCTACTTCCTTAGACAGTTCCTAGACACAGTAGGTGTTGGCTTCGTGCGGGCCGTCTCCTTCGGCCTGAAACCACTACAACTGTAGCACTACCATGAGTTTATGACGAGCGAAATCACTAGCGAGAGATGAGCGAGAGCGTAAAATATTTGTATGAAAAATTGTACAGCGCCTCTAGCGGTCACTCAAAGAACTAAAACCAGTAACATGAGTTGCATAAGTGAAAAACCTATCGAATGTAGTCGCTAGCGACCATTAGCGACTAACGTTTAACTTGACATTTCTATACAAAATCGGTACCATGAGTTACAAATTCGACTGATGCTCTCGAAAAATACCGTAACGTTAGTAGTTAAATCATTCACTAGCACATTGAAGGGTGAAAGGTTCGTTATCGACAGAAGTAAACTAACGAAGATTTCGATAGCAACTCATGGTAGTGCTACTGTAAAGTTTCCTTTCCCACGATAAGTATATGATATACCTATCTATATGCTTTGCTAACTTCTAATACCATCAATCAATACTAATAATAAATATGTAAGTGTATTTATTGTATGTATAATAATGTATGTTCCTCAATAACTCTAATTCTAAGTATGAAATTTTCGTTTAGTACTGAAAAATGAGACAGTTTTTTTGTTGGATATTTATTTAATTAGTATTTATTCTCGTTATCTACTATACATTTCTGTCATCTAATTTTAAACTTTTACAATAGAACTCTGGGGACCTGGACACTACAAATGTGAAGGCTTTATGTCCTGGGAAGATTAATTCAATTATTCAATTGATCGTTATAAAATTTTGCATACACGTTCTATACTTAGAGCGGGTATAAAGGCACACTAGCGCCACTCATTTAAAGAAATATTATCTCGTGACTGAGAAGGAATTATTAAAAACCGCTACACAAAGCCCTCGGTAAGTATGTCTACAATTTTTTAATCCTTTTATAAAGTTTCATATTTAGACATGAAGCAACAAAATACGATTTAGACGAATGCGGCCGCTTTTCTTTAGATCGAATTTTATTGCTTCGTGTCTAAATATGAAACTTTATAAAAGGTATTAAAAAATTGTAGACATACTTACCGAGGGGTTTGTGTAGCGGTTATTAATAATTCCTTCTCAGTCACGAGATAATATTATTTTAAATGAGTGGCGCTAGTGTTCCTTTATACCCGCTCTTAACAAACAAATCAGTTGAGTACAAAAAAAAATTAGATAGATAATTTCATACCTATATATACACAGTATAGATGAAGATGACGCTACCCAACATATGACGTCACGAAGAGTGGGTGTGCATAATCTCAAAAATCTCGACAAGTATATATACAAGTATATATAATGCCACTTGATCCATATCTTAGTAGAGCGATGTTCCTCAATTTATAATAAACACATAAATATATAAAGCGTGATTTATACGAGGAAGTAATTAAATTTAATCGCGTCTAACTAGCGTGAGCAAGTCGAGTGAGATGTTCACATAATTTCCAGCATTTATTCACAAAGCTTTTACGAGCAGATGACATAATATTTCGTATTTAAATAGCCAAAAATCTAGGTCAATGTTTATCCGAAAACACGCCAAGTAAAAGGCTAGTGATTCTTTTACCATTTTCAACTTGCTTCAAATGTTTATTTCTCACAAGAGACTATAGCGAGTCGGCACGGATGCAGTGAAAACTTCTATAGTTTAACTGGCTGTTGCCCGCGACTTCGTCCGCGTTAAAAATGATAAAAAGTAGCCTATCACGTGTCCCGTACTTCTAAATGTTTATCTACCAAGTTTCATGAAAATCAGTTAATTCGTTTAAGAGTGATGGAGAAACATACATACATACAGAAAAAAAATCTAAAAATGGTCAATTTAGTTTCAGTATAAAGTATAGAGCCTATATACAGGATATTTCTAAAAACAAAGTAAATTACTCCATGACCGACCCCTACAGATTTATTATTAGTCGTATGTAACAACGCAAGCTCGTGGCAGCTTTTTGAAAATGCAAAAAATATTTTTGCGTATGCCATTTTATTCCTGTAGTCCTGATCGTGCTCATTCTTAATCTGACGATTTTTTTATACAGCGTCTATAAACTTTTGAACGTCTCCCAAGCAACACAGAATGGCTGAATATTCTTTGACGTTATCAGCCGTTATCTTTAAGCTGTATAGTAGCAGTGTAAATTGCTTTAAGCTGTATAGTAGCAGTATAATAGCTGAATAGTAGCTGAATAAGCAACAAGAAGCCCATAATAGCCCATAGTGTTATAATAGCACAAAAATCATTCAATACAGCATTTGCCTATCTTGTCAGCTCTAATACTCTTATAACAAAGCTTTAAACTGAATAATTTGTGAATTTCATACTGTTATCTGGCTGTAAATGCTATAACATTTTTTTCTTCCTACCATCTTTAAAATCCAATAGGTCGCCAAGACTCTCGAGTGACTCCACATTTTGCATCGTGGGCTCCCCTACCATAGTGCCGGGTATCCAAGAGGATTTCCCAACGTTAAAAAAAAGCCACTTTAGCAATGTGCCCTACTGACACAACTGTACTGAGTACTTATTCTAAAAACAAATACATTCCACATGGTTAGTATGAGGAATGGGTTTATTTTTCGTCCAGGTGAATGTATGACTTCACTGACATTAATGTGTGTTTATAAATAGCCACGTTGGGTATTTGCGGCATGCACTACCTATATTTATACATTCTCAAATGCTCATTAGGCCACTAACTTGATAGCGGCAGGGCCTTGTAGTTGTTGTATTCAATCTAAGTATACTCGATTTTGACATTTACAATTTTCTTGTACCTAATCCAGTAGGTAATGATAGTAATATTCACTTTGTAGATAATTTCGTATAAATATTATAAATATTCATTTTAACATAAAATACTTTTAGAAAAATGATATATTATTTTGTTTTTCATAAAATTGGTATCTACTTACATAAAATATTTATAGAAAAATGAGAAATTTTTTTTAGATTTTTTTTATAGAAAATGAGAGAATTACTTTTTTTTAGAATTTTGGTGTAAATTTTTTATAGGAAAATGAATAAAAAATGTTCCATTTTTCCATAGAATCTTTTTAGTTCATTCATCAATCATAATAATAATTCACTAATAATAAATCTGAAGTGTAAGGGTATTATAATATATAATGTATGTATGTTCCTCCATCACTCTTAAACGAATTGACTGATTTTCATGAAACTTGGTAGATTAACATTCAGACGTTACAGGACACAGACACAGGATAGGATACTTTTTTCTTTTTCAACGCGGACGAAGTCGCAGGCACCAGTTAGTGAATTATAAATTTTAATTTGAGAGAAAGAAATTAATGCTTTCTATTTTTTATTTTAACATAATCCATCCTTATTTTCTGTAAGCATTCAATATATATATTCAACTGTAAGTAAGAAATATATTATAACCCTAAATCTTTTGTAGCGCTGCCCAAGCAACACAGAATGGCTGAATATTCTTTGAATAAATGCGTTTATAGAGCCGTTATTCAAGCAATTTGGGCACAAAATAAATTGCTTTAAGCTGTATAGTAGCAACATAATAGCTGAATAGTAGCTGAATAAGCAACAAGAAGCCCATAATAGCCCACAGTGTTATAATAGCCCAAAAATCATTCAATACAGCATTTGCCTATCTTGTCAGCTCTAATACCCTTATAACAAAGCTTTAAACTGAATAATTTGTGAATTTCATACTGTTATCTGGCCTATGTGTTGCCTGGGTGAACATAAGTAGTAGATGGCGCTTATAAATATATTTCGTATACCACAAAATATCCTTTTTTTATACATCGATGTTTTTTTACCTTTCTTCCGCGTCAAATACATCGGACACATGCCCAGAAGTTGTAATAAGTTTCATAGCGGTAAATTTACCTTAGCAACACCTTGAAAAATACTCTGCAAAACACTTGGCTTCGTCTGAGTAGAATAAAGTTAATTTTATTACAATACAGACAGCCCTAGCGTGAAGGAATGCGCGTACGCACATCGCGTCGTCGCAATTTTCTATCAAAACAAGTGTCATGTTGCGCCTCTTCGATTTACATCGGCCGGTTGTTTGTCTACATTCTGTGGAACATTTTGCAGTAAACAATAATACTTACTTTGCAGCCCGGGCTCGACCGCGAAACGAGCGAGGTCATTAATGAGCCCGCTTAACTCGCAACGGTAAACATAGAACTCTTTCGCGGTCGAGCCTCATCTATGAAATTTACCGTTGCGAGTTAAGCGGGCTCATTAATGACCTCGCTCGTTTCGCGGTCGAGCCCAGACTTTATTGTTTACTAGCTAGTGCCCGCGACTTATTATTATTCCCTCATTTTTAACATAGAAGAAATCAAAATTTCATATGCAGAAGCCAGACCCAAAAATCGTGGTTGACCTGTGATATTTATCATAATATGTATACAGACTTATTTTGTTTACCTATAGAAAATGCTGTTGCCCCGTCTACTAAGCCAAAACGAAGACCCTACTTACTAAAGAGGAAAGCACTGACTACGGGCTTCTTCGACCAAAGGGCGACAAAGGACGGCGACAAGGATAAAGGTAGGTAATTATATCGCTATTATTTATTTACTTTTCAAAAGGCACACCAACAGCACAAACGAAAAACTTATAATAGGTATACCTAGGTACAGTGGGCCGCGTAAGTCGACTAACACATTCAAAAGTGCAAAACAACTGAACACTCACCTTACTTACTTAATTACTTACTTACTGAAGCTTTCTACAATCGTTTGTACGTGAAGTTTATTTTGTTCTATAGTCGTGACAACGTGCCATAGCGCGTTGAGTGTTCATTTGTGTTACACTTTTGAATGTGTTAAACGACTTATGCGGCCGACTGTAATACAAGGCAATTTTAAGGTAGGTATACACAGTTAAATTACCTACAAAATAGAAATTGTGACGAACGATAACATAATAATAGGTATAGAAGTTAAACAATTGATATAATATAAACTTGAAATTAAATTAAAATAAAATAATGATAAAAAGAAAACAAAAAGAAAACAAAAAGAAAAGAAAAGATAAGAAAAACCACTCATTACGAAACAATTTTTTGTATTTGACGACTTCAGTGTGTATTTTTATTGATACAACTGCATTAATATTGAGCGTTATTAAAAATAATGAAGATTAAAAAAATGTCTATGGATAACTTGTTAATTCAAAAATAATTAGGCAATAAAGCTTTCAATCTCGTTCATAGGAGAGAAATCGAAGAAAACAATAATAGGCGTTCTTATTAAAACAATTATAAGTATATATATAAAAAGTGTTCGCATATAGACAACTTTCGTTTGGTCTAGTGGCTAGTAAGCCTAGCTTGTAATCAAACGGTCGCGGGTTCGAATCCCGCTAGGGGAAAAATGTTTATGTACTTTCTAACATTTACCATTGTACCTGAGTCATGGATGTTTGTATTTATAACTAGCTGGTGCTCGCGACTTCGTCCGCTTAGAAAAGTATAAAACGCCATCTACCGTATTTTGGATAGATGGCGCTATCTCCCGGGCCAAGCCGCTTTTTAGATTTCCCGTGGGAATGAAACATTCTCCCGCGATAAAAAGTAGCCTATGTTCATCACGGATAATGTCGGCTTCTAATGGTAAAAGAATTTTTCAACTCGGTCCAGTAGTTTCGGAGCTTATTCTATACAAACAAACAAACAAACAAACAAACAATCAAATCTTTCCTCTTTATAATATTAGTATAGATAGTATAGATATCAACTGTCTGGTATCCATTAGTTGCTTAGCGTGGAACTAGATGGTACTGTGTGCGTGGAATGTATGTGTTTCTTAACTCTAATCTGATTTGTTTTTTGAAATATTTTCATAAGACAAAGATCCCAAGCTTTGACAGACAGAAAACCTAAAGGGACAGACCAGGGACAGATGACCTAAAGGGCTTTGCATGAAGCAGGTGGATGCGTAAATCAGAAGACCATGTGTGGTTTCGAGCCTTGGGAGACATCCAAGCCTACATCCAAGCGCAAAAGCTTGAAGGTTAATTTTTTGTGGGTGAATTCCATTAGTCGATCTAGGACCTAGGTTACAATTACTAATGCTTGGTGGACCCAAGGAACGCGTGTACTATAATAATTCCAAAATTATAAAAAAAGACCGTCAACGCTTCTCGCTTCTCGAGTTGGTTAAAACTGGAGAAGCAAGTTTTCGCGCGATCATGCGGAATCGTGGGTATATATCTAACAATAAAAATAATCGAATTGATACATAAATATTCCTGTCGGACTGGCAGACTTTGGAAACACGTGTCTTTGGGTATAATTATACTACAGCTAAACACAATCTAGACATGTTGAAAATTTACATTTTCGCCATTACATATTCCCACAACTTTTAGGTTTGCGTAAAAATTTACAACTATTTTCAACAATTTGGACATGCATTCAATGTGTTCTTAGATCATTATCATCATCTCAGCCGTAGAATGTCAACTTTCCATAATTATGGTCAAGTTTTAGATCAATGGCAACACACACGTTGATCAAAAATTTTTGTTTTGAGACACTGAGGAATTTTGGACGAGAAGATGTCTCGCGGAGAATACCGATAGCTGCCCAGTTCTTGCCAAATTCGTTGTTTTCAGTAATTCCTTGATTATTATTAATCAAAAAGGCAGGAGTATTTCGTTCAATGAATGGACTCGAGATGTCACAGTCCATTCCCCTGCTCACTTCTTACTCCTATCCTTTATCCTATCAAAATCGGAAACATATTTGCAACCCCTAATACTAAACTTGTGTGTGAAGCGGACCGACCTGTTTGTGAACTAATGCCATTTAATGCCTCTAATTATCAGTAGAGTAGCGCATGCAAAAGACCTATATTTTTACCGACCCTTTTTTATTGATAACTCAGTCAATATACTGTGATTTATACACATACGTAATCCATATTTAAATCTCTTCTTTTCATCGATGCAAACACGAACACGAAATCCGTTCGCAACTGTACGAGATTTGATGATAATCATTTTCGGGGGACACTGACTTGTTACTAATCTGTTATCCATTAGTTACAAGAAAACGTAAGTAGGTAAGACGAATTGGCACAAAAATGTTTTGGCTCCTTGTGTTTTATAATTGTAAAAAAAAAGCAAGCCAGACACGATGAAGTGAAACCGACCGCGAATCTCCAGACAGCGTTAGTCCAAGACCATCTCTTGTTGATTTCAATCTGATATAATGCCAAGATCGCGCCGCATCTCCTCAGCAACGAGTTTTTTTTCTTTTCACGAAGATTCGTAAAATATGAAATTGAAAATAGTGTAGGCGCCACGGTCCGCTTGGAGTATACAAAGGTTTAAAAATAGATGTTCCAACTCGTTGTATTGGTATAGGCATGAGAACTATCAGTCATCGCGAACCGATATATTGTTCGGCCCGTTCCTCTTTCTGGCAAACTAAACACGCTTACTTTTTGATGCTGGCAAGTTTTATTGCAATTTTTTCCCAAACTAATCATTGCGTGCTGAAATTACTAGAAAACTGTTACAAAAATAGTTGCAGAGATTTTTGTTCTCAACGTTGCGATGAAATTTGAGATGCACACTTTGTTTGAAACTGGCATGAGCCAAGCTAATGCTGCTGTAAGTATTTTGAAATTAGATACAAGTTATGTCTAATATGGGTCCAGTTTCATGGTACATCATTGTCGTCAGGCCACGATCGTCCACAGTTAAATCACACTCGATACTCTGCTATGCTCTGCTCTGCTATGTGGTCAGGTCAGATTAGGTTAAGTTAGCTGTCGAACTTTATTGTTTCGAATAGTATAGAACTATATATAAGCCATCTTAAAATGACAATTTCAATTTCAATTTCCAAAGACACGCTGGGCAAATGAGGAAGCTAAACATCCGGGAGTGGACTAGAATTGCCTCATTCTAACAACTCAACCCGCTCGCGGCTTTGCCCAGGAAAAATTTAATTATGTTTTATTACATATACAAAAATTCCGTCAAAAATTATCTAAAAGATGGTGAACACCGCAAAATCCGTTGCGTGCTTTGATAAAGGATGCAATAGATTCAAGTCTCAAACAAAATCACTGCGAAAAAATGTCCAATGGATTTTTTTATACATGCTAACTTTCTCTTGTTAATTTCTGATAAAAAAATGAATAATGTAAATGTTGCAGGACTGATTTGAACCTTAACATTTAGGAATAATGGTTCAAGTCGTGACACGTGTTCACCTTAAGGATAACTTGGTGCAACTAATTTGAAATATCACCTCAAGCTGTGAGTGCAGATATATTCTACTATGCCACTTTTAGTGAAACAGCCCAGAATCTAGTGTATCATTTATCAACGGTTGCGTGGCTTAAACGCAAAACAACTCCCCTCGTTTCCCGCTGTCATATTGTCACCTCTATTGTCACCTCTCGCAGCGGGCAGTCAGCGAGGTGCTTCACTCTTGAAGCTCCCCATATCCTCTCCTCTGCGGCACAACCTACCGCAGATTCGGAGGCCGCTTCCGCCTGAAACTCACGGATAACCATTGCTCGTATGGCCGCTCATATCTATGGCATTTTGAGTTTATGGAATTATGGCTTTTGACCTGTGAGGTCTACTTGTGATCAAAAAATACATATTTCATGCGGTCGACTGCAAAGTAGTTAACAAATAATTTTCATAATAATGTCCGATTCGAGATTTTAGAGCAAAAAGCTTGTTGGTTTATGATGCAATGATAATCCAATGATGACTTGGAATACATTTTCAAAAATGTTATTTATTCATATGTTTCTATTTAGTTGATTTAACTCGCGGGCCACCTAAATGGCCTTCGCGGTCTACTGGTGGACCGCGTTTGACCTCTTGGCCATCCCTGGCCCAAGGGATGTCCCTGCTGTGCGTTCCCTGGCGTTGCTTGTGTTATAAACAACGGTATGTAGTGTAGCCAACTACTCTCAATCGTCGGGTATCGGATTATAAAAAGCGCGCGTATGGCATAAACAATAATTTTATTATTTACAAACAGAATTGAAAGTTTCATGTGCTAATACTGAGAATGTTGAAAATAGAGGGCCTTGAGTGTTGAGTTATAACAATGTAAGTTTACGTATTTTCATGTTGCTAAAACAATTGTACAACACTGTCTCGGCCGCGGTTTTCCTTTGTTGAACTAGAAAGGAACTTGGATTTTTTCGTGAAAATTCCAAGGAAGCCTATTTCTATCTGCCTTTAAAAAGTGTCTCTATGTAAACAAGTCATAACAAAGTCATTTTTTTTTTTCATGTAAAAGGCATTTTACGATCCATTTGCCGTTTTTCGCCTATTAACACAAGCCAAACCTCAGGTACTACAAGTGCTTTTGGCTTTGCCGAAAAGCTCAGCGGAAAAAAGTGAACGTGTTCGTAATTCAATAAAAAAATAAGTATTTCAGTCTTGTTTACATTGATATCGAGCCAAATTTCCTTAAATCACAACTGAAGTGTAACAGTTTTTCCTTTATCTCGAGAAAATTAGGTCATGTTTACGAAGCGAAAGAGCTGCTTTGCGTATTTTAGTTTTACAAACCTCCAACACATCTTTAAGTCTGCACTTCTACTCAGAAGTATATATTTGCAGACGCCAATAGCGTTGACGGTCCTTTATCTTTTTCCCTTTACCTTGCTTGTATTAATAAAGTAAGAAATAGTGTCCAAAATTTCTTGAAAAGTCCAAAGTGTAGACTAGCACTATATATGTAATGAAAATATTTATGTAATGGCAATTAAAGCCTGCAATAAACTCGATAATAAGTATAAAGGAATTGTTGGATTCTATATTTACAAGAATTTTCACAGATATTTTTTTATGTTAAGATCCACTTTATGGTAGAAGCCTACCGTCACCTATGACCCAAGCAAGGGATATGGGATTTGAAAGGAATAGGGAAATAGGCGCTCGCACCCCTTAATTACTTATACCGAAACATATAAAATATTGTATTGTCTGTTAGTGCCACTGCCACTACTGAATCAGACTTTCAATTTCAATATACAGTGGACTCCCGGTAATCGGGCCCCTATCTAAATCCGGCGCCCTTTGTAATCCGACATGTCTGAACATAATTATTATTGAATATTTTTTGACAATTTTCGCTAATGTTACCTAATAATGTCGTCACAAGCCCAGAATCGAAAGCACAAAACACTGAGAATTAAAGAAAAATGTGATATTTTGGACCGCTTAAATCGTAATAATAATAATAAATCATTTATTAGACGTAAGTTTTTACAAAACATTTATCTTCGTCAACATTCTTTACATACTACCACCGGTTCAGAAAGCTGTTTCTAGGAGGAAGAACTCGGCAAGAAACCCCCTAGTTGCTCTTTTCATAAATTAATTACAAAGTAATACGTAACAAATACAATACATAGCAATCTACATAACACAATAATCAACTATATTTGACTCCAAGGACAGTCATCATTTATATAATCTAATATTCTATAATAACCCTTTTTGCACAGGGTTTTCTTAATATAAACTTTAAATTTATTAATAGATAATTGTTGTATATTAGCTGGTAGCCTATTGTAGAAGCGCACACATTGTCCCATAAAAGAGTTGCTAACCCTGTGGAGACGAGTTTTATTCGGTTGAATCTTTCAGTAGTTTAGCAATGTGTTAGTATGTTAGTTTAGCAAGCAAGTGAATTCGGCGTAGGCCGATCTACAAAAGACAGGGCTCTATAATCCGACAAATTCGATAGTCCGACACTGCCCTGCAAAACGTTTGTCGGATTACCGGAGGTCCACTGTATTTTTCTTTTAGTATATTTCATAGATGAAATGTTTTGTTTGTCCGCAGAGAGTCCTGTGGGTCAGGTGTTTGGAGTTCCTTTAGGGCAGTGTGTAGAAACTGAGAGAGCTTTAAGAAGACAACAGCACGGAGGCTCCAGGGCCTCCCTTGCCTCATTAGGAAACCTTGAGAAAGGCGATGATGTGAGTACTATACATTGTTAACTCTTAGAACTACAACTGTCTAGTAACATCTCTTTTATGTAATGTCTTGTTTTGTGGTTTAGGAAGTGTTAGCGGATATATAAAGTTAGCGGATTGTTTTATGCTATGTAGAGATATGCTGATAAGACATATCATCAAAATCTGTAAGTGTAACTTGGTATTATCAACATTTAGACGTACAGGCTATTATTTTCTAGATCTATATGAAAACAAATTGAGTGATTGAAATTTACGAAAATTACATAAAGAAATGTATCGACTAAAAATAGCGACCGCAATAAAACATAAGCAATATGGTCATCAAAAAAATATTCCACGTGACAATCATAAACATTGCTGATGTATATTTATTATTAACTTTTATATACTAATGATGATACAGAAATAGATTATATATGGACAGATATAATTATATCAATGGCTGAATTAAAAAGATTCACCTATAGATGCATATTTGACGCCCAATTTCTATTGCTACGAGTCTACCAGTCTAGCCCAAAGTGGACCAGGTTTTCTTGATCTCAACCACGCCTATTGAGTCTGTGGAGTCTGAGGTTTTGTTTGAGTGGATTCGTGGACGCTTGGTGCGGTTTGGCAGCGATAGTTTAGCGGTCAGAAATAGTTTTGTGTGTTGAAGCCAAGACACGTAACGCCGTAACATGACGTGGCCCGGGTGCACCTGGGGCTTTCCACTATACTGCAGCGATATATCAGTGGCCATATAAAATATTTAGAGCCCGTTATCTATTGTGTTTTGGAGTTTACTCCTTAAGGTGATACAAGTCAGCTTTCCTCCATACAAACGTAGAATGATCTTAAAAAAGATATGATCCTTGAAAAATCCATATTAACGCAAGTTTTAATGCAACTTTGAGGGTTAATAGGTCACTCTAGTGTACAAAAACTCCAAAATTCTTTGCCTACAAACATTGATTAGTTATTCAAGAGTTCAAATAACTTTACACGAAATATATATATGCAGTAGTTTTGTCATAAAGAGTATACGCCCAAGGGTCTGGTTATGAATCATTGTGCATCTCACTCCACTTTTCTTCCCGCGCATTGTGCTGTGTAAGACAGAATGAATTTTATTTACACGCACCGATGACTTGCGTCATCTTAAGTATGCAGTATAACGAGGGCGTTTTGGGTAATAAAACTTCGACAAGAAACTGTTAGCGAAAATCGCGACTTACTGAGGATGCTGAACTCTGTGATTTCATACTGTGACAGCATACATGCTGTTATTTCACAGTGGTTTTCTGTAAGCAGATGGCCACTGTCGAAAGAATGCAATCGAAATGAATATTAGGCTTGTACAGCAATGGCCCAGCAACGAGGCCCTTAATTCATTCAATCATTTGCAATTTCTTGCAAAATTAACAAACAGTTTAAACGTTTGAACATGATCAAGTAAATATTGATCAACGAATGCCGGCTTTGATTGATGCGTGTTAAGACAATAATGACGTCATCAGGACTAGACTAGACGATTCCGCAGACCTTCCGTAGGCGGTCGGTCGGAGCATAAACAACGCGAGGACACGAGCCAACCAATCAGCTGTCAATAAATCTGCGTAATGACAGTGCAGTGTGTGGCTTTGATTTATGTACGAACCGACGAGTGGTTGTATTTACTATCTTAACAGTATGGAGGTAGTGCGGAGGCGATTTTCAACCGACTTCCAAATAACTCTTTTAAACAAAAAAATACCGATTCAAACCGTTTTCTCATGAATTACATTGTTAGAACTGGACCAAATTGAAATGGGACCACGCGGGAATGTTGCATACTTAAAAAAAATACAGTCGAATTGAGAACCTCCTCTTTTTCAACCAACTTCCAAAAAAGGAGGAGTTTTGGTCCAGTTCTGATAATGGCATCCATAAGAAAAAAAAACTCAAGAAGGAGTGGTATGAGTATCCTAAAACGCAGTCACTATCTAGGCTATTTTCATAGAAAACCTGGTAAAAATAACCTACAAAACCAGGGGCGTCAAAATTAGGGTTTTTACCGGGTTTTTACTAGATAAGCTTGCCATCTTTGTTCACATCAGGGTGAGATAGTGGTAAATTGGTGCCTTATAAAAAAATTTTAACTGACAATTTATTGTTTCACTGTTTTAGCAATTAAGATAAAAGCTTGTATAAGTATTCAACAGAAAATAATTTTAAAACCTCACATCCGAACATAAACAATTTTTGAATGCAGTAAATAATGTCATCTAGAGAGTGTTTATAGCTCGCGTGAGCGTTTATAGCGATTTCGGTTCCAAGTGCTTAATTTTGATTACCTAATGAATAAATTTTAATTTATGTGTAAATTTTAAATAAATTATATAGTAGCTGAACTCGGCCGCACTCCATTGTGGCTCGATGTTTTTTCTTATATCTAAAAAGTAAATAAAAACACTCTTCTGTTAAAAAGCTCTGTATAAAAGTTTCAAATCGATCCATCGGCTAGTTTTTGAATTTTGCGGACACAAACATATACTGTATCTACTTTTAATTATGTTCTTTGAGATGATTCGATTGTTTCGGACGATTGCGATATATAATCAAAAGAAAAATGTCGCGTTATAATGAAACGACTTTTTACGTCACACCCACGCGCTTAAAAGTTAAATAAATCCGACATAATAGTGTTTCAGATGCTCGCGATTATTGCCCAACAGGTCACCATTGACGTGGCGTGTGACGTCAGCATACGTCATCAGTGTCCGATTACCTGTGGGGCCTACCATTGGTTCTGGTAGCGGCGCATCTAGGGTTGTCACGACAAAGTTCCGTTTCCTTCTTTCTTCTTTCTTGACGTTAAATTTGCTTCCATAGTGGGAGGCTCGTAAGTCTCCTAACGGTGTATCTAGGGTTGTCACTAAAAAATTCCGTTTCCTTCTTTCTTCTCTTTTGACTTTAAATTTGCCTTTAGTGAGAGGCTAGTAAGTTTCGTAACGGCGCATCTAGGGTTGTCACCATATAATTATACTTCTTTTGACGTAAATATCATTTATCTTTTTTCATTTTGATTTTTTAGTTGTCGTGCCTTTAATTTTCTTTTTTTAAGAGAGAGCAACTCAATGATTTAAAAATAAAAATTATACAAGTAGAAGAATTTGTCATACATATGCGGCTCTGGCGAAATGGACACGAAAATAATTGTCGGACCCGACTCTGGCAGCCAAAGGGTTAATTAAAATCTATTCTTCTATATCTATACTAATAAAGAGAGAAGATATTGTATGTTTATAGTGGGCAGATTTTATAAAAATTCTTTCACCTATAGAAAGCCATATTAACAGGGAGTAACATAGGCTATCTATACTAATATTATAAAGAGGAAAGATTTTATTGTTTGTTTGTATAGAATAGGCTCCGAAACTACTGGACCGATTTGAAAAATTCTTTTACCATTAGAAGCCGACATTATCCGTGATGAACATAGGATACTTTTTACCACGGGAAAATGCTTCATTCATACGGGAAATTTAAAATAAAAGTAAATACTAGCGGCTTGGCCCGGGAGATAGCGCCATCTATCCAAAATACGATAGATGGCGTTTTATACATTTCTACGCGGACGAAGTCGCGAGCACCAGCTAGTATTTTATAAAGTTAACGGCTAGTTTATTGAGGAATTGTTATCGTATTCATGGAATGTACTGTATAGTGTATAGCCCTACTCCCCGTTATATTATAATATTAGCGAATGACGCTTCTATCATACGGAAATAACGCACTACGCTTTTATATGGGGTACCAACAACCGATATATAAAGCGTTCTGTGACCTCATCGCGTTTCAATTTGCATGGTAATTTCACTTATAATATCTACTTCATAAAATCGTCTCAAAATAAATCATTTATTTCAGTTTTAACACGCATCAATTATTATGATATATTAGCTTTAGTAATACAGTTGGCTATAACCTCGGTCAACAGATTAGCATTGCCATACAACGAGGGGACCAAGCTTTATAATTATACTTGCTGTAGCACGCAACTTCGTCCGCGTAGCTTTATAAAATATAGTCTATTTTACTCGCTAATAATATAGCCTCCCAACAATGAAAGAATTTTTCAAATCGGTTCAGTAGTTTCGGAGATTATTCAACTCAAACAAAAAATCAAATTTTGCCTGTTTATAATATTAGTATAGATATAATGTGTAAATTTATATAAGAGAATTAAATGAAATATTGTATTGTACTAGGTGGTGCCCGCGACTTAGTCCGCGTTTAAAAAAAAAGTTCAATAAATGGTCAATTAGTTTCAATATTATGTATACAGACTATAAACACGATATCTCTGAAAACAAAGTTACTTACTCCATGACCAACCCTTACAGATTTATTATTAACTAGCTGGTGCTCGCGACTTCGTCCGCGTAGAAAAGTATAAAACGCCATCTATCGTATTTTGGATAGATGGTGCTATCTCCCGGGCCAAGCCGCTAGTATTTACTTTTATTTTAGATTTCCCGTAGGAATGAAGCATTTTCCCGCGGTAAAAGTATCCTATGTTCATCACAGATAATGTCGGCTTCTAATGGTAAAATCATTTTTCAAATCGGTCCAGTAGTTTCGAAGCCTATTCTATACAAACAAACAATCAAATCTTTCCTCTTTATAGTATTAGTATAGATATAGATATTGATTAAATCCAACAATTGCATACTTTAGTAAAAATTAATATTATTAATATATGTATGTTAGTAATATTTTAGACTTGTATGTATAATATTGTAGACAACTTTCTTATTCTATAAATTTTCCCAGTGTTTCCGCAAGGTAGCGCGCGATTCAATAAATTATACGGAAAGTCCCGTAAAACGGCTACAATATGGGGCGGTGAGAAATTCTCACATAAACCGTAGCACAAGATTTACGATCACAATAAATGCTTTATGATTGTTTACACAGAAATCAGCGCGAAGCGTTCGTTTGATGCAACGTGTAATTTTAACGGCCTTTTGTCACTTCATTAATATTTAAACTACTTTTTCGCTTCAGTATAGGCCCCGATTTGACGAAAAAATGCGAACCCCTTATATCTCGGAGAGTTGTGAAGATATGATATTCAAAAAGGGCTCAAAAGTGGCGGTATTTACGAGAGCTGTAAGGTGCAAAAAGAATTTTTCAAAAAAAAATTAAAAACGAAAGTTATGGCCGAAATAGTGAAAAAAAAAACCCATTTTTTTCCGAATTTTTGATTTTGGCGCTCGATATTTTGGAAACGAAGAATGATATCAAAAATTTGAGAAAATCTCCTCTGAACAATTTAGTCAGCTACAATTTGAGCTTAAAATAAACACAATCGGTTTAAGGGTTTACCCTGTAGCTTAACCTTTTTAAAAGAAGTCGTAAAAGAAGCTCGATAGTGGTGTGAGGCACGAAATTTGTGAATGTTTTTGTTCCTTTTGTACTTCTTCCTTTATTTACTTCTGCAGTTCTGGTACATGGGCCACGGTCTATGTGTCTCGGTGACTAAGCTATCATTGGTGTCACTTTCCAATTTTGACACCGGCGCGTCTGTAGTAATATAATAGTCAATGCCTTGTAATAAGTTTGTTAAACTTTCAACCTGTAAGTATTAAATAGTCCCTATTGAATTTTCAGAGTGAATCGTGCGACTCGGGCGAGTGGGGAAGCACGGGCCTGGAAGAAGTAGGAGCTGGTGGTCCGAAGGTGCCGGGACTGGTGTCGGCGTGTTTAGCACATCTGCGACGGCACGGCCTTCGCACTCTCGGCCTGTTTAGGGTCTCGGCTTCCAAGAAACGAGTGAGACAGGTCAGTGGTACATTCGAAACGCATGTGATAAAATACTTCCTGCTATTTAAAAAGAAACACGGAAGGTTTCTTTGCGTATTAAAATAAATTTTAAACTATATCAAAAGACTGATGGATAACATTAAATCTATCAAAATCAAAATATTTATTTATCAATTAGGTTTCTACAAGAAAGTCTTATGATCGTCATTTATGAGGTCATTAAGGTAAAACAAGTCGGCGGCCCGAACTCATCGGTCTCATGTCTAAAATGCGTCCTGTCTCACACAGCATAAAGCGCGGGAAGAGCAGTCGACTGAGATGCACAATGATTCATACCAAAAATAAATTCACAAAGAGACCCTTGGGGCAACGCTTTTTTTGACAAAACTGCTGCATATATCTATTTCGTGTAAAGTTATTTGAACTCTCGAATAACTAATCAATGTCTGTATGCAAAGTATTTTGGAGTTTTTGTACACTGGATTGACCTAATCACCCTCAAAGTTGCATTAAAACTTGTGTTAAAATATGGATTTTTCATATCTTTTAAATACTTTTTTTTTAAATTTGTATGCATACGAATCTAGTTAACCACAAGATAAATCGGTATCATGCTTACTTTTGTAAATTAAACATAAAACGGCTTAGTAATAATTATTCTAATTTTAATAATAAGCTAGATAAAGTTTATTTAAGTTTCATTAGCACATTTAGAACTAGCTAAGCTTATAAAAGTAACCCAAGTTACTGCTTATAACATCAGCTAACTGTCATTGAAAGTCCTGTCAAAATCGGCCCAGCCGTTTCGGAGATTAATCGAAACAGACAGACGAAATTTTTAAAATTATTGTTTGTTATACATTTTCATTCAATTCAATTTTAAATTATCCTCAGTATCAAAACCAAATCATATCATAAGCAAACTGTTTTTAAACTGAGTTAAATAACTCGTCTGCTCAAAAAGAATATCTGGGATCATAAAAAGCTGAGATGTTGCCGGAGCTTAATGTAATTGGTTGAAAATATTCGTTGTTTGTACTCGCCGTCTTAGAATAAGTTATAAATTGTTGTGGGCGTTGTCGATTTGCGAACTGGTGATGTGTTGAGCCGCTATTTGGATAAAGATAGCCCGGCTAAATCTGCCACAATACCTAATCAATGACAGATGGATAGCAGACGAGCGCTGCCGTAAAATATGGACCGAGCGAAACTTACTATACTTTGTAAATTCTTGTATTTTCAACCGACTTCCAAAAGAGGAGGATAGGTTCTCAATTCGACGCGTATGCTTTTTTGACGTCGGAAATGTCTTTTCGTTCGCTTCAGTATAGGCCCCGATTTCACGAAGAAGTGAATCTCGGAGTTCACGAAGTTCCCCTTATATCTCGGAGAGTTGTGAAGATATGATATTCGAAAAGGGCTCAAAAGACGCGTATTTATAAGGTGCAAAACATATTTTTCGAAAAAGTAAAAAACGTAATTTTTTATTATTATTTATTTATTTTTTTGTTATTTTTTGAAAGTTTATTTTTTGTTAAAAAGAGTTATTATTAATAGTAATGATCTAAACGTACTCTTTAGAGAAAGTTTGCATTTGTTGTTCACGTATATACTTACATCTGTTTGTATCCCAAATATAAAATTAAATCCTACTTATTAATATTATAAATGCAAAAGTTATGTTATGTTTCACGTAAAAACTACTCAACTTATTTTGATAAAATTTGGCACAAAGATAGGATACTTTTTATCCTAAAAAAATGTTATCGTATCGTCTAGAAATATACAAAACCGTTGTCTCGGGTGTTATTTATTTATTTTGAATATAAACCCACATTATTACTACTTACATTGCCAATTACAGGGTTTTATTGTCTAGGACTTATAAGAATTAAAAATTACATATAAATTGATTACTAATTATTAATTATAAACAATGGGGGCGGAATCTGAGGCCTCCCCCAATGTTTAGTGCGTGTGTGTGTGTTCGTGTGTGTGCGTTTTCTTATTTCAACGCGGACGTAGTCGCGGGCATCAGCTAATAGTTAATAATAAGAAATGGCGCTCTTCACTCCACTCCTTGATCGATCGTTTTGGAATGCAAATTAGTATAGGTAATAGTGGTGTTAATTTGTGTTTTCCAGTTACGTGAAGATTGGGAGAGAGGTCAAGAGGCTGCACTAGATACCGCTTCGTGTCCTCACGATGTAGCGACCCTTCTGAAGGAATTCTTCAGAGACCTACCAGATCCGTTGCTCTGCAGAGATCTGTACCAAGCATTTCTGCAGACGCAAAGTAAGTTGCTTACTGATTTACAACTGATTTCAATCGACTTTCAAAAAAGGAAGAGGTTCTCAATTCGACTGTATTTTTCAATGTTTGTTTCCTCAAAACTTTCAACAGGGTGAAACGATTTTGGTAATTCTTTGTTTATTTGAAAGCGTGTGCTTCCCGTGTGGTCCCATTTCAATTTGGTCCAGTTCTGACAATGGCATCCATATAAGAAAACGGTTTGAATTATTTTTTTTCTTTAAAAAAAGAGTCATTCAGTAATATTTGGTCATGCCCTAAAGTGTCATAGTTTTAGTTAGGCCGTCTTTAGTACTATTTGTAATTATAGTGAGAATATTAATATAGTGTGCTTATTATGTAATAAAAAATAATTTAAAACGATTTTCTAAAATTAGTCAAATCAAAATCAAATCAAAATCTAAATATTTATTTATCAATTAGGTTTCTACAAGAAACTCTTATGATCGTCATTACAAATCTAAACCTACCAGGGTTTCGGAAAAAAGCCAAGACGACGATTCTGAGAAGAAACCCCGAAAGAAACTCATAATATCTGCTATCCTTTTTGTCATCATTAAATTATAAAATAGCACAATTCACATATAAGTGCCGTCTGGCGGCAGTTACCACCACCTTACATAATACCACCGTGAAATAGCAGCATTATGTGTATAGGTGAGTGAGTAAGGGATGCCATTACCCCATCCCTCCCTTATCCTTAATCCTTCTATGGTCGGCAGCGCACTTGTATCACTTATGGCGGTGCTTGTGTTATAGGCGACGGTGGCCACCTACCATCAAGTGGACCGTCAGCCTGTCTGTCGACCTTAACATAAAAAAGGGTACAATTTACTTAGTGACAAAAAAGCGCGCGAAATCAAATAAAAAAAAATTATTGCTATACTTATTTTGCTGAGCATATGTTCTTAGAAATTAAGACATATATGATGAGCAAGTTTTAAGGTGCTTATTAGGATATATGCTTCTCGGATAGTTATTTTGCTATGAGAATGAGTATTATCTATTCACGCTGTGGTTAATTTGCTGTGCAGTCAGTATTTCTGATGAGATTGTATTATTTTTGTACCTAAAGGAATTTATTTGTTTCGCATTAGAGGAAAAAAGTAATGTAGTGTTGATGTATATTTTCGAATTGTCTGCAGTACTAGTTTTGTTAAACATTTAGTTTATTTGTAGCGAAATAACTTATTTGATGTGCAAAGGTATATAACTGATGAAAATAAATTGATAGGTGATTATTTTATTTGATATGCAATTAATAATATCCCTAAAAAAATTAAAAAAAAGTTAGCTGATAGCGGATTACATGATTTTTTCAGAAATCCGCAACCGTCGCCTCCAGTGGGAAGCGCTCCGGCTTATAGTTCAGCTGTTGCCGGCTGCTCACAGGGACACACTGAACGCACTGCTATCATTCCTCTCACAACTCGCCGAACACGCCGAGGACGACCATCACCAGCCCGGCAACAAGATGGACGCCACCAATCTGGCCACGGTGTTTGCGCCAAACATATTGCACAGAAATAAACCCAATGAACAGGCCAAGTGAGTGTTGCAATTTTACATCTCAATTCATTCATTTATTTATTAATTTAATAGCTAACCTTACAGCTACGAATACATAGATTTATTTCTATTTTTATTTATTTACAATCCATACTAATATTATAAATGCGAAAGTAACTCTGTCTGTCTGTCTCGCTTTCACGCAAAAACTACTGAATCGATCACCATGAAATTTTGCATACACGTTGTCTGGGACACCAGAAAGGACATAGGGTGCCTTTCATACAGAAAAAAAGGACTAAGTATTCCCGAGGGATCATATAAGAACATAAATAATTGGGCGCTACTGTCGCATGGCGGCGCCATCGTCGTCACAGCGATATAAGATGACATGAGATGACATTACACAAAATGTTCCTAGCTGTGAAACATTATTGATGTATTTTGTCTAAAATTGTCACTTGGTTGTCAAATATTTATAGGTGCGTTCAGAATTTTGTTGTAGTATGAGGTCCGATCTCTTAAGACTGATTTTTAAGAATTTTTTTTCGATAGGTAAGTGATAGTCGCAAAATAACGTTTGCCCAGGTCAAGCTAGCATATAGTATTTTCTTTTTCAACGCGAACGAAGTCGCGGGCACCCACTAGTAACATATATATTTTAGTTAATTAGCTATGAAAGCACACACTAGGCATGCAAGCCTGTATCGTGTGCTTCATGAATTAGAATAAAAAAATAAAATGAAAATAAACATATTAGTTATAATAATAACAAATTATAAATTACTAAATATACACTAAATTAAGGTACATATAAAAGTAAATAACACAATTAAGTTAGATATAAACACATATGTGTGTGTGTGTGTGGGCGTGTGTGGTAGTCAATTCGGCGAAAACTATCAAAAGCTTTAAAGCACAAATGAATCTAAAGCTAAAACAATCCGTGCTTATTAATTAGGTGAAAGTATCTCTATCATTACCTTTTCACGCCTTAACTACACAACTGAACATCATTAAATTTAACTACTAAAACAGCATAGACGTTGTCAATGATACTGAAAAGGATATAGGGTACCTTTCACCTAGAAAAAAAATAGGTACTGTTCCCTAGGGATCATCTAATCACGGAGCTAGGCTAGGTAGTAGGTACACTATATAATAGGTATGTTTTGAAAAATTCCTTCACTGTTGGGAAACTATATTATTAGCCAGTAACATTATTAGGCTATATTTTATAATAAAGGGTCGCGGACAAAGTCGCGTACAACAGCCAGTATTTAATAATCTATACTAATATTATAAAGAGGAAAGATTTGATTGTTTGTTTGTTTGTTTGTTTGTATTGAATAGGCTCCGAAACTACTGGACCGATTTGAAAAATTCTTTTACCATTAGAAGCCGACATTATCCGTGATGAACATAGGATACTTTTTACCGCGGAAAAATGCTTCATTCCTACGGGAAATCTAAAATAAAAGTAAATACTAGCGACTTGGCCCGGGAGATAGCGCCATCTATCCAAAATACGGTAGATGGCGTTTTATACTTTTCTACGCGGACGAAGTCGCGAGCACCAGCTAGTATTTAATAATATGTATTAAAAATTACATGTAAATATACCGAGAACTGTACCATTTAATATTACTGAACTGAAGAATGAAAGAAGTTTAATATATTTTTCAGTGTGGAGCAACTGTCGGAGCGAGCTGACGTGATCAATGTAGTTCGGCAGCTGATAGAACGTCAGGCCGAGCTGTGGACGTTGGCAGGCGAGCTGCTGCACGAGGCCTACATACATTTAGCACACACTGCGCCTGCGCACCTAGATTCACTATTGCTTAGAAGAGCCGAGTAAGTGCCAGCTGTGTTAATTTATGACTGAAAATACCGAAAAAAAATCTGTCTAAGACAGTTTTAGCATAGACAAATGCTATGCGACACAATATCCTCACATATTTTCAACAATTGCCTTATTTTTTAACATAAACATTTAGACGTAAACGTAATTTAAACATTAGACTTTTTTCTTATTCAACGCGAACGAAGTCGCGGGCGCCAGCTAGTATAAATTAACTATAAACTAATCAATAGTAAAATCCCTAAATGTCATCCGCACTTCTTTTATTAGCAACGAAGCGAACGAACGAACATATATAGCTTATTGAATAAGCTATATGTCGCAGTCATATATACCATATACATACACAGCATTATTACAAAGGCAATGAGGGTATTATGATGTTGTTCAGGTGTAGCGAGGCGATGGCGAGCGTGGGTTCAGGCGGCGCGGGCGGAAGGGGCGAGGCGGGGAGCGAAGCGGGGGGAGGAGCGGAGAGCGGAAGCAATGCGCGTCGCGTTTGGTCCCGAGAACAGTTCCTTCATGGCGCCGCCGCTACGGGCGTACACGCGCACGCTGCTTCTAGGTGAGTGCCATTTAACCTCACTAATCTTTAGGCTGTTACACATAGAAGGCGGTAAATTATGGCTTTTTACCGCCTTCTGAGTAGGGTTGCCACCTCTCTCGGAATCGAGCCCTGATGAACATTAAAATCTCCCGGAACTTCTGAGTCCTAAAACCGGAAAATAGTTGTATCAAAACTAGGTTCAGGGCACACGGCGTTTCGCACTCATTTGGGCCACACGTCTGAAGGAATAAATAGCAGCATGTAGGTATGCTGTGTTTCGGTGAATAATTAAGGAATGCCAGAGCCCATTTCCTTATTCTACCCCAATCCCTTGTCTACTTGCAGCGCTTGCAACACCTGTGGCTTGTGTTACAGGCAACGGTAGCCACCTTCCATCACGTAAAGTACCTTGACACAAAAAAAAAAAACAAAGATTGAGCGAGCGTGAGTGTCCAATCGTTATTATTATTAAACGCTACTCCCACTGATCCCTACTGCCTACTGTTGGCAGACGCAGCGATAAGAGTTACTCCCGCAGTAGACGGACGAGAGAGACTGCTTCAGATACGTCGTCAGGGTCACTGTCCTCAGCCATGACAATAATCACCAGGTAATTGCTCAAGTGTTATTGACATTGAACAATATTCTTATTGGTCAAAATATAGATACTTAGTTGGTGTACCTGTGATAAATTTATATACCTTAGATTTCGTCACCACCACCAAGTAGCAGTCCACTTGATAAAATGCACTTGTCCTCACCTGTTTGGTGCGAAAGCTAAATAGTCTCAGAAAACTAGTATTTTCCATGGAAAAAAGCTTAACTAAGCTAAATAAGTGTAATAATAAGTTACTCCATTGGGTGATACACTGAAACTGAAAGTTCATATAAAGCAACCTAGAACTTAGTTTGAAATTTGAATGGCTAACATCAGCTCTAAGAATTTGTAGTTGGACTATTCTTAGGAGGAAAGTCGGTCGGCAGGTTAACAGTTTGCTTAATTGTAGGTGGCTACCGTCGCCTATTAATGTCGACCTTAATAGGTTAGTGGTATTGGGAAAGGGGTTGGGAAATGAGCTCTCGTATGGCTTAGGTTTCAAGACAGAAATGTATATATTGCTTTGTATCCTTACAGCAGATTGGGTCGCGGTGACGAATGCGGCAGCAGCGGGGTTGTATGTTCGCCTCCCGCGGCTCGCACTGACTCCGCACCTGACTCCAACGACTCCGCCAGCGACTACAATGAGGTATTGCCACCGTCCATGCTTGATCTTAATCTTCTTCTTTATAAATAAAAATGAATCACTAAATGTGTTGCTAAGCGCAAAACTCGAGAACGGCTGGACCGATTTTAATTCTGTCTTCACTCATGGATAGAGGAATAATCAGGGAAGGCCTTTACGTAAAAAAATGCACCCCGGGCGAAGCCGGGAGCGGATCGCTATAGTTGCGAATAAAATTCCATGACGAGTGTAAAATTTTATGAAGGCAAACAATATCATCATACCTCCTTCGTCGATCTTTCAAAGATAATAATTCCGATCAGATCAAATATAGTAGTGGCAAATAGTAGTAAGCGTTTTGCAGTCATTTGGGTTTGGGCAGCCTGGCTGGTAAGGGGGTGGCCCTTACTGTTTAACAGCGCGTGTGCTTTTGTGTTTCGGTGAGTAAGTAAGCCAGAGTCCATTCATTTCCCTATCCCTTAACCTTAATCCTACTTGTTAGTTTTCTCAATTTTAGATGATCCCTCGAGATCTGGACGGAAGGTATCCCTGACAAAGTGTATGCAAAATGAAATGAAACCAGGAGTGAAGAGATACTTTCACATTTATAATGTTAGTATGGATCCACAACAAAGCTTCGTTGTGACTTTACAGACGCTGGGCGGTTCGGACGACGACAGTTGCGTGATAACTGCGTCGCTGCACATCCCGGCGGCTTTCCCCCGCGAACAACCGCCTCCCCGCAGTCGCCCTTCGGCGCCACCGCGGCGTCGCTCCACCTCCGGCTCGGATTCGTCTAAGCGGGACTCGCGGGAGTCCGCAGCCGGCTCGCGGGATTCCGGCGCGGGGTCGCGTGACTCCGCAGTGGGCTCGTCGTCCCCCGCGTCCGTGTCGAACGCGTCCTCCCCTCCCGCAAGCCCCCCGCCCACCGCGCTAAGAGTCACGCTCACTAGCGCCGGCGAGTTAAGGCGACCGGCTGACATCGACAAATTGATATCTCTAGGAAGGTGAGTTGTTATCAATTTTTAGACAAATTTTATTGAAACTGCTGTACATCAATCAGTGTATCAATATATAATTATATTACTTAATAATTCGACGGTGGATCCAGGCTGCTTTTGATCGGTCCTTTTTGGAAATTTAAGGGGAAGATCATTCCTTAACTGACAGGGCATGGCCTGCAATTCACCCTATGTAAGTTTCCCTAAGGGCAATACACAATGGCTGAATTTCAGGATATCTTTCTTCTTACTGCTTCTTTAATTACACTATTCTAAAGACAGTAGGTGGTAAAACAGTCTCCTTTTCATTTAATATATTTTTTAATGAATTATATTACAAAATTTACAATAATTAGCAAATATTGATGAACTAGCTGGGCCCGCGACTTCGTCCGCGTTGAAAAAGAAAAAGTAGCCTATCCTGTGTCCTGTACATCTAAATGTTTATCTACCAAGTTTCATGAAAATCAGTTAATTCGTTTAAGAGTTATGTAGAAACATACATACATACAGTACCTACACTTACAGATTTATTATTAGTATTGATTGATTGATGATGATAATGATTGATGAATGAATGAATAAAAATACAGGAATTAATTCAGTTGAATACGTTCGTTACAGAGAACGCAACACATCAGACGCCCGCGCGGTGATCCTTCGCCAGCACGAGACGACGTCGCGCCGCGGGACGAATGTCGCCAGTGTCACCAGTGTCGCCAGTGCGGCCAGTGTCGCCAGCGTGGCGACTACGGCGTCGACAGTCCGCCGCGACGGCGCCACCCTCTACAAGCGCGGCGAGCTTATCTCCAGCGCGCGCGATCCGCCCGCGTGACCACTTACTTATATTATACGCGTTTTTATACATAAACTACTATTTATTACTGCTCTCTTTTGTTTCTGTCAAAAACACGAATCATTTTCATTTCTTTCACTCCTCACGCTCTCGTTATGTTAACGTCGACAGTACCTCTACCAAGAGTTATAATGACCGCACTCGCTAGCGAGAGCGTAAAAAATTTATATGAAAAACTGTCAACTGTCAATGTCAAATTGACAATTTTCCATATAAATATTTTACGCTCTCGCTAGCGAGTGCGGTCTTTGTGAACTCATGGTAAAGGTACTGACATGCTCCACTAGAAAAGTTTACTTACCTGTGGAATGAATATCCATCGTGCTTTTAATTTTTAATCCTGGTTTTTAAACCCACATTAAGGCGAGTTGTAGTTTGACTGCACACAAGTAGTGTACACGGCGAATGCGTAGTTTTACCGACTTTTCTCGGGTGCCCACAGGGGTTAATCTTCATTTTCAGCCGCGTGTAAAAGCAACTATAAGCAACTGCTATGATATGATAGATGGATCACGGGCACTACCTGGTTACCTGGGTCTATCCGTGCCTGGGCCACGAAACCAACGTTCTAAGCGAATTCGCTTAGAGTCAAAAATTACGATGCAATTTGCAGCGCCGTGTTGTGGCCGCGCGATTACATGACATACAAGCATTTGTTTTTGACGCTCGACGCTGACGCTTGCAGCGTAAAGCGAATCGCTTCGAATGTTGTTTTCGTGGCCCAAAGGTTAGTTCTTATTTGTATCCCTTGGAGAAAGACCCGTTGCCGAGGACATGCAACGGGTCCGGGCAGAGGCGCAGGAGAGGGCCATGGAGGATTTGGGTCAAGCACTCCTTAACCCTACGGCAGGCCACCGGACGGTATCCGCCATCCGTCCGGTCCTGGAGGAGTGGGTGAGGCGCCGTCGAGGTAGCCTCACCTTCCGTATGGTGCAGATAATGACCGGACACGGGTGCTTCGGTCATTATCTGCACCGTATTAAACGGGAGGAGTCGCCACGGTGCCATCACTGCGGCGACCCCGACGATACGGCCGAGCATACTCTCCAGGAATGCTCGGCCTGGAGAACCCAGCGTCGGGAGTTGAGGGTGGCGCTGGGTGGTGGAGATGTCTCACTGTCAAGCATGGTTGAAGCCATGCTTGACAGTGAGACCACCTGGAGAGCAGTTGCCTCCTTCTGCGAATCAGTGATGTTGCAGAAGGAGGAAGCTGAGAGGGAGCGAGAGGAAGAGGCCGGTCTCGCCTCCCTCAGACGCAGACGGTTGGGCAGGAGAAGGCGGGCATACCTAGCCCGTCTTTAAGTGTCCATGGGGGACCTGCGCACATGGTTGGCTAACTGTGTGTGCCTGCACAAGGTTCCCCCGTCTGGGGATTGCCTGGGTGTCTCCGGGCAATCCCCCATTGGCGTTCGCCTAGCCAGCAATGGCTAGGCCGCCCTGGGGTGGATCGGAGTTGTTGCCTCGGCAGAGCCCGGTCCACCCCGCTCAAAGGGCAAGGAGGCACCGGGGAGTTTTAGTGGGTAGGGGCCAGTTCTGCTGGTCGACCCCCACATACCCCTGCCACCTAGCCAGCGGTAGGGGATCAATAAAAGGATTTCTCCTCGATAAAAAAAAAAAAAAAAAAAAAAAGTTCTTATTTGTATAACACAAACAACGCCATAGTGCTGCAACCATAGGCTCTGGCATTTCTTACTCACTTACCGAAACAATTATTTTTTGTAAGGGCTATTTTGTGATGGGAGCCAAGTGGACGGAGGCATTTTATTTGTCAGATTATTGAATTATCTTGGATTTTTTTTTACAAATTTGATGCCGTTGTGTATTGAACCGACAGAACAGAGCGCTATTAACAGGCCATCAATACGTATCATGAACCAGTATCACTTCGTCCATTAGTGAAATATTGTAATCGCCACGTAAACTAGAGCTTAGTTGAGAAACTGTAGTACTTTTTTGATAGAGACATTCTTCACATCTTCACAAGCCTTCCTTACCCGTGGCTTCCTCCTAGGATGTGACTGCGCTTGTGCATTAAGGGGCCACACTCGCACAGGATATGCATTGGTGTTTCTTCTGCCTCATGGCAGAAGCGACACTCTCCTGTACTAGTGAGACCCATTACTTTAAGGTGCCTATTGAGGCAGCAGTGACCCGTTAATACCCTAACCGCTTTTTTAAAAAGAAAACAAAAAAGAATCTTATTACAATGGCTTTATTTCATTTAAGGTCGTTTCAATTTTACGGTCATTTCCTGTGTAGCTTGTCTCGCATGATTATTGCACCTAGTTTAGACACACCATCTTGGTACTCGGTCTTTCCTAGTGGAGGCACTGCTGATGTTGTCTCTGTTAAGGATAAGAAATAATGTAATTTATTTGTGTAATAAGCAATTTTAATTTTAAAGTCCTTTGAAATTTTCACGCACGCTTTATGAGTTAAAAATATTGATTGATCTCCTCCGTTTTTTTCGTCGGTTAAAAAAGGATTTTTTTTACTGTCAGAAAAATTTTATTGTTAGAAGATTGGATGGTAAGAAGAAAAAAAGGTTATATGAAGTTTTCCATTTCAGTGGTGGTGTAAGCGTCTACAGGCGTTCAAAATGTTGTAGGCGCTTTATTTTAAAAAATCCTCCATATAATCGTAAAATTAATAAAATCAGCACAATCAGGAATTCAAGCTGAACCGTCTGTATGAAAAAGCTGCCACGAGCTTGCGTTACGTCTGAATCGTCTGAATTTTAAATGGGAGCTTAGTTTAGGTACACTTAACATTTCCTCTGAAAATCTGACTGAAAATTTTACCCCAACCCCCCCCACCAACCGCACCAACCAAACCGTAAGATTAATACGTATCCTTTACCGGAGACACGTGGGGAATATCTGACTCCCCACGTACGTGTTTGACGCGCTCGAGTAATTCCAAAAATCCCCTCTTGGGGGCTCCTCTACCATTGCGGCAACTTACCGCATTTAGCTCTTGGATCACTGCCACCTTGTCCGGCTTGTTTGGATATAGTTTTGGGCGCCGATTTCCTAGGTTTAGGTCCTACCCTGCAAGGGTCCCCAGGCAGGCGCATCGGTTGAGCACACGGACCGGTACCACTTTCGTCGGCGGCCCGTTGAAGACCTTCGAATTTCGCTCCAGGGCCTATAATAAGAAGGCAAGTCACACATCATATATAGCACTTGTTTCGAATGCGCTTGGAGCTTTTACTGGTGCATGTTGCGGTTGCAACAGAACATTGCGAATTAAGTAGTTTAATGCCTGCCTCGTGTATGATATAACAAAAAATAAACCGACTTCAAGCCGTCTCGCCAACTTTTCTCATGGATGTCATTGTCTAAACTGGACCAAATTGAAATGGGACCACACGGGAAGCACTAGATTTCAAATAAAAAAATATCATCAAAATCGTTTCACCCAGTCGAAAGTTATGAGGTAACAAACATAAAAAAAAATTGAAAAAAAAGGGGGACGAATTGAGATCCTCCTCCTTTTTTGGAAGTCGGTTGAAAATGAAATAAAAAGCTCAATTTATGAGTAAGAATGCGACATTTTCTCGAGTTGAAAGTCTCGTTTGGTATAGCTAGCTACAAGCACAGAAATAATAATGTACTACTACAAGTAAGTAGGTATAGTTATACGAAACAAAACATCAGGTATACAAGATAATCCCGCAGGCTTATTATTATCTTAATTTGTCTGCTGAGCGACAGGCGAAAAATGCGAAAAAATTGTGCAATATCACACTAAATCGTATCACGTAGCTCATAACACTAGTGTAATTTGCGTAAAAATTAATGATTGAGTGTGATATTGCACAATTTTTTCGCATTTTTCGCCTGTCGCTCAGCAGAGGCATTAACATTTAGATAAAAAGCCTGCGGAGTTGTTGTCTGCTATTTTGAAAAATGTACTGAACTCGTAATGAAAAACGAACCAGATTCACAAAAGTCCTTTTGGTATGTGGTCTTGTTCCGATCTCGGTCTATCCGTTGCTTCAATTCCGGTGATGCCTCGTTCTGCAGGATGCTGTACAGCATTGGATACTTCGACTGGAGCTATTGGATAAATAAACAGTCATAATTTGCTAGGCAATCTAATAACTTTAAAAAAGCAATTGTTGTATAGTTATATCTAATTAGTGGTCGCTAATTAGTATCTAATTAGCGTTGAAAAATTTAAAAATATCAGCAATATGACTCAGCAGCAGTCAATTAGTTTTTTATTTTATTTTAGACTATCTGGTGCTCGCGACTTCGTCCGCGTAGAAAAGTATAAAACCCCATCTACCATATTTTGGATAGGCAGCGCTATATCCCAGGCCAAGCCGCTCTAGTATTTACTTTTATTTTGGATTTCCCGTAGGAATGAAGCATTTTCCCGCGGTAAAAGGTAGCCTATGTTCATCACGGACAATGTCGGCTTCTAATGGTGAAAGAATTTTTCAAATCGGTCCAGTAGTTTCGGAGCCTATTCTATATAAACAAACAAACAATCAATCAAATCTTTCCACTTTATAATATTAGTATAGACTAGCAGGCGCCCGCGACTTCGTCCGCGTTGAAAAAGAAAAAAGTAGCCTATCCTGAGTCTTGTACGTCTAAATGTTTATCTACCAAGTTTCATGAAAATCGGTTAATTCGTTTAAGAGTTATGGAGGAAAACACATACATACATACAATACCTACACTTACAGATTTACAGTTGATCATTGATGATTATGATGATGATTGATTGATTGATGATTGATTGATTGATTGATTGATTAATGATAATATTAGTAAGGATAAGTATTTACCATATTTGATGAATAAAATGCTAATACCTTATCTAAGAATGCATTAGGCTGATCATATCTGGAAGTAGGCGTTTCAGGAGCAGCGCCGACCCTCACTGGATACAACTTTGGATCTAACATCGGACCCATTATCTGTAAAATAAACAGTTTCAGTAATAAATGAATATTTTGCCTTTATGTTAAGGTCGACAGACAGGCTGACGGTCCACTTGATGGTAGGTGGCCACCGTCGCCTATAACATAAGCAACGCCCTAAGTGATACAAGTGCGCTGCCCACCATAGAAGGATTAGGGATAAGGGATAAGGGAGGGATGGGGTAATGGGCTCTGGCATCACTTACTCACTCACCGAAACACGACAGCACATTATTGAAATAAGTGTGTGTGTTATTTTGATTAGGTGAGAATGTTTGAAATTTTCATTGTACCTATATCGAGGCCTAAATCACGAATAAGTCCATATTTTTTTTGTACCCAATCCCAAATCAAAAATCCAAAATTTTTTGTAAAGTTTACTAAAATTGATTTTTCTTTATTTTTTTCAAATTCTTTCATTTTTTCAGTTTTTATGTCAATTTTTCGATATTTTCGGAATTTCCTAGTGCTCTCGCAAAAAAGCTCTGACTATCTATTTATATTACAAAATTAATTCGTTGTCCGTATCTGTCTGCTTCTCGGCTAACGGATTTTGATACGGTTTTTACTAATGGAAAGAGCGATATCTAAATTAGGAAAGTTTGTGTTGCAGAAAAAATGCAGTCGCGCAAAGCCGTTAGCATCTCACTAATATTAATACGTAGAATAATCTAACATAAAATATGCATGAAAATAAATTAATTCTAAATTTTTTTTAATATTATTAAATTTAATTATTTTCTCACCTCATTTCTACTCCATCCTCCCTCTTTTCCCGGAGGCAACTGTACCTCCTGTCCGGAATATTGTGGACAGCGGCAATCCGCAGGTCGGGAGTGTTGCATGCATGCTTGGTAGAATGCTAGTTCTTGTCCCGATAGTTTAGGTACTCTGTTAAACAAGCAATCACCATCAACGCTTCACGTTTTGTTACGCTTTCACGCCTTAAATATTGACAAATAATCGTGAAATCGTGAACATGTACACGTTGTCAGGAATATTGAAGAGCGCTAAAGCCTCACATATCACAAAAATGTATGAGCAGAGTAAATCTCAGCCGAGTTAAGAGGCCACTTTTCAACTAGGCTCAGGCACAATATCAGTTGAATATCAGTTCAGTATCAGAGCAGTATCAGAGCAGTATCAGAGCAGTATCAGTATGAGTAGCAGAAATCAGTATCAGAAATCAGTATCAGAAATCAGTGTCAGAAATTAGTATCAGAAATCAGTGTCAGAAATCAGTATGAGAAGCAGAAATCAGTATCAGAAATCAGTGTCAGAAATCAGTATCAGAAATCAGTATGAGTATCAGAAATCAGTATCAGAAATGAGTGTCAGAAATCAGTATCAGAAATCAGTATCAGAAATCAGTATCAGAAATCAGTGTCAGAAATCAGTATCAGAAATCAGTATGAGTATCTGAAATCAGTATCAGAAATCAGTGTCAGAAATCAGTATGAGTAGCAGAAATCAGTATCGGAAATCAGTGTCAGAAATCAGTATCAGAAATCAGTATCAGAAATCAGTATGAGTATCTGAAATCAGTATCAGAAATCAGTGTCAGAAATCAGTATCAGAAATCAGTGTCAGAAATCAGTGTCAGTATCTGAAATCAGTATCAGAAATCAGTGTCAGAAATCAGTATCAGAAATCAGTGTCAGAAATCAGTGTCAGAAATCAGTATCAGAAATCAGTATCAGAAACCAGTATGAGTAGCAGAAATCAGTATCAGAAATCAGTGTCAGAAATCAGTATCAGAAATCAGTGTCAGAGATCAGTATTAGAAATCAGTATCAGAAATCAGTATCAGAAATCAGTGTCAGAGATCAGTATTAGAAATCAGTATCAGAAATCAGTATCAGAAATCAGTATCAGAAATCAGTGTCAGAGATCAGTATTAGAAATCAGTATCAGAAATCAGTATCAGAAATCAGTATCAGAAATCAGTGTCAGAGATCAGTATTAGAAATCAGTATCAGAAATCAGTATCAGAAATCAGTATCAGAAATCAGTGTCAAAAATCAGTATCAGAAATCAGTGTCAGAGATCAGTATTAGAAATCAGTATCAGAAATCAGTATCAGAAATCAGTATCAGAAATCAGTGTCAGAGATCAGTATTAGAAATCAGTATCAGAAATCAGTATCAGAAATCAGTATCAGAAATCAGTGTCAGAGATCAGTATTAGAAATCAGTATCAGAAATCAGTATCAGAAATCAGTATCAGAAATCAGTATCAGAAATCAGTGTCAGAGATCAGTATCAGAAATCAATGTCAGAAATCAGTATCAGAAATCAGTATCAGAAATCAGTGTCAGAGATCAGTATCAGTATCAGAAATCAGTATCAGAATCAATGTCAGAAATCAGTATCAGAATCAATGTCAGAAATCAGTATCAGAAATCAGTATCAGAAATCAGTGTCAGAGATCAGTATTAGAAATCAGTATCAGAAATCAGTATCAGAAATCAGTATCAGAAATCAGTGTCAGAGATCAGTATTAGAAATCAGTATCAGAAATCAGTATCAGAAATCAGTATCAGAAATCAGTATCAGAAATCAGTGTCAGAGATCAGTATCAGAAATCAATGTCAGAAATCAGTATCAGAAATCAGTATCAGAAATCAGTGTCAGAGATCAGTATCAGTATCAGAAATCAGTATCAGAATCAATGTCAGAAATCAGTATCAGAATCAATGTCAGAAATCAGTATCAGAAATCAGTGGATCAACAGATATCAGTTGATGGTTCGCTTGTGTAAAGCGGTACTACCAGTAAATCAGCAAAGCAGATACGTGTGTACGATATGTACAGGTAAATAATCATATTAGTAATTTGCTACTGCTAAACTGTCCTAAAATTATGCAGTTCGCGACAGTTTGTGTCGACACTTACTCAGCAAGAGTCTCTCCTCCAGATGCTCCTCCTCCCCCTGGAAGGTTTGGCCACAAGTAATCCTTCCTGTACGTGGTCAAATAGTGATCCATGGCTAAATATTATGCTATATATCAATGTAATAACATTTTGAATACAACAAGACTAAAAATTTGGTTTTTTTTTTTAAATGTTTAAATATATTGCATATTTTTTTAGATTTCCTTCAGAATAACTGCATTGTTTATTGTATTGGTGACATTTGATCGGTTCATGACATTTTCTTTTGTACCTTGAGTTTATTTGTCAATCTTTCCATTTTCTCTTTTTGTATGTTGACACATAACTATTTATTTATATTGAAAAAGTTGTGTTTTCAATAACCACTTTAATAACTGTCTATGATCGGACTCAATAAAATAAATTCTACGGAATTCAGGAGTCACATAAAAGTATACGGAACACAGTATCTTTAGTTTTTTTATTTTAAATATCAAAAAATAAATTAAAATTCATCATCCGCGTAACTTTATTAAATATAGCCTATGTTCCTTTACTTTCAAAAGGACAGATTTTCAAAAAGTCTGACTTTCAAATGGTCAGTTTTTCAAATCGTCAGACATACTCGGTTATAATATACTCTATTTTCGGTTATAATTTTCAAATCGGTCCAGTAGTTTCCGAATCTATTCAATTTAAACAAACAAACAAACAATTCTAATCTTTTATGAAGTATACTAAATTGAAAATTATGCAAATTAACTCTGGATAATTTTTTTTTTTTTTTTTTTATTTAATTTGTTTCAACTCCTTATAGGCTTTACCTAATAAAAAATATATATGATCAAATTCAACCATTAATTTTTGAATCTGAATTCTGGATCGGCGACAATTTTATTAATAGACTATAAAATATTTAAAAAAAATAAAATACCTATATAGAAAAATTTTAATTGGGCACAATTTTTTGCTAGATAAAATTACAAAATTAATTACAAGAATAATAAAGTAGGTAAAACATTAAATAGGATATGTATAAATGTAAGGGTTGCGCCAGCGTCCGTATTTTGGTTCTTTCCTCGGTGGGCCAAACGGGTTTTTCTCTAGGATAACTTTAGCAAGCAAACCATGGTTGCAGTAGTATGTCGTGTCGCCCGTATTGATACGAAGAATTCTGCGTAGATCTTCTGCGAATTGGAAATTTATTTATTTATTTATTTATTTATTTATCGATCACATAAATTCTAAAAAATATGATTACAATGTCTGTAAACCTTTATTAGGTTTGTCTAGACATATTAATTCACGCCATGACATTACAGTAATTAATTATTTTTATAGGAATTAAGTATAATTAGATGAAAAGAAATAGGAATTTATATTAAACTAGACTTGCTTTTACCCGCGACTTTGTCAGCGTATCTTCACGAATTAATTCTGATGTATAAAATAATATTTCTGTAGAGTTTCATCAATTTTCTTTGAGCGACATTAACAAACATGTAATCCATACTCACTATCGCATTTATAATAAACTAGCTGGTGCTCGCGACTTCGTCCGCGTTGAAAAGTATAAAACGCCATCTACCGTGGAATGGATCGCTAAAAAAAATCACCAAGTAGTTGTCTTTTTAGTCGCTTCACTTGTTTTTGAATAGATGGCGCTATCTCCCGGGCCAAGCCGCTAGTATTTACTTTTATTTTAGATTTCCCGTTGGAATGAAGCATTTTCCCGCGGTAAAAAGTAGCCTATGTTCATCACGGATAATGTCGGCTTCTAATGGTAAAAGACTTTTTCAAATCGGTCCAGTAGTTTCGGAGCCTATTCTATACAAACAAACAATCAAATCTTTCCTCTTTATAATATACATATATATACATGTATATATTTACAAAAAAAAAAAATTTATGTAGTATATCAACTGTCTGGTATCCATAGATAATACAAGCATTTTTTTACCGCGGGAAAAGGCTAGAAAACGACGGTAGATACTTTTCTACGCGGACGAAGTCGCGAGAACCAGCTAGTAAACATTTGCCCCTATATAGTTGTATTCGAACTTGCGACCGTTTGGGTTACTAGCCACTAGTAGACTAGACCAAACGTGTCTTCAAATATTAGATCTTACTTTGTAACGATTGATCGAATTTGGGCTTCATTGACATTGACGCGGGCAGTTCCGCGTACTTCTCAGGCCTCGGGTGACGATACGAGCCGCGTTGACTTGTATCCGGTATCTCAATATCATCGGGAAGATGTAGAGTCTGCAGCGCTTTTGCGCGACGGGTGAGGTTTACGGACATAAATGGTAATTCTATACAAACAAGAAAGCAGCTGTAAACTTCGATGGACGTATAAAACACTGCCTATCTGTTGCCATTGATCCTAAAAGGCCTTTTGCACACTATAAGAACAGACACATTCTTGTGTCTGATAAGAAATATCTTATAAGAAATTCAGACCGTACACATTACAAGATATTTTTTCTTATGTCTGATAAGACACGCGAATTTGTCGGCTGCATGTTCGATGTCGTGCCTACCCATCATTGATTCTTATATTTAATGGATGTATCCAATGACGCCTACAACTATGACGTTTTCTTCTATGGTACAAGTATGCAATCAATAATAGACGCTGTCGTCTGTCCATTTTGTACACGTGTAGCCTCCGTAAATTGTGGTTACAGACTGCGGATCAGACGTCTCGTCTTATGTGTACTGTACGCTACATCAGATACGACATTTTTCTTATTAATGTTCGTGTCTGACAATGTGCAAACGCACGAAAACGAACATTTACAGAGAAAACTAACGCCATCTATTAGAACTTTAAGATACTACTGCCTTTACTACATGGCCGGTCTCTGTGTCTCGGTGACTAAGCTGTCGTTGGTGACGTCACTTTCCGAGCTTTCCATAAGTGAATGAATTTTTAAAATCGATCCAGTAGTTTCGCGAGTCTATTCAATGCAAAGAAACAGGCAAACTAATATTAGTAAGGATAAATTATAGTATAGAAGATTACACAAACACGGTTATAGACATGCTAAAAACCCTAAAATGACATGGACTATAATAGACAAAATAACAAATAGAAATAATAACAAAATAGATGCAACTGAACTGCTCAAGTCAGAA
This sequence comes from Synanthedon vespiformis, assembly GCA_918317495.1. Taxonomy (NCBI): domain Eukaryota; kingdom Metazoa; phylum Arthropoda; class Insecta; order Lepidoptera; family Sesiidae; genus Synanthedon; species Synanthedon vespiformis. Next base: position 792,744 of record OU906966.1, read on the forward strand.
ATCACACCTCAATTAGCTTTAGATAAAGTCAACGATTACTTTGCAAATAATGCAAAGAACTTGGCTGACAAAATATGTATTCGTAATAATTATAACTATAAATTCACAAAAACATCATCAAACTCCATGGTTATGTTAAATACTACACACCAAGAAGTAGAATCATTTTTAATGAATCTAAAATCAGACAGTGCAGTGGGCTGGGACGGAATTTCACCAAAATTTCTGAAGATGGCAAAAAAATATATTGTTCAACCTCTAACGCATATAATAAATCTTTGCATTGAAACTGGTACATTTCCCCGTGTATTTAAAATAGCTGTCATCCACCCTATTTATAAAGCAGGAAACCGTGACTGTGTTAGTAACTATCGCCCAATTTCAGTATTAACTGCCCTATCTAAAATCGTTGAAAAGGTAATGAACACGAGGTTATTGTCATATTTGGAAAAGGAAAACATATTGTCTGATAATCAGTATGGCTTTAGAGCAGGAAGATCGACGTCGCAAGCAGTGTCAGAATTGACTGAATTTGTTGGCACACATATAGACATGAAAAACAAATGTATAGGAGTTTTTCTAGATCTGGCAAAGGCTTTCGACTCGGTTTCAGTCCCAATCCTCCTTGAAAAACTAGACGATATAGGTATTAGGGGTGAAACTCTTGAATTATACAAGGATTATCTTAACAATAGGACACAAAGGGTAACAATAAATGGACATTTTAGCAGTGATGCTCCTATTAACTATGGCGTACCTCAAGGCAGTGTTTTGGGGCCCACCCTGTTCCTGATATACATTAATGCCCTGTGTGACCTTAAACTTAATAACTGTAAAGTATTTTCATATGCCGACGACACAGCTCTTATCTTTTATGGAGGGACGTGGTCTGAAGCTCAAATTCAGGCCGAATTGGGATTAAAAATAATAACAGATTGTTTAAACAAAAATTTACTATCGCTTAATGTTACTAAAACAAAATTCATGCTATTCTCTAACACTTCACGCACACTACCAAATGAAGAGACATTTAAAATTCAGTTACATTCTTGTCACAACAATATAAACAACACCTGTAACTGCAGTTATCTAAATAAAGTTAAAACAATTAAATACTTAGGAGTTCTCCTGGACGAAAGACTGACTTGGTGTTCTCACATCAAGCAACTCACTGATAGAACTAGAAGACTGATATATGTTTTTAAAAGGTTACGCTTCGTTGCTGATGACAAGCTACTTAGAACGGTTTACTTTGCCTTAGCAGAGTCTATCTTGACTTACTGTAATACGACATGGGGTGGAGCATGTAAAACTCATATGATAATATTAGAAAGGGCACAACGAGCTTTACTAAAAGTAATGAGACTAAAGCCGTTTAGATACCCCACATCGGAACTATACTCGGAATGCGATGTTCTGACAGTGAGGCAGCTTTTTGTGAGAGATACAGTACTATCTCAACATCGAAAACTTGTGTATAATAAACAAATTAGAAATGTGAAGAGGCTAAAAGGAAAGGTATGTCCTACAATTCCCTTCAAGACATATTTCATCAATAAATTTCAATGTTATCTTGGCCCAATGCTATATAATAAATTAAATCAATTACTAGATATTTACTCCTTAAATAATTATCAGTGTAAAAAGAAATTAACTACCTGGTTGAAAACTCAAAATTATAAGGATATAGAGTGCTTATTTGTAATTAAAAAATGATTCTTTGGCTTTAACATGGTATTAGGTTTGAAAAAAGAGAAAGAATTTAAAGTTACTTGTTTATATTTTTATTTGTACTTTTTTTACTATAATTTAATGTTATTTTGTCTCAAGTCCATAGTTTCAGTGGTGTAACTTAACTGTATATGTATATATTGTAACTTCTGAGGGTAATTCTTTCTTTTCTTTGTATAGGTAATGTTTGTTATTTTTAAATTACTTTTATAGTTTTTGAGGTACCCCCAAATTTTAATTCTTATAAATTTTTAATATATATTTTTTTTTTTTTTTTTTTTCGCTTATTTACGCTAGTTGGTGTGTACTCACGTAAACATGAACTAATTGTCCTTGTATGAATCCAGCGTCTAAGATACAGGCCCGGCCTAGTTTAGATGCTGGTACTCAACGTAACTGAACTGTATATTTATAACATTGAATTGTGTTTTACGCCCGTTTATATGTTTATAGATTGGTGTGAATAAATAAATATTATTATTATTATTATAAATAAATATTATTATTATTATAGATGTCCAAGATTGTCAAAAGTCGTGTGCATTTGTATGATTATTTTTTAATAAGGTAAAGGATGGCATGGAGGTTGAAAGTCCATTTTGTGGGAGGTGAATGGATTCATATGAATTTCACATGAAACAAAGTAAAAAAAATAGTAAATATGGTCAAACCATTTACCTCTAGAACAGTATTTGGTGAGATATTCAGTTCGTTTCAAGTCCTGGATTTCGTTATTAATTGGTACGGGATCAATGTCTTTGGACATGTACATCTTTGCTATTCTCGGATGCTCCTCAGACACCTGATGGCACATTTAAGTACCTATATATAAAACTAGCTTTTGCATTTTCTTAGGCTTTCCTTTATTTCTTTAAATATTTCTTTATTGCTCATATAATTAAGTATTATCAGTCGTTAAAATTTTTGGCTGAACATAGGCTTCCCCCGTGCCCGGAATGATCGGTCAGAGGCAGCCTGTGCCAAGTGTCTACCCGCGGCCCCTTTTATCCATCGTTTAAACTTTAAACCTACTTACCTAATGAAGAACACCAGCACATCTAAATAGTACTTTAAAAGTTACTGAATTTGATGCACCTACTCGTACAGTTTTTGTACAGTTTTTCTTTCATCGAAATCGGACCAGGATTTCTAAAGTTATAGCGTTGTAAGGTTGCACCGCTTTGCGTTCATACGCACACTAGTGCGATGACGTCATAACACGACAGTTATTGTATGAAAAGGTATGCCATGTACTGTCAGGGAGTGACGTCACACGTTAGTGCGATCGCTAGTCTAATTTTGCCGCGGAAGCCGTCTTTAACATTTAATATCTCAATCATTTTTGAAGATAGGAAAAAAATAAAAACAGATCCTCTTTTCTCGAGTTACCTATTTTGTAGATGTGCTGAAAAAAAATCGGTGTTTTCCATTATTTGAATACACAGCAAGGCCATACAAGTTGTATTTACGCACACTGTCATGGTCACTGGGCAGACCCAGTTAATGAGCGCTAAATTCAAAATGCCTACTAAATGAATAGTAGAAGTATCCTACCCGTTCAACAGCTTTCTTGTAAAATTCATGATCTATGGGACAGAGTACGTCAGGACAGCGTCTAGGGATGTCGCTCGGTTTCAAGGAATCTCTACTCAACCCAACTATTAGGCAGTCGTCATCTATGGCTTTGCGTCGAGGACTTTTACTGAAAATTAAACATATTTTACATAGCAATACTAACTTTATAAAATACTAGCTGTTGCACGCGACTTCGTCCACGTAACTTTATAAAATATAATACATTCGTGTCTGTGAAACCATGGAAATAGGTACACATACAAAATTTCAACCCAATCGGTCAAGCAGTTTAGTAGTTGACATACCGACAGCAGCGCCACCTACCGGGTCCAATTGTATTTTTAAATCATCCAGGAAATCATCGAAATACCCATACAAAATTTCAACCCAATCGGTTCAGCCGTTTAGAAGTTATATGTGAAAAAGATAAGTACGGAAGGATAATTCTTACTACCCGTTTTCCCGTAGGAATTTTCCGCATTTTCCCGCGGTAAAAAGTAGCCTATGTTCATCACAGATGTCGGCTTGTAATGGTAAAAGAATTTTTCAAATCGGTCCAGTACTTTCGGAGCCTATTCTATACAAACAAACAATCAAATCTTTCCTCTTTATAATATTAGTATAGATAGACTAGCTCGTGCCCGCGACTTCGTCCGCGTTGAACTATGAAATGAAAGGTACCTATGTCCTTTTTTGTGTCGCAGACAACTTGTATGCAAATTTTCATAGTGATCGCTTCAGTGGTTTTTTTACGTGAAAGCGTAACAAACAAACTCACATTCACATTTATAATATTAGTAAGGATTGTTCGATATTTATCGCTGGTTCCAGGGAAATAACGGTCTTTTGTTTTCTTCGGACACTTTATTAATCGATTTGCTAATTATATTAAAATTACAGATAAAAGTTTGTTAGCGTGTACGCTGTGCAGTTGTGAGTACTAGCGAGAGTGAGAGAGTGTGTGTGTGACTGCGATAGACAGATGAAATTTAGTTGAAAACTAAACAAAGATCAAGTAAGGATAGCATATGTTACTCGTTAATAATATATCTTCCAAACAGTGAAAGAATTTTTCAAATCGGTCCAGTACTTTCGGAGCCTATTCAATACAAACAAACAATCAAATCTTTCCTCTTTATAATATTAGATTAGTGTAGAAAATGGCCATACTTACGGTTTATCCTTTTTGACAAAGTCGACCATATAAACAGATTGGAACTCGATTTCACCGTCAAATACAGACATTACTCAAAAAATATTATTACCTAAAATAAACTAAAGTACCTACACAGAAAGTTTTATGTATTTTTCATATATTATTTATATGTATTGTATATTAAAAGTGACTTGGTGTTTGTATCAAATGATTTTGACATTTACTTTTGTCAATTTTTAAAATGTATTTGACAAGCAGTCAATATCTTAAAACCAAAGAGTTTGTAAATTTTTTTTCTATTTTTTTTTAAAAATCTCGACTTGATACAAATCAAATTAATGAGGAAGGAATAAAATAACGAAAAAAAAGAATTAAATATAGAAACTTTATTTGATATATTTAATCACATGCATAACATAACAAAACCATTATAATCGTTAAGTTAATCCTACAATAAACTAAAGATAATTATAAATATTCTTCACAGATGAGTCCGATGAATAACGACTTAACAAAAAATACTCTTATAATTTTACAAAAAAATTTTTGGAATTTACTCAATCTATCTATAGTATGTACCTACTTTTATTTAATTTTGTAGTTCAACAGTCTTATTTATAGGGAAAAAAAGACTATATTTAGGCAAATAATAATTCAATTTATTTTAATTATACTGTTAAAAAATATGTTTCTTACATAAAAAAAACAATGTTTAAAGTTCCGCGTCGCGATCTCATTTTTAAAACGCCATATCTCAGAAACTAAACGATGTATCAAAATATTTTTTCCCCATGTATTTATTATTTTCAATAGAGAATAATTATGAGATTATGTTGAAGTGTGGACGCGTCCGGTCCGTTACAACCAATTCCCAAATTGCCTGAAATGTCAATACGCCTGAATCCCAAATAGACTGAATTTTAAATCGACTGAATCCTAAATCGACTGAATTTTAAATCGACTGAATCCTAAATCGACTGAATTTTAAATTGACTGAATTTTAAATCGACTGAATCCTAAATCGACTGAATCCTAAATCGACTGAATTTTAAATCGACTGAATCCTAAATCGACTGAATTTTAAATTGACTGAATTTTAAATCGACTGAATCCTAAATTGACTGAATCCTAAATCGACTGAATTTTAAAGCGACTGAATCCTAAATCGACTGAATTTTAAATAGACTGAATCCTAAATCGACTGAATCCCAAAAAGACTGATTCCCAATTGCCTTAATTTTTAATTACCTTAGTAATTAAAAATTAAGGCAATTGGGAATCAGTCTTTTTAAGTTAGCTTACCTTAGTAAGTTAGTTTTACCTTAGTAAGCCTCACATTTTTTTAATTTTTATGTTAATTTTTTTGCAATTGCAACTTTTCAAATAACAAAGTTGGCTCAACATGCGTAATAATAACTAATAATATTTTCAATTTTCAATCTTTAAATTTTCAGGCAATTTGGTACTAAGGCATTTCGGATAAGGCAATTTGGGATTTGGTTGTAATGGACCGGAAGCGACTACATTTGAGTTTTTCGTGCGGAATTAATTAGTTTTAATACATATAGACATTTTATTTAAAGGTTAAATCGGTGAAGGTCAAATTCGTCAATGTCATTGGCGCATGTGAATCCCTTAACGTAATTTCTTATTATATTTAACAAACACAAAATTAAATAATGTTCCGATCAACAAGTCTAGTAGAATACAAAATATGTAGGTCGATGTAAAAAAAAAAAACATTAAATTGACATTCTATCAATCCGTTTATTGGCATTATTCATTAGAACATCTGAAACTATAACAATTATTACGACAAAAAAAATGGCAATGGCTATAATAATATAAAAATCTTTAAGCTCGTTCGATATCTAGGAGAATTTTAATTGATGTATTGAAAATGAACTTTTCTCCTACTTGCTTGGAAATTAATTTTGTTTTATTAGTACGTACTTTCAATTCTATTCAGAATTAATGAATATTTTCATTACTTTTACGTTTACAATTTTTTATACATCATATAATATAATAAAAAACGAGTCCTTCATCTGTATAAATGGTCTTTTTGTCAATAAAATTATTTCCTCGCAAGTTTGAGAAATGTACTATACAAGTATCGACCGAAATTGTATGTAAGTGACTCAATTTAGTCAATTTTACAAGTAAAGCCAATTTTACAATTTCGGCCGAGACTTGTAAAATGTATATTTATTATACAGGTCTTGGCCGAAAATGTAAAATTTACGGCCGAGGCTAAGTATGTGTAAGTGACTCAATTTAGTCAATTTTACAATTTCGACCGAGACTTGTAAAATGTATATTTATTATACAGGTCTTGGCCGAAAATGTAAAATTTACGGCCGAGGCTAAGTATTGTAAGTGACTCAATTTAGTCAATTTAACAATTTCGGCCGAGCCTTGTAAAATGTATATTACTACACAAGTCTCGGCGGAAAATGTAAAATTGACGACCTTGTCACTTACTTACACTTACACAATCGCTTTATTTTCGGCCTGAACTGTAAATGTACCGTTACATTCTCATTTGCAATATTGCATTTGAAAAACATTAATTTATAATATATATGGCTACACCAAAGAAAAGTTGGCAACATTTAAATTAAATTATGTCTGACGTAACTATGTAAACCTTGAGGGATTGACTTTTATGTCTATACCTACTTAAATATTGCAAACTGTTTCCTTGCCAAAATATTATTATTATTATTACTATATACACAATTAGCGTTTAAGTCAACTGCTGCCATTTTTAAAAGTCCCCTTCCTGTAAAAATTTCCCTCGATATTTCGAAAATCACTTTAACAAAGAGAACATTTTAAAAATGGTCACAAACAGACCAACAGTCTAACCAACAACTAGCATCAATCAGTCACATCACCGCCTGCCTCGATAAGACTATTCACTATTTAAAAAAAAATCACCGAGTCAAAAGATCAGAAAGATCATTTCATTATATTTATTTATCAACAATAAAAATAAGATAAAAATTGATTGATAAATTTTTGAAATTTTATCTGTCACCGAAACATCCTGTGGTTGGAACTCTCATGTGATGACGTCATACGCTAGTAAACATTGCTTCCGCGACTTACGTTGTTACTACGTTATTTACTAGCGTGTGACGTCACACGTATCAAAGACCAGCGCCATTTGTACAGAAACAGCGTTTTTTAGCGCTGTTTTGGAAATTTAAACTTTCAACATTGATTTTTATTAATAATACACTAGATCTCCCGGAAATATCAAAATATTTCCGAAATATATAGTGTGCTTAGGGTTTTTCTAGAATTAGTCAAATGTCATTAATATGAACTCATAGAACTCGTTGAGACATGTTTCGGTTCAAACGAATTTCTTCAGAATAGCACATGAATGAATTCAGATTTGCACATGAATGAATAATAAAATATACGGGGTGATCAATAAAAAGAAACCGCAATAATGTAATAATTATGTAGATGAACGATCGGCAGAACGGTCTCTTGGTCTATCAGCGCAATGTTTTTATACTAAAAAAAATCCGCGGGCTTATTATCTAAATGCGTCTGCTGAGCGAGAGGCGAAGAATGCGAAAAAATTGTGCAATATCACACTAAATCGTTAATTTTTACGCAAACCACACTAGTGTTGTGAGCTACGTGATACGATTTAGTGTGATATTGCGCATTTATTTCGCAATTTTTTCGCATTTTTCCCCTGTCGCTCAGCAGACGCATTTAGATAATAAGCTTGAGGGTAAGCCGAATGAAAGTCGAACATAATATTATGTAGAACCAAAGATATTAGATTGATACAGCCGCCGTACTTGAAAAATGCGGCAACTTTTAGTACGCCGAGCTAGTCAAACTGTAAACTGTCTGTGTGTAACTGTACGTTCCGAATGTTTTATTAAATTTTTGACATGACAAAATGCCAATTTGCGTGGTGAAACTGTGTAAAAAGTGATAAATAGTGACGATGTTTTACACACGCTACAATAAAAATTTCCCGCATTCACGAAGCTATTGCTTTTAGGTAGGGCCCGTATCTATAGTAGAGCGCAGCGAGACCAAATATAGGTAAATGGAAATTACAATTTTGCCAGTTAGGTATTTAAATTTTAGACATTTAAATAATTAGCATAGTGGCATAATTTGCATTTAAATATTTTTCACTATGGAACCTTTCCTAAATTCCACTATCAATTTATTATTAAGGTGATAAAATTTCTAAAAAAAAATATTAATTAATTTGATCGAGCCGAATATGAGCGAAATTTAATAAAGTTTGAATTCAAAAACCGAAACGTTAATTCCAAAAAAATATATATTTTTATCTCTTACGACCCATTTTATTGATCACCCTGTATATTATGTATCACAATACTGGTTTAAAAATTACAAACTTACATACCTACAGTACATATAATAATATCTATTATACATAAATTAGGCATAGAAGAGAAAATTAAATTCTAAATATAAAATTTACTTTAATTTTATAGTTTCTATTTTAGTCAATATGTTAAGTTTTCTTTTTTTTTTTCAGAATTAAAAAGTTATTTCACAACTGGTAACACTTCAAAGTAACATCATTAAAAATTACTCCTGTCATGTATTATTTTTTTTTTTAGTTTTAACCTAATTTTGAGTACCCATACTGCGTATTTAAATATAATACATAATATATATTTTTTTAAGGTTTTAAAATAGTATGTATGTAAGTTTTAAAATTTAGGCACTTGCTTGAGAACTACACGATATCTAGCTCTTGTGGAAGTGGAATCTACTTTCAACCTTATTGATGAACGTTTAAAGTATACAGGTTGATTCAAAAATCGTTGATCGATCGTATTTGCAATAAAAAAATCTCTCAAAAATTTCATCGATTTTTTTTTATTGTAAATTACCACCTCTATGTCCACGATTTTTGGACCACCCTGTATATTGTCAAACTAAATTAATCTCTGGTGAAACTATAATAAAATTTCAATAATCGATTTAGAAAAAAAAAAAACTAAAATAGATATATATTGTGTCAAAAAAATTCAAAGTTTTCAAGTCTGATTTATAAACTTACGGTCTGTCTTATTCATAAAAATCCCTTATTAAAGGTTTAAAACGTTCATTAGTTAAAACGCTCAAAGACCTAAGTTAAGCTTATTATAAAATACCTATTCATAAACGTTCAATAAGTCTGTCATAGCTAAATACTCGCTATGGGTTAGTTTTGTAATTGTTATGTTGCCGTTCTGATGAATTCATAGACAAGAAAAGCTAAAATGTCCCTATCCATAGAATAATAACCAAAACATAGAACGATTAGGGATATAGAGTAACTAAAGCATAGAAGTAAGGACTTCTTCTATGCTTTAGTTACTCTATATCCCTATCCACGACCTAAATGACAGTAAAGTGATAATTGTGATGTGAAATTTTGACATTTCTTATTATTTAATTTAATTTTATTTGGGAAAACAAACAATTACACCACACCATATAGAGTAAATTTGAAAAAAGAGAAACATACATAGATAGGTAAATAAAGTTAATTCGTAAACTGGTTGTAAACAGAAATCAGCTGTTTTATGTCGGCCATCTTGAATTGTTCCCTTATTAGAGGCTTATAGCAGGCTCCACGCTTCAATAACTTTTAAAGGAGATATTAAACGCTTAATAGAGCGTTTTACTGCCATTAAACATTTATGAATAATGTTTTTTGATAAATTTCTTATAACAAGCTTTAAAGCCTCCTATAACTTTTTATGAATAACACCGTTATTGTATTACATACTTTTAAAATTTACAGTCATAAATGTCATAATATTATAAATAGTCGCAAACAGATTCAGTCATATCATAACAAAAATAACAAATAATGTCTGTCCCCTTTAAAAAGGTAAAAAACTCATTGAGTGACATAAATATTTCTTTTAAGGGGACAATATTATATGCAAAATGAACTTTATTATTGAACATTTAAAGCATAATATATAATTATATTAACAAAATTACATTTTAATGAATATGAATATTAGTGTTGAGAGCGAGTTCAATAAATAATGAACCTTACGCGCAACGAAATAAAGTATAAAACTGTAGCATAGGTACTCAGAATTATTGTACAGAACACACAGACTAAAGCCAATTTACCAGTGCCTCTAGTTACGCGACGCTCTCCTCGGAGAGAGTGTAGCTCCGATGCTATGGGACCCTGAAGGGGACCACCAGGTCCTCGTGGTGCTCGACGCGGAGTTCCGATAGTGCCGCCGCCGCTTTCTTAACGGCGTTCGTTATCTGAAAAAACACATGCAACTTCTGTGAGTAAATAAGAAAAACATATGTGTTTGCGTGTACGTGTGCGTGCGAACGTGAGAGCGTGTGCGCGTGTGTATCATTTTTGTGTGCGTGTTTGAGAGAGAGCGAGAGTGTCCATGTGCGAGTGCGTGTGAACTCACCAGATCCCTGTCGTCTGTGAGGAGTGCGTGCGAGGCTAAGATCGCATTCCGCTCGGACGCAGACACGTCCCGCAAGATACGCGGACGGGGCGGTACGCGCGTGGGCGCGGCGGCCACACGCGCCGTGTACGCGCGAACGCGCTCGCTGTACGCGCTGGCCTCTAGCGCGTACGGGCCCAGCGCTCCCACGTCTATCACGTTACTGAAACACGACAATTTTGACGAATTTCAGTACACGTTAGCCACAGGACTCACTGCGATCGCAGTCTGGCAGCAGTACCCCCCGGCTAAGACCACACTAAGCTTGGACTCTAGGAAATTACTATTGATTGAAAACTCACTGCTACAAATTAATACAATTAAAAATAAATTCATTTTGAAAACAGTTATTAGAATTAGAACTTCTATTGTAAACTAGCCGGCACCCGCGACTTCCCCCGCGTAACTTTGTAAATTATATACTAAAACCATTTTATCCATTTGTGAAAACAGCATGAAAATCGGTGCAGAGTGGATCGTCAGCTTGCCTGTCAACCTATTACATAAAAAAAAAAAAATTAATACCTATTCAAGTGTATCACACCATCAGAATTAAAACAATAATATTTGATATCATCAAACAGTATTTTATGTAGATAGATGTTATAATACCAAGCAAACAATGCACTGAGACGAGGCGGTAATGATAAAAAATATACGAATATATTATTTTTATTAATAAATAGAATGTTTACATTAGATAATGAAACACACAATTGTTCCGTTTCGTGAATACGTTAATGAACTTTGATAAATATATTGTGTTTAGGTCAGTGTGACGAGATTGTTACACTTTTTTATTATTCAACACAAATATAGGTAACCTTAGAAAATGTGCAAAAGTTAACTTGATAGCTGGCATTGAGTGTAATGAGTATATTTGTCATACTTGACACATGAACTCCTATCATAATATGTATACAGGGCATGTAAAGTCGGGGTACGAAAACGTTCATCAGTTTTTCAAATTCATTCCTTTATCAAATTGTAGACTCTTAGTAACTTTTGAAACTAAAACACTAACTAGACTACTGACAGTCGTTTGAAATGACAATTGCATTGGTGCAACCAAATGTCGACTTTAAGGTGAGGAAAATGTTACGAAACCAGTTTTTCTGACACATCTTTGCATTAGTGGGAAAGGGACAAGACATATTTTTGTATTCCGTTAACACATGCTATTACATAGAAAGAAAGAAAAATCTTAGTACGTAACTGGTTTCGTAGCAAAAACAATTCTTGTCACGTAACTGGTTACGTAGCGTTTGTTTCGTAACTGGTTACTTAGTACTAGCTGGCGCCCGCGACTTCGTCCGCGTTGAAAAAGAAAAAAGTAGCCAAGTTTCATGAAAATAATTTAATTAGTTTAAGAGTTATGGAGGAACATACAACATACAATACATACAGATTTTTTTTTTAATGCTCAATTTAGTTTCTGTACATGTATATAGAGCCTATATACACGATATCTCTGAAAACAAAGGTAGGTACTTACATATTTATTAATATTATTAGTATTGATGATGATGATTGATGAAGAGATTTGTATTTTACGTTCATGTAACTTGACTATATAAAATACCTGCTAGTATTTTACAAAGTTATGTTACGCGGAGCGAGTCGCGTGCAACAGCAGCCAGTATTAAATTAAGGTGATATTTCTCACGTGGCAGTCTCGTGAAGTATCCTGTTAAGGGCGCTCTGTTCGTCGGGTTTCCTGGGCGGTGTGGACGCGGACGCTGTGGGCGCCGGCGTCTCTTGCTGTTGTTCCGCCACTTCCAGCAAATGGGTTCGCTCATTCACTATGTTTTCCTAGAATTGTTTTATAGAGTCACATCAGTTTTTTTTAATCATAAAAAAATCCTTTGGGTTTGCTTTGTATGAGTAGGAGCTGAAACTGGTCACTTTCTCTTCGATACTAATATTATAAAGAGGAAATATTTGTTTGTTTGTTTGTTTGTATATAATAGGCTCCGAAACCACTGGATCGATTTGAAAAATTCTTTTACCATTAGAAGCCGACATTATCCGTGATGAACATAGGCTACTTTTTACCGCGGGAAAATGCTTCATTCCTACGGGAAAACGGGTAATAGGACAACGGGTAGTAAGAATTATCCTTCCGTACTTATCTTTTTCACATAACAGCTTCTAAATGGCTGAACCGATTGGGTTGAAATTTTGTATTTGTATCCATGGTTTCACAGACACGAATGTATTATATTATATTTTATAAAATTACGCAGACGAAGTCGCGTGCAACAGCTAGTAACTTATATGACGGTTCACTCTTGGTGTTCATAGGAACACAGGTGGCTACTATCTCCTTAGAACACAAGGGTTGGGCTGTCGTGGACACAGCCGTGTGTTTATGTGAATATCTTATATTTCCTCTTTATAGATAAAATAAAATAAAATAAAAATAGCCTTTATTGCTGAAGTTAGTTAACAAAACTTAAATTATGTTACTTATCTTTATAGATACCATTATATAAACCTGAAGAGTTTGTTTAGTTGGTTGGTTTGAATTGAAAAATTCTTTTTGTGTTGGATAGTCCATTTATCGGGGCTATAGAAAATGCGGACGAAGTCGCGGGCACCAGCTAGTTATGTATATATCCAATAAATCTGAATATACCATGATATTATATACCAAAAAATTCTTTGATCTTCTAGCTATTGAGTGGTGTAATTATATCAAACTATAAATCCCCCCATTTTGATACCATCACTTTTTTGAATTTCCTTCTACTATGGACATCCCATATTCAACTAACATCTTCACAAATTCCACACAGCACTGTCTAGTTCCACGGTAAACAACTAATGCTTGTATTTTGGATAGCACAGTTGATATAATACATAGATTATTCTTTTTGTAAATACAAACATATTATAAATAGAAAATATCTGACTCAGGTACAAAGGTAAAATGTTAACACAAACATTTGCCCCTAGCGGGATTCGAACCCGCGATCGTTTGGTTAACAGCTAGTGTTACTAGCCACTAGACCAAATGTGTTGTATCATCACTAGGTAGTATAAAACAAAGATACAATAAAATAAAAATAAGATTTGTTATTATTTTTACATAATAAACTAGGTATACAATACATCACTGCCAATCACTGCCGCCATATGGGCTGGGCTTTCCATTTTACGACAATAGGACTTTTCGTGCGAAATATTTTTAATGTTAATAAAAACAAAAGAAGATGTAAGATTTACCTCATCATCAATGTCGAAATAATTGTGACCAAAAGAGAAAAATTTAAAACAACACACAGCCATTGTAATGCGGCGTTTGAAATCCACTGACACTACGTCGTTTTACAATTACATTCTTTGCTAGATAAAAAAAAAACATTGACAATAAAATGTGATAAAAGCATAAACACGGCAGTAACATACTTAGATAAACCGCATTTTAATTTCAAATGTCAGTGTGTAACTTTTATGTTCTGCTAACGTAATAAAAGTTTGATTATATCTAGATTTGCATAAATCCGAATTTGATAAAATTATAATAAATTACATACCTGCGGATCGGATTCCTTATGACAAATGCTATAACAGCAACCCATGACGGCGCTCCTTAGGGAATAAAAGCATGAATGCAGCAGGGTTTCACCGTCCGACTGCATAAATATTTGTATTTTAGGTTTTTTGTGCGTTTAAAAATAGAAAATTCCGATCTTTCGATTCAAGAAAGACATGCGATGAAACAATGATGAATGAATTGACATGACATTGACATATGACATGACTGGAACAAATGACGACAAATGTCAAAGTGACAATGACAATATCAAAACATATTTAACATATTTTATATATATGTATCCCGGCCCTCACACTCTCGCGAAGTTTGGCGAGACGAAGCGAATAAAAGAGTGTGGAGGACAGTCGCCTTGCCATAGTTCGTCCAACTTTACCTCGCCTCGTGCTACTTCCATTTGTTGTCGGTTTTTGCGCCCGAGTCAAAGGACTCGAAGTAGCCCACATAGAGTAACTTATAATATATATAAAACGCGAATGAGCTCTTCGCGAAGTTGAACGAGTGTGTAGCGACGCACTTCGTGCTCGGTCAACTTTCTCGAATACTTCATCGAGGAACTTCGCGAGAGTGTGGAGGCCACATAACACCAGTATCACACTCTCGAGAAGTTGGGCGAGGCGAGGCGAATACGTGAGTGTGGACGGGCACCTCACCTTACTTCGAACCTTACTTCGAGTGTTTAACGTCATATTTCTTACTTCGGTCAACTTTCCCGAATACTACGTCGAATCTAAGCACAGAACGCTATATACTCACAAGAAGTTTGTAAGTATATAGTATTCTGTGGTCTGCATCCACCACGTCACTGTCATGTCACGTCATGTCAATCTACATATTGCTTGGTTGGTATTTATTTAAATTCAATATTATTCGTATCGTAAGATTCGTAAGTATATAATAAATAAAAAGTGAAGCTGTCTACTTATATTTTTTACCACTGCTTATGTACCTACTTCAATTCATATTACTTATTTTTTAAGTCTATATCAAATACAACAAGCAACCTTATCTGAAAAATGTTAAGATATCGAGGAAAAAAGAAGGTGCTGGAAAAAGTTAAAGAATTGGACGCTTTTCCTAAAGTTCCGGAAGAGTACGTGGACAGTACTCCGGTGGGCGGAACGTTTTCCGTTATCGCATTTTTTATTGTTATGTGGCTAATTTACAGTGAAGTATCATATTATTTGGACAGTAACTTAGTTTTCAAATTCATGCCGGACACCGATATGGATGAGAAGTTGCGCATAAACATAGACATAACTGTCGCTATGCCCTGTTCAAATCTAGGTGCAGATATTTTAGACTCAACTTCGCAGAGTGTTTTTGGTTTCGGTGAGTTGCAGGAAGAAGATACATGGTTTGAATTAACACAGGAGCAACAAGACTCTTTTGACGCTGTAAAATACATGAACTCCTATTTACGCGAGGAGTATCATTCCATTTGGCAGCTACTCTGGAAGAAGGGTCATGGATCGGTAAGAGCGACGATACCGCCACGTAAAACTAGGCCCGCGCGCCGACCTGACGCTTGTCGTCTCCACGGTGTATTAACTTTGAATAAAGTTGCTGGCAATTTCCATATAACTGCTGGCAAAAGTTTACATTTGCCTCGGGGGCATATACATTTAAACATGCTATTTGACGACACTCCCCAGAATTTCAGCCACAGAATACACAGACTAAGCTTTGGTAGTCCAGCCAATGGTATAATTTATCCTCTGGAAGGAGACGAGAAAATAACAAATGATGAAAATATGTTGTATCAATATTTTATCGATGTTGTTCCGACCGATGTTGATACTACATTCGAATCGATATGTACATTTCAGTACTCCGTGAAGGAGCTCGAAAGGCCTATAAGTCACTCGAAGGGCTCCCACGGTGTCCCTGGAGTATTCATAAAATATGATATGGCCGCTTTAAAAGTTAAAATTCACCAAGAAAGAGATAACCTATTACAGTTCATGTTAAGATTATTTGCCACTATAGGAGGTATATATGTGGTCATAGGTTTTGTAAACACTTTAGTGTTGACTTTGAGGACGTTATTTTTTAATAAATTTGCACCTTCAGCCGTGGCACAAATTCATGAACTAGAAAAGAGAAAATCAGTGCAAACAAATGCAAATCCATTATTAGTTAGTTCTGTTCTAAATGTTCCTTTAAATATAGTGAAAAACTGATAGTAATTAAGTCAATAGATAAGAATAGTATTGTTAAATCATTTTATATTTGTATTCTTTATACATTATACATATGAGATTTTTTATTCTAATTTATTGTTAAGATTTTTGTTTGACTGCTAGCTTTATTGTTTGTCAACGTGGCCAAGATTGTTTTGTCTCTGGAGAAGGCTAAAATTAATGAATAGGTTGCTAATACATATACTGGCTATTTGTATTTTGTACCGGGTGTCCCAAGACTATGCGACATAAAGGGAAAGTACCTTAAATATTGTGGATAGGATATTTTGCTGAAAGAAGACTTTATGTTATTTTTAAATGTTAGTAATACTGCATTCATAGATTTTCAAAAAATTACGTCATCGTCGGCAATAAATAATATTCTTGAAATTTGAATCAAACATTTTACGTTATTACTTTCTTTTAAGATACTATGTAACTTAAGAAGAATTATTATTTTTTGGCCATTTTTTCGATTAGCGTCATAAAAATATGGGTGATTTTTTTTTTTTTTACATTTAAGTCTGCTCAATTCCCAGACGAAACAAGTGATTTCTAGAAAATCTTTGAATGCTGTATTACTAACTTTTAAAAATAACATAGTCAACATTTTCAGCAAAATATCCTATCTACAATATTTAAGGTACTTTCCCTTCAAGTCGCATAGTTTTGGGACACCCTGTATTATAAAATAATTTGTTTAAAAATATTTAATCACACTACATCAGATATTTTTAAAACAAAAATGGGCATTGTTTTAAGTTTTTAGTTATCTTCAGTTGGACAAAAGCATTCATAATGGTCATGTAGACGACTGCTGATAAAAATTGAGTCTCTTTATCCTACGTTATTGACATTTATTATGAAGATGAAATTGTACAATTTTATTCTTATTAGAAAAACATGTTTATAATTCTTATGATATCAGATAAATGATTTATTTGTAAAGTGTAATTAATTTAATCTGGTCTTTATTTTACTTGTATCCATATTTTTTTATTATTATAATTTATGTTTATTACAATTTTATTTACCTTAAATAAAAAATAAAAATGTTAAATCTGTATTTTTATACATTTATACCATTACTGTAAGCAATTATTCATTTACATTTACATGTAAGCTAAATATTAATTATACTCTATTTTTGACATCACAATCACATCTGATAATGAAGATGAGTTTTTTTTTATATTAAGGATTTTTTATTTTTTGGGTCGAACTGACCAGTCCTACTAGAAAACTGATGATGAAGGGTTTTCTATCTGCATAGTAAGTGTCTTTATGATTTGATTGTGTTCTTTACAGTAACTAGGTATATATGTCGGCGGCCGATCGTATAATCCGGTAGTTCGTGATGTGCCTAGGCAGATCGTGACACAGCGCCGTTTTATGAAGTTTCTAATATCAGTCAGATCGTTCGACGATTTGGCTGCCTATTCAGATGTGAGATTGTGCCTACTTTTTAAATAAATGTAATTTGGTAAAAATGTGATGATTGCTTAAATTGTTAATTGGAATTTAAAAGTGTAGGTAAATGAATTTGAAATAAATAATACAATGAGCACCTGCGTGTTTGACTTCCCCTTAAATTTTTGCATACGTACTTTCTGAGCAACGGTGAGGGGCGTGCAAGTAGACAAACGGTCCCCATTTTTGTCTCGTTCTCTCTAATGTTCGCATTGTGTTTCTGTCGCAAATGCCGCTTCTCATAGTTTTGTTTTTTTTTTTTCAACAGCAACACCAACGACGATTTTAATAACAATTCAAGCCACCCAGTCACTTCATTCGTTCATAACCGACTGGGGTTGCCAACTCGTTTTTTATCGGAGCTAAATCTAGATCTATACCTAGCATGTTGGTTGATAACCAAATAAATTAATTAGTTCTGCTTATTAACGGATTCTCCAAACATAGAATACAATTCAAACAAAAAAATCTAGGGTTGTTTGTTGATATGAATTTGTACCTATTCACTATCAACTTTTTTGAAGTTTTAAATTACTTTAAGAATAAATCTAAAAACATTAATATTATTTTGAACTAATTTAATATTAAAAAAAATTACAATTTTATTTTATTTTACTAAATTTTGGAGATTAGGCACTTCATAAAAGTTTGGATAATAACTACCACTTCATCCTGTTATACATGTGTTCGTAGATATTTTATCTGCCTTTGAAAAATCTAGAGCAATACGACATCTATTATTTAATTAGATATTTCCTCTAATGAATACAAGCGGTGAAAAGATATCACAAAATAAATTACACATAATATTCCAGTTTCTTAAATTGTAATAATGGAAAATATTTCTTCGGAACTAAAAACAAAATTTATAAATGACAATATAATGTAATATTTACTCTTCAGCTAACATAATGGTTGCAGCAATTATTTAGTTTTATTATTATGGATACACAGGCTCTTTTAAGTATATCAGTTGGCAACATTGAGGCTGTGACCGACCGGAATTGAATCATCTAGTGAGACTGACAACGAGCGAATCAGCGAATGAAACGAAAACGAACCATTCGCGCGGCGATTTTGCCCGGTAACGGACGTTCGTTTGCGTTCGAAAACGGTTAAACATTCGAAAAGTTTCTCAACTTTTTCGAACCGATCCTTGATGACACAAACCTTGCGTCGGTTATGTATTGAAGTGCGGTGCGTTGTATGTGGTTCTTTTTAGCAGTGTCAGTGATGTGTGTCGACATTTTTTTGCGATTATAATTTACCGTTTCAATTGAACGTTACTGTTTCGATAAAAAGCGAATAAGTAGACGAAGTCTCATCGCAAGAGTGGGCCGTGTATGGTAAAGTTAATGTTGGGGCCTGCGCCGGTGAAAGTAAACCTTTGTTAAGTTCATAAGGACACGGGCCGCTTGCAACTAGCTCGAAACGACTCGTTTCGCCTGCAGTTCGCGAGAGGAAGGTGAGCGGTAGTGAATTGCCTACTTACTTACACTTAGACTCTTCTTAAAACTACAGTTATGTTTACGGCGTTACGTATTTTTTTTATTCTTGCATTCGAAATACTATTTCTTTCACTTTGATTACCGTTGCTTTGGCATGATTTTTTCTTTTACCTGATTCTGTATAATATGGAATTTAATTCCCTTCCTGTACTTTTTTTTAAATATTAAACAAGCCTTTACTCACCCAAAAACAAGTGAAATCAGGTACTTGATCGTCTCAAGACTATAGTCACACAAAAATTTCTTAATATAAAAAGCGTTCTTTTTTTAAAATAACCCAAACGTGAACTGTGTGGCCAACATAACCCAAAAATTTCCCTAATTAGGTACATTATACAAGCTGTGTCCCGCTATATTTATATATTTTTTTAACAAGATCATGCACACGACGGCTCTTGTCGATAAATTCTCAGTAGGCAGCCTATAACCTTCCTTAAAAACTGGGGCCCTAGACAAAGTGACGTGACGGAAGACGATAACGAAGTTCGAAAACAACAAAATGTATGGAAAGTATCACGTGACTTAACGAAGGCATATGTCAATCCCATACATTTTATTGTTTTCGAACTTCGTTATCGTCTTCGTCATGTCACTTTGTCTAGGGCCCCTGGGCTATTAAATGTGAAGTAGGTAACCAAATAGAAACAGGTTACATGCTTTAAAATTTTTGATAATGATTATAAAAAATATTCTGTTGGTATTTACTGAATTTCTACTAATAAATATTTCCTCGATTATACAGTTCTATTTCATTTTCAAAATCGATATTTCATTAACAAAATGCAAGTCCAGCTGAACATTTGAACGATGTCATTCATGCACAACAGACTGTAGGTCAGTGCCCTATACATACCTGTTGACTTGCCGCACCCTGCTTCAGAGCCGGTTCTCCTACGCTTCCATCCAACGGATCGCTGAAAAAAAAGTAATAATAGGCATTGTAGAGTGTACTGTAACAGAATATAGGTGAGATAAATATAGGTAGGTAGGTAGGTACCACGAAACGAAACTAATATGCAATTTCTGCACTGCATTTTGCACAAACTATCCTCTACTACAAACGTTAATAAACCTAAACTAGAGAGTACTATGTTCCTTGACCTAACCTAACTATTAATGTTTAACCACTGAATAGATAATAGTAAAAGAATCATAACCTAATAAATTATTAGTGTAAAATTAACAATGTCAATAGATATTCACGGTTCACCTGTTTACCGAAATTTCCGGTTTCATTGCAAAAAAATAAAATGGGTGGCTGTCGTTGTGCACGTTGTAGCTGTCGCGTTGTGTAATTAAATTTTAGTGGACAGCATCAAACTGCATAGATTTAGAAACTGCCACAGGCCACTACTGAATTAAGTAGGTATACCTAATTAGGTACTGCCTACTCAATTAATTGGTTTTACGAAACTATAGCTCCCTATTTTGTTATTAGTTATCATTTTCCTGAATTGCCTCCCACTACGGAAGCAGCACTGTCCTGGCTGAAGAATTTAAGACAATGGTTCGGATTTAGCATTGGCAGCTGCTGCACGAAAGATCTCTCTTTCGTGCAGCAGCTGCCAAGGTCAGGATAGCCATGATGGTCTCCAACCTTCGTAGAGAAGTGGCACGCTGAGAAGAAGATGACAAAATTGAGAACTGATAATGTGAACAGAATTATTGATACCACCTACTTGCTAAAGTATCACTTCATCAAGTGACAATATAAAAACTATGCTTGAGTTTTATTTAAAGAACAGGATGCGGGTGTAGCGTTTGCGTATTAAAAAATTTTCAACATATAAAAATATGACACGTGTGTTAAGTTCATAGAGGGTAGGAATCAGTATCTTTTAATTTACTTTCAAAGTTTAAAAACTAGCTATAACTTGAAAACCGTCAAGCTAATCAAAATAATGTATAGAACATATTTTGTTTAAAATTTAATAAGGACAATTTTTGCTTGTAACACTTTTTTTGTATCTATTAAAGTTTTCGCAAAATAGTTACTTAAAAAACTTTTAACGAGGACAAATTTCAAATTTAAATTTACCAGGGTTTCGGAAAAAAGCTAAGATGACGATCCTGAGAAGAAACCCCGAAAGAAACTCAGGATACTATTCTTTTTGGCATCTTTAAAATATAAAATAGCAACAATTACACTTAATTTTAATAAAATTAAAGTAGGTATATAATAATTTATATACAATTGTAGTTTTTTATATATACTAAACATAGTAGTTATGTGCTCCGAATTGCTTAAATCCAGGCTTCATTGTCGCTTAAATAATCAGTGATTTTATAATAGCCTTTCGAGAGCTAGATATTATAAAATCTTATAGAAACAAATATGAAATTTATTTCACAAAATACACAGTCTGTACTCGTAAACACAGAATAGACAACACTACTTATTTATATTTATATTTAATTCACGAGAAAGTTCCAAGGCTCGAGTAAAGTTGAACAAGCTTTCTGATGAAGAAAGTTTCCGGGACCTATTTGTGTATTCATATTCATTATTTCGTGTCATCTTAACTTTACAATTGCGCAACAAGTAGGCAAGTACTTTTCTTAATTATTCAACATTCATTCATTATAATATGTAGGTATTATGATGACGACAATAATTATTTATTGATACGGTATGATTATACCTACATATTTTGTGAATTAAATGGCCGCCACGTTGTGATATTTTCTTTAGTTTAAATTTTTCTATTTTCATTACATTGTAATTATGTAATCAATGCCAAGTCGTGGGCTGATCGCTAGTTGTCTATGTTGGAAGGTTGGAAGTAATTATTGGAATTTAATACTGGCGGGTTTTAAGAAAATAAAACAGTTTAAAATTATAAAGGAATTTGGTTGTCAAAAATATAGATTAAAATAAAATAGTACCTACATAGAGTACCTATTGAAGTTTGAGACGTGAAAAAAAATAGCAGAGAATGTTCTTTAGAAATTATATTGAAATGTTTGTTTAGTTTTGATAAAGATTTATATTATATACATGATGATTGATGTATGTATGATGAAAATTTAAGTTGAATAAATTGTGATGAAAATAAATATCGAATCTTATTTATTTAACGAGACGATAACAAGAAATTTGATCACGCGAAAATAAATCCAATAAGAGTATACTCCACAGTCTCCACAATGTTTTTGAAGAAAACAAATACAGAATGATACATTTATAAGGAAGCGTGACACGTGTGTGGTATGTTCATTACAAAATAAACAATTAAATATTCACGCGTTTGTCCGTACGCGATCGATTCACTATTCCATTATTATTTGCTGTGGAATGTTAATGACGTTTCCACTTCTCGTTACTTAGTTAACGACAACCGATAAGGTAATTAGTTATTCTGTGATTCATTTTAGTTTCGTTGTACTGTGTAACTGAGTATTATATAAAGCAAAGATTTAAAACTAAGTTTACAGATTCACTTATATAGAAAAGATCTAATTATGGGCTTTAATAAAAGAATAAAAAAAGAAGTAGGAGACATGCGTCTTATATGTTAAGAATGTCAAGTAACGAAGTATGTTTTATCTCTTAACTATGTTGAAAATAATTTACGAATTGAACAGGATTGTATAAAGAATGCCTACAATGAAATTTATCAAGTTACTACTAGTGTTTTTGCCCGCGACTTTGTCCGCGTCGAATCTTTTTTTTTATTTATTAGAGATGGGTTTGCTCTTGGCCAACAACCAGCTGAGTAGCAAGGATGAGGCCTATGATGGAGCGAGCTCACCCAGAAGATGCCTATTCACTCGAACTTTGAAAAGATTAGGGTTATATGAGCTCGGAAACACAGACGCCGGCAGGGAGTTCCAAACCTTGGCAGTGCGCATTATAAAGGATGTTTCAAAGCGCTTAGTCCGAACAATCAATACCAAACTTCACACGAACACCTAAGTACTGCACTAATCTGAAAATTATCTGAAAGTTTCATCAAAATCGGTTCAGCGGTTTCAGAGTCTATAGGATACATATATATAAATACATACACACATCGCCTTTTATACATATGTAAAAAAAAGAAGATATTCGTTTTTCAAAAACACATGTTATTTAGTGTGACCAACATCAAAATTACAGATCGGTCGGGGAAGTAATATTTTATTCATACCACCAACTAAACGAACAAAGAATAAATGTAGTCTGTACCCTATTTCATTGTAAAATGCTAACCGAGGAACATAATGCGTGCTTGAAACAACGCAATCAAGTTTGCATATAGTATACGGATCCGGCACAACAATGGATATTGTTATACATAATATTATACATTTGTATAATATGTTATGAAGTGCGTTGCACAGCTGCATCTTGTTTGAAATGCACTGGAAATTCATATACATTTAGTAGGCATAACTATATTTAAGTCCACCCTTGTAAAATCCTTTATACTTCATGAAAACAAGAATGCGTGTATGTATTTAGAAATATATGAGTTAAACACAGAGACTATTACTAGCATAATAGCACGCAAGTGAAACGACAAATATGACAATTGAAATATGTTATTATAATTCTAACATACTTACGCATAATTTTTAAACTACGTCATTATGAAGTACTTAATATTTTCGCAATCAATATCGACAAGCAATATCGACCGCAATTTTTCTCTTGATGTAAGACTCAAGATTTTATAAAATATATTTTTGTCTAAAGAACATGAACTTCAAAAATCTAATACTGTAGAATAACATTGGCTATTTTTTTTAGCAAATATTGTTAAGAAATCTAAGCCTCAAAATGTAAAGTACTCGCCTAACATTATAAATGGATAAGGTTGTGAGGATGGTTGGACGTATTGTTTTTTACTCATTCACTCAAAAACTACTGAACGAATTTGGTTAAAATTTTGCACACAGATAGTTTAACTATTACCTGGATTAAATATAGGATACTTTTTATTCTAAAAAAATATTAAATTCCTGATTTTTTCAAAATGAAAAAAAAGATCTTGTCAAGCAATTTTGACCGGTTAGTACAGAGTTTGATATTGACAAGCAAACGACGTGATTGATGATGCTTGTTGAAAAATTATATTTTAGCAATGCTTGTCAAGCAAGCCTGATCGTTTAGATGTATGCTTCTCAAGAAAGACATTCAGTTACACTGGGTCACTCTGTGGCGAATGAGATAAAAAAATGCGGATGCTTGACAAATAATATGCTGTATGCCTCGTCAAGCATGCTTGTCGAGCACGTAAATGCTTGTCAAGCAATTTTGACCGTCTAGGGACTTCATAATGTATGCTCCAATTTATTATTTTTTAAGAAAATATTGAATTAACGTAGCCGCTATGAAACAGGTAAGTAAATAGATAATGTTTATGAAGCCATTAGAGGTAAAAACACTGTAACAGTTAAACGAGTGCAGAATTCTTGAGCTGAAAGTTTTCTACCGCGACTGAATTGCCGCAAGCGATCGTGCGTATTATTTTTTTGTCAAACTTTTAATAAATTGATGTATAAGGCGGACATCGCATGAATATGGATCTAAGATACGCTAACTAGTGATGAGATTATTCTTTATTCGAATATTTTCTGTCTCCTTTTACAATTATAGGGAGGGTAAGAGGTTTCCTTTAATCTCTCTAATTAGAAGAGTATTTACCTACAAGTAACTTATATTATAAGCTTTCAAAAGTGTATACTGGACTAAATAATAATAACGACTTCGCCCGCGTAACTATAGTTAAGTTATACACGATATTTCTGAAAACAAAGTAAATTACTCCATGACCGACCGCTACAGATTTATTATTAGTCTATGGATTGGATAGTCTATGTTACTAATGTAGCTTTCTATAGGTGAAAGAATTTTCAAAATCGGACACTTTTTATAAAAAAGAATCGCAATAATAGTTGACTAACTTACGACTAACTAAATATTCAATGTTAGAAAATAAATTCAAAAATATTATGCAACATTAGA
Organism: Synanthedon vespiformis; assembly: GCA_918317495.1. NCBI lineage: Eukaryota > Metazoa > Arthropoda > Insecta > Lepidoptera > Sesiidae > Synanthedon > Synanthedon vespiformis. Next base: position 818,373 of record OU906966.1, read on the forward strand.
TACCTATATTATTATATTCGCCGTTTCGCCAAGACCTCCCCCGGCTTGCGGCTGAAATGAGAAGATTATTGGAATATTTTTATTATCGGATCAGGATCCGGATACGGAAGCGCCGACCGAAGCTAAAATCTGACTGATACCGTTAATAATTTCGCCATAAAATATCGTCAATTTTTTGTGAGGTGAAATTCAATACACTATGATTCCAATATTTTCCCGATAATATTATCTGTTATTCGACAAGAAAATCCATTATTGTTTCCACGGTAAATCTATTTAGTATAAATGCTGAGTTTATAAAAGTGTATTTGTTTAGGTAACTAAACGCTTAGTTAGTAGTTCTTGGTTTTTGTAGTGAAACTTTTTTTGCTCGCGATGAGAGTAAAATTTTGTGTGACGGTCGTATATTTTATGTTTTTTATATAAATAGATGCATTCATGTTTTTTATTTATTTACATAATTAATAATTGAGATCTAGGCATGATAAGAAATACGTTAACGGCCTCACAAAAAATAATGGAATAACAAATTATTCGAATTATGGAATAACATTCATTTATAAAAACGGTTGTAAAAATTCTAAAAGAAAATTACTACCATTAGTTACTATCCACACGTTCCCGGCTTCGCCCGGGTTCAAAGTAAAAACTATCCCATCTTTTTAAGTTGTACCAAATTACACATAGTTACGAAGTTTTGTCAAAATCCGTTCAGTATTTCATTGGCGTCAAACAACGTGACACGAAATTTATCTATAACTACTAATATTATAAAGAGGAAAGATTTGATTGTTTGTTTGTTTGTATAGAAAAGGCTCCGAAACTACTGGACCAATTTGAAAAATTCTTTTACCATTAGAAGCCGACATTATCTGTGATGAACATAGGATACTTTTACCGCGGGAAAATGCTTCATTCCTACGGGAAATCTAAAATAAAAGTAAATACTAGCGGCTTGGCCCGGGAGGTAGCGCCATCTATCCAAAATACGGTAGATGGCGTTTTATACTTTTCTACGCGGACGAAGTCGCGAGCACCAGCTAGTTCATTATAAACATACAAATCTTCTCTCTTTATTATATTAGAACTATATTAGAATTAGAACTTTGACTGGGTACGTCAAAGTTCAATTCCAAAGTTTGCCCCGCCAGGATTCGAACCCAGGACCTCAGAATGCTAAGGCAAGCATCATCTTCTTCATAAAACTTCTAATAAATATTTATTTTTTGCGAAAAACTAGTAAATTTCTTTATGTAGAGGTCAACTATTTTAATAAACTAATAATTATATCTACAACAAATATCATTAAAGGTCTCTTTCACCATCTATCAAGAAGGCTAGCCGTCATTTAAAGTCAGTGGTAAAATAATTGAAAAAATAAATCCGTATAACTATCGAAGGATGCAGTAAACCGAGTGCATAATTTAATGTATCAACACTTTACTTGTAGCTGGTGAAAGAGGCACTAAGTGAATGAACCGACACCTTCTGTCGTTATTCAAGAGTAGTTGTAACCGAGTAAGGGTTAATTACAAGGGGTCAGATAAAGAGATGATTAAACCAATACGAGCATCAGCAGTATATAAGCGAGAATGTGGACGATACATGATATGTGTGCTGATATTTTGAACTTTAATGCAGTCACTGAACATCAAAACCTTTTTTTTTCATACATTATTGTAGTGGTAGGGCACACCGCGTTTCGCAGTCATTTGGGCAGCCCGTCTGGCGGCAGTAACCACCACCTTATAGAATACCACCGTGAAATAACAGCATAATATGTGCTGTTGTGTTTCGGTGAGTGAGTAAGGGATGCCAGAGCCTTACCCTTCCTTATCCCTTATCCGTTATCCTTCTATGGTCGGCAGCGCACTTGTAGCACTTATGGTGTTGCTTGTGTTATAGGCGACGGTAGCCACATACCATCAAGTGGACCGTCAGCCTGTCTGTCAACCTTAACATAAAAAAAAACTTAATAAATTACTGGCCAATGACCACAACTTGGTTCGCGTGGACGTAATCATAAGATATGAATATATAATTTTACTAGCTGGTGCTCGCGACTTCGTCCGTGTAGAAAAGTATAAAACGCCATCTATCGTATTTTGGATTGATGGCGCTATCTCCCGGGCCAAGCCGCTAGTATTTACTTTTATTTTAGATTTCCTGTAGGAATGAAGCATTTTCCCGCGGTAAAAAGTAGCCTATGTTCATCACGGATAATGTCGGCTTCTAATGGTAAAAGAATTTTTCAAATCGGTCCAGTAATTTCGGAGCCTATTCTATACAAACAAACAAAGAATCAAATCTTTTCTCTTTATAATATTAGTATGGATAAACTCAAAAACTCTGTTACCGATTTTGAAGTCGCGTGCATCAACTAGTAGTTATAGTTATTTTGATTATTTTATTTTGTGTTCTTCCAATCTTTGAAAACATTCTAAAATAAATATAGTTAGGTCGGTATAAATTGAAACATTTTTGTGTTTAACTATGTTCTGATCCTGTCTTGTATTTAATTTCGTGTTTTGAATAATGACGTCTACAGAGTGATGGATGTATCGCAATAATTTCCCAGGGCAGATAAGAAACACCTAATTTCGTTTCCAAACAGGCGTGACTGATCGGCCTTCTTGGAATTTCCGAGCATTTCATTAAGTTTGTGAATAATTGAATATTAGCAAGAATTCCCGACCTCAATTCACAGTAAAAGGTCTTTAATGTAACAAGATACTAAAAGACCTTGACCTTAATTTTATCTACTTAGCTAAAAGGATTTTTTTTCTCTAATGAGAAAGAGGCGTCCTTTTTTACAAGAAGAATCCATCATGGACAGACCGGTGGGTTATTTCGGACTCCTATAGTTACGGGGTAGACTTGGCTCTACCCATGCTCTACCCCACTACTATCTGACTTGACTTGGTGAACATATGATGACTTTATACTTCTACTTAGCTAAAAGGATTTTTTTTTTATTTTCTCTAATGAGAAAGAGCTGCAGGCGTCCTTTTTTAAAAAAGGAATCCATCATGGATCATGACCATCATGACCAGTGGGTTATGTCGGACTCCTATACCCCGAGATGGTAGTGGGGTAGACTTGGCTCTACCCCGCTTCTATCTGACTTGACTTGATGGGGATATGATGACTTAAATTGATCCATTGGGGCCACTAGGTACTTTTTCTGGATAACAGTAGTTACCCTGTTCCTCTACTGTGTACCTATCATATCAACCTATAAATAATGCAATATTTTATGCAAAATATCGGTTGAGAAGTTAATATTAAATTATTTTATGTTGTTTAAGAAAATTTTATTTTTTTATTTCCAAAATAAAATTGACAATGGGAAATATAAGAAAAAAATAAAACAATATCCTCTCGGCTCGTTATAAATAAAAATACATTTGCCCACATTAAAAATGTATGAAAACCTTTGGGATAATAATACAGTATACTATGTGAATTTCTACTTCAATTACGAGAATTGAAAATCAGCGGAGTGACCCACGAAGACTTTCAGTAAAGTTCAAAGTTCATGGCGTAGACCCTCCATTTGTTTGACATGTCCTGAATAAAATATAACTAGGTCAAATCGGAAAATATCAAGATACCGATATTAATATTATATAAGTTTCCTGTTTTTACGTCTGTTGCAGCCTATTTTTATTTTAAACTTGCTGGTGCCTACGACTTCGTCCGCGTTGTAAAAGAAAAAGTAGTCTATCCTGTGTCCTGTACGTCTAAATGTTTATCTATCAAGTTTAATAAAAAATCAGTTGATTCGTGTAAGAGTTATGGAGTTACATAAATACATACAATACCTACACTTACAGATTTATTATTAGTATTGTTGATATTGATTGATGATATATGATAAGTGATAACATAAATTATCATCATGTGTTGAGATAGTGATAATGACCCATTATGAAAATTATATCTAGTGCTTACTTTTGTGTCACCTCAATGAGTTTTGAGTTTATCGGGTACTACAGAGACATCCGAGCGTAAATTTTACGCAAGTACTTTGCATAATTCCATCTCGCTCGCACCTATGTGATTCCTATATTTTCTCTCGGTCACACTCTACTTAACCGTTTGAGTCAACGATCAAGTTGCGTAGAGGTTGGTGAACTAAGATTCCGTTTATCTCTGTTATCTCTGTTATCTAATGCATATTTACCAGATAATAAAGAAATGAACATGAGAATTTATGCTAATGTGTTGACTCTTTGTTTTAAATTGTATCCTGTGAATGAATTGGATTGTTCTGAGTTTATGTGAGGAATTATAATTAATATAATGAGTAATGGGGTATCATTCTGCATGAAATATTTACATAGTACAATTTAAAGTCGCTTTTCATGTCTGTCTGTACGCAATGGATTTTGATGCGGTTTTCGACATTAGATTTTATGATTTTTCACGGGATTTTTACAATATAATAATACAACATGCCATATCAGAACTAATATAGTTACTTTCTTGAATCTTCTTGAACTAATGTAATCACAGATAATTTTTGACCTGGATTAACATATATAGAATACTTTTTGTCCTAGAAATATGTTAGGTTCCCGAAGGATAGTCTAAAAATATAAAAAATACACAACCGTCGTCGTCACAGCGACTTAGGTGTTATATTTTTCATTCTTCAATGCGAACGAAGTCGCAGGCACCAGCTAGTGTTTAATGTCACGAAAAGTTTTACTGTAACTATTACAGTAATGTATCAGTTAAATAAAAATTCCATGTTAAATAAGCTAACTATTGACAGGTACAATTGAACAAAAATAACATTATTGTCGTCACCGTAAATACGCCATGGATGCGACCTGATTTCCTAATTCCCCGCACACGAATTACAATCTTATGCGGTTCCGAATAGAGTTTATTTTAATAAATGGGTTCAATGTGTGGAATTGAAACTAAATTACGGGGTCATCCATTGAATTGAACAGACGATTGTTACGAAACTGGACTGTGTTTAGTATGAATTAGGATTTATAGTGCTGTCAAGTCGAACACAAATTGATTGGATCGAAATAATGCAATAGTCATTTTGTTTTGTCTGCTCTATATAATTATACTAGCTGTTGCACGCGACTTCGTCCGCGTAACTTTATAAAATATAATACATTGGTGTCTGTTGAAACCATGGAAATACATATACAAAATTTCAACCCAATCGGTTCAGCCGTTTAGAAGTTATGTGAAGAAGATAAGTACGGAAGGATAATTCTTACTACCCGTTTTCCCGTAGGAATGAAGCTGTTTCCCGCGGTAAAAAGTAGCCTATGTTCATCACAGATGGCTTGTAATGGTAAAAGAATTTGTCAAATCGGTCCAGTAGTTTCGGAGCCTATTCTATATAAACAAACAATCAAATCTTTCCTCTTTATAATATTAGTATAGATAGACTAGCTCGTGCCCGCGACTTCGTCCGCGTTGAACTATGAAATGAAAGGTACCTATGTCCTTTTTTGTGTCGCAGACAACTTGTATGCAAAATTTCATGGTGATCGGTTCAGTGGTTTTTTTACGTGAAAACGTAACAAACAAACAAACTCACATTTACATTTATAATATTAGTAAGGATCAAGTAAGGATAGCATATGTTACTCGTTAATAATATAGCTTCAAAACAGTGGAAGAATTTTTCAAATCGGCCCACTAGTTTCGAAGCCAATTCAATGCAAACAAACAAATCTTTCCTCTTTATAAGATTAGTATAGATTGATAGGTAACTACATAACAATCTCATTATATAGAAAACCTAAAACCTGACTCATCGTCGACTAAGTTGAGTGAAAAATTGAAAGTACTGTATTTAATATCTATTTGAGCAATCAGGCTGTGGCAAGATGCAACCGGCTCTGCTCTTAGGCAATTGCTCCATACTCGGCCGTTCGAGGCCAATGCATCTGATCCATTGTTGATGCCATTACATCACCTATTGTTGCGAGAGTGCTTACGGGTTAAGACGATTTAGGCTTTGGGCATGTCCGCGTATTGGAGCGTGAATTTTACAACTATTGTCAAACCCTTTTCAACCGACTTCTAAAAAAGGAAGAGGTTCTCAATTCCCTCCTAACTTTCGACTGGGTGGGTGAACCTACCGATTTTGATGATTCTTTTTTTATTTGAAAAATTGTGCTTCCCATGTGGTCCCATTTCAATTTGGTCCAGTTCTGACAATGTCACCCATGAGAAAAGACCATGAGACGGTTTGAAGTCGGTTTATGATTTGTTAAAAAGAGTTATTTAAAAATATTTTTCAACTATTCATTGCTAAATTTGTCGGCTAATGTTACAGTCCTACCTATGTACTCTGCGACATAGCATTGTTGTTATTTGGTTATATGATTGATTGATTATCCTTGTATATATAAAAATTACGTGTAAGTATGTTTGCTATTGCTTTGCACAAGCTATTGTCGTTATGCCATAATGGTGCATTTTTCCGTAATGTGACAAACATGGGCAAATTGTTTGAGATGTTAAACGTCTACCGATGATGTCACTGTCGTTAATGACAGACCGTAAAAATGGTTCACAGTGTAATACTGAAGGTGATAATATTGTTTACGTAACGCTGCAAGTTGTTAACTATAAGCGACATACCTAATAAGGTTTTTTTTTTAAATTATGGTGTGCTGTGGTACATACAGGGGATTTATGCCACGTTCGTTCCAATATTTTGTCGCACATTCCAAAAAATTCCTTATCTATGTTGTCGCCCCATCGTTTAACTGGGCCCACCGAAATCTGCCTCGGCAGTCCCGGCACATCATGTTACGGCGGCATTTTTTGATTTGACTGATTATTTCATGATATGCCCTGTATAAAGTTGGGCTGATCGATGAATGCAACCTATTCGTCGATTTTCCCTCCTAGTCACATGGCCACATTGAGATATGGCTGGACGCATGGTAATGTAGTTCCGTTTCGCGACTCTTGTGGCGCTGTTTACGGTCTGTCAGCTGTGTCTTTGCGTGCAATAAAGATGGCGGCGTAAGTAAATTACGAGGGTCAGTTACGGGATTTAGTATAGATAGTTATGTCACAAACACCACAGCAACTAAATTAAACTTTTAAAAAAATCCATATAAATTCTTTCACCGCAAATGTCTATAACTCTTACCAGAACCTCGTGGTGGTTATTAAGGAAATAAAGCACAAATGTTACGATAGATATATATGTTATGACTTCCGTAATCGTGTGCTATGATTTTCTTTCTTATATTATATCATCACTTCCACACAGCCGATTGCGACATACAGACAGTGCCATTTTCATCTTCCATTAGTGTTGACTAATTAGTGAAATTCACACCCCGCTGTGTTTATTTGTGTAACACTCGTTACACGACCCCAGACAAGGAGTGGTCACCATTTCATATTTTGTATCCAACTGAGGTCGATTGTTGTGTTTTGTCAGTAGCAGGAAATCGAGGTTTTTCATTCATATCCACTAAGATAGAAAAAAAGTTAAAATATCTCCTAAAATCTTTATTTTTTTTCTATACTAATCAATCAATATCGATACTAATAATACATCTGTAAGGTAAGGGTAGGTATTGTATGTAACTGTTAAACGAATTACCTAATTTTCACGAAACTTGATAGATTAAGCATTTAGACGTACAGGACACAGGATATGCTACTTTTCTCTTTTTCAACTCGGACGAAGTCGCGGGCGTGAGCTAGTATTATAATAAAGAGAGAAGGTTTGTATTTTATATTCAATAAACTCAAAAACTAATGGGCTGATCTTAAAAATTCTTTCACCTATACAAACTTACATTATCAGTGAGTAACATAGCACATCTATACTAATATTATAAAGAGGAAAGATTTGATTTGTTTGTTTGTATAGAATAGGCTCCGAAACTACTGGACCGATTTGAAAAATTCTTTTAACATTAGAAACCGACATTATCTGTGATGAACATAGGCTACTTTTACCGCGGGAAAATGCTTAAATCCTACGGGAAAACGAGTAATAGGACAACGGGTAGTAAGAATTATCCTTCCGTACTTATCTTTTTCACATAACTTCTAAACGGGAAATCTAAAATAAAAGTAAATACTAGCGGTTTGGCCCGGTAGATAGCGCCATCTATCCAAATCGGGTGAAGCGACTAACATGACAACTGCTTGGTGATATTTTTAGATGGCGTTTTATACTTTTCAACGCGGACGAAGTCGCGAGCACCAGCTAGTATTTTATAAAGTTACGCGGACGAATTTATATACAAAAATATTATGTTTGTCTGTGAACTAAATAGTGTATGAAACTATACCCTATATTTAAGATCTAAAAATACTACATATTATTGTAGTAGTATTTCCATACTTGACCTTGTCGTTTTAACAATGGCAATGTTGTCCGCGAATAGATTATAAGCGATGACTTCATACAAACAATAACAACGCCACATGCGCAAGCGCAGCGGTCAATACGGAACGCGTTTTGATCTGACCAATGAATTGGCTGCAAGGTTATCTCGACGGACGTGACGATTTTATTCTGACAACTAAAAGGGCTATCACACCTTACAATTTGAACGTATCCAATTTAGGAAATCGAAAGGTGTGATCGCAGTTAGAACAGATTGGATTCAATTGAGAGTTTATCCATTTTCAACTCTATGTCTTCGACTTAGAAATCAATTTAGCGTAGTGTGATCACGCGCTCTCTACTTAGATTCCTAAATATGGAAACGTTCAAATTGTATGGTGTGATTGCCGTTTCACTTATTCCGAGTAATATCAATCCAATAGCTCCATAACCCGGCTTCGCTCATGAGAAAACTTACCTAATTCTAGGTTTTATTAATATAACTAGCTGCCAGCCTGCGACTTCGTTCGCGTTGAAAAACAAAAAAAATAACTTCTCCTGTGCCCCGTACGTCTAAAATTCGTTTAAGAGTTATGGAGGAACATACATACATACAATATATACACTTACAGATTTATTATTAGTAATGATGATATCAAAATTCAGTGAAAAATTATCTAATTTTCGATGAAAACCTCATTAAAATCTATTAAGAGTTAGCGGCCATACAACTGACGTGTATAGTAACTTCAAATTATAATGTAGATATTAGGGCTGTTGCCCGCGACTTCGTCCGCGTTCAAAATATTATATTTATAGACTAAAGCTTTTCTTTATAAATGTAATATTTTTTCAATTCCAACCAGTAGTTCTTGAGATTAACTCGTTGAACCAAACAAACTCTTTCGCTTGTACAGATACAGATAACTTTGTAAATGTGTCAATTCGATATTCTGTTATGAAATTAAAACATTTAAAATGAAGATATTTTTAGATAAAAATTTGGAGAACGTAAAAAAAGCACTAATGCCAAGGTTAATTAATGAATACAGAAAGCGGAATAAAAGACATTACGTAGACTGTACGAGGTACAGTTGGGGTTCGAAAACTTTCGTCAGTTTATCAAGTCGTAGAATTTTACATCTTGAAACTAAAGCACTAAACAGACAACCTGACAGGTGTTTGAAATGAAAGTGTTGAAATTTTGGCTCGACTGATTTCGTCCTGGTGCAAGCAAATTTCGACTTTAAGGTGAGGAACCTTTTCTTACCCCGACTGTACAAGGCAATACAACTTCACACATCGATGGCTATTTAGTTCACGCAAATTGGATTTTGTTTGTAGACGTAACATTTGTGCTGAGGTAAATGTTACGGGGGGAAACGCTATGAATGTTCACCTTGTGGCGCGCGTGTGTGACATTTCGCTGCTTATAATAATGGTCCGTAAGCCAGGCACTAATTTCGTCAATGATTTCCTCTCAGTTATGGCCTTTTAGTTTATGGCTCATGGACCATAAATTAAAAGGCCATAAAACAAAAAAAATCACAGATTTCGTGCCTCACAAACTTCTTTCAAAATGAGAGGTAATATAAGAGGTAACACCTACAAGACACGTCCCAAAAAGTTGTCTGTTCTACGAGCTATTCCAGATTCTAGTTAAATATACATTGTCATTATTAATATTATAAATGTGAGTTCGATTGTTACGCTTTCACACAAAAACTACTGAACCGATCACCATGAAATTTTGCATACACGTTGTCTGGGACACCAGAAAGGACATAGGGTACCTTTCATCCATGAAAAAAGTACTTTTCCCGAGGGATTATCTAAAATATAAAACTGTAACTAACGCCTGGCCAATGTGAGCATCGCGTATGAAGTCGCGAGCACTAGCTAGTAATAATATAAAAACTTAATAGCTTGCTGATTTATAACAATAAGAAACATAGTAAAAGCTCAGAAACTTTTAAATCCAACCTTCTTTATAATTTAGTGATAATATAACCTTTATAACTAAGTTTTGTTCTAGTTACATTTTTTTTGGGTAAGTCTAATTATCCTACTTTATAATTATAATTAATAATTTTAACATAATTATTAATTAATGGCTTGTAAACACTGAAACATTTAATAGCCTCCAATTATTTATTTCGGCAAAGCCATCGTCGTTTCTAGGAATTTTCATTTTTTAATATACAAAAATCTCATTTAAAAAATTCAGATTTTATATTTTATTTAATGTGACCTTGAAATAAAGTGAGTTCAGGTTTACGACACGTGTCAAGACCTTTTCAGACTTTTGACATCACCAAAGACGAAAGCGGTTAGATAAACTCGTAAATCTTTTAGGATCTTTCTTGAGGATTTTGTGTCGTCTCGTCACTGCCAGTCCGGGTGACAACGTTCGTAAGTTCCTAACTAGTAGTGTGACCAATTATTTGCTATAACTTAAATACTGCATAACATTATATTGTATATAATCTGTATAAAAATGTTAACCCAGTTCAAAATTGTAAGCTTTTATGTTGGGACGTGGAATGTGGGATTGATATAGTCTGCGAATTTATTAATTTAATTTATACTAAGAAAATAAAAAAATTTCATACATTTTTTTTATTATAAGTGTCAATTTTGCCTCGTATTTCAATATTTTTAATTTAATTTTTTAATAAAGGTTCTTTTGTGGCACATTTAGCCAACACTAGATGAAGAACATTTGCTCTTATTGCACACCTACATAGTTGTTGATCTACATAAACTAATATAATTAATTTTTTTTATTATAAGTGTCAATTTTGCCTCGTATTTAGCTCTTTTAATTTTTTAAGCAATATTTTTAATTTTTTTTTTATAAAGGTTCTTTTGTGGCTCATTTAGTCAACACTAGATGAAGAACATTTGCTCTTATTGCACACCTACATAGTTGTTGATCTACATAAACTAATATAACTGATTTTTTTTATTATAAGTGTCAATTTTGCCTCGTATTTAGCTCTTTTAATTTTTTAAGCAATATTTTTAATTTTTTTTTTATAAAGGTTCTTTTGTGGCTCATTTAGTCAACACTAGATGAAGAACATTTGCTCTTATTGCACACCTACATAGTTGTTGATCTACATAAACTAATATAACTGATTTTTTTTATTATAAGTGTCAATTTTGCCTCGTATTTAGCTCTTCAATATTTTTAATTTAATTTTTTAATAAAGGTACTTTTGTGGCTCATTTAGCCAACACTAGATGCTCTTATTGCACACCTACATAGTTGTTGATCTACATAAACTAATATAACTGAACATTTGGTTCGTTTGTATACGGTAAGCTTTGGATCTTAAAGCGGAGTGCAAGAACTTAATTTTTAAGTTGCAAAAATGTTATTTCAAAAGTATCCCGTCTAAACTTGTGAAAATTATGGTCACCGTACATAATCTTTGCATCCAAGACAGAGCGACCCGCGACCAATATAAATCGCGGTCGTTCACCTACTCCTATTTTGTTCATAGGGATGAGTGGCATTCGTGACATTTTCGTTTTACAACGGCACCCATGATATATACTGTAAAACAAATGAGAAACTCTCTCTCTCTGCTGAAGTCAAGGCAGATGAAATAGTATCAATCAACTATCAAGTCGTGTCTGCACCTTGAAATCTTTTGGTTTTCAAGCGAATTCTAATCGAAATCATCAAATTGAATTGATACGATTTTCATTAATTAAAAGAAGGTGTGTGTTAAAATTTGCAGAACAGAAATGCATCCGTGCGAAGCCGGCACTGGTCGCTAGTATTGTTGATTCCTGTCATTTTAAACACAAAATAAGTGTAAATGTTGGTATTAATGTTGATATTTATTTTTTTATCCATATTATTTTAGACTTATTTATATTATTTTAGTCAAACACAATAAAATCAAATTAATTTATCACTGGTTCGGAAAGCGGTTTCTAGGGGAAATAAACTGACAAGAAACCTTCTAGTATTTATCTTAGTACTACTTATACTATAATCTACTTACTTATAAGTTGATAAGTTTTCTATTATTAAACTTAATATTTACAAATTATGAATGCTATATTTTATTTATTTAGTTTCTAAACCACAACCCGTTAAAAAGCAATATAAAAAGGCGATAAAATTGCAAAGAGAAATGTACTTAGTGACCTTAATTTAATTTAGACTAACATAAGACAGTGAAAATGAGTAAATATTAATCTAATTAACTCTATCATACGGTCGCTTTTTCATTGCCGAAATTTGCATCGACTACTATGTTGAGTGGAGCAAGTGACAAGAGATCCCTAATTTATATTTTTAACTAAAAAGAATTTATACATTTCTAATATCAGGATAAAGAATACCAAGCAGGCCAACATAACGTACCCCATGATAGTGAAAAGTTGTCACAAGACGAGCTGCACTGCCTATTCTGATACATAATAATGCATATTCTGATGCCTATTCGTCGATCGAATATAATATAGGTGAATTATTATATTAAGGTTTGAAGGCGACACTTGTGGGGGAATCAGCGCATGTGTACAATTGCGCAAAAAATTGCTAAGGAAAATGACATTTTTTTTTCTTATTTCGTAATTTTTCACCTCACTAACTTAACATTACAGGCAGTGTTGATATTCTTTCCATAAAATCATCATGCGATGTCGAAGGACAACGTTTTTTTAGGCATTTATTCACCATGACGTATTTACTTATACGATAAAACAATCTGTACGCAACAGTACCTAAGAGACTCGAGATGCGCGAACGAAGTGCGGGAGGGGAAGAGCGACAGAGTCTACCAATAACGTGTCTGCACACCGACGCGTACCCGCCCCTCACTTTCCTCTGCCCCCTCAAAGACTTAAAAATAGAGTTGTGCGCACATTTGCCGAGAAGTGTTTATTCGCTACACGAACTAACTATACTAGATACACAATCTCATACAAAACAAAACCCAATAAGTGGCACAACGAATAACCTATCTAACTATAGATGTATCACATCTATTACAAACATTATAAAAGTAATTCTTAAAATATCATACAGTTTTTTGATCAGATCTAATGATACTAATACAAATATCTACTCAAATATTCAAGTGGGTAGTCATTAGGTGAGGACGTTTTTTTGTAACCGATTGTGTATCCAGTATATAGTCGATCGACACCGTGTCTAGTGGTCCAATGTTGGGCGGCCTAAATGAGTAGTTACTGACCCGCTATCGCTTGTGACTTGAAAATTAGTTTTGCGTACATATCAATCACGCCACTATACGCGTCGATACGTCACGTAAAGCGAAGCATCTACATGCAGTGTTGTTCATATTCTAAAGACGTGCTTGAATTTAATTAGCCCGCTTAAATTGAAATTCGGACAATGTTTTATGAGATACATAATAAAAATTAAAATTAAAAGCATTTCTTTAAAAATTAGATTCTTTCTTCTTTTAAAAATATGTTTAAAAATTAATACGAAGAACGTACATGGCATAAAACGTGGTTCTGAATACTAGTATGACATCCAAGACCACATTGGACTTATTTAAAAAATATGTATGTAACCTTGAAATTATTTGATTGTGCCCAAGTTCGAAAAGGATTTTTTTTTTTCACATTTTAGGCCATTTTTGAGCAATTCTTGTCTTCTTTAATATGTGATGTTTTCAATATATAACTAATGTAATATGCGTATGGAGATTCGGGTTCTTCATATTTTGCTTTTCTTTTGCATTTGAAATAAACAGAAGAAGTACTTGAGAAATAAGCGGAAATTGTCGAAACTTATCGACTAGTTTAGCAAAAGTGTGCCAGGAAATGAGCTTGTACCATGCTACATTTGTCAAGATCAAAAAAATATTGTCCAATCCATTACTCGAGCTGTTCCGGATCCATTTGGAATGAGACAAATCGCGTATGTAACCCGAAGTGGGTTACAAATGTGTGGGCTTGTTGCGTTTTGAAAAAAGCTTTTATGAAAATGTATATCGAAATTACGTTACGAATAAGCCATAATGACGATCGATTAAATTAAATTGACAGAAAAAGCTATTCTTAATTTATAGAATTTAAATAAATAAATTCTAGAAGTATTTGTCTTCGTTTAGATAACATAACGTTTAGATAGATAACAGATATTTAAAAATAAAATAACATTAAAACTGACATGCATATTATTTTATCTATACTAATATTATAAAGAGAATATTTCTATTTTTGCATGTTTGTTTGTAAAGACTAAACTCAAAAACTACTGGGCCAATTTTAGAAATTCTTTCACCTATTAAAAGCTACATTATCAGCGGCTTTATTTTATAAAGTTACGCTGAAGTAGCGCTAGTTATTAATAAAGACAAACTAAAAAGGAATATGGAACATAATATGATGGATAAAACAAAGCTTTAAGGGCGTCAAAATAATTGTTACACGCTAACATTTTATTTTTTGTAATAATCTAAATATATGTGTATTACATGACTAAGATCTCGATATAACGAATATTCGATTCGCTATTACGAACATCAACTTCTCGACAAACCCCTTGTTCCAGTTACCTGATGAAACACAATGGATTTGATGTATTGGCGACATGTCGTAACATAACACACTCGAGACCATTTGGGTCGTTAGTGTTAATTAGTACTTTTGTTTTACTTAAATGCTTTTTTAGGTCGGCCATCCATTTCCAAGGATGCCTAATTTTGTCATACTCATAAGTAAGTAGCATCATCGCGCGTGTTTCATACATCATCAAGTTTACTCAAGAAACTTTTAAGTCTTGTATTATAGTTAAGAGAAAAGTGGTCGGACGTTTTGTTCAAACTATTTTTTTAGAGTTTGGCACCAACTATAATTATTTTGAAATATTTTTTCAATACAATATTTATGTAATATATTTTTTCTCTACATATTTAATGTCAATGATTTCCTCTTAACCGTTGGATTTTGATGAAATCATCAATCAATATGAATACTAATAATAAATCTGTTGTATGTATTGTATGTATGTATAACTCTTAAACGAATTAACTGATTTTCATGAAACTTGGTAGATAAACATTTAGACGTACAGGCATAGGATAGGCTACCTCTTTCTTTGTCAACACGGACTAAGCCGCGGGCGCCAGCTAGTATGAAATATGATGGACCCAATGTTGCTGATATAGAGCTGTTGTAAACGGTGGTAAACGGTTGCTGGTCATTGGTGGTTGCTATTTTGCTGGTAAAACGGTGGCGCTGTAATCATGTTACAGTTCTTTTTTTTCGAACATCATGGCATAGTTTCTACTCGCACAGTTTCTGAAAACTAGTTGAAAATTGGTTCAAACATGATTAGATTAGGGTACAGGTTGTCCTTTTCGTACGGGATTGGGAGGGTATCAAAAATCAAAATCAAAATATTTCTACAAGAAATTAATTATAAATTTAAATTTACCAGGGTTTCGGAAAAAAACCAAATGACGATCCTAAGAAGAAACCCCGAAAGAAACTCAGGATACTATTCTTTTTGTCATCATTAAAATATAAAATAGATTTAATTACACTTAATTTTAATAATATGTACTAAACATTATAGTACGAGCTCCGAATCGCTTAAATCCAGGCTTCTTTGTCGCTTAAATAATCAGTGATTTTATAATATTAGACAATGATATAGGTATATTAGGACGCAATAATATAGGCTTTCGTAAGACAACGAGAGAGTATCACGAGAGACAACAAAATTCATATGGAAATGTTTCGCCAACCATGTTTCCTCGTTTGTGCAATGACGTACTGTTGATATTCAGATAATTGCTTCTAAAGTTGGCTCTAGATAGAGGCTGTACTCCTTGTTAAAATAAATCTTAACTTATACACATTAAAGTCTAAATTGACATGCACGTTGGCAAAACATGTCACGTAACTCAAGGTTACAAAGTTTTTAGTCCTATTGAAACTATTTTTTGATGAATCAATTCAACCTTGTTTCCATTTAAGAAAATTTATGCAAAAAGTTAAAGACTAGTATATGAGTGAGTTCTTAATGAATTTATGTAAGACGTAAATAAATAAATAAATATTTTCCTACATACATTCCACACAGCACCATCTAATTCCTAAGTAAGCAACTAATGCTTGTATTATTTATGGATACCAGACAGTTGATATAATATATACATTATTTTTTTTTTTTGTAAATACATATATATATTATAAATACAAAACATCACTCAGGTACAAAAATAAAATGTTAACACATAAACATTTGCCCCTTGCGGGATTCGAACCTGCGACCGTTTGGTTAACAGCTAGTGTTAATAGCCACTAGACCAAACGTGTCGTCAAGACTTGAAGACTCACTTCGTTTTGTTACGTCAAAGTTTGCTGACTTACTCGAGAAATCAATGCAAATAATAAATCTGCAAGTGTAGGTAACTATTGTATGTATGTATGTTCTTGGTAGATAAATATTTACATGTACAGGACATAGTACGACGAAGTCGCGGGCGCCAGCCAGTGATTACATAAAGTGTACCGCTATCGGTTGTCGCTGCTAACGGTACAAGGTGCGATCTTCTGACGCTGAGGTTAAACGCTGAGGCAGTGTCAAGAGGTCGCAATTTGCGCCAATCAGTAAGATATTGTACACGTTTTTCAAGTCTCGCTACCAATCCAGTGCGTATTTAAAATGCCGATATTAATTTCACACATTTCTGTTCAGTATTATCTAAATGAAATACCTGCAAGTAATGAACTTATTCTATATCCATATCAGTACATATTTCATTAAATAAAGTGGCTGCTATTTTGTAAATGAGCCATAAGACGGCAGCGCACTTGTAGCACTTATGGCGTTGCTTAGATATGTTATAGGCGACGGTAGCCACCTACCATCAAGTGGGCCGTCAGCCTGTCTGTCGATCTTTAACATAAAAAAAAAATGCAGAAAAAATGCCCTTGTGTCCTGTATTTTTGCCTTCCTAGAAATTATTCAAATGCTAGGCCACATTATAAGAGAGATATTAAGAAACCATTTCTTTTCTTTCTTTCTTTCTCTCATAAGAGGAATCCATTATTTAGCTTGTCTACTGTTACTTCTGTTATTGTGGGTTTCGTAGTACAAACGCATCGGTAATAAGATAGAGAGTTTAATCTGTTCAGGCATGCACGTCTCAGTAGGTCTGAGCCCAGTATATACTCAATCAATAAATTGAGCGAGGCAATCAATTTAGAGTTCTATATGGAATTTTTGTCTGCCTATCTGATAGAAGCCTCTAACTTGCTCGATTTGAGAAGTTATAATACTTAAGGTGACACAAGTCAGCTTTTCCTCCATACAAACGTAGAAAGATTATTACATTACACCGCTGTTTCATGTTTAATTTACAAGTAAGCATGATACCGATTTATCTTGTCGTTAAGCAGGTTCGTATTCATAAAAATTAAAAAAAAAATTAAAAGATATCCTTGAAAAATCTATATTTTAACACAAGTTTTAATGCAACGGGTCGCCGCTTTAGATCCAGGCTTTTGAACGGTCTAGGGCTTTTGGAGGTCTATATCAGCAGTGAATATTATGTATACTGAAATAAAATATATATATTAATGAAATATTTTCTCTTGTTTCAGGTAGGAAACGATGAAAAGGCGAAAATTCTACAAAATTAATTAAAAAATGTTGCCTCCTTTTGGTTGAAGAGGTCTAATATTGAGTTATAAATATCACACAGTGATTGCTCGAGTGGTTGCTCTAATAGCACTCCGACTCGGTTGATCCGGGTTCGGTTCCTTACTGGGACAACTTTGGAAATGAATTTTTCAAATGCTCCCGCTTCAACATTAATAATAATATGGTTATTTACAAGAAAAGCCGGCGAAAGTGCTTACTTTTAGGGCATAAAATTATTCTGTAGTGTAAGCGATTTATTTATTAGTTATGTCACTGTCATATCAAGTTAATTCTGGTTTAAAACATTATGGGCCTCTTTCACCAACTACAAGTAAAGTGTTGATTAGTTACTTTAAGAAATCATTTTCTGTTTTATTGAATTATTCACTCCGTTTACTGCATCCATCGATAGCCGATTTTTTTATTATTTTATATTCAATGTTTGGGACGTTTAGCGTACAAACAAAGGTATATCAGCTCCATTATCCCCGGTAACCGGTGACTTTAAATGACAGTTAGCCTACTTGACAGATCGTGAAAGAGGCGCTATGTCAAATCCAGTCTGTAGTTTTATTTTATGAAATCGAATCCGTATAAAGTAAATCCGAAGCGACATTAGTGTTGTAGATTAATTACAAACGAAGCCAATCAAATGTGAACAAAACTGGTACATACCACACACACACACACACACACACAATAATGAATGTATAATATGTTTATATAATTTATAGATGTGTATTGTATGTATATTGTTATCATTTATTTTCACTTTTTTTTTGTACTTAGAAAATTTAAGATGCCTAACCTTGTAATAGGCTATATAAAAATATAATCTGTTTTATATATTTGTTAAATATTAAATGCTGTAAGGTTAGCTATTAAATAAATAAATAAATAAAATATATTATTTAAATCAAACAAAATCTAGTATTGATTGCAGAGATAATTTGGTTTTATAGATATTTTATGTTAAATATAACTTTTTTTTTACTTACATAGCCACCCAACATCAAGGGGCCTGTCAGCCTGTCTATCAGACCAAAACATGAAAAATAATGTATAATATATATACAGTTCAATAAGTAAAGATATTGTTGTTGTAATAAGAATAACTAGTTATAACTCTGTTTAACAAAAAAAAAACTACTTCAAACAGTTTTCTCATGGATGCCACTGTCAGAACTGGACCAAATTTAAATGGGACCACACGGGAAGCACAAGTTTTCAAATAAAAAAAAATAACTATCGAAATCGTTTCACCCAGTCGAAAGCAGCACTACCATGAGTTGCTATCGAAATCTTACGTTAGTTTACTCTGTCGATAACGAACCTTTCACCCTTCAATGTGCTAGTGAATGATTTAACTACTAACGTTACAGTATTTCCCAGGCAACACATAGGCCAGATAACAGTATGAAATTCACAAATTATTCAGTTTAAAGCTTTGTTATAAGGGTATTAGAGCTGACAAGATAGGCAAATGCTGTATTGAATGATTTTTGGGCTATTATAACACTATGGGCTATTATGGGCTTCTTGTTGCTTATTCAGCTACTATTCAGCTATTTTGTTGCTACTATACAGCTTAAAGCAATTTATTTTGTGCCCAAATTGCTTGAATAACGGCTGATAACGGCAAAGAATTTTCAGCCATTCTGTGTTGCTTGGGTTCTCAAGGTACCGATTTTGTATAGAAATGTCAAGTTAAACGTTAGTCGCTAATGGTCGCTAGCGACTACATTCGATAGGTTTTTCACTTATGCAACTCATGTTACCAATTTTAGTTCTTTGAGTGACCGCTAGAGGCGCTGTACAATTTTTCATATAAATATTTTACGTTCTCGCTCATCTCTCGTTAGCGATTTCGGTCGACATAAACTCATGGTAGTGCTACTGAGGTAACAAACATAAAAAAAATACAGTCGAATTGAGAACCTCCTCTTTTTTTTGGAAGTCGGTTGAAAAGAACCTAAGTGAAGATAAGTAAAAGACGTTTTGCTTCTCAATGACGTCATTTGTCATTTCAATAGAAATCATTTTGCAACGCCTTATGGTCCGTAAGCCAGGCACTAATTTCGTCAATGATTTCCTCTCAGTCGATAATTTGTAAAATGCCTGAGAGAGTTGTATCATGATGCGTTGTGAACGTCAGCTGCGGCTCCGATGGTGGGTTGAGCAGTGGTAGTCCGTTACACTTTCAGAGCATCAGCTGACAAGCATTCCACCAAGATATAGCCAGCTGACTTTTTTATTTATTAACAGCAATACATAAACTATCATCTGATAAATTTTCTATTGGGAGGTAATCACTAAACACGTATATATTCGTGTGACCTGCTGACGTATAATCCACCATTTTATAAATAGCTGACAATTTTGTTTCTTCAAAATATTAGGCTAACTGTAATTTGATGAATTTTTAATCGGGAATAAATGATTAAAAAATTTTTTTATTATGTGCGTGGGCGGCTACCACTCTACTGCTCAACCCACCATCGGAGCCGCAGCTGACGTTCACAACGCTTCATGATACAACTCTTTCAGTCATTTTACGAGTTATCGACTGGGAGGAAATTGGTCATGAAAATCTGTCGCTGGCTCACGGACCATATATCTTTCTAAATAATTGGAGTCTCCACTATAATGTTACTTACAGTAAAAGTGAAAGTTCATATCTCTTTATACTACCCCTTTTAATCTTAAATAGAAATCTGAAAATGTTTGGAAACCAATTAAACTGAGATCAGTGGCAGCAGGATCCATC
Source organism: Synanthedon vespiformis (assembly GCA_918317495.1). Lineage (NCBI taxonomy): Eukaryota > Metazoa > Arthropoda > Insecta > Lepidoptera > Sesiidae > Synanthedon > Synanthedon vespiformis. The sequence continues at coordinate 839,139 of OU906966.1, forward strand.
TTGTGACGCGGGGCTTTGAAACCAGCGGATAGTGTTCTATTAATAACTTTTTATTACTGTTTATTTTGCTTTATATTATTATGTAAATATAATTATATGTATAACTATTAGGATTTGATTTGATTTTAATTAAGCAATAAGTATTAAAATTATAAAATAATAATGTTGCTTTATGTTATTACCCATAATTGGTTAAAATTTAATAATTTTATTATATTATTTTATTCAAAACGTTTTTGCTTTAATACTTACCAACATATTTTGGTCTAGGTAGAATGGATACTGACTATAACTTCTTCATCTAAGAGCACAATGAAAAGGCTAAACTAAAATATATTCTTTTAACTTTATACAGAGATACATTAATTACTTGATAAGTACAGATAATTACTTATATTTCTTTTGACTGTATATATCAGGTGTTTGTAAAAAAATTAATTTGTTTAAATAAATAAATAATATAATAAACCTATAATAATTAGTTAGGGAAAATTAATGGAGGCCAAAGTAAACTAATTTTAGATTATTAACCACGAGTGAATATGCAAATAAAATGCTAAGCGTCTAAATTGTATCGCTAAATTGGAATTGAAACTACCATTAACATAGTAACGATTTACCGCGTATTTTGTGGCCACAATATTACAAGGGCTTTGTTTTAAATGACAGCCGTCATTCTAGGGTTTAGTATTGGCTGAACAGTTTATAAAAACATTATTTATTAGAAGCCAATTTCAAATTTGACACGTAATATATTGTTTTTCTTTGTACCGTAGAAACTTTACGTTCCTGGAACTTTCTAGTTGATAACGTGTTGATTAACTATTCCACTTTAGCCTAATCTGATTTTGCTGCAATAATGCTAGATAACTTATCCCATTTTTTGATATAGTTGTTTCGTTGTACACTGTCCGGTGTTGATAACATTATTGTACACTTCCCTACTTAGTGTTTACCATGGTTTGTATCCATCTATGAATTGGATCATCCCTTTCTCTAAAAAGGCCCAACAAAAAGTGGGACTACAACAAAAAGTACCGAAAAATAATACAAGCTATTCTCTCTCTTTAAAAAAGAACCTAATCTCTATATAGAAAACCTTTTAAAATGTTTAATGGCGAATTTGTTTGTGTCATGGAAGTGAAAGTTTGGCCAGTTGCCAACTCAGGCTAGGATGAAGAAACCAGAACACGAAGCAATTGCACACGAGGTATTTTTGGAAGACACCAGCTTGACGACATACTTTTTTAAAATTGAGGTGCATACATACTCTTTTTTTTTATTCTTTGTATCAAACTATATTTAAAACTACATAAACTAGTCTATATTAATATTAAAAAGAGGAAAGATTTGATTGTTTGTTTGTTTGTATAGAATAGGCTCCGAAACTACTGAACCAATTTAAAAAATTCTTTTACCAAAGCCGACATTATTTGTGATGAACATAGGATACTTTTTACCGCGAGAAAATGCTTCATTCCTACGGGAAAACGGTTAAAAGGACAACGGGTAGTAAGAATTATCCTTCTGTACTTAACTTCTTTTTCACATAACTTCTAAACGGCTGAACCGATTGTGTTGAAATTTTATATGGGTATTTCGATGATTTCCTGGATGATTTAAAAATACAATTGGACCCGGTAGGTGGCGCTGCTGTCTGTATGTCAACTACTAAACGGCTTGACCGATTGCGTTGTAATTTTGTGTGTGTATTTCCATTGTTTCACAGACACGAATGTAATATATTTTATAAAGTTCCGCGGACGAAGTCGCGTGCAACAGCTAGTGTTCTATAAAATTGTTAAAGTACGCGTGTAATTATAATATCCACATTACAATACATTTTTTTTATAGAGGAAAAAGTCAATCTTGGTGTAAAATCTGCAACAGTTAACTAGGTGACTTTTAAGTTGTTGTATGTTGTAGTTAAAACTTTTTTTTTTTTTTTTTTTTTTTTATAGTATAGAGGTGGCAGACAGGCAGGCGGCTCACTTGATGGTAGGTGGTTACCGCCGCCTAGGGACACCAGCAACACCAAGGGGAGTGCTAGTGCGCTGCCTACCCTGCAGAAGTTTATTAACAGCTCGCTTGAAGTAGCCCATATTGTAGCTAGGTGGAAACACCTCAGAAGGGAGATTGTTCCAAAGTTCGCGCGTTCGCGGGATAAAGTTTCTGCTCAACCGGACCGTGCGTAGTGGCACCTTATCCAAGTAATGCGGATGAACTCCACATCTATGACGCGCAGTATGGTCAACTCATCAGAGCACTCACCATTGTACAGCCGGTAGAACACACAAAGGGAGGCTACATCCCTTCTTAAACTAAGGGGTTCTAACCGTTAACTCAAGAAAAAGTAACTTGATATTAACATTATAGAACTCAAACGGGATAATTACTATATCACACAGATTCCTTCGTCAGGAAGAGTACTTTTTTCTGGTTGAAATATACCCTATGTCCTTTTCTGTAACCCTAACCAAATATATATTTGGTGATCGGATTATGAGGGTTAGTCCACCTAGTAATACTACTAGTTATACGATATAACATAAGAAAGCGTAACATGCTTTTATATTTTACCTATTATTAAATAATAGGTAAAAAACCAACATGATAATTCGCGCGATTTGACGTCGCTATCCACGGAATTATGCAGTCTTAATGGGGTTTAGCTAAAATCTGATAATCAGAGATCTCATTTGATGACGATGAAAAGGGTGTTGCTACAAAGCAGTTATCAGAACAACAAAATAAAGCCCACAAGGCTATCACTCACGAACGGAACGGTTGGCTGTAATTGTGTGGCTTGTTGCGACACGACCACTCCAAATATGGTCATACACAAACATTCACACGTATCTTGTTACACCTACGCCAGTTAGGGTTGTCGCTTGCAACTTTTGATTTGTTTTTACCTCATAATACTAGCTTTTGTACGCGACTTGTCTTTTATCGTCTGCGTTCCTCGGAAACAGTAATTAAATGAAAGGTATTCTTTGTATTTTTCTGTGACCCTAAGAAAGTGTATGCAAAATACCTAGGTCTAGATTGAGTAGTTAGTGCGTGAAAGCGTAATAAACAAACAAGTCACTTTCATTTGTATATACCTATTAGTTTGGATTAATGATATGGATTAAATTCAAATTGTAGTTATATTATAAAACCAGCTGTTTCCCGCGACTTCGTCCGCGTTTAAAATGTTTTATATAGCCTAAAGCCTTTCTCAATAAATGGACTGTCCAACAAAAAAAGATTTTTTTTAATTGGAACCATTATTTCCTGAGATTAACGCATTCAACCGAACAAACAAACTTCAGCTTTATAATATTAGTAAGTATAGATAGATAGAGTTTTATCAATCATCAATACTAATAATAAATCTGTAAGTGTAGGTATTGTATGTATGTATGTATGTATGTATGTTCCTCTATAACTCTTAAACGAATTAACAGATTTTCATTAAACTTTGTAGATAAACATTTAGTCGTACAGGACACAGAATAGGCTACTTTTTTCTTTTTCAACGCGGACTAAGTCGCGGGCGCCAGCTAGTAATCTATAAAATAAATTATAAAGAAAGCTTTATTTTTCTTAGGAGTTGATTTTTTTTTATTTATATTTCGATCAATTACACCTATAAATAGCCATCTACGCATAACAAAATTATAAAATCCATTTTAAATTTGAAGCGGTGACAACCCTAATATATACAAGTGTACGTTACTATTTTTATAATAGGCAAGTTGCTGTTCAAGTTTCCTCCTATGGTCAATATTAACAAGATAACATTCTGCCTACAAGCATTCCCTATGATTTTTTTTATTATTTACAATCAATTACTATTTGTATTAGGTGTTCTGAATAATCCGTAATAAGTTACACAGGAAATTGAAATGTCAAAAATATATATTTGGTTTTAGTAAGTAGACGAAATATTCATTATCTATTGATATAATAAGACCTAATCTTTATAATGATATAACTTATATTACATATTGTATAAAGGAGAAGATTCTATTTGTTTGTTTCTCGTTAAAAATGAAATACCTTCCTCGTTTGTCGCTCTCGTATCAAAATAAAATTCTTTGAAGGGTTTAGTTAGCGATTAGGACTAGTATTCGACCGCGACTTCGCCCCTTGTATCTTTTTCTAATGCGGTCAATTTTTTATTTTTATTTTTATATGATCCCTCGGTATCATTGAAATAAAAAAGGAAGTAAAAACGGAAATGTCTATCCTAGTTATTTATATTTACTTTTCGGTTTTACACACATATTTTAAAAATGTTTTTAAATAAGAAAATACTTATTTTATTTTATTTATGAAGTTAGTTTTTCATAAATATTATTATAATAATATTTATTATTAATAATAATATTTATTTCGGATAATTTGCAATCCGTATGAAAAAAGAAACTTAATTTAGAAATATCAATAAAAAGAAATATGTATTTACAATATTAATTTATAAAAAAATATATTACTTATATAGAAATAACAATTTTTTTTAATAATCGGGGCAGTTCATCAAGGAGCTTGCATATTGCATCGATATTAATACTCAATATACTAATAATAAATCTGTAGGGGTCAGTCATGGAGTAATTTACTTTGTTTTCAGAAATATCGTGTATATAGGCTCTATACATGATACTGAAACTAAATTGAATGTATGTATGTATGTATGTTCCTCCATAACTCTTAAACGAATTAACTGATTTTTATGAAACTTGGTAGATAAACATTTAGAAGTACGGGACACGTGATAGGCTACTTTTTATCTCTTTTAACGCGGACGAAATCGCGGGCAACAGCTAGTAATTTATATAATTTATTTCCAACTCGTTCTTCTGCGTCTCTGAAGGTCGTCGAGTTTTTAAAGGTGTTTTACGTGAAAGTTAGTTTAAGATTGTGTCACGGTCGGTAAATTTTCAATGGCCTTGATAAAACCCCTTTATCTGAAAGCAGAGCGAACTGTGTCCCGTTAATCAATCATTACCACTTTCCAAATCTATAACTAAGTTCATTTACCTGGTACAACATTTGTCCACTAACGTTACACATTTAATATTTATAATTTTTGAAAACGCAGTCTCTCACCAAGTGCACCCTGCGTTTTGAAAGTCCAATCATTTAAAACTCAGACATTATGAAACTCTGACTTTGTGGGCCTAAACATTTTATAGTTCCATAACTTAGTAGTGCTTAAGTTATATCTAGGTGAGTTAACTAAAGTTGGCACGCTCACAGTGCTCGCATCAATCCATTTTTGATACAGTATGTGTTGAAAAATGGTTATATTTTAACCAATTTTGCAATGTTTATGATCTGTATGTTGGATGGAGATCTGAAATCTCTGCCAACTAACGTTAGCTTGCCTGCGTATGTGAAAAAGATAAGTACGGAAGGATAATTCTTACTACCTGTTGTCCTTTTACCCGTTTTCCCGAAGGAATGATGCATTTTCCCCCAATAAAAAGTAGCCTATGTTCATCACGGATAATGTCGGAATCTAATGGTGAAAGAATTTTTCAAATCGGTCCAGTAGTTTCGGAGCCTATTCAATACAAACAAACAAACAATCAAATCTTTCCTCTTTATAATATTAGTATAGACAAATCATTGCCAGCTACTTAAGTCATATTTAAACACTTACTGATATTACCACCGTATAGCACGAGTGCTTGTATCATTTAATTATAACGCGTTAACAAATGACTCATTCATAATGCAGATTTTCTAATTATGCATTAATATCTGTTAACCGTTACGTGACTTTTTTTTTTCCAATTAATTTACAATAAAAAACGAGTAGTATATATATCATTGAAAAATTGACATTGCTAGTTAATGTATTGCGCGTGGCTTTACTTTGAATTTTTCATTTACCTAATATTCAATATGAATCTGTAAGTGTAGGTATTGTATTGTATGTATGTATGTTCCTCCATAACTCTTAAACGAAATAATTGATTTTCATGAAACTTGGATAAACATTTATCCCAACTAATCCTTACTAATATTATAAATGTGAATGTGAGTTTGTTTGTTACGCTTTCACACAAAAACTACTAAACCGATTACCATGAAATTTTGCATACGCCTTGTCTGTGACACCAGAAAGGACATAGGGTACCTTTCATTAAGAAAAAAGTACTGTTCCCGAGGGATTATCTAAAATATAAAACTGTAACTAACGCCTGGCCAATGTGTTATAGCAACAAGTTGTCAAGCGTTGTAATTGCTTTTATATTTTTAATTTATCATCGCGTACGAAGTCGCGGGCACCAGCTAGTATTATAAATGCAAAAGCGAGTTTGATTGTTTGTTACGCTTTCAAGCCCCAAATACTTGACCTATCTTGATGAAATTTAGCATACACATTGTTAGGGATACACGAAAGGACATAGGGTACCTTTCATTCAGAAAAAAAAATTATTACCAAGGGATGATCTAATATAAAAAAATTCAACTCAGAACAATAAAGATTGAATAAGGAGACACGAACACCTTTTGTTTTTTGTTTCGTCTTTTATTTCAAAATCGATTGAGAATTCAAATTGAAAGAAAGAAACCATTTTACTTGAAACAACACCAAACCACCAAACCAGATACATTACTCCGTGACCAAACCAAACCCTGGTGTTAATAGGTGACGGTAACCACATATCATCAACCCTTTACAATATAAAATTTACAATTAGAAAACTACTTTATTTCTCTTATAATTTAAGTTGTCTTTCAAAACAAATAAATCATATTGACATTGTACTAATTACAAGACATACGTGCGCTGATGACACCATTTTCACCTACTTATCACACCGAACGTGATGTTTTAACAAGTTTAAAGACTCAATGAAAAGAGATGGCCATATGTAGTATTGAGGGAGTGTCGAAAGATTCAATCGAATTAGAGTGAGTCATTGTACTTTAACTATCAAAAAATAAATAAATGATAGTCAAGAGTAAATCGGGCGAGTGTGTGATGGTCTGCAGCACACACACACACACACACACACACAGTTTCTGAAATATTGCACAGACATACAATGTTACAATGTGTATGCGTAGTTGTCTGCTAATGAAGAAACTAATATCGATGCGTCGTTGTCACGGTGCGTTGGCGTTGTAATGAGGGAGACTTTTTGCAAAGTGAAAATGAAGATACATTGACACCGCGTTTTACAACGGTTAGGAATAATTCAAAATTAGAACAAGAATTAATTTGGCTAACTTCGTGAACTTTTAAACCTTACTTGTGAAGTGTTTGTTCCTAACTACAATAATGAAGCGAGCCAAAAAAAAACTGGTGTTACATTGAATTTCTTTTAGATATTACATAAATTCTAGAACCTTATATTTAAAATTCCCTAAAGGACCTACAATTTTGATTTGATAGTAAATTTCCCTGCACTATTCCGAAGAATCCATTTGTGTCCTGATGCCCACAGTTTTGATGCAAATATTATGCGAATTGTCTCTACCTATTAAGCTGATTATAATTTATTTTTTGTTTTCTAAGGGGGGGAACTCGACTGTGCGTACTCCACTTTCAGTTGACTTGACTAAAGTTGACTACCAAGTGAGTCCATTAAATGATTGGCATTTAAATTAGCATATTGCCACTGCATACCGAACTGTAAATAGACATGGTTCCGCTCCAATCGCAAGAAATACTCAATGGGGTTATTTACTTGCATTCGCACGTGCAGACGGTTTAAATATAGAAATAGGTACATGATTAAGGAGTGAAATCACACCATATTAAAGTTAAAGAAATGAAATTTTAGAAAAGCTTTATAATAGCTACTAATAATATCCTTAAATAAAGGCCACCTTACACGAGCACTCCATTTGGCAGCGCTCCACTCCAAATTCATGCATTAATCTCATCGTGAATGTAAACCACCACCTTACAGAATACCACCGTGAAATAACAGCATCATGCGCTTTTGGTTTCGGTGAGTGAGTAAGGGATGCCAGAGCCCATCCCTTATCCCTTATCCTTAATCCTTCTATGGTCGGCAGTGCACTTGTAGCACTTATGGCGTTGCTTGTGTTATAGGCGACGGTAGCCACCTACCATCAAGTGGACTGTCAACCTGTCTGTCGACCCATAACATAAAGAAAAAAAAACACGTGAATTTTGTATGATGAGCATTTGGATGTCGTCCACCGATGTCGTGATGGAGTGGAGCGCTGCCAAATGGAGTGGCCGTGAATGGTGGCCTTAATTTTTGTTCTCGGTGGCGCATACAATGCTGGTGTAATGTAACCCAATATTCAATTGAGAATTAATTTCATCAAATTAAATGTGAACTTTACGACAATAATAATAAGTTTTAAAATTGAATAGGTGTGTTGTGAAGGCATATCGGCGCGTTCGGTTACATGAAGGAAATGAATATTGGTTTTCGCCTGTTCAATTTCCGGCATGGGAAACCGAAACCTGTCATATAATTGCATCGGTTTTGCTGTGGATACGACTATGTCCATGTACGATGCACATCGACTATTTTTTTTATTTTAAGGCAGACAGGATGACGGTCCACTTGATGTTAGGTGATTACCGTCGCTTATAACAAAAGCAACACCACAGGTGCTGTAAGCGCGCTGTCGACTACCATAGTAAGATTAAGGATAAGGAATCAGGAAGGAAGATGGATGTAGATCAGAGCTCTGCCGGGAATCGAACCCGGCGTTAAACTTTGACTAAGACGCTTTTTTTGAACAATTGTTTATCTATACTAATATTAAAAAGATTTGTTTGTTTGTATAGAATAGGCTCCGAAACTACTGGACCGATTTGAAAAATTCTTTTACATTTAAAACCGACATTATCTGTGATGAACATAGGCTACTTTTTACCGCGGGAAAATGCTTCATTCCAACGGGAAAACGGGTAATAGGACAACGGGTAGTAAGAATTATCCTTCCGTACTTATCTTTTTCACATAACAGCTTATAAACGGCTGAAACAATTGGGTTCAAATTTTGTATGTGTATTTCCATGGTTTCACAGACGCGAATGTATTATATTTTATAAAGTTACGCGGACGAAGTCGCGTGCAACAGCTAGTAAAATATATAGTAATTTTTTTTATAAATATAAAATAAAAATCAATGGAAAAATTGAACAAAATTCAGGCACTAAGCATAGAGTTACATTTTGTATGATAGCGATCTACGTATGTAATTGATCCGACCTTCGTTCGGTTGTGTTGAATCACTAATTTAATTTGGCAGTCGCTACCAAATTAGATCGCTTATATACTGTGCTAATACGATATATCCATTTTAACACAAAACAAGAGCAGACCATGTGATGACTTCTTTTTTTTATCATAAAGGGCGGTAGGCTATAGTTCAGGAAAATTTATCAATCAATATATCAATACTAATAATAAATCTATCGTATTTATAGAGATATCGTGTTTATAGGCTCTATACGTGATACTGAAACTAAATTGACGATTTTTAGAATTCTTTTCTATATGTATGTACAGTCGGCCGCATAAGTCGATTAACACATTCATAAGTGCAAAACAACTGAACACTTAAGGCGCCATAAGTCGTTAAGTTTTCACGACTAGAGAACAAAATAAACTTCACGTACGAACTTTCGTAAAAAGCTTCAGTAAGTATGTAAGTAAGTAAATTGAGTGTTCAGTTGTTTTGCACTTTTGAATGTGTTAATCGACTTATGCGGTCGACTGTATGTATGTATGTTCCTCCATCACTCTTAAACGAATTATCTGATTTTCATGAAACTTGGTAGATAAACATTTAGAAGTATGGGACACGTGATAGGCTACTTTTTATCTTTTTTAATGCGGACGAAGTCGCGGGCAACAGCTAGTTACTAAATAAAAATTTGAGATCCTTGGAGAATTTTTGATATCGATGGGTGAAAGCATACTTGAAACACCGGTGGTGCTTCTTGTGTTATAGGCGACGGTAGCCACTTACCACCAAGCGGACTATCGGGCCTGCCTGGTTGACCTTAACATTACAAACACTTGAAAAGTTTCTCTACATTTCAAAACTTACGACAAATTTTAAAGAAAGAAAGAAAGAATTTTATTCACACAACACAAAGACACGAACATAATACAAAAACCAGCAGAAATTAATAAAAAAACAGGTAAAAGATGTGTGTGTCCTCGCGGCGGTAAATCTTATATTATTTACCATATAGGTATTTATGCTTTTACCATAAATTCTTATTATCTTCAGATTTAGGTAAAATTTATAGCAGAAATAATTCGTACCGTAACTTGTTTAATTGTATTAGCATTAGTGTTAATAAAAAAAAAGAAAGCGAACTTATACAGATGTTGATTAGAAATAACACGCACACCATAAATTTATTACTGGCCGTTAAGAATTCTTGCCTCTATTGAAAGATGCTTACACCAGTTTATGCAATTATATAGCTACTGAAATGTTACAAATGTTTATAGCCATGAAGCTTGGAACTTTTAATTTAGCTTTACCAGTGTGTTCAAGCTTTACAGGATCGGTAACACACAATCATCATCATCATCATCATCTCAGCCGTAGGACGTCCACTGCTGGACATAGGCCTCCCCCAAAATTTTCCAATTGGACCGGTTAGAAGCAGCCTGGATTCACCGTTGACCCGCGGCCTTTATTAGGTCGTCTGTCCACCTTGTGGGTGGACGTCCTACGCTGCGCTTGCTCCACTCGAGTCCGTCGCCTCCACTCGAGAACCTTCCGGCCCCAGCGGCCGTCGGCTCTTCGTACTATGTGCCCTGCCCACTGCCACTTCAACTTACTGATCCGACGGCTTATGTCGGTTACTTTCGTACGTCTACGGATCTCCTCATTTCTGATTCGATCTCGCAGTGTAACCCCGAGCATAGCCCTTTCCATAGCTCGTTGAGCGACATTGAGCTTCCTTACGGGGCCCATGGTTAGAGACCACGTTTCAGCGCCATATGTCATCACTCGCAACACACATTGGTCGAACACTTTTGTCTTGAGACACTGAGGAGTTTTGGACGAGAAGGTGTCTCGGGGCTTCCCGAACGCTGCACATTCGAGCTGGATTCGACGATTGACCTCCCTCTCGAAGTTGGCTCTACCTAACTGGACACAACAACACACAATAGTCAGAGTCAGTCATTATTACCTCTGTCGATATATTTAAATGACCAAAGATTTGAAATGATGTTTCAATAAAGAAAAAGCGGCAAGGCAACTAATAGTTTTTTTGGATTTTAATTTTTAACTAACTGGTGCCCGCGACTTCGTCCGCGTTGAAAAAGACTCGTCCTGTGTGTGTCCCGTACGTCTAAATGTTTATAAATCTACGAGTTTTCATGAAAATCAGTTACTTACTTACAGATTTATTATTATTTTTAATTAGATAATTAAAATAGGTTTCATACAGCATTTTATACGTGACATAATATACTCGTAGTATCTATACAAATAGGCCTAAAGAACCATAATTTGTTCTATGAATCATAGTTTGCTGAACTCTGCTGAACTCGGAGAAGTCCTGACAGTGACAATCCCTAAATAAATATGTTTGTATAACTAAAGAAAACAAGACATAGTTTATCTTTTACTCCCTTTATTAGATTCGTATTAGATGGGCTGCTGCACATATATTAGATCCTCTCATCTATTTTCAAAACCCACTCATGTCACAGTGAAAATAACTTGAAATTGTCTCGCGAAGGAGCTCTAGAGATATTGAACAAGGCGTAACTCTATATTTAACTCGTTCCTTCCACCGTCTGGTCTTTGACGCCAATATATTTTTAGTTGTCCTTTTTAGATACTAGTTCAACATTACTGGATTATAGGCGGATAAGGGAGCTATTTAAGGAGTTGTTTTGTTTTCTTGAGAAATGTATTGGAAACATTCCAACACGAAAATTCTTATAAGTAATTCTTACAAAAATTGTAGATTTTAAGCAATCTATTCATTTTTTGTTTTATGTTTCCCAGATATTGTATTAGTAAATTATAAGAATTTTTGTAAGCATTCGATTTATTATAGTTACAATTTAATCTCTATTTAACTTTTTTGCCTTCAAAAACTTCAAATAGATTAAGTTGATCTATACGTAGGAGTTTCTTCATTTGCAAGTTTTTTGTTTGCAATAGTTTCCATTGAAGTTTGATAAACCTATTTTAATTAGAAACTAATTATTTGATACTAGCTGCCGTGCCCGGCTTCGCTCGCATAACTTTATAAAATATACCCTATGTCCTTTCTAGTGTCCCAGACAAGTGTATGCAAAATTTCACGGTGATCGGTTCAGTAGTTTTTGCGTAAAAGAGAAACAAACATCCATACATCCATACAAAATTTCGCATTTATAATATTAGTACGGATTGATGACACTTCTCAAAACACTTCAAAATGTTGGAGCGGAGACCACGGTCGCACCTATTCGATGGACTGATGATCTCAAGGCCATCAGTCCGTTTAACCAGAAGCTTATTTATAATGTTATTGATAAAACAGAAATATAGATCGCATGCTTCCGGCTCATTATAACCTAATCCCAAATTGCCTGTTATAACCACAAAGTCACTTCTTCGCACAATTCATATGAAACAAAAATGTTCGAATCCGCTACTAAACCGTGAAACAACTGAATCCCAAATAGACGGAATCTTGAATCGACTGAATCCCCTAAATAGACTGAATCAGTACGAATTTACCAATAACATGAGACATTTTACCAATAAGGTTGTAATGCACAATGTGCTAAAGGACACTTGATAAGTTTTCGCTGAACAATCAAGTGGTCTATCCTATTCAGTTGAGATGTACGGAATGTAAGAGCTCATTTCCATTAGTTGGTACAGTCGGCCGCATAAGTCGATTAACACATTCTTAATTAAGTGCAAAACAACTAAACACTTAACGCGCCATAAGTCGTTGTCACGACTAGAGTCAAAATAAACTTCACGTACAAATGATAAAGCTTCAGTAAGTAAATAATTAAGTAAGATGAGTGCTTTTTTTATTTTTTATGTTAAGGTCGACAGACAGGCTGACGGTCCACTTGATGGTAGGTGGCTACCTTCGCCCCTTCGCCTATAACACAAGCAACGCCATAAGTGCTACAAGTGCGCTGCCGACCATAGAAGGATTAAGGGATAAGGGAGGGATGGGGTAATGAGCTCAGCAGAGTGTTCAGTTGTTTTGCACTTTTGAATGTGTTAATCGACTTATGCGGCCGACTGTACCATTAAGAGGGGGCAACGATGTCTTCATGACACTCGGAAACATGACGCGAAGCTAAAGTTAAGAAGCTATGAGATATTTTATACCCTTTAACCGGTAGGAGTTGTCGACTTGTCGTGCCCCCAGCGCCTATAGATAGGTTTTTTTTTTAAAGAGAAAGCAACTCAATGATTTAAAAATAAACATTGTAATAAACAATGATTTAAAAATAACAAGTAGAGAAATTCCGGCTGTGGCGAAATGGACACGAAATTAATTGTCGGATAAATGGTCGGACTCTGGCGGCTAAAGGGTTAATATTATGTTTAGTGGCAGTAATCACTCTCTAATATGAGAAAGTCGGGAAATAGCACCAGTATTGAACGAGAATATTATAACTCGAGAAAGTTTCCTTATTGAAAAAAATATTTTTTTCGGAATTTTTGGGGTTTTCAGTTTTGTGTTGTTTTTTTATCTACCTATTCTTGGCTTAAGAAAGGTTTAGGAGTTATGATATTTTAACATTATACCAAAGAAAATGTTGACTTTACTACATAAATAACTAATAAATAGTTACGAGTTGCAACAAACGTGTTGTATCAAGGTTTTATTATTCCGCTTTTTGTTGCGAAGGCAATGAACTATGCTATAAATCCATCAATAACTTTGCGGTAACTTGAACTCTTATTGCAGTGTCTTAAAGTATATATTTCTTTATTTTGCCATATATGAGTTACGTCAGGTATTTGTGTTTCTTGGTTGGCTTCGGTGGGAAGTTCAAGGTTTGTTTGCCGTTGCGTTTCCGGGACATTTTTTTGCGTTGCTTCACAAAAATACAAAATTGTTGGAGTAATTAAATTGAAAAAAAAAAAAAAATAAATAAATAAATACTAATATTAATTTCTATTCACTTGCTAAATAAAGTATAGAATTTTAGTAGATTCAATTGGTACTTTAAAAACAGTAGCAATTTCTTAGATAAACTTTTATACCTATCCTAGCTGGTGCCTGCGACTTCGTCCGCGTTGAAAAAGAAAAAGTAGCCTATCCTGCGTACCATACGTCTAAATGTTTATCTACCAAGTTTTATGAAAATCAGTTAATTCGTTTAAGAGTTATGGAGGAACATACATACATACAATTCCTACACTTACAGATTTATTATCAGTATTGATGATGATTAATATCGATAAATGGCAGTTGGTGGTAGAAGAGTGAAAATTAGGATTTATGTATTTTTAATATTTCGTAACTGTTAAATCTCAAATATTGTGCTGAACAAGCCCTTGACTTTGGGCTTTTCACAAAAGTCCTCGTAATTGCGAAACTCGGATCCTTTTCAAGAAATTTCTTAAGAAATATACTCAGCCCGACTCCATTATATGAGGTTTTCTTTTGTTTGAGTTTTTAATAGACTTATTAACAAAGGATTTTCATGTACAATTCTGTCTATGAAATTAAATAGAAAGTTTGCTAACTTTCCAATGAAATAATCACTGAAATAGATGCTGGAGTTGGAGACAAGGTACATGTGCAATAGTGGCTGTCCTACCTAATCTTGCCATGTCCTTTATCCAGATTCTATAGTTCTTATATCCTCAGTTTCTTTACATGATCAATGATATAAAACCCTCACCGTGTTCCAGAAAAGAGTACTGGGGCCCTACTATCAACTTTTAAAAGACGATTCAAATTCTGAGCAGTATAATTTGGGTTCCTAAACAAAATCGCTTTCATACAAAAACGAAGTTGATGGTATAGCAAATATATGCAAATCCAGTTTAGGTCCTAAATTAAATTGTATTTAGAGTTGATAGTAGGGCCCCTGTAATCTGTATATCGTACACCTTATTTAAGGTTTGAACAAAACGCGTAAGCGCCGTAGAAAACATGGCGCTTACAACCTTTTCATCGCGAGAGATTTATATATCCTTGCAACGATCTAGCATAGTGTGTTATGTGGCTTAATTAGACTGTATAATTTTTATAGCGCTGTAGCGTATTTAGCTATAACTATTATCAAAATGGATCTTAACTTGTACTTAGGCTAGCTTCTTTAGTACATTATACCTCAATGTGCGTGATCAACCTACCATAACCCGAGAGGTTACGTAGATGTACACTGTACAGTCGGCCGCATAAGTCGATTAACACATTCAAAAGTGCAAAACGACTGAATACACAACTAATTAACTTACTTACTGAAGCTTTTTACGATCGTTTGTACGTGAAATAAATTTTCTTCTCTAGTCGTGACAACGTTTTTTTTTATCTTTTATGTTAAGGTCGACAGACAGGCTGACGGTCCAATTGATGGTAGGTGGCTACCGTCGCCTATAACACAAGCAAGTGCTACAAGTGCGCTGCCCA
Organism: Synanthedon vespiformis; assembly: GCA_918317495.1. Lineage (NCBI taxonomy): Eukaryota > Metazoa > Arthropoda > Insecta > Lepidoptera > Sesiidae > Synanthedon > Synanthedon vespiformis. Next base: position 854,725 of record OU906966.1, read on the forward strand.
CCATAGAAGGATAAGGGATAAGGGAGGGATGGGGTAATGGGCTCTGGCTGTTATTTCACGGTGGTATTCTGTAAGGTGGTGGTTACTGCCGCCAGACGGGCTGTCCAAATGACTGAGAAACGCAGTGTGCCCTACCACTACTGTTATGGCGCGTTGAGTGTTCAGTTATTTTGCACTTTTGAATGTGTTAATCGACTTATGCGGCCGACTGTACATACATTATAAATCAAATCAAAATCAAAATATTTATTTATCAATTAGGTTTCTACAAGAAACTCTTTTGATCGTCATTATAAATTTAAATTTACCAGGTCATTATAAATTTAATTTTAATTTACCAATTATATGTTGTACATATCTTAATGCGGCCGACTGTACATACATTGTATGTTGTACATATCTTACAATACCTTACAAGATGGGGACTTATTCCTTGCTGGCATAGGCCTTCGTGATGACCCTCCAAGATTATTCTGAAACTTATATTATGCTCGTTATTTCTCCTGTAACGGCTTTTGGGGTTTAGTTTGATGGTGAGTAGTTGAGTTAAGGCGACGCAGCGATAAACAATTAATCTAAAATCGAGGTGAGACTCAGGGGCTGTGATTCCATACATAAACGTTGCTTATGTCGTAAGGTCGTATGCGACAATACGATTTTTATCGTTTACTTAAAAAAACTATAACGTATTTTAATAAATCCAACCGATAAATTAAAGTGTATGTTTATACTAATGTACATAGAAAATTTGGAGGTATAAATTGGTCCCGTTTGGCTGTAAAATGTAAAATTGTGTTTTAAAAGAGGTTTCTTTCTTTGAATTTTTTTTCTATCTTATAAAATCTAAACTAAATTTCTGCCACCAAAATTTCCAATGAGTCGTCTTAACGGTTTACTTGATGGTATGTGGCTAACACTTAGGATTATATTTAAAGATGCTTTTCTCTAAGGATTTCGTTCACGGTTTTTGTCTTGACGTCATTAATCAAACTTCAGCCTAATTGTTTGCCAGGCTCGTTTGGTGATTTGAACTGTATTTCCTTGTTGCAGGTCGTGTCGAGGTCACCGGTCGCCATGGCAACCGGGAGTGAAACAAACCCTTAGAATTAGCTGGTAGGTACATGCTCACGACTCACGATCTAGATTTAAGACTCAGGTTTTTATGGATATTTTTCGAAATATCTGTTTTAAGGGATCAAATTTTGTAATTTTTGGGGCAAGAGTTAATCACCCTCTTATAAAATCGACTTATGCTTGAAAAAAAGTTTCGGTGAAATGAATAAGGCTTTTATTTTGAACTAGCTTTCGCCCGCGACTTCGTCTGCCTTAAAAAGAAAAACATAGCCTATTTTGTGTCCTGTACGTCTAAATGTTAATCCACCAAGTTTCATGAAAATCAGTTATAATAAGAGTTATGGAGGAACATACATACGTAAAATACTGGTCCGTAAGCCAGGCACTAATTTCGTCAATGATTTCCTCTCAGTCCATAATTTGTAAAATGCCTGAGAGAGTTGTATCATGATGTGTTGTGAACGTCAGCTGCGGCTCCGATGGTGGGTTGAGCAGTGGTAGCCCGTTACACTTTCAGAGCATCAGCTGACAAGCATTCCACCAAGATATAGCCAGCTGACTTTTTTATTTATTAACAGTAATGCATAAACTATCATCTGATAAATTTTCTATTGAGAGGTAATCACTAAACACGTATATATTCGTGTGACCTGCTGACGTATAATCCACCATTTTATAAATAGCTGACAATTTTGTTTCTTCAAATTATTAGGCTAACTATAATTTGATGAATTTTTAATCGGGAATAAATGATTAAATTTTTTTTTATTATGTGCGTGGGTGGCTACCACTCTACTGCTCAACCCACCATCGGAGCCGCAGCTGACATTCACAACGCTTCTTGATACACTCTCTCAGTCATTTTACGAGTTATCGACTGGGAGGAAATTGGTCATGAAAATCTGTCGCTGGCTCACGGACCATACCTCCACTTACAGTAGCACTACCATGAGTTTATGACTACCGAAATCGCTAGCGAGAGATGAACGAGAACGTAAAATATTTGTATGAAAAATTGTACAGCGCCTCTAGCGGTCACCAAAGAACTAAAACCAGTAACATGAATTGCATAAGTAAAAAACCTATCGAATGTAGTCGCTAGCGACCATTACCGACTAACGTTTAAAATGACATTTCTATACAAAATCGGTACCATGAGTTACAAATTTGACTGATGCTCTCGAGAAATACCGTAACGTTAGTAGTTAAATCATTCACTAGCACATTGAGGGGTGAAAGGTTCGTTATCGACAGAAGTAAACTAACGTAAGATTTCGATAGCAACTCATGGTAGTGCTACTGATTTCTTATTAGTATTGATGATCAGATTGAAACTTACGGTCAGAGAGTTCAGATTCCTATGATTGTTATTTGTTAGCTCTAGGCGACACTAGCCTAGATTACCACATTTTGCGTGTTTATTTTGTATTTCTTAATTAAATGTTTTTCTTTGTCGTAAAACGAGGGTAAATTCCAAATTGCGAGGTCGTTTCGCGGCCTAGCTATGACGTTGCCAACACCTGAACAATCAAATACTTACATACTTGTAACACATTTTTGTGAGGCTTCTTATTAATAAAAAAATATCATGAAATATTGCTGTCTTTCCTGTATCGTTGCAAAGGATTTCAAACCAAAGATCTCTTCGTCGACTAGAACCAACAATATCGCGAGACAGATTTCAAACAAAAAAAAAAAACTGCTCAAACTGCTGGTGATAATGGGACATTTCTATAGGTGACAGAATTTTTAAAATCAGTCCAGTAGTTTTTAAGTTTATTCATTACAAACAAGAATATATTTTTTTGTAATGTTAGTTAGTATAGATGTATTACTAGCTGGCACCCGCGACTTCGCCCGTGTTAAAAGTAAGGGATGTGTAGCGCCTGACTAAACGTATATAAGCAATATAACGCCTAAAATCTTTGCTGTTATAAAATTTTCAGGGGTTGTATCTTTATTTTTAGTAGATAGCTGGTGCCCGCGACTTCGCCCGCGTTGAAAATTACATACTAAAACCTTGCTCTTGAATCACTCTATCTATTAAAAGAATCTGTTGCGTAGTTTTAAATATCCGTACATAGGGACAGACAGACTGGAAGCGACTTTGTTTTATACTATGTAGTGACAAACAAAAATATATTTTTTGTAATGAGATTAAAGTTTATTATTTTCATCGCGACGTTTTCATATATCATTTCGAATTGAAACATCAAATTGAAAAAAATCTTCTTGAAGCAGGGGCCTGACAAGATAGGATTTCATGGACCTGCATTTGCCACCTATAGATCGTTACTTTTCTAAAAAACGCAAGCTACATTTTTAAATTCATTCAGTTCATTAATTTTAATGAAGGATAAGAAAGTGTTAGAAGCGTAGCAACAGAAATCAATTATGCGGCCTTATTGGACCGTAAGCGGGTACGAGGAGCTCATAAATTCATAGCATTTGCATTAAGTGCTCTTCCGTTCTTTAGAGGACACCTGAGCCTGAACTGGGGCGTTTCAACATGAAATAACTTGACAGACGCTGTAAACATTGGACGAATTTTTTACTGTGACTAGTTGGTGCCCGCGACTTCGTCCGCGTTGAAAAAAAGAAAAAAAGAACAATACAACGCCTGACATATTTATTGCTTTTACACTTTCGCCAGGCAAAATCGCCAGTCTATGCCATTGACATATTATATTACTTAGTAAGGACAAGGACGCTTCTAGTACGTGGCATCGAAGCGCCGGTGTCAAAATCGGAAAGTGACACCTCACACCAATGAAAGCTTAGTCACCGAGGCACAGAGACCGGCCCATGTACCAGTGCCCCTAGCCAAGAACTAATGCAAACGGGGAGCGTTGCGCTTATTAACGAAACGATAGAAAATAAAGCCCGATGATTAGTCAAAATTTTATGTGGGCGTTACAACAACCAATCACCGGGCTTTATTTTCTGTCGTTTCGTCAATCTACAATGCTCCCGTTTGCACTGGGTGCTCTTGGCTAAGGGCCCTGAGCTACAGAAGTAAAAAGGAAGTATAGTATCTTAAAGTTCTAATAGATGGCGTTATTTTTTCTGTACCAAATGTGCTCGAAGCAAATGTTCGAATGGCCGCATCTTTACTTTCTAGGATCAATGGTCTATTTATTTATTTATTTATTTTATTGTAGGGAAATTTACAGGTACAATTACATAATAATAGTGTTAGTAAATAACTTAAACCTAATAATAAAAAAAAAACACTTATAGATAACAAAAAACAACGATAAAAAAGTGGTCACTAAAAAATTTACTAGCCATAATATTTTTTTGTTTTCACTATGGAACTATGGAACAGGTCAATATCTGTCTAAATGTGTCCTCTTAGTGTTAAAACAACATTGTTTTGTTTATAGGTAAAATCTCTTAGCCTACTTTTCATAAAAGTATGTTAATTGTAGTCGAAATAAACATAGAAATTACGTATACAAGGTATAGGCAATGTATCATGGACAAAGTGGTAAAATTGACGCAATGGTCACGACCACAGCACGGGCAGACCCACTTCCCACGACTCTGTAGCAATATGCAACATTGTTTAACCAGGCTTTCAAAAGAGGATCACATATTTTTTTGGTAATCATTTTGGATAGCTAATAAAAGGTAATTAGGGCTTTGGTTTAATGGTCTTTTTTGTTATCTATACTAATATTATAAAGAGGAAAGATTTGATTGTTTGTTTGTTTGTATAGAATAGACTCCGAAACTATCGGACCGATTTGAAAAATTCTTTTACCATTAGAAGCCGACATTATCTGTGATGAACATAGGATACTTTTTACTGCGGGAAAATGCTTCATTCCTACGGGAAATCTAAAATAAAAGTAAACACTAGCGGCTAGGCCCGGGAGATAGCGCTATCTATCCAAAATACGGTAGTATTTTATAAAGTTACGCAGACGAAGTCGCGTACAACAGCTAGTTACATAATATGTGTAAATCCGTACTAATACTTATAAATGCGAAAGTCTTTGTATGGATGGATGTATGGATGTTTGTTACTCTTTCACGCAAAAACTACTGAACCGATCAACATAAAATTTTGCATACACGTTGCCTGGGACACCAGAAAGGACATAGGGTACCTTTCACCCAGACAAAAGGACTGTTCCCGAGGGATCATCAATACTAAAAATAAATCTGTAAGTGTAGGTATTGTATGTATGTATGTTCCTCAATAACTCTTAAACGAATTAACCGATTTTCATGAAACTTGGTAGATAAACATTTAGACGTACGGGACACAGGTTAGGGACACTTTTTGCACACGGGCGAAGTCGCGGGCTCCAGCTAGTCTAAAATAAAATAAAAAACTAACGCCTGAACTAACGTTGTAGGCAAACATCCATTTTGTCTTTCTCTTTAATATGCCATCAAAACATTTTTAACGCTCCCACGTGAGCTGAATAATTTTCAAAGGTTTTGTTGGAAAATTAGCTCGAAAAGTTCACGGAATTGGCAGAAGTGCTAACGCCAGCATTTTTCATATTTGATTCACATTTGCATTCCACGCGTTCGGTATTATTCCGGTTTTCGCCTACAAAAATAATGAGATTATTCATTATTTTTATTCGTAAAAAATATGTTTTTCTAAATATGTTGGAATATATAATATGTTGTTGGATATTTGCAGAGAAATCATATTGGAAGCTTCTTTTACTGGTTTTTCCCAAATTTCGATGGTTTTTCTGGATTCTTTTACAAAGAACTTTTATGACTTTCATTAAAGTGACTACCTAATCCTAAAATTATTTTTGTACAGCTTAATCTATACTTATTATAATATTATAAATTCGTATTTTTATACATTTGTAATGAATATACACAAAAATAAAAACTACTTGAACAATTATAAAAATTATTTCACGTTTAGAGATTACATTACTTAATTATTACATGATCAAGTCGCTAGTTTTACAACATCATGATCATCATAATTAATATTATATCCAATAAAAAAAAATTAAAAAAAATATAGCACGTGCATTGCTGGCCATAAACCTTCCCCATCTTTGATAAAGGATACACTAGATCCAGGATCACAAACATAATCAGTCTACTATGCCATTTTTAGTGAAGCAACCCAGAGTCTGGTGTATATTTTATCAATATTCCCCATAATTTTCGAACAGGACCGGTCCTACGCTGTGGGTGGACGTCCTACGCTGCGCAAGTTCATGTGAATAGGCATCTTCTGAATGGGCTCGCTCCATCATATCACAGCATAGGCCTCATCCTCGCTACACAGCTGGATGTCGGCCAAGAGAATCTAATAAAAAAAAATATTACTTGTGTCAGAAGCAAAACACCCGGAACCTGCGCTTAAAACATTTCATAATATGTATGCCTTAAAAAGAGCGCGAAATAAATATCAAATAGTAGACGTAATAAAAGTGATTTAACTCATGGACACTTTACAACGTCATCCTTGACCCGTTTGTGTATCAACTGCGCAACGAAGCGCAGCTCTCCCGGGAGCGACACACCAGATTGTACCTACATTTCACTTAGAAGGCAATATACTAAATGAAATTTAAAAAAAAAACATCTCCACTACATATTGTCCGTCTGAAAAGAAAAAAAATCTGAAATTGACTAAAAGAATAACGAAACAACCATCACTCTATCTACTATTGCAAAACTGAAAGAACTTTCTTGCCAATCCAATATTTATGTTTATTATCTATACTAATAGGTATTATAAAAAGGAAAGATTTGATTGTTTGTTTGTATAGAATAGGCTCCGAAACTAGTGGACCGATTTGAAAAATTCTTTTACCATTAGAAGCCGACATTATCCCTGATGAACATAGAATACTTTTTACCGCGGGAAAATGCTTCATTCCTACGGGAAAACGAGTAATAGGAAGGGTAGTAAAAATTATCCTTCCGTACTTATCTTTTTCACATATAACTTCTAAACGGCTGAAACGATTAGGTTGAAATGTGTATTTCCATGGTTTCACAGACACGAATGTATTATATTTTATAAAGTTACGCGGACGAAGTCGCGTGCAACAGCTAGTTGTTTTATAATCAGATTGAGATGACTATATACGCTATCATTTTGAGTAGTCCTGTAGTGATATGCAGACACTAATCATCATTTCATCATTGACAGCTGACAGCACTTACACTGCTGGACATACACTACTTGACATACACTGCTGGACATACACTGCCGGACATACACTGCTTGACATACAGTGCTTGACATACACTGCTTGACATACACTGCTTAACATACACTGCTGGACATTCACTGTTGGACATACACTGCTTGACATACACTGCTTGACATACACTGCTGGACATTCACTGTTGGACATACACTGCTGGACATACACTGCTGGATATACTGCTGCTGGACATACACTGCTTGACATACACTGTTGGATATACACTGCTGGACATTCACTGTTGGACATACATTGCTGGACATACACTGTTGGACATACATTGCTGGACATACACTGTTGGATATACACTGCTGGACATTCACTGCTGGACATATTACAACATACATGTTGGACATTCTGTTTACCCACGATTTTTACTGTGTTTACGAACCACAACCATCTAGAATTTTTTATTTTCCACTCAAATTATAATTTATTTTCGCTAAATTTTTCCAAGAATCCATGAAAAGTTCAAATATTAGTTAGAGACTCTTTCTGACAACCCTTGGAATACAATGAACTCTGTTTTCACCCTTCGATTGACATTTAAAAGTACTTGACCTCTCTGAGAGGTTGTGTCGGAGTATGTTTAAGACAAAGTAGCTGTCTTTTGTATTGTAATGTCTATTGAGGCTATAATTCGCAGCTTTATAGCCTATTACCAAAAAAAGCTAAAATAAACTACGTATGGCCATTTATTTGATCATAATTAATGATTATCTATCGCAGTTAAAAGTTTCATAATTTGAAGGGTACACTTTTATAGAAGACCACAGTGAAATAACAGCACGTGTGCTGTTGTGGTTCGATGCTTGAATAAGATAATTTCGTCACAAGAGTCAATGTTTATCATATAGTTCCTACTGTTCCTAGGATTTTCCTAGGAACCTATTTCTTGTATTGTAGCACGTGACTGAGATTATGTATTTTAAGTAGGTGCTTTTATAAGCAAGGCCATAGTGCCTAGATAGATAAGGATAAGGTGCAAGATAACTTAAGTATCCTTAAGTTAAGTATCTTAAGGAACACATACAAGCTGTTATCGTGATGCCTGTTTTCTGGAGATGGCTACTTTATAGTCGCTAAACGTAGTGTCGTTGCCTGCCACTATTTTATTATATCCTTTTTTTTCTGTCAGCCTGTCCTTTACACTTTAAATTAAAATAAAATTAGTAATATATAACTGCTAAGGTTTGAAAACCCCTGCATTTCCCAGCTCATGTAACTCAATTTTTTTTCATCTCTAATAATAAAAAAAACTACAGCTACATATGAAAACAAAATACTGAATAATCACGAAATCTCAACGAAGCTTCAACGAAGTCATAAAAAGGTTAGGATTTGATTTTTGAACTACCTTTTTAAGTATGAAAGGGCGTTCGTTTATGATAAATTTAAGGCATTTGGAGCCGCGGTTTAAAACTAGCGAATTTCACAATATCTAATTGTTAAATTCGATCAAAATGCATCAAAATGTGCAAGGAGAGAAACCACGCCTACTACTGTGGTGGCATTGAAACCTGTAAGGTTATTTACTTGGTAACAAAAGTTCTTATTAAAACTATCCTCTATTCAACGTCTCCCGTCTCTTTCGCGCGCACTCGATCGTCGTATCTTCCGTCTCATCTCGCAGCATCCGTATCGATCGGAGGTACGCCCTTGACCTTGACGCTGGTGGCACAATCCAGTCCTCGTGCAAAAGATCGTACGAGAAATTTCATTATAGCCTCGATAAAAGTTAATGTTTGCTAGTAACCGACAAGATTAGGGAAGTTTCTATACATTGTAATAATAAAACTGGCTGAAATCGGCCCCACTTACGTGTACTGTACTCACTACATAGTGTAACAAGTCGCTTACCGCTGTCTGTCTGTCTTGGTCTGTCCCTATATGCTGCTTCCCGCTGTATGTCTGTCCCTATATATCTTTAAAACTACACAACGGATTTTGATGCGGTTTTTTTAAATAGATAGAGTGATTCAAGAGGAAGGTTTTTAGTATATAATTTAAAAAGTTACGCGGGCAAAATCGCGGGCACCAGCTATCTAATAAAAATAAAGATACATCCCCTGAAAATTTTATAACAGCAAAGATGTCAGGCGTTATATTGCTTTACACATTTAGTTAGGCGCTACACATCCCTTAGTTTTAAAGCGGGCGAAGTCGCGGGCACCGGCTAGTTTTTAAAATAAAAGCAGCCTAACTTTTTCCTTATAACATAAGCTGTGTGCCAGTTAAAGTCCCGTCAAAATGGGACCAGCAGTTTCGGAGATAAACCGGAAAAAAAGGAGGTCTTTTTTTAGAAATATATATACCAAATTCTTACTATATTATTATGGCATATGAAATACTCACACGTTATGAAAGTTGATGTGCGTGTAATAGAATATTTAATTAAATGCAGTCACGAAAGCGGTAGCATTAAATATCTATTTTCAAATAATAACAAATTTTTTACAAGATACTCGCATAAGATGACACTCTTACTTTTATCACTATTTATATTAGTGAAAACCGAATCTTTAGCTGTTGGGTAGTTTAGAACAGACAGAGGCGGACAGCCCCTTTATATTTTAAATCTCAATATACAGGATGTCCCAACCCAAGACTATGCGACATGAAGGGAAAGTACCTTAAATATCGTAGATAGGATATGCTATTTTAAAAGTTAGTAATAAGTACTGCATATAAAGATTTTTTAAAAAATTACTTGCTTCGTCTGGGAATCGAACCGACTTAAATGTGACAAAAAAATCACCCGTATTATTATCATGCCAATCGAAAGAATGGACAAAAAATAATAATTCTTCTCAAGTAACATAGTATCTTAAAAGAAAGGTATAACGTAAAATGTTTGATTCAAATTTTAAGAATATTATTTACTAGCTGTTGCACGCGACTTCGTGCGCGTAACTTTATAAAATATGAAACCATGCAAATATACATACAAAATTTCAATGCAATCGGTCAAGCCGTTTAGTAGTTGACACACCGACAGCAGCGCCACCTACCGGGTCCAATTGTATTTTTAAATTATCCAGAAAACCATCGAAATACCCATATAAAATTTAAACACAATCGGTTCAGCCGTTTAGAAGTTATATGTGAAAAAGATCCTATTAATCGTTTTCCCGTAGGAATGAAGCATTTTCCCACAGTAAAAAGTAGCCTTTGTTCATCACGGATAATGTCGGCTTCTAATGGTAAAAAAAAATTTCAAATCGGTCCAGTAGTTTCGGAGCCTATTCTATACAAACAAACAAACAAACAATCAAATCTTTCCTCTTTATTATATTAGTATAGATTGCTGACGACGACGTAATTTTTAAAAAATCTCTGAATGCAGTATTACTAACTTTTAAAAATTACATAAAGTCTTCTTTCAGCAAAATATCCTATCTACTCGTACGATATTTAAGGTACTTTCCCTTCATGTCGCATAGTCTCAGGACACCCTGTATATAAAAATTGTGTGTCACATGTTTTTCGCCGATGAACTCCTAAACTACTGAACCGATTTCGATAAAACTTCGTAACTATGTGTAATTTGAACTTAAAAGATAGGATAGTTTTTATTTTGAAGCGGGTCACTATAGTATGTAATATGAGTATTTATATAGATGTAGATTGTAGACACAGATATTTGTAATGAGAATGAATAAAATGTGATAATTGCAATATTATGCCGCCGTTGCTTAACCCCCCCCTGTTTAGTAATTATTAAATTAATTAACTCGATTGTCTTGCTAATGAACGCTTCCAAAATAACTGCTCGTTTTGAATATTAATGTTTTCAACAAAATGTTTGCCTTTACTCAATTTCTAACTAAATAAAATTTTGTAATCAAAATTTATCGCAAATAATTCGCAGTCATCTGGAAAATGGATCATTTCTGTACATGTATCTATCTACGCTAATATTATAAAGAGGAAAGATTTGATTGTTTGTTTGTTTGTATAGAATAGGCTCCGAAACTAGTGGACCGATTTGAAAAATTCTTTCACCATTAGAAGCCGACATTATCCGTGATGAACATAGGCTACTTTTTACCGCGGGAAAATGCTTCATTCCTACGGGAAATCTAAAATAAAAGTAAATACTAGCGGCTTGGCCCGGGAGATAGCGCCATCTATCCAAAATACGGTAGATGGCGTTTTATACTTTTCTACGCGGACGAAGTCGCGAGCACCAGTATAATATATGTAGGGCAATGTGTGTACTGTGTATATAATGTATGGACTCCAAAATTAATACCTTCAGATTAGTCCAGCGGGTAATTCTGTGAAGGTGCCGACAGTTGATTGGTCATGCTTATCAATAAACTGCATTATCATATGAATCTGAATTGAATTAATCATGCTGCATGTCATGCCTGTCTAGGGATCGCGTTTAACTCTAGAGGTCGATAGTTTTTTGGCGCGGACTCTACCGGATTCTGTAATGCTATACGTGTTTGATGTTAGTGTTGGGTTTTTCAGGGGGTGAAGGCGGATGTCGGTTGGTGGTGCGAGCCTCATGTCGTGTGTGCGCGAGGGCTCGCTCGAGCCACCGTACCGACCGCCACACACGGAGACACATAACCATGGTCAGTATTTAACGCCACAAGTGATTGAAGAAACAAAGAAAGAAAGAAATAATTTCATTCACTCAACACAAAGACACAAACATAATACAAAAACGATAAAACAGAAATTAATAATCAGGTAAAAGATGTGTGTGTCCTTGCGGGGCAGAGAAGCTCGTAAAAACTCACGTAACTTGTTTTTCATCGAAATAATCGAATATTGAGCTTTCAAATAATATGGCTTGAGTGAAACAACTCGCACTATTATAGATTCATTCTTTCTTCCTTTTTATCAGGATTTTCTTTTTCTATTGGAATATTTTCCTTCATAGTTTTATCCAATCCAAGTATTTATTATTTCTAATCCACACAATCGAATTGAAAATCTAATACTTCAAAGGTAGTAGTTACGTTACGACTGAAAATCTGAATTTTATTCTTTTTGTACCTCAAAATAGGTACATTTTATGGAGGGTTTTAAACTAGCACAAGACACCGACATATAATATAAGTCACAAGAGCAAAATGTTATTAATTTTTTTATCATCTTATTATGACCACTGCTGGACGTATAGAGCTTTTAAATTTAAACCATTATCATTATCGTCACTATCTTAGCAGTAGGACGTTCGCTGCTGGAAGCTAAAGCTAAAGGTAGTTTAAGGTAGAGAGTCTTTACCTTAAATATCCAGAAGAAACAGTCAGAAGTAGACTGGATCCAGCATCGACCCGCAATTCTTATTATGTTATCAATCCATCTTGCGAATACTCTGTTGTGGACGTCTTTCGCTGCACAGTTTTGTGCTCTTACCACTACGCTTTAAGAGCGCGTATAAAGGTACACTAGCGCCACTCACTTAAAAAAATATTATCTCGTGACTGAGAAGGAATTATTAATAACGGCTACTCATAGCCCTCGGTAAGTATGTCTACAATTTTTTAATACCTTTTATAAAGTTTCATATTTAGACACGAAGCAATAAAACTCGATCTAAAGAAAAGCGGCCACATTCCTCTAAATCGTATTTTATACATTTATTTTTTTAAATGAGTGGCGCTAGTGTACCTTTATACCCGCTCTTAACCGTTCCGTTTTAATTACGTAAATAATTCGTGATAAAATTTCTAGGCGAAGGGCGCACCGGACGATTTCTGCGCGGACTCCGGCGCATGTTCAAGAGGCGCGGTAGCGGCACTCGAACCGACGCTTCACCAGATCCAAAGAGCAGTTCCACTAGTGAGCTGCTGGATGCCGAACGACAGGCTAGGAGGAAGTTAGTATATTTATTAACATACAGCAAATAATGTTTGATGTATTTATAATATAAGGTCGCGCGGCGGATTAATTCTTTTTGGCAAATGTAGAAAGAAGGGGCATGCGCAGAATTCAATTTTTAGGTCTGTTTGACTGGCAGAGGAGCGTGGGGGGCGGGTGCGCGTCGTCGGCTCTGGCGAAATGCACACGAAAATAATTTTCGGATAAATCCGACTCTGGCTGACTGGTTCTGGCGGCTGAATGATTTAAAAAATGCCAAAATAGTCAATTGACAGCGGTTCGTTTTCCTCAGGGAGGGAGTATACGGCAGTGGGTTGTCTGTGTCGCACGACTCAGTGTTCACGGGCGAGCGATCGGGCGACGAGTCGAGCGACGAGCGCGTCACTCCTGCGCATGGACTGGCCCAGATCGCCACTTCGCATCGGGTATGTACCTTTACACATGTCTCATAGAAGACACTATTTATGCTCTAGTCACTAGAGTAAATCTAGCACTAGACTCTAGTGCGAATTTTACTGGATCAAACGCGTCGAACCGAACGCGTAAACGTTGAATGAATAAAGCAGCGCCACCTAGTGGTTAACGTATAGGTATGCTTCATTCCCATACAAATTGACGTTTACACGTTCTACGCGTTTGATCGAGTAAAACTCGCACTAGAGGAACTGCCCTTCGGTGAAAATCTTATAAGAAACAAGCCACAAAATGAATGAGAAATTTCGCACACATGTCCAATTTTTCTTCTCATAAGAACCTTCGTAAAACTTACGCTAAAAAAGCCGACTTAATTTTGAGCTTAACATTAACATTGAACAAGTTATTCAAGTTAAGATAAAGTTACTAACAATTAGTCAGAAAAAGCAAAAAGCAAAAGATAAGTCAGCAAAATGCGATCGGCTGGAAATGGAAATGTAGCCGTTAAATTTAATGTTAAAGTAAGGTGGAGACATCTAGTCATTGTTAGCGGTAACTGCCCGTCTTGTTAATTACAGTAATAAGAAACAGATGTCGCCCTTTACTATTCCAGAGACCTGTAAACGCGGCCAAAGTCTTTTCTCCTTACTTTGGGGAAAGCTAGTCAGATAATTATTATAATAATCAAACAGATTTATTATAAATGCTTATAATAAACCGAAAAATCACTCAATTGAGGTACATAAAAAAATGTATTTAGATTTTTTTACCCCTTGCGTAACAAGGGATCTTGTTTATCAATTTTTTTTGTAGGTAATTAATCAATCAATTACCTAATAATAAATCTGTAAGTGTAGGTATTGTATGTATGTATGTATATGAATATTCCTCCATAACTCAAACGAATTAACTGACATGAAACTTGGTAGATAAACATTTAAACGTACGGGACACAGGATAGGCCACTTTTTTCTTGTTCAACGCGGACGAACTCGCGGACACCAGCTAGTGTATATAATAATAGGTAATACTGGAAATATAGCGTAACATAATCTTAATGTAACTTGCAGTGATCCAATTTTGTAACAGTAAGATTTGCTGAAACTTCTCCGACTTTTCCAACTTTCCCGCTCGGGCGCTTTTAACGAGTAGACAACCACATTGCTAAAATAAAGTTAGTAACTTTTGGTTACGTAATAGTCAACAAAGAAACTTGATCAAAATTTTCATAATTATCTTAAATATTTATTTATTCTCGTCAAAAATTCCTCAGTGTCTCAAGTCCTTAGGTCTTCGACCAATGTGTTGACATAAAGACGAAATAAGATGGTTCATCAAAAGTGATTCACTTTTGCAATGAATTGTGAATGATGAATAGTGAATTGCTATGTTTGTATAGACGCATCACTTTTGATGAAAGCTATTTATTATTCCATTCCTTGTGGAAAGCCCGCGTGAACATCAACTGTTTCGAGTGATTTAATCACTCAAGTCGACGTTGGTGGATCCGACCATGGATTGCAAGGAGTCACATAGGAGCTTCAAACACTAATGATTGAATTAGCAGAAGAAGATTCTGATTCGTATATTTTAAATCATCTGCGAATGCCGATGAATGATGACCGATGCGAAGGCACACTCCGATGAACGTCAATTTAGACATTTCATTTTCGCTCTTTCGTCGATGAAGCATCGAAAATGAAAGCAAAAATGAACCGCCTAATGTCTCTAACCGAGCTATGGTAAGGGCTATGCTCAGGGTTACACTGCGAGATCGAATAAGAAATGAAGAGATCCGTAGACGCATGAAAGTTACCGATATAAGCCGGCGAATCAGTAAGTTGAAGAGGTTGAAGTGGCAGTGGGCAGGACACACAGTACCTACGGATGATAGGGGAGCCCAAGAGGGGATTTTTGGATTTACTCGAGCGCGTCAGATATTGCCAGTGTATATTCCCCACGTGTCTCCGGTAACGGATATGTATTAATCTGATCTGACGGTTTGGTTGGCGGGGTTGGCGGGGGTTGGGGGTTTTAAATACAACTCGAGCGCGTCAGATTCTCAAAGGGGATGTTAAGTGAACCTAAAGTAAGCTCCCATTTAAAATTCAGATGATTCGGATATAATGCAAGCACGTGACAGCTTTCAGAATATGCAAAAAAGATTTTTGACGATTGTGTCTTTTTGTAATACTCGAGCGCGTCAGATTTTCATGCAGACGGTTCAGCCTGAATTGTGCTGATTATTAATCTGACGATTACAATGGAGGATTTTTTTTTAAAAAAAAAGCGACTTCGACAGCTAAAAATTAAATTTTCAAAATGGCAGGAATGTGTCAAATTGTAATACAAAAAAAAAGTACTCTTACGCACAATTAAAAAAAAAAATACACTGAGCCGTCGTAATAATAAATATTAATATATTTTTAAAAGAATTTTTGCTTACGCATTAAAATATTGAATTGCTAAATATATTTTTGAATATGACATTTGAAATTGAAAGTCACTTGAAAATAACAAAGTCATGCGCATATAGAAAGTGCAATATTGCGCAACCCGAAAACGGAATATTAACAAAATATCTATCTATTGCGTAAAGCTTTTATTTTCTTTAAACTTAAACATAATTATTATGTTTTATGACTTTTAAAATACTTCATTGAAGTGGATTTCAAATTGTGGTCTACTTACCACTAAGTATGTTTGTTTTTAAAGACCGTCTGTTACGTCTCAATATTTCCTTAACTACTAGCCGGTGCCCGCCTTTGTCTGCGTTGAAAAATAAAAGTTAAATAACGGCTGACAAAAGCTCGCCATAGATGCTATAGTTTAAGTTAAGCCCTTTTATGCACAGATGCACAGACAGACAGACCAATATACCTATTCTAAAAATTATACAAGTACATAATTATAAGGTGTACAATTATTTTTTTAATATATTTAATGTAGACACTTTCCATTTTGACAAAACGACATTTTGCAATTGTCTTTGCAGTTATTGCCTTAACTGCAAAGACAATTGATATTAGATCTCGTAAGGCATTTTTAAAAAATCATTTTTGTAATAAAAAAAAAACACGCCAGTCGTCACTGCACGTCAAAACTGAAAACTAAGCTTCTCAAAAATGTTGTGACTTCAAAAATTGAGTTGTCACTGAACTTTTGGCATATTTATGTGAAACATCGAAAATAATTTGTTTTAAAACCGCCAAAATATTGGCCAAAGATTGGCTAAATGTGGCGTCGCCGCGCCAACCCACCGCAAAAAAAGACGAGATTGACTCTTATAAATTATGGAATTCTAACATTACTCGTCGCATTCTATGTAGAAACTTGATTTTATAAAAAAAAAAAATACAAAAATCCTTTAAAACTTCCTTCATTGTAAACTAAATTCCGCATTTCAAGACGACTTCAAGACGTAAGCTAATCCGTATGGCATTCGGACCCGTTGCTCGAGCCTGTTCTGCTCTCGTGCCCACCGCTTTACTTGTTAATGTTAGTCAGACATAATTCGCGATCGTGTGCACTAGTGTTAGTGTGTGTTGTTTAAACTGTTTTTTTTTTTACTTGTTTTTTTTTTATTATTTTCCTTCCAACCACGGAGATGGGATGAATCATGCGCGACTTCGAAACGCAGTCGCCGGCCCCGAGCGCACTGTAGCGCCCGCGTTCGTTTGAAACCAATTTTTAAATTTCGAACCCGTTTCCGTTCTCTGTGTGTGTATAATATTAAGTGTAAGTGTATGTGTTATTTCATAAGAAAATGTCTAATAATTATTTTTTTTATTGACGGCGAAAAATTGAATCGTTTAGGCCAAGAGTTTGATGAAATATGTTTACCAATTTTTAAATTTCGAACCCGTTTCCGTTCCGAGTGTGTATGTGTGTGTGTTATATTAAAAAAAAAGTATTCAATATTATTATTTCATGACAGTGAAAAATCCGACCGCTTTGTGGTTTTGGTCTAAGTTAAATGAAATAAATAAATGTTAATAAGTTGTAAATTTTGCAACGTTTTCGTTCGGAGTGTGTATGTAATATGTATGTGTGTTTTATTAAAAAAAAAAAAAAAATAGATATATATGTCTATACTTCATATATTTTACTTTTTGATGGCAAAAAATTTACTTCGTTAGGCCAAAGTTTATTGAAATATGTTTACAAATTTAAGCTATGTTAAACATGTTGTCGATTTTCTATGCGAAATATGTTTATGTGTAATAAATAATAATAACTCTGTAAGTGTAATGTATGTTCCTCCATAACTCTTTTTCATGAACTGTGGGACACATTACATCAGTCAACAAAAAAAAAATTTTTTTTTTTTGGATTTCTTTTCTAGTTCTTAAATTCTGATTCTAGACATCTAAAAATAGTTACATTTTCATTTTTAGCTTTTAAAGTTTGCTTTTGCCTGATTTATGACGATAAGTAAGATACGAGACAGCCCATACAAACAAAACATAAGGGAAACACTAGAAATATTCATTTTTGAACTTAATTTTTCCATTATTTTACATATATTTCCTGTTGTTTATCAAAAATCTTAAATGACAAAGGCTCTAGTGTTCAACAAAAACTATTCCAATTGTAATTGAAGATAAAAGTATGGAAATAATGTATGAATCTATCATTTGTCTTAAAAAAATAAAAAAAAATGCTGTAGTCTCTACAAAAGCAAACTTTGATCAAAAAAATTATTTATTCCCTTATTTTTAACATAGAAGAAATCAAAATTTCATATGCAGAAGCCAGACCCAAAAATCGTGTTGACCTGTGTTATAGACTACTTTTTCTTTTTCAACGCGGAACGAATTCGCGGGCGTCAGCTAGAGTGTAATAAATGAGAAAATATGTTATTCTTTATACATTGGGTAACGGTAACAGACGGCCACAAGTGTGTAGATGCAAGTTATCGTACCATTAATAAGGCTGGGCACGGATTTAATGCCTCTGACTCATGTTTTTGCGAACGAATCAATAACAGACGATTTAGTATATGGCATTGAGTCCACTCGATACATACACTCATCTCGAAGGCAAAATAATGACGTTTTAAAATTCATCTTGCTTCCCCACAGATTAGTTTATATAGGTTTGTCTTTTATTAGCGTATTAGCAAATAGTTTCATGGTATGGGATTTTTTTTTTTTTAATAAAAATACTTAACTAAACACTGGCTTAAAGAAAATAAAGAATGTTTATTATATATTTTTTAATCCAGAAAAATATAGTTATAGATGGCATTAATACAAGATTCCCAAGATAACACAGTTATCTTTGCCTGCGGATTTAATCATCACATTAGATTAGCAGAAATATTTCATTTTATTTTTATTTTTACCTTCTAACAACAGAATATCATCTCTTTTTACTTAGTAGGTAAATGATTAATTATCACTTTTTTATTAATCTATATAAACTCTTAACAAAATTCACTAACGTTTTGTGTAATTTAAACTAATAATTTACTGTACTAAGTAGAAAAGCACAAAAAAAGTATGAAATTTGATTTATTCAAATCGTGGGCAAACACCACAGGGTGCAAACACCACTGTGGGCAAACACCACGGACACAGACCAATGATAGAGACCAATAGATGCATAGTTTGTAAAAAAGTGTTGGAACTCTTTACTGGAACACAGAGTATCCTTATATATGAGTTTTATTCAGCAGTGCATGCATACTTCAAAAACTTTGGCACTAGTGTAGTGACACCGCCTTGGCTTTGCAATGATGCATTTTTTCTTTCAAATTATATACCTACATAAACATTCTTCTTTTATGAATTTATAACTCTTTAGTTAAAAATTAATAACTAATTAATTCAATTTAAAATCATAAAAATATTACGGCATTAACTAATTTGTATAAAAGTCTAATAATAATATATAACATTATTATGAATTATATTTTATAGGTGCTGTGTGCTCTTTACATAATTGAGTGTCATTTAACTAATATAAATAAAGGGGGACATTGGAAGTTAATCCGTTACATCATCATTACTATACTTCTAGCAGATAAAGTTTTTAATGAACCTCGTCTAAGGATGGGCTTTGAACATATCGATATTTTTTAAAAATTAATTTTGACCCGATATTATCATTAGTTTGTACCGTTATTTACTGCAACTATAAAGCTAAGTTACCTAATAGAAAGTTAATCACAAAACCATAATAAACTGCCTAATAAGGAATTGCCAGGTGTCCTGATATATTTACATATTGACAAGTATTTTGATACAATAGTTAGTTAGGTACTTAATTATTTTTTTATAGTAAACTAATACATTCAATTTTTTTCTGAATATACAAAAATATTCTTCCCATCTCTCTTTTCTATAGTGAAAACCGTATCAAACCCGTTGAGTGGTTTAGGAGAAGTTAACGGAGAACAGACTTAGACGGGCAGCGACAGTTTATTTTAATACTAGTTGCCCGTCCCCGGCTTTTGTGTAATTAATTTTCTGTAAATTAATTAATTGTGGGTGGACGTCCTACGCTGAGCTTGCAGATCCATTGGAAAACTTCGGTCGGCTCTAATGTATCCTGCCCTGTGTTTGTGACACATCAACTCACTGTAGCTTATGTCGCTAACTTTCGTACGTCTTCGGACATCCTCATTCCTGATTGTCGCAGGACAAGGCCTAGCTGTGATCTCGGACCCACATATCACCTGGAGGCAGTCATGAGGACTGCCGAAGTGAAAACTTAAAACTGAGCGTCCAAAGGGCCCGTAGACTATAAAAGTCGATAAATTTATTTTTTACATCGATATTCGTTCTCCCAACTCTATATCGAAACAGCTGTCTTTTAAAATATGTATTCCATAACCTCAAATGTCTGCGGCCGATGCAGAAATTGATGTTGACGCTTTTCGCAAAATAAGGCACCACAAACTATTTCAAAACTGGTTTCCCATAACCGGTTATAATCTTAGACGTTTATCGATATATGTAATTCGTTCACAGATCGTCTGCGGCGATCACTTTTATTCGTATACTTATTATAATATTTATAATTTTATGTAAGTAGGTTTTGCATACAACCATATTACAACGACATAAATTATATAGACCGATTTTGAAAACTCTATCAGCGAGTAGTAAATAAATAAATAAATAAATATCTTCCACACAGCACCATCTAGTTCCACAGTAAGCAACTTAGTGCTTATGGATATTATTATGGATACCAGACAGTTAATATACTTAGTACATACATTACTTTTTTCGTATTATTATAATTATATATTTCCTACATATTATAAATACAAAACATCCATCTATTTAAACTCAAATGTTTAATAAATGTGTTATGTTAAAATGTGATCATAACACATAGGTATTTATAAACATTTTCCCCTAGCGGGATTCGAAACCGCGACCGTTTGGTTACCAGCTGGGGTTACTAGCCACTAGACCAAACGTGTCGTTAAAGCGAGTAATATATAGGCTTATTTTACAAAATTATCGTATAATATAAAGTATAAGTAGGCCAGGCCAGTATTGTATAAAGGGTGAAATTTATGTTTCCATTAAGAAATAAGTTTAGTATACCTACAGTATATAAAATAATATTATACCATATGGAATGGATTGATTCAATTGTTAAACTACTTACCTATTGAATTCTATGGGAGAATATTTTTTTCAAATGCAAATATAAAAAAAAAAAACGATTGTTTAAATCCACTAGCGAAGTGTGGTTGACCGTTATATTCTGTTGGAGTTTATTCATTGGGTCGTATCGCGATTGCGTAACTAAGAATCGCCACATGTTGGCAAATTGCGTGACACGTGCCTTTAATGTCGTTGACCTTGTATGCAATTCGTATCTTATTTGAAAATTACTTAAACTCATACTCCTTAAGTAACCTCTAACACGGAATTTCAAAAAAATGCTCCATTTTAAAATTCTTTCACCTATAGAAAGCTGTCTAGGGACATTATCAATGAGTAAAATAGGCTATATATGTTACGCGGGAGAAGTCGCGTGCAAATGCTAGTGATCAATATATTACACGGGTCAACACGATTTTTGGGTCTGGCTTCTGCATATGAAATTTTGATTTGTTCAATGTTAAAAATAAGGGAATAAATAATTTTTTTGATCAAAGTTTGCTTTTGTAGAGACTGGAGCATTTTTTTTTTTTTTTTTTAAGACAAATGATAGATTCATACATTATTTCCATACTTTTATTTTCAATTACAATTAGAAAAGCTTTTGTTGAACACTAGAGCCTTTGTCATTTAAGATTTTTGATAAACAACAGAAAATATATGTAAAATAATGGAAAAATTAAGTTCAAAAATGAATATTTCTAGTGTTTCTCTTATGTTTTGTTTGTATGGGCTGTCTCGTATCTTACTTATCGTCATAAATCAGGCAAAAGCAAACTTTAAAAGCTAAAAATGAAAATGTAACTATTTTTAGATGTCTAGAATCAGAATTTAAAAACATTAGAACAGAAACCCAAAAAAAAAAATTTTTTTTGTTGACTGATATCATCATCAATACTAATAATAATCCAGGGGTCGGTCATGGAGTATTTTTTTTTGTTTTCAGAAATATCGTGTATATAGGCTCTATACATGATACTGAAACTAAATTTACCACTTTTAGAATTTTTTTCATTATGTATGTATGTTCCTCTATAACTAATTTAATTAACGAATTAACTGATTTTCATGAAACTTGGTATTTAAACATTTAGACGTACAGGACACAGGATAGGGTACTTTATTTTTTTCAACGCAGACGAAGTCGCGGGCACCAGCTAGTATATAATATAAAATTATGATTGTAGGTTCTGATAATTCCGTTCTCATAAAAATAACTGTTAGCAATACAATTTTGCTTAGAAAGTAAATTTTTATAATCGGAGTCATACATTAATTTCAATGTTGATCACTCAGTACCGTTTCGCTTGTTGCTTTGACTTTCCAAAGTTTCTCGGCTGTGTAAAATGTGTGTAGTACGAAATAAAACAATTAGTTATTTCGGTGCTCTTCCCAAGGCTGTGTGCGGTTGTGTTTCTTTGCCACGCGATTTAAAAAAAAAATTGAAATTAAAAATATTTCTCGAAACAAACATGGCGCGTTCTTTAAGGAACGCGCTGCGTACTATTTGGAATTTGGCGTGGCTGTTTGCAACGAAGATATTTTTGGTAAATATCGGTTTATTACAAACGCATACATAATAATTTAAAAACTTATTTTATTTATTTATTTTTTACAAAGTTTCTCAGCTTTGTAAGATGTGTACCAAATAAAACAGTTGTTTCGGTGTTCCCATAGCCAATCATATTAAAAGTATAGATGTCATTGCCTATAACAAAGCTTTGTACGTTCGCGGGCACAGACAGTTAGTTTTTCATATTATTTTACAACTAGCTGTTGCACGTGACTTCGTCCGAGTAACTTTATAAAATGTAGCTTTATCAACTAGTTATCTAGTAGTTTCGGAGTCAATTCAATGCAAAGAAACAATCAAACAATCAAATGTGTCTTCTTTATAATATTAGTAGGTATAGACATGTATTTTAATTTTGTGTTTAATATATATTATTATTGTTTTGACGCAACGGCCATGTTTGCCTACTCTGTTACCGGTCGTCAGGAATCCGTGTTGTTGAAAACATCTTTTGTTGCAAGGAAAGTGAAACTTGACATAAAAAGTACGCAAAAGGAATTATTACGGATGTAACAAGTCATATCCTCATAGCGACTTAAAACTGTGTCAACTTTATTGCTAAAATTTTCAAAATTTTTTAGTAATTTTATGAAATGTTTATAATTATGACATTTTGTTTTATAATTAATGACTAAGTAATTTAGCGTGACTGCCACCCACATTAATATAAATATATCCTAATAGCACCATGCCTAATAGAGGAAAATAGTACTTAACCAGTCCTAATACAAATCGATGTACTAAGTTTTATCGGCTAAATTGATATAACTTGGCTCCGAAATATTTTGGGTGAACCTTGGGTGAATGGCCTACTACACTCTGCTGTTAATTAAAACATAAGTACATTGTTTTTAATTAACATTTTATTTTTTTATTACGGTTGATTAAATAAAACATCTAAAAAAATCACAAATTCTATTAGGACATGAAAAACGCTCGCGCTTATGCCTTGCACCAATCGGTAGGATGCAATCGACACATGCGAACTCCATTCGCGTCTTATCTTTATTGTGGCGTTACATTGCGCAGGCACAACGCATTTTTATATGAGAAAGCAACGCGATGTCCGAACAACCGTTATTTTATTATATTTATTGGCTTTTACCCGCGACTTGGTTTGCGTGCAGTCTGCACTGCCTAGAGATATATTTTCAAATGAATTATTGAACTGCCACTCAAATACTGACGTCGACATTTTTGTCACAAAGTTTAATGTGCTATTTATTGAAAAAGCATAATAAAATACAATGAGTATTTTAATTTAATGATCTTATACAATTTATGAAAGTGTCTCAATATAAAAACTTATAATAACGACCTATATAATATAAGAAGAAAAATAGCTTTCGTCTGCATCGATTACGTTTAAATCGAATTTTTTCGAGAACTTAAATATTTCAGGATAAAAGTAGGTCCAGTGATAATGATAATGTTTTAGATATCTACGTAAAATATTTTAATTAAAAAAAAAAAAAAAAAAAAAAACAATGTTTGGTAATTAATTAATAAATATTATTTATTTTATATTTAAAGGACACGTTAAACTTTGATTTAAAATGTTTATTCGAACATTTTTTCCTGGTCCATTATTGTTATCACCTAGCAGTTCTATTATGGGATGCGAGTTTAACCGAGACCACAAACAGGATAAATAAAAGAATTGTCCGAAGCTAATTGTGCTGAAGCTTCATTTTATAGTCTGTGAGTTAATAAAATTATTCAATTAGGTACATTCTTTTTGTCTATTCTTTCTTTTCTCTTACCGAAAGAGAAAAGTTGAGCGAAGAAAAAGTCGTGGTTGAGAAAAATCAGATAAATCGAGATAGATAATCCAATTAAGTTGTTCCGAGGAGCAAAAGACAGAGAAGTTTATCGACAACCTTTACTAGTTGGAAAAATACCGCAAGAAGAACATTCTTTTTCTCATGCATTATTTGCCTTCGAGCATTGTACATGGTCCTTCGAGCCGGATCATGTATAGTTGCGATCAAAAACGATCCTTTGTATCGTCATCATTATACAATAAACTTTAAAAACCGTGAATTCCGAGAATAAATAGGTAAATATAAATCAACATTTTACAATGACTTGATAAATGGAACATTTGCGGGTACATGTTAACGCCATCTAGGCCCATTTTATCAGGCGTCGTTGGTTGTTAAAAATGCCGATTTAATAAACATAAACACCTTTTCGATACAGTATATTGTCGCAATGATTTTCAAAACTGTAAAAAACTGTAAAAGTACTGTAAAATGAAGTGAAACAATTAACGGTTAGATGCGAGACGATTTGAATTGGAATGGATTGTGCGATGGTTTGTTTGATAAACTCCATTGTTGTCCGCAATCGCTAACTTGCAAATGTTACGGAAATGAAACAATCGCTTTATTATGCGTTTTATGCAACTTTCCACGCGTCACCGTGTATGTACTGTAATCCGAAAAATACTAAAGGGTATAGTAATAAATAAAACAATACCTCTGTATAGAACACAACTGGAAAGTTTTCAGTGAAAACCTCGTTAAAAAAATTATGCACTGAAAATAAGAGAAAATAATGATTTTATTAAATATCTTATTTTCTCTTATTATGTTATTATTAATAATCGTCGATAAATGGACTATCCAACACAAAAATAATTTTTCAATTCAAACCAGTAGTTCCTGAGATTAGCGTACAAACAAACATACAAACTTCAGCTTTATATAATAGTAGGTATAGATATATAATTACTAGCTACACGCTCAAAATAACAACTATCCTATCTTTTAAGTTGGACCAAATTACACATAGTTACGAAGTTTTCTCAAAATTGGTTCAGTAATTTAGGACGAGGAGTTCATCGGCGACAAACATGTGAAATCCTCTTGGATAAGCTAATATCCATGTCTAGGAATTTTCTCGTTGAATTGAAGTTTTTTACCACAAATTTTTATCGTAACCTGCAGACGTTTTTCTGCCATCTTGTGTATCTAAACTAGATCTACTCCAACATTTTGATAACTCAAAAAATTTATCAAAATAAACTAAGGAGGAGTACACACATAAATTATATTATTATATTATACTGTGACATACACATACATACATACAATACATACACTTACAGATTTATGATTTATTATTAGTATTGATAAGGCTCATCTTGTTTTTAGACACAGAGAACGGCCTGCAATTTTGTCATGCTCGATCGCGTATTCTAACTTTATTCTGTAATCTGTAGCACTACCATGAGTTTATGACGATCGAAATCGCTAGCGAGAGATGACGTTTAACTTGACATTTCTATACAAAATCGGTACAATTCTAACTAACGTAAGATTTCGATAGCAACTCATGGTAGTGCTACTGAGTTAATATGGAACACACGTTACGTACGAAGCAATTTTTCGCCGATATACTTAAAATGGAAAATAATTGAATATTGCAATTATTAATTAATGGTGTTTGTGCATCAGTGTACGTGTAGCAGTGTGAATATGATGTGTTAAAAAAATAGTTAATTTGAAACTGTGTAGTGGTATTTTTGTAAAAATGAGTCGATGGAAGCGAAGATTCTGTTGGGTGACACAAGGAAAATTCTCCAAATTATGGGTTTGTATGTTACGTTTATTTCCCCATTTTATTTGTTAACGCCCGACGCAAAAACGGGGTGTTATAAGTCGGACATGTGTGTCTGTCTGTAGCATTGTAGCTCCGAAACGGGTGGACCGATTTCGATGCCGTCTTTTTTGTTTAAGATGATACAAGTTGGCGGCTCGAACTCATCGGTGCGTGTAGTTAAAATTAATTCTGTCCCACACAGCACCATGTGCGGGAAGAACAGTCGATTGAGATGCACAATGATTCATAAACAGACCCTTGAGCGTATACTCTTTATGACAAAACTACTGCATATATCTATTTCGTGTAAAGTTATTTGAACTCTTGAATAACTAATCAATGTTTGTAGGCAAAGTATTTTGGAGTTTTTGTACACTAGAGTGACCTATTCACCCTCAAAGTTGCATTAAAACTTGTGTTAAAATATGGATTTTTCAAGGATCATATCTTTTAAATTAATACTTTTTTTTAAGTTTGTATGACAAGGAACCTAGTTAACGACAAGATAAATCGGTATCATGCTTACTTTTGTAAATAAAACATAAAACAGCTGAGTAAAATCATTGTACGTTTGTATGGAGGGAAGCTGACTTGTGTCACCTTAAAAGCTGATGTGTTAGGGATTGTTCTTAGCTGTCTATACTTCTATACTTCTATACTAATGTTATAAAGAGGAAAGATTTGATTGTTTCTTTGTTTGTTTGTACAGAATAGGCTCCGAAACTACTGGACCTATTTGAAAAATTCTTTTACCATTAGAAGCCGACATTATCTGTAATGAACATAGGCTACTTTTTACCGCGGGAAAATGCTTCATTCCCACGGGAAATCTAAAATAAAAGTAAATACTAGCGACTTGGCCCGGGAGATAGCGCCATCTATCCAAAAACAAGTGAAGCGACTAACATGACAACTGCTTGGTGATATTTTTAGCGATCCATTCCACGGTAGATGGCGTTTTATACTTTTCAACGCGGACGAAGTCGCGTGCACCAGCTAGTAATTAATAAAATTGATGTAGAAAACGACTTCATGATGACTCATTGGACAATCATAGGCAATTTGATTTCCAATTTATCACACATTATATCAAATTAGGTATATACACGAAGTTATGTACAAAGGAAATTGTGACACAGATTATGTTATCGTTTCCTTTCTAGTGTCATATTATATTCACGTTTCGTGTTTTATTTTATGTTATTAAAAACATATTGCAACTTGGATTTGTAAGAATCATCTCTATGAACTTGAAAACATTGAATTTTGCACAAAATACGGCTAACCACAAATAAAATTGATGTAATATTACTAATTTTATAACTCATTCTATGAGCTAGCTGGCGCCCGCGACTTCGTCCGTGTTTTAAAAGAAAAAAAGTGATTCATGAAAATAAGATAATTCGTTTAAGAGTTATGGAGGTACATACATACATACATACAATACCTACACTTACAGACTTATTATTAGTATTGATTTGGTATTGATGATGATGATGATGATGATCATCCGCGTTCTCTATAGCCTATAGGCTTCCTCGATAAATGGACTATGCAACACAAAAAGATAAAATATACATTTGAAAAGGCGACCAAGTTGGCTTATTAAAAACTACAGAAAATTATCTATACTTCTATACTAATATTATAAATACGAAAGTAACTCTGTCTGTCTGTCTCGCTTTCACGCAAAAACTACTGAACCGATCACCATGAAATTTTGCATACACGTTGTCTGGGACACCAGAAAGGACATAGGGTACCTTTCATCCAGAAAAAAAGGACTATTCCCGAGGGATCATATAAAAACATCATATAATTGGGGGCCACTGTCGCATGGCGGCGCTATCGTCGTCACAGCGATATGAGATGACATGTGATGACATTACACAAAATTGATGTATTTTGTCTAAAATTGTCACTTGGTTGTCAAATATTTATAGGTGCGTTCAGAATTTTGTTGTAGTATGAGGTCCGATCTCTAAGACCGATTTTTAAGAATTATTTTTCGGTAGGTAAGTGATAGTTGCAAAATAACGTTTGCCCGGGTCAAGCTAGCATATATTTTCTTTTTCAACGCGAACGAAGTCGCGGGCACCCACTAGTATTATTATAACAGGATGGGTGACCGAGCTTCGCTCGGGTCAATGAAAGTGTCAATGTCAATGAAAATGGTTTAAAGTTTTTTACATTTAATAAAGAAAGGTTTTGAAATATTATAGAAAAAAATTCAAGAATAGGTACTTAAATTGATAAAGTTAATAAATGAAACGAGCAAGCGGTATTACTTCTGTAACCGTTTTATTAGGAAAACTACCTAGAACGAATTTTCTCCAAGATAAGTCCCTGACAGATCGATTTCTAGACCTAAAACACTCCTAACCCTAGATTTTCGTTAAAATCGTTAGAGCCGTTTGCGAGATTGTCGTGGCATGCAAAAATTCCTCGTTTCGTATTATAAGTTAAAGGGATATAATACAAATAAAGTGAAATATTGGTTAATAATTTTTATTGTAAAATTAAATTGGTGGTTACTTGCAGGCGGAGCTAGTGGCGGCTGCTAGGCGTCGCGGGCGAGGCGACACCAGTGATGATGACGAAGACCTGGGTCTACCTCGGAGTCCACCCGCTTCTCCGCCCACCGATAAGGCTGACAAGGTAAGGGAACCTCTTACCTATGAATACATAAATAAAATATCTTACACATTCCACCACAGATTAGCCTGTCAATGCATTCCACACAGCACCATCTATTTCCACAATAAGCAACTAATGCTTGTGTATTATGGATACCAGACAGTTGATATACTACATACATTATAGCATACGACTTTCATTTACTGAACCAAATAGATTTGTATTGACATAAACTTTCATCCCTATCAGTATGAAAGACGAACAAATCATATACAAAAATGGCACCCAGCTCCCTATCTATTACTTTTTTTGTAAATACAATACAAACATCCTTGACTCAGGTACAAAGGTAAAATGTTAACACATATACATTTGCCCCCAGCGGGATTCGAACCGGCGACCGTTTTCTTAACAGTTAGGGTTACTAGCCACTATAGTAGTAAACGTGTCGTCACTATAAATGATCTAAATCATAAAGGCACAGGCAATAAAAAGTGAAAAATATTCCGAAGATATGTGTATCATAAACTTTGTTATATCTTTCATATTATTTATAAGTTATTTAACTTTTTAAATTGTCTTTAAAAATTTTGAAATGTATGTTTTTTAATAAAGGAACACTTAATTCAGCTAAAAACTTACAAACTCGTTTTTAAGGCAATGTAAAAATATTCTTAACTGTATGTAACGCCATCTCACGCTCAATATTCGTAACAGCCAATGATTGAGTCTGTTGTCTATGTTCTCACATTCATTAACAGATGTCGCTAGCTGTTTTATTTATTAATTTCATATAATTTAAAAAGTTATATCTTATTCATAAAGTTGATAAATTTTATTCATATACATTTATTTATTAATGAAAAAAAATAATAATTAAAATTTAATAAAAAAAAAAAGAAATAGTAACATTTCTAGATATTAAGCGATTTTACATAGAATAGATATTTCTTAAAATATTCTTGCTACTTAAAAATGTTAAGGATGCTTGCTGGCTGCGCTTTTATCTTACCTGAAACTTTAATACAGTTATCGTGCGGATTCTTTGACATGAACAGTTAGATTAAAGATTAGAAAAATCAGCAAAATGATAAACGATTGACGTCATACTTTGAAACAATAAACGTAATAACTAAAAATACCCTTAAATTTATTTATATGTATAATACCATCGATCGATCGATAGAACCCTCCGTCCACTTGGCTCCCAGTCCCACGTTTGGATCCCATGGGATCCAAAGATTTTTGTCAAATACTCCAGTTTTTTTTTATACTAAAGATATATCAAATAACAGTAGTAAAAAATAGCTTTTAATTTTTGAAGTAATATTTCTTAAATAAAAAAAAATATGGCACCTATTTGTTCTTGAATATTTTATTTTGTATTTTTGTTTTAAAAATTTTTAATTTTAAGATAAGTTACGTGAAATTATCTTTGGATCCCATGGGATTCAAAACATGGGAGCCAAGTGGACGGAGGGGAATTTCCTGTAGTTATCGCATAATGTTTTCTAATAATGTAATAGAATACTCCAGTTTTTTTTTCTATACTAAAGTCTATCTAAAGACTACTATAATACTGTAAGTCGTTGTTGTAGCTGATATTAAATTTACACAATTTAATTCATAGTTCTTAAATAAAATACAACAAACCTGCCAGAGCGTGACGCTGTACACGAGTGCTGTTATCAGCTGTAATGGCAACGAGGCGTCAAAGAAAAGAAAGAATTTTAATTAATGTTTTTATTGAAAAATACCATTTCATACATTTAGACTCCCCTACCTAAATGTCTATAATACATATTGAGTTAATTCCCCAATTCACATAATATAAGTATTTCATTTAGAATAGAGTCGCGCGGACGCGGCTCGCGGACGGATTCCTGAAACAATGTAATGGATAACAAAACAAAATTACTATCAAACTACAAATAAATTTTCTTCTTCTTGACTAAGAATTAGTTGGAGTTAGTTTGGACTTTTTTTTTTTTTATGTTAAGGTCGACAGACAGGCTGACGGTCCACTTGATGGTAGGTGGCTACCGTCGCCTATAACACAAGCAACGCCATAAGTGCTACAAGTGCGCTGCCGACCATAGAAGGATTAAGGATAAGGGATAAGGAAGGGATGGGGTAATGGGCTCTGGCATCCCTTAATCACTCACCGAAACACAACAGCACGTAAATGCTGTTATTTGACGGTGGTATTCTGTAAGGTGGTGGTTACTGCCGCCAGACGGGCTGCCCAAATGACTGCGAAACGAACTGGACGAAGCAGTTGCTCCACCATCGTCCTTATTAGGCGCACGCGCACCTCCAAGTTGTCCTAACTGCTCCTGCTGGACGGATTCCTGAAACAACGTAATCCTAATATTGTAAATGCGAAAGTAACTTTGTCTGTCTGTCTGTCTCGCTTTCACGCCAAAACTACTGAACCGATTTAAATGAAATTTGGTATACAGGTAGTCTAAAGCCTTTGAAAGGACATAGGGTACTTTTCATCCAGAAAAAAAAAATAGGTAGTGTTCCCGAGGGATCAAGAATAATAAATTAAAAAAACTAACGCCTGGCGAAATATTATCACATAATTACACCGTATTATACGCGGACGAAGTCTGGTGCCCGCGACTTCGTGCATGGTCGTCATAGACTATAAGTTTTCTATGCTATGCTAAGTCAATTCTCAGTTCTTGATATTTGATATTATATCAAAGGCGCCAGAATTGGCTCCCAGTGGTACGCTAACTCCCTGTAACAGGTCAGCATAGAGTAACTTATTATAATATAATCAATCAGGTGAACCATCAGTGTCTGTCTGTCATCTTACATAAAAAAAAGTATTATGGATCTGAAACTGGCGGCCGGCGGCCAAACTATTTGATGTAATTTCGGCTTCCTCTGAATTCGAATATGAGATCCTTCTTAACGTCCTACAGAAGGTATGTACAGTTTCCAGAATTTTTGGATATTGCTGGAACTTAGAATCCAGTCAAAATCGCGATTTTTCTTAATTTTCTAGAGAATTTGACCGATTCAAGTACTTTATAAAATTTTTGAAAATTTCATCTCCGTTCGAAACCGGGAGCGGGTCGCTAGTTTCTAAAAATCTAATAATTAAGAAAGAAACAAGATCTATTGCCTTAAAGTATCACACTTATTAAATATAAATTAAAATAAATTGAAAAAATGCCACGTTTTGAAAGAATCAATAAGTCCACCTTGAACTAATCGCCTTTACACACATACAAGGCTAAAATTCATTAAATATTAATAACATGTTACATTATTCAAACGTGATAACGAAACGGCGCAGTTTCTAAAACAAATCCTTTCGTCATCAGACTTAAATACTTAGTAACCGTGTCTAAATTTAAAAAACGAAAAATCTAACTGTGTTTTCTGAATTATCATAGATGTGTAGGTGCATAGTTAAGACTAATGCCTATCTAGCCTAACATAGCCTATTAACATATATATTACATATATACATTATTATAACATATATAACATAATATATTTCAAAAATTCATTATTCAAAAACGTGATAACGAAACGGCGCAGCTAAAACAAATCCTTTTGTCATCAGACTTAAATACTTAGTAACCGTGTCGCAATTTAAAAAACGAAAAATCTAACTGTGTTTTCCGAATTACCATAGATGTGTAGGTGCACAGACAGACTAACGCCTAACATAGCCTATTAAGGTTATCCATATTGACGCGCTCTATACCCTCCACTCGACGACTTTTCCATATCAGTTATCGCGCGACCTTTGTCTGCGTTACACACGCGTTGTAGCGACGAAAAATCTATCGCGAAACTTTAAAATTGATTTAAAACTTATAAATTATTAAAATAAAAAATAAAATTTAGTTGTGTATGTTTTTATTTAGTTATGTGTAATTTAGTTAAAAAGGATGACATGTTAAAAATACGTTTATAATATTAAAAAATATATTTTTAGTGGTAGTGAATTTTCAAAAAAAGTTTCAGTTAACTATCGGATTTTGAAGGAAACATTGTTGTGGTATTTTTAGAAATATTTTTAATGGATTTTCTTTTTTTCTTCCTGTTTTTTTTTTTAATATATTAGTCAAATTAATAATTGAGACATTAATCGAGAAACTTAAAACCTAAAAAAAAATATTAAAATGATGGTAATTATGAAAGTAATAAATCATTTTAAAAGTGACATTCTTAAAATATGATTTAAGTTAGTGAATTTTCTAAAAACGATTTTTTACGGATTTTTAAAAAAAATCTATTTTTATTTATATTCAATTTATTACGCTTTTTATAAATAATAAGATAAGCCATGCATATAAAAATTTATACATACATAGGTATAGTATAGGTAAATATTAATAAAATTAATAATTTAATACTCAAAGCAATATAAAAGATTAGATAAAATTTACATGTACATGAAGTACAGCATGTTATTAACTAATTGGGATCCTTTTTTCTGTTATATTTGGACTTTTTTAAATGTATTACTGACTACTAAAGAAACTTTGACGTCATATTTCTACTTGACTCCAAAAATACTTCATGCTCGACCCTCATGAGCCCAAATTTGGATTTTCATACACATATAATTCTTAATATACCTCAAACTTTATTTTGTTTCAAATATCAAAATTAAAACATGACTTTGTTTTTAAAATATATATATAACTACAAGTATACCTACAAATATTACTACAAATATTACTACAACATTTTGTATATTGTAGTAATATTTGTAGTTATACTTGTAGTATACTTTATATTTATACTTGTATACAAATATAACTACAAGTACTACAACTTATTTTGTAACTAAACTGAGAAATTCAACGCGCGTAAAAACAAAGTGCAAGTCAGACAGACAAGCAGAGAATATTGTATGTAGATATTATTTTCACTGTTATGTAAAAATATCACATACAAACGATATATTCACACTTCGATTGTGAACGCGAAATCGTAAAAAGTAGAGAAATGATAATGGAAAGTCATTGAAACACACACGTATTTAACGTATTTCCCGCTATTTGAGTTATTGTGTTCGTGTCGAGGCGTGGTCTCAATGAGAGCGGCGCGTACTTGTCTATTGTAAGGACAAAGGAGCCTACAAATTGGCATTGTTGTTTTGGGATAAGAAATCGTCAAAAGCAAACTTCAATTCAAAGATTCCTTGATTGACAAACTTTTTTGACTAGCAAGTAATTAGGGTGTTTTTTATAAGAGATTGTTTACATTGTAATGTCAAAGCAAAACGGATGAAAAGAAAACATAATACACGGAAGCAGTTAACAAAGATCGCAATGAAAAATGACATGTATTGGAACTGTTTTTTTTTTTTTTTTCACTTTCTGATTGAACCCTATAGGACCATAAAGTGTCTGTAAATTTTAAAACACACCCTGTAAACAATAATAAACTAAATGGTTTAAACGTTAGTATTCTTTGCCTATAGTACAGTTTGTAAAAAATAATTGAACTCGAGGTTTTTAAAGTGGTGACGAGGTTTTAAAGAATAAAAAGTCGTCAAAATACAATAAATACGTACTTTATTTGCTACGTAATGAATTATCCAAAGTGTGATTCCACAACTTTCGATTACACAATGTAATTTATTTTGTTCTCGTTTACAATAATTATGAAAGTAGAAATTAATGGATGACACAAAAATTTATTTAAAATAAAACCAACTTGCAGATATAACATATTGTTTTACTGTTGTAATTTCAAAACTTGAAATTACTTTCAAAAAGTTTATTTCTGAACAATTGTGATAACGCCCTCACTGACACCATACCCTATTTACTAATGCTTAATAATAATTTAATGTTAGTGGGAATTATATAGTTTGATTTATAGATATACTAGCTGGTGCCCGCGACTTCGTACGCGATGATAAATTAAAAATATAAAAGCAATTATAACGCTTGACAACTTGTTACCATTATAACACATTGGCCAGGCGCTAGTTACACTATTATATTTTAGATAATCCCTCGGGAACAGTACTTTTTTCTTGGATGAAAGGTACATGTACAATGTTATCTAGCCTAAAGTTTCTCTCGATAAATGGAGTATCCGATACAAAAATATTTTTTCTATACGAACTGTTATAACGCGTTCAACCAAACAAACTCTTCAGACTTGTAATATTAGTAAAGTATAGATTAGTATAGTGCTTTCCTTACATCTATACTAATATTAAAAAGAGGAAAGATTTATACTTTTCAACGCGGACGAAGTCGCGAGCATCAGCTAGTAATATTATAAAACAAATACCTCCGCCGCGTCTGTCTGTGTGTCTGTTCGTGATAAACTCAAAAAGTACTGCACCGATTTTCATGCTGTTTTCACCAATGGATAGAGTGGTTCTCGTGGAAGGTTTTAGTGTATAATTTACAAAGTTACGCGGGCGAAGTCGCGGGCCAGCAGCTATTAATTACTTAATCATTTACATTGACGTAAACCCGCACCATTTGACGTAATAAGTAAAGAGATTATTTGATTGAAGTGGTACTCTTTGATAAACCTATTACAAGTATGGAAACTGCAGAATCAGTACAAGTGCGTTTTACGCAGCACAGTGCGGTTTCGAAGGTTGAAAATGTACTATTTATATATTTGTCTGATATACATTATTATATGTAAGCTACTAATGTTATAAACGCGTTACTTGTTTTATTATTAGGTACACTTTCTCGCCTAAACTAACTCTAAACTGATCATCACGATTTTTTTTTATACACGTTGTGGATACAATAATACCTTTCAAAAGATAAATACTGTCCCCTAGGTTTCCAACATTTAAAATAAAAATTTCAACAACAGCTGAAACAAATATATGAGACATAAAGTTTGATGATAATATCATAAACCGTAAACCATAAAATCACAATGTCTTAATTAGTACCAAAATTTGATATTATAAATTATAACTAACTAGCGACTTTTCAAGGGCGCATTTTTTCTGAATACACCATTGAGATAATATGTACTACGTACTAGAGAAGACATGGCAAACTTTTTGCAACACGAGTTAGAGCCAGCTGGCTCCAACTACTTTAGTTTGGTTATCGCTACAGGCGAATACGCTTGTGTTCTGTGTTCTTTTTAATTACATATGGCTTCATGTGTGCTGAGGTACTGTTCAAACAACTCAGGAAATACAAATAAAGCCCAAAATAAACCTTTCACCTTCAAGTACACACTTTTGCTTTTTGCAAGTGCACTAAAACTTTTGCTTGAGATAGCTTCTCTAGTACATTATCTCAATGGAATACACAAACTTTCCTCGTTTATCGCTTTTTCCATTTATTAGCGAAAACCTCATCAACGTCCTTTTAGTAGAAGTCAGCGGGGAAAGAGGGAGGCGAATAGCGACCTTATTTTATAACTAGCTGGCGCCCGCGACTTCGTACGCGTTGAAAAAGAAAACAGTAGCCTATCTTGTGTAGTGTACGTTTAAATATTTATCTACCAAGTTTCATGAAAATCCGTTAATTCGTTTATGAGTTATGGAGGAATATATGTTACATACATACAATACCTACACTTACAGATTACAGATTTATTATTAGTATAAGTATTGATTGATTGATATGTTTAATACAGATCTATAAGCTCATAAGCTCATATCTATACCAATATATAAAACTGAAGTTTGTTTTGTTGTACGCGATAATTTCAGGAACTAAGAACTGGTTCGAATTGAAAAATGCTTTTTGTGTTGGATAGTCCATTTATCGAGGAAGCCTATTAGTATAAGTAGGCTATAGAGAACGCGGACGAAGTCACGGGCACCAGCTAATATATTATATAATAAATTTAGACACTTAGTTTATTTCCTATACTAATATTATAAAGAGGAAAGATTTGATTGTTTGTTTGTTTGTATAGAATAGGCTCCGAAACTACTGGACCGATTTGAAAAATTCTTTTACCATTAGAAGCCGACATTATCTGTGATGAACATAGGCTACTTTTTACCGCGTGAAAATGCTTCATTCCTACGGGAAATCTGAAATAAAAGTAAATACTAGCGGCTTGGCCCGGGAGGTAGCGCCATCTATCCAAAATACGGTACGTAGATGGCGTTTTATACTTTTCTACGCGGACGAAGTCGCTAGCACCTGCTAGTTTCCTATATTTTCCTATAGTGAAAATTTTTGACGGTATTTTAAGACGCAGGGTTCTCAAAATGTCCCAAAGTGACTCCATAGGATATCTTGTAAGTCAGTTACTGGGCACGTCTCTTGCTAAGTTCTCGAAGCAAGAGTCAAACGGTTTTCAAGATGAAGTGTTTAAAAACCTTGACATGTTTAGCAAAAGGCGGAGGTGGGCGCGATACAAAAAGCCGTGAAAACATTGTAGGAAGCCTTTGTTCTCTTGTTAATATATTATTCGCTACTTGTTTGTGTATTCACTTATTGATCTATATATATTACTAGCTGGTGCTCGCGACTTCGTCCGCATTGAAAAGTATAAAACGCCATCTACCGTGGAATGGATCGCTAAAAATATCACCAATCAATTGTCATGTTAGTCGCTTCACCGATTCTGGATAGATGGCGCTGTCAAGTGTATAACGTGCCAAGCCGCTAGTCTTTACTTTTATTTTAGATTTCCCGTATTTTCCCGCGGTAAAAAGTATCCTACGTTCATCACGGATAATGTCGGCTTCTAATGGTAAAAGAATTTTTCAAATCGGTCCAGTAGTTTCGGAGCCTATTCTATACAAACAAACAATCAAATCTTTCCTCTTTTTAATATTACTATAGATACTTACTCTTATCATATTGCATTCGTATAGATTGGCGATGAACTTTATATAGGTTACTCAGCAACAAGTTTGCTAGGAGATAGTTGAAGCCGCGGGCATAAGTTATACTTAAATAAAGAGGAAATGAATCCACTGACAAGTTCACTGTTGTATAAATTATGAAAGAGGTTATAGTTCTCTCACTAAGTGCGACGAAACCGCTATTTCGCGGTACAAATGTCGATAACTGTTGATGTGTTTTTCCAGCCTTATAATTTCAAAACCTTGAACTGGAATTATTATCCATCTATACTAATATTATAAATGCGAAAGTAACTCTGTCTGTCTGTCTCGCTTTCACGCAATAACTACTGAACCGATCACCATGAAATTTTGCATACACGTTGTCTGGGACACCAGAAAGGACATAGGGTATCTTTCATCCAGAAAAAAAGGACTAAGTATT
Organism: Synanthedon vespiformis; assembly: GCA_918317495.1. Lineage (NCBI taxonomy): Eukaryota > Metazoa > Arthropoda > Insecta > Lepidoptera > Sesiidae > Synanthedon > Synanthedon vespiformis. Next base: position 892,937 of record OU906966.1, read on the forward strand.
CCCGAGGGATCATATAAAAACATAAATAATTGGGCGCTACTGTCGCATGGCGGCGCCATCGTCGTCACAGCGATATAAGATGACATGAGATGACATTACACAAAATGTTCCTAGCTGTGAAACATTATTGATGTATTTTGTCTAAAATTGTCACTTGGTTGTCAAATATTTATAGGTGCGTCTAGAATTTTGTTGTAGTATGAGGTCCGATCTCTAGGACCGATTTTTAAGAATTTTTTCGGTAGGTAAGTGATAGTTGCAAAATAACGTTTGCCCGGGTCAAGCTAGCATATATGTATTTTCTTTTTCAACGCGAACGAAGTCGCGGGCACCCACTAGTTAAGTATAAATCATTTTGACCTATGAATCATTGTGAAAGAAATAGATGGTGGAAACTGATTTCATTATAGGCATCCCTTCAATAATATACGCAATTAGACACCATAAATAACAGATTTCACTAATGTTGAAATAATTACCATAAAGCTTCGATTCGGCCGCTGACCATTGTTTCGATCAGTTACGCGACCGGTTGCACAACCAGTAATGCAATTGGTCGGAAAACCTTGTGTTTATGCCAATGGCAGTATGTCTACACGCTCATGCGTAAACGCTTAAACTGTACTATGGATTTTCTTAACAATTAGTTTCAAAATGTAATATAAAGAAGTGGTACGGAAGACTAGTGACTGTACGTACACTCCATTAGAAAAAAAATTCAAATGCATAGTAGGTACTAATCAATTTGGGCGTGTTTATGATTTTCCGACAAAAAATGAACTAATTTTTATTACATATTTTTTATTGTTTATGATATACAGAGATTGATTTGTTAATTTCTTATTGTTCATTATTATTTTGCAAATCATACTCCCATCCCATAGATCCAGAAGTTGGAGGAGATCTTCACCCAAACAGGGATCCAATTTAGGAAACTTAGTTTATTGAGTAATATATAAAATAAATAAATAAATATTTGTAATACTTGAGATTTGGAAATAAAAGGCTTTATTATTATTATTATTATTATTACACCCATACTTGAGATCTATTATATCAACTCCCATACCTACTAATATCATTAATATTTCATAATACATATTGTTATGTCTATTACATTTTAAACCACAAAACGAATTTTGATGAAATTCGACTAAGAGTTAGTGAGACCCCTGAAGAAGTACAGTCGGCCGCAAAAGTCGATTAACACATTCAAAAGTGCAAAACAACAGAACACTCAACGCGCTATAAGGCATTGTCACGACTACAGAACAAAATAAACTTCACGTACAAACGATCGCAAAAAGCTTTAGTAAGTTAAGTAAAAGTAAGTGTTCAGTTGTTTTGCACTTTTGAATGTGTTAATCGACTTTTGCGGCCGACTGTACCTATAAACTTTACGCGGACCAAGTCACGGCAAGAAGCTAGTTATCGCTGCGCGCGTGTATCAATGTCCTATTTCTACTCAATGCCCTCAATGAAATTATGTATGCAAAAGGCCACCGGCGTATGTGATTCGGAAAATTCATTCAGATTTATGTAAATTTAGAAGCCGAACATTTTTTTTTCGTTTGTTCCGTTTTACCATTTCGATATAATCATTTGATTTAAAATAATGATAGGCCTCACAGGTCGGAAGCATGTCCGGTGCGTATTAACTGTCTTTGGTGCAGCATCATGCAGTGTTACGCAAATGTTACAACAGTATGGTGTTGGAATAGTAAACGAACCGAATCGCCCCATAAACCATTATTATTATTATTAACTAGCTGGTGCCTGCGACTTCGTCCGTGTTGAAAAAGAAAAAAAGTCCTGTCCTGACCTATTCTGTGTCCCATACGTCTAAATGTTTATCTACCAAGTTTCATGAAAATCAGTCACTTTTAAGAGTTATGGAGGAACATACATACATACAATATCTATGCTTATATATTTACTAGTATTATTATTATTATTTATTATTACCTATATTACCTATTACTACTAACTTTTCTGCACCCCTTTTTCATGATGATTGGTTATCAAAATCAAGATAATACTAATAATAAATTAATAGTGCCTATACTTTGACGTAACCTTGATTGAAAAAAAAACCATGTTTTTTTAAGAACCCGTAGGTAGAGCGGTTAAGGTGTGTAAGCGCTCTGACGTAGGGGTCCTTGGTTCAATTACCACCATGGCCAACTTCGGAAATGTACTTTTCAATGTTGGCTCTCTTCTGGTTGTTAGTAGCATATTCAAAAAAGAATTAAAACAGCCATCTATACTAATATTATAAAGAGAAAAGATTTGATTGTTTGTTTGTTTGTATAGAATAGGCTCCAAAACTACTGGACCGATTTGAAAAATTATTTTACCATTAGAAGCCGACATTATTTGTGGTGAACATAGGCTACTTTTTACCGCGGGAAAATGCTTCAATCCTATGGGAAAACGGGTAAAAGGACAACGGATAGTAAGAATTATCCTTCCGTACTACTACTTCTTTTTCACATAACTTCTAAACGGCTGAACCGATTGTGTTGAAATTTTATATGGGTATTTCGATGATTTCCTGGATGATTTAAAAATACAATTGGACCCGCTAGGTGGCGCTGCTGTCTGTATGTCAACTACTAAACGGCTTGACCGATTGGGTTGTAATTTTGTGTGTGTATTTCCATGGTTTCACAGACACGACATGTATTATATTTTATAAAGTTACGCGGACGAAGTCGCGTGCAACAGCTAGTATAATATATAAGTAAAATTCGCGTTTGATAATGTACAACCATTAAAACTACACGGTTGCTGAGTCGCCATTTTAAATGAAGTATTTAAGTTCGTATAACATTTTCGTGCAGCCGGTTACTTAAGATCAATCAGTGAAAAAAAAAAAAAAAAAAAAAAACTAGTTAACCGCGGCCTTCCTTCATTTAATTCACACTTATTTCATTGAGAAACTTCGTGGTTTTTAAGTACTGGCTATTACCGACTCGGTTGCTATTCTTTAGGACGATTTTTCTCTTGGCTTTTTAGGCTAGTATAGAGAGTAAAGACGTCAAGTACTTAATTACGTAGTAAAGATATTTTTTATTGCTTTAAAGAAACACTTTTCATGTAGGAATAATTAAAAAGAACATAAAACCAACAGAAGCCGACGATATTGACAAGATAGAGTCGGTTTCTTCATTGCCCGCTCTGAAATGCCTTGGTGGCATCAACCTCCAGCTGTTTTCACTCGACCTTGTCTTCAGCCCTTCTCATCGCTCATACTATCTTGTCCCTTGTTCCCATTCTCGTTTTGACCATCTATTAAAAAAAAATGGCCGATCACTACTCTGAACTATATGTATAGTATCGCATATTAAGTAAACACCATGTTGTCTACTCTGCTAGCTTTAAAAGAACTCTGACTTGTGTTAGAGGAATATTTAAATGTAGGACACATAAAAAAAATTGTAAGACCCATAAGACGCACAACTTGGTCTATTCCAACCACCATCAGCTTCTGCGGGCTATGTGCCCAAAAGTACTTGAGAACTCTTTGATAGCAATATACGTGGCGGAAGGAAAAAAAAAAGAAGAAAAAGAAAACGAAAAAAAAAAAACGAAAAAAATATAGATCAAAAAAATTATGAAGTATTTTGTTATATTGAGCAGAGAAGTGTTTTCTCTCGTTACAGAGGTCTACATATATTGGCATTGCGTTTCGTTGCGTAATTATGTCGTATCAGTGCCTCCTCAAATTAACACCCAAAATCCTCAACTTAAATTCAACATCCTGAAATACTGACTTTGTCCAATAAATCTAACCATAGTTCTCTATACTGTAATCATAGAGTAACAATTACTATTTACTGTTACTGGTTAAGTTATTATGGCTATAAATATAACCAACTAGCTGGGGCTCGCGACATCGTCCGCGTAGAAAAGTATAAAACACCATCTACCGTATTTTGGATAGATGGCGCTATCTCCCGGGCCAAGCCGCTAGTATTTACTTTTATTTTAGATTTCCCGTAGGAATGAAGCATTTTCCCGCGGTAAAAAGTATCCTATGTTCATCACGGATAATGTGGGCTTCTAATGGTAAAAGAATTTTTCAAATCGGTCCAGTAATTTCGGAGCCTATTCTATACAAACAAACAAACAAATCTTTCCTCTTTTTAATATTAGTGTAGATAAATTCATAGCTGTTTGTATTTCTTGGCGAAGGTATTAGCTAATATGGTAGCTACTAATAATGTGTAGGTAACATTGAGACTGCCTGCCGTCTTTTATCATAAATAATCTAAATCTTTATCAATATCAAAAGATATATAGATGGGTTAACGAGGCGTAATTAAATAATTATAGATAATAAAACACCTATAGCTAATTATAGGTATCCCATACAAGTTTCATTCCGCATTATGCCTAGGAAGTAACCGAAAAAAATTATTTTGCTTTAAAAAAACACAAAGTGAGTGTCTCTATCTATTATTGAATTTGGCTCAGCCTTTTTAGCACTGAACAAATACTAGATCACAGAAACATTTAGTTCACTTATGAGCGGGTATAAAGGCACACTAGCGCCACACACGAAGCAATAAAACTCGATCTAAAGAAAAGCGGCCACATTCCTCTAAATCGTATTTTGTTGCTTCGTGTCTAAATATAAAACTTTATAAAAGGTATTAAAAAATTGTAGACATACTTACCGAGGGCTTTGTGTAGCCGTTATTAATAATTCCTTCTCAGTCACGAGATAATATTTTTTTAAATGAGTGGCGCTAGTGTACCTTTATACGCGCTCTTAATATTAATATGAAAGGTTTATTAATTACTAGCCGGCGCCCGCGACTTCGTCCGTGTTGAAAAAGAAAAGTAGCCTATCGTGTGTCCTGCCTGTACGTCTAAATGTTTTTATACCAAGTTTCATGAAAATCGGTTAATTCGTTTAAGAGTTATGAAGGAACATACATATATACAAACAGAAAAAATCTAAAAATGGTCAATTTAGTTTCAGCATCATGTATAGAGCCTATAAACACTATAACTTACTCCATGACCAACCCTTACAGATATATTATTAGTATTAATTAATTTAAGTTTGATTTCATTCTAAAACAATCCGAGTACATTAATGGTGTAGGATGGTAAGACAAATCACATTTAGCGAGCATCGAACGTTCCCATGAATCTGGAGTTCCAATATAACTTGAGCCCTTCATGAAGAATAAACTTGACCGCGCAATGTGAACACGCGAGGCCTCGTTATGTCGGTCGCTGGTGAGCAGACTTGCGTAGACTTTCCACTTTCCATGGCTCAATTGTTTCGTTGTTAAGTACAGTTATTTCGCTATCGACACAGCAGTTTCAATTACTGTATATTGTTTAAGAAAATTCATGTTACGATATTTACTTATACATAAATATGGGATAACTTCAACATTGTTTGTCCCACAAAGAGCAATGCCATATCCTCATACTCAGATCAACAGATATGGTTCATGGCATGGTGAACTTATTCTACTAATATCGTAACTGAGAATGTTTGTTATTTTGTCACGCAATAATAATGCACGGGTTTAGATGAACTAACCTATATAGATACATGTCTTTACAACTCAATTATAATATTCACTTAATTACGCTAAAATAAAATTAGTAATATAAGGTCAAATTTTAAATCAAAAAGTAAATTATTGTCATAATTGTATTAAAATCTGTTTTTAAGTATAATTTAATTAATATGCTTTAAATAATTTAAAAAATGATTAACAGAAAATTGTTGGATCATTTTAAAAAAATCTCATTTGGTTTGTTTATATGTTTATTATTTTTGTTATTATCGTTCAATAATTATATTTACTTACCGATAAAATTATCGGCAACACATTCTTTTAATGTAAGTGCTCTTGTTGATAAAATTTAATAACAGATACAAATAATATTAATGGTTATATGATAATAATAATGGTTTTTATGACATTAAACTGCGACTGTATTTGACACACTAAAACGTTTTTGTAGCAAGCAGATTACGCTAATGACTCTGATAAAATTTCGCATTTTATGCCATATTTCAGTAGTTAATACTTATTTTGTTTAAGGCGACAATGATCCGCCATAGTTTTAGAAAATTCATTAAGGCGTTAAAAACTTAAAACAATGAGATATCTTCTCTTTCTGCTGCCAAAATACTGCGAAGTGTATTGTACTCTGCAAATACTTAGATGGCGCTATCTCTAGGGCCAAGCCGCTACTATTTACTTTTTTTTAGATTTCCCGCAGGAATGAAGCATTTTCCCGCGGTAAAAAGTAGCCTATGTTCATCACGGATAATGTCGGCTTCTAATGTTAAAAGAATTTTTCAAATCGGTCCAATAGTTTCGAAGCCTATTCTATACAAAGAAACAAACAATCAAATCTTTCCTCTTTATAATATTAGTATAGATAGCCTATGTTACTCCCTGATAACGTAGCTTTCTTTAGGTGAAAGAATTTTTAAAATCGGCCCATTAGTTTCGAAGCCTATTCTGTTCAAGCAAACAATCAAATCTTTCCTCTTTATAATATTAGTATAGATAGCCTATGTTACTCCCTGATAACGTAGCTTTCTTTAGGTGAAAGAATTTTTAAAATCGGCCCAGTAGTTTCGAAGCCTAGTCTATTCAAACAAACAATCAAATCTTTCCTCTTTATAATATTAGTGTATAGATTACCAGACAGTCGCGCTTGGCAGGTAGTTACGAAAATTGAACCGGGAAGCTATTACTGGCACACATAATTTCCACATAATCTATACTGCATAACCGCTGTCTCGACAGCCAATAAAAAGCGGAAGAGGGGAGGATTGCAACTCCCCAATCAACCACTTCAACCTCGAGGGGTCTACAATAGGGAATGATTACATTTTAATTTTATTCAATCGCGTAACACACAGAAAAATAATTTACCTTGGAAAAATACTTTGAGCATCACTTTCTCCTTTTTAAAGGTGGACGAAGTCGCGGGCACCAGCTAGTTTATAATTAAAATTTCATCAGCCAGTGTCTCTCCACTTTTTCATCAAATCGCTTCTCGCGAAACCTTTCAGGTCGTCAGTCCACCTGGTCGCAAGGTGATTAGTTTGTACATTTTAATTAATAAAAATATGGTTAAATTAAATTCTCACGTAGACACGCCTGTTATTACCTACGTCAAACCTACACTTGTCACATGACCGAATATGTGTGGGGCTTTAGTTAAATTCGCGACTGGCCCATGCGGGATTTAAGCCGCTCCTTCTCTGATTACGTTAATATAATTTGTTGGAATAAAATGTACTTCCATAATTATAGTATGTCGACTACTTAGTACATAGCGCACACACACACACACACACACACACACACACACACACACACACACACACACACACACACACACACACACACACACACACACACACACACACAAGAACGCACGCGTATGCGCGCACATTCATACTATTTAAAAAAAAAATTGTTTAAAAATTAAAATATCATGCATAGCATCATGCACTCTCCCGGGCCAACTTTTATTTTAGATTTCCCGTAGGAATGAAGCATTTTCCCGCGGTAAAAAGTAGCCTATGTTCATCACGGATAATGTCGGCTTCTAATTCTACACAAACAAACAAACAATCAAATCTTTCCTCTTTATAATATTAGTATAGATTTTACTAGCTTTTTTAAGAGCGAAGGCTCCTGGCACAGGCTTCCTTTTTCAAAATTGACTCTGGTCTGGATTTGAAAAGTAGTGGTAGGGCACACTGCGTTTCGCAGTCATTTGGGCAGCCCGTCTGGCGGCAGTAACCACCACCTTACAGAATACCACCGTGAAATAACAGCATTATGTGCTGTTGTGTTTTGGTGAGTGAGTAAGGGATGCCAGAGCCCATTACCCCATCCCTCCCTTATCCCTTATCCTCAATCCTTCTATGGTCGGCAGCGCACTTGTAGCACTTATGGCGTTGCTGGTGTTATAGGCGACGGTGGCCACCTACCATCAAGTGGACCGTCAGCCTGTCTGGCGACCTTAATATATAAAAAAAAAAAAAAATTATTGTTATTGTAAAAACTATTAATAAACATCTTTATTTTATTATATTTTTTATTATAACATTTAGAGAAAACTACGATTTAACTGCGACGTCCCTCCACGAATATTAACCTGTCTAAAAAGGTTTCAATTAGTGCAGGGGAATGCAAGAAAACCTAACCAGGGTATGGAAATGGAACAAAGTTGGGGAACTTTGAAAAATGTATGTAAATTTTGTAACAAATATGCACTAGTATCAAATTATAGTCAAACGTCGCTTGTACATTTTGCAACAGTTTAAATGTCAATTTGTGACATAACACACACATAATAACATTTGTCATTCAGTCCGCTGCTTAGACATTTTCACTTAAAAACTACATTTGCGGAATATAAAACCATAGTTACACAATTTAATTGGGTATAGTGTGAAAACGGTGTTGCGTGAGCCTTACACATTAACTCGGCCTGGAGATTGTACAGTCGGCCGCATAACTCGATTAACACATTCAAAAGTGCAAAACAACTGAACACTCAACGCGCCATAAGTCGTTGTCAGGACTAGAGTACAAAATAAGCTTCAAGTACAAACGATCGTAAAAAGCTTCAGTAAGTAAGTATGCAGTAAGTAAATTGAGTGTTCACTTGTCTTGCATTTTTGAATGTGCAAATCGACTTATGCGGCCGACTGTACTAGCGTATAATATATTGTGGTTACAATACAAACTATTGGATTTCGCGCCAAGGTGACATAGAGACGGAACAGTCAAATATAATAATTACTACAGGCAACACATAATTTTTTTCTGCACTATATTACAACTGTTTTTTTTAAAAGGTTTCAGTATCACATACTGACCCTAAATGCACAAAATCCTTACAAATTAGGCGGGCGTAAGTGGCGCCATTTTGACAAAAACCGTTTCGGCCTATATCTCCGTAATCGTGCAATTGAGGCCAAAAATGGTAATAACCTATATTGTAGATAAATAAATTTCCTATCTTTTTTGTCTAATAGTTTTTTTTTCTATCACTTACCGTTTACGACTTATTCGACTATAGATTTTCAATTGAAGAGGATATCCGGAGCGGCCATATTTGTGTCAATATTATTTGTGTCCCCTATTGGCTGTACTATATCTAGTAAATTAAACCATTACAACATTTTCTTTTAAAGGATATAAGACTTCAATATATTAATATTCCATATTGCAAGTATTATATTAAAATTAAAACTTATATATATTTGATAATAAATTCAGGGAAATATTAATGCCAGTGTAAATGTTAAAGTTTAAATGTATATTTTAACGTTTTTGAAAACATATTTATGCAACGATTTTTTTAATATATGTACATATTTTAATGCTCTTGACCCTACAGTATAAGCTCATAGAAATAGAAACTTCCACATTTTTGTCTTCCCAAACAAAAAAAGCTAGTGTAGATTTCATTTACGTGATTTTTTTTTTTTTAAATAATGCAATTCTTTTAACTCAGTTATCATGTATTTGCATGATGGTTTCTCGATAAATTGTATCAATAAAGTTCTTGTCATAGATTGCGCTGATATTTCTTATCAATTGATTGATAAAGTTTTGACATGATACACGTTTCGATAGCAAATTCATTTGCATACAGGAAAGTCGTTGTTTAAACAACTCTTAGATGAAAAGAATATTTTAGCAAATTTTAATGATTTGATTTTTCGAAAATTGGAGCATCTATTTCTCGTTTTTTCTAACATAGCTTTTCTAATATGCAAATGTTACCTATGTTTTTCTTAGGAGTCCAATCCGTGTTCATAAAATTTTTTATCTGAACAAATTGAATAGTTGGACATAGAAATTAAAAAAAAAGTGAGACTAAATTATATTCAATGAACACATACATAGGTTATATCGCGTTCATTGACGTAGAGTATTCAAAATTATAGGTAGGTATGTAAAATATATATAAAACTTTTGAAATATACATATTTTTAATTAAAATTAATATATAAATCTATTGTATAAAAAATAATAATTCTAATAAAATCAAAGACATTGCATTGTGCAGGTATAACATTAAGTTTAACGCAAGTGAGAAATAGTGATGTAAAAAGTTCAAAGTATTAATGACTGTGATAAAAAAGGTAGGGTTGTGATGTGATATCGATATAAAAAGTTTATCGATCATAATGATGCTCTACGTGACCCAGACTACAGAGGAGATGGTGAAGAGACCACCTCGCAGGAGATATTTAAGCGCCAATATAAAGGTATTACCACTTGCCACTTACCACTGTTCAAATTTCGACTAACTTATGCCAGCCATACACGATCAATCCTAATCCAATTCAAAATATCAAATACTAGCTGGTGCTCGCGACTTCGTCCGCGTTGAAAAGTATAAAACGCCATCTACCGTATTTTGGATAGACGGCGCTATCTCCCGGGCCAAGCCGCTAGGTATTTACTTTTATTTTAGATTTCCCGTAGGAATGAAGCATTTTCCCGTGATAAAAAGTATCCTATGTTCATCACGGATAATATCGGCTTCTAATGGTAAAATAATTTTTCAAATTGGTCCAGTTGTTTCGGTGCCTATTCTATACAAATAAACAATCAAATCTTTCCTCTTTATTATATTAGTATAGACTAGCTGCTGCCCGCGACTTCGCTCGCGTAACTTTGTAAATTATATAGTTTCCTCGAGAACCACTCTATCCATTGGTGAAAAAGCTTCAATCGGTGCAGTAGTTTTTGAGTTCATAGCGAACAAACAGACAGACAGACGCGGCGGAGGACTTTGTTTTATAATTAAGGATAAGGATATTAAAGTTGCAAAATATCCACAAAGATAATTCGAGCGGGAAATTTTGGGAACAATAAAAATATATATTTTGGAAATTCTCAAAATGTCTCATAAAGGACATTTCTTATGTTACAGCGATAGATTTTGGGTATAACTCATTTTTGAAGAAAAAGAAAATGTACTTACCACCACATCTGTTTTCTATCTATACCATAGATATTAGGTATACCATAAAATTAAAAATCCATAGGTAAATTAAATTAATATTTAATTTTATCTATACTAATATTATAAAGAGGAAAAATTTGATTGTTTGTATGTTTGTTTGTTTGAATAGAATAGGCTCCGAAACTACTGGACCGATTTGAAAAATTATTTTACCATTACAAGCCGACATTATCCCTGATGAACATAGGCTACTTTTTACCGCGGGAGAATGCTTCGTTCCTACGGGGAATCTAAAATAAAAGTAAATACTAGCGGCTTGGCCCGGGATACACTTGACAGCGCCATCTATCCAGAATCAGTGAAGCGACTAACATGACAACTGCTTGGTGATATTTTTAGCGATCCATTCCACGGTAGATGGCGTTTTATACTTTTCAACGCGGACGAATTCGCGAGCAAAAACTAGTATTAAATAAAATACATTTAATGTACAATGTATTAATGAATACATTGTAAATGAAATAGGCAAAGTATTGGTTCCAGCACATCGACTCCTTTCATTGCAGCTACTGCGGCGTGTAATTCATGCAAATTGTTACATCCGGATTATGATTTGTAATTTTATTATTATTATGTAACTCAAATACACTTCAATATTGTGGTAATAAGTCAATTATATTTGTTCGGTAGTGGTGAGAACCTAAATCAAAATATTTCGACATAATTTATGGTTAAAGTTGGATTGTATAGCCTTAGTCAGATGGATCCTCAATACAATACTAGCTTAGTTTATGACTAAACGTAAACTAAACATAACTAACTGTTTAATTTGATTGATGATTGGTTTGATTGGTGTGGTGGTTAGTAACCCCTAGCTGTTAACCAAACAGTCGCGGGTTCGAATCCCGCTAGGGGCAAATGTAACATTTACCTTTGTACCTGAGTCATGGATGTTTGTATTTATAATATGTATGTATTTACAAAAAAAAATATAATAATTTATATGTACAATCACGGTAGTAATAGGTTCGTCACCATAAAGTCGACATTTGCTTGCACAAGAGCACAAAAGCAAACGAATTGACGTTTGCAATATACTCACAAGGAGGTGAATAATGTTTTGTCATAGGGAAAACTAGGAAACTACGAAATGTCAATCAAATGGTTTTTAATTATTATAGACGTTATGTCCACCTTTTTTATATCTATACTAATATTATAAAGAACAAAGATGTGTTTGTTTGTTGTTTGCATTGAATAGGCTCCGAAACTACTGGGCCGATTTGAAAAATTCTTTCACTGTTGGGAAGCTATATTATCAGCGAGTGTTATAGGCTATATAATATTATAAAGTTTGCAACAGCTAATATAATATAAAATGATAAGGCGAAACCGATTTTAATTCGGTAATCAACGGTCTGGTATCTAAAATACAAACATTATGTAGTTGCTTACTGTGGAACTAGATGGTGCTGTGTAGAATGTGTAAACATATTTATTTATTTTCTTAAATTAAACGAGAAATTAGATTAATAAAAAACTGTTTTGTTTAGTCCTTTAGATTATGTATTTAAAATATATATTTTTACTTAATTATCATGAGTTTTGATATAGTTATTTGTTATTTTTCCAGCGGCATCATGCCGGCATATCTCAGTCTTCGTGCAGCGACGGTTCGCTGCTCAGTGTGGGCTCCTCTGAAATGGACGAAGACAGTAGCAGTGGACATCACCACTCGCACGACCATTCGGCCAGGAGCGACCACTCCGATAGTTACAGTGAGTTTCTCCTTCCTTTAGAATAGAATCCTCTTCTATAGGCAACATATAGAACGACTAGCTGGTGCTCGCGACTTCGTCCGCGTTGAAAAGTTATCAAGATACCGGTAAATACCGTGGAGCGGATCGCTAAAATTATATAACGACTTGATGACGATAGATGGCGTTATCACAAGTGTATCCCGGGCCAAGCCGCTAATATTTTTTTTTTTTTACTAGAATCCCTTCAGCATCATGCGCTGAAGCCTATTTCTACAGTCTCTTTCATACCAGTTCTCGCTTATTTGCTTCTCGTACTTTCATGCTGCATACTGTGTCATTCTTGCATTCATACTATTGTGGGATTCCCGCCTATTTATCCTAATCTGTCGTAACTATCTATTTATTATTTATTTCTTATTCCAGGGTTTGGGTATCACAGGGTAAATAATGGTACACAATTTTATCTATTTTACACACTACATACCTTAAGTAATTTAAAAACATTAAACAATTGAAGACATTAAATAATTTGAAAAATAAATTCTTGTAACATTAAAGTATAATTGTAAATAATTGTACACAATATTATTAAATTTACACACAATACTACTTAACCTTAAATAATTTAAAAACATTATTCAATTGAAAACATTAATTTTTGTAACATTAAAATATAAAGAAAATACTTAAATTACATCACAGTTGAATTTTGTAGTTTTAGTCTTTATTTCTTTTTATTGCCCTTTCCGCTATTTGTAGACAGAAAGCCGCTAATATTAGAAGAAGCCATTAGAAGCCGACATTATCTTTGATGAACATAGGCTACTTCTTACCGTGGGAAAATGCTTTATTGCTACGGGAAATCTAAAATAAAAGTAAATACTAGCGGCTTGGCCCGGGATACATTTGACAGCGCCATCTATCCAGAATCGGTGAAGCAACTAACATGACAACTGCTTGGTGATATTTTTAGCGATCCATTCCACGGTAGATGGCGTTTTATAAATACTTTTCAACGCGGTCGAAGTCGCGAGCACCAGCTAGTTACTAATATGTGAATAATGTGACAATTTCAGATTTGTCGGAGCCACCGTCTGGTGTCGCGCCGTTGTCTCATTCGGCGGCAAAACACAAAATGGCCGTTCGGCCGCGACGAACGCACGGCGCTCCCAGACGGAAGAAAAATAACCCTGTAAGTTCACTTCTTTATGCACTTGCTTGTGTTTTAGGCGACGGTAGCCACTTATCATCAATGGTAGGGGAGCTAACGATGCTAACGAGTCACTCGACCGTCGTGGGCACGTATTGGACTTTGAAGTTTGGATGGTAAGAAGATAAAAGGTTATATGAAGTTTTTCATTTCAGCGCTCGGGTGAGCGTCTACAGACGTTCAAAATTTTTAGGTTCAATAATCAGCACAATTTAGGTTGAACCGTCTGTATGAAAATCTGACGCGCTCGAGTATATTACAAAATGACAATCGTCAGAAATCTTTTTTGCATTTTTAAAAAGCAAGATTACACCAAAAATTTAATCAAGCTATAACACGCAGATCGAACTACACTGAGTGGTTAAGCCATGGAGCACAAGGTCTAACCTATTAACCTATTATGCGCTTATTAGTAAATCTAAATTCTTGTTGTTTTTGGATATTCCAGATAGCCGCTTCAGCCTTGCCAATAACGCCCGAACTGAACGAAGAAATGATACGAAGCACTACTCCTGAAGTCATACACAAAAAATCCTCAGAAGTTGTTACTGGTACGTTACCTCACACACACAATAGAAAAATTCTCTTCCCTTCTTTATCTCTGTCCCTTTTTTTTATTATTGAAGTGTTTCCCAATTTGGTCCAGTTCTGACAATGGTTTGAAGTCGGTTTATTTTTTGTTAAAAACAGTTATTCATCCTCGTCTTGTCAAAATTCTTCTTTTTGGGGCAAAACGTTTTAAAAGCTCTTTCATTTTAAATTTGAAGTTAATAGGCATTTTCTGGTTTAATTTATTACCTAACTAGCTGGTGCTCGCGACTTCGTCCGCGTTGAAAAGTATAAAACGCCATCTACCCTATTTTGGATAGATGGCGCTATCTCCCGCGCCAAGACCGACTTTACTTTTATTTTAGATTTCCCGTAGGAATGAAGCATTTTCCCGCGGTAAAAAGTAGCCTATGTTCATCGCGGATAATGTCGGCTTCTAATGGTAAAAGAATTTTTCAAATCGGTCCAGTACTTTCGGGGCCTATTCTATACAAACAAACAAATCTTTCCTCTTTATAATATTAGTATAGATAGAAAAAAAAATAGATTATATTTTGTATTCTACTCCTACGTAAAAATAACAAGACAACAATAAAATTAAATTGTAAATATATACTATATTTTTTACAGAATCATTCTCTTCATCGACGACTGCGAAACACCAGGTGATTGTCAAAGAGCAGCATCATCAATTGAACAGGGAACTGCAAAGAGTTCTGGAGACTCCAGCCGACACAAAACTCAAGTCTTCTTCTCTTCCTCCGGGATTGGCTCTGAGTCAACTCACCGGTCATTCTCCCATCAAACTCAGTATAGCCGAATCAAACACACCAAGATCGTCAATAAAAAGGAGCAAATCGAGCTCTCAGGATCAGAGCGTAAGAGACGGATCTCCCAAAACTCGAGTTTCCACCGAAACAAGCTCCTACAGGAGAGAAGAAAGAATGACCGTGACCAAGCACAGAGTAGAGAAGCACGCCGAAGAAACTTGCCACGAAAAGAAATCTAAGTCAGAGAAGAAAATTGAGAACGAAGTGATAAGAGCGAAAAAAGAGGAGTCCTTCTTCAGTAGATTACTTTTGAGGAAGAGTGGAAAGAAATCTAAAAAGGATCAAACGGAGAGCGAAGGTCTGCACGAAGTTAAGAAAAGTAAAGCTGAAAAATCTACAGCCCAATATAAACCTGTGGACACGGAGAGAAGTGGTCAAGAGAAACCAATTCCAATGGAGAGGACACACAAATCTGCTGGCCAGAAAGCCTTCGCGAATCAAATGCATAAAAGAATGGACAACAAAGGCGCTTATGTCCAAGAAGGTGTTTATAAAGACGTGTACAGTGCTGCCAAAGTGTCGACCGATTACTTAACAGATCTCAGAATCGCCGAAGAAACTGATAAAATGCTGAACATGGAGATGAAAGGTAGATTCAGCAGACGGGAGGAGTTTTGCGAAAGAGTTGAACGTTCAAAAAGATCTGTTTCTAAGGAAGCTATCGATGATAAAAGAGAACCTTTCAGTTTGCACAATGACAAGTCCAAAAGACCTACGTCAGTGCAGAGACTTGTGGATCCGTTCTCCTCCAAAGCGTTTGTAAGCAACGAAGTGTCGACTAAAGCTCAGGAGGAGTCTTTGTCTCCAACTCTGGTCATCTCTGATGAAGAGCCTCCGATTAGGGCAGTCCGCAAGACCGTTCACAGTGATTTTTCGTTTCACAGTGGCAGTATGCCTAAAAACATACCTTATTTCAATCCTGGCCTTGCATCATCTCCACCGAAGACCGTGATGCATCAGAGTTCCGAAAACGTGAAGCACTTAAACCGATCATCCGAACACGTTTCCGAATATCGCGAGAAACGAGAAATCGAGAGCAAATGCGAGAAGATTCCTCAAATTGCGAAGACTGAGGAGTCTTACGTTGCTTCGGGACTCAGGTCTCTTGGCGACGAGTACGTAGAGACGAGAAGTAGTATCGGAAAATCGCATAGCTTCCGATACGCCTCTGAAACTG
This sequence comes from Synanthedon vespiformis, assembly GCA_918317495.1. NCBI lineage: Eukaryota > Metazoa > Arthropoda > Insecta > Lepidoptera > Sesiidae > Synanthedon > Synanthedon vespiformis. The sequence goes on from OU906966.1 coordinate 909,455, forward strand.
CGTCAATTAGTTCCCAAGAGAATCAGATGCCGAGTTTGCCGGCCATAGTCGGGATAACCGAACCTTTGCTCGAAAGCTGGGAAGTCAATTACAGGAGGAACGTCTCCGATAGACAGGAATACAGCAAGAGAGTTTCCGCAAGAAACTATGACATACTCCAATGCAATGCCGAAGCGAATTATGACAGTCTGCCAAGCACTGACAGCAGTTACCTTGACAGTCTTAAAACGGAAACTAATGATGAAAGAAAACTTTTCACTAACAGTATTCATATAACAAACATTCCAATGGATGCACGTAAACGCGACAGCGACATTTCACAAATAGAGGCCAAGATAGATGATATTATAAGTTCTCCGAAACCAATAATGGCGCCAATACTCAAATCTAGTTCTTTAGATAGTGTCAAAAGTAGCCCCGAAAAGCCTATGGATGACAGAAGGAAAACTATTTCAGTAGAAAGCGCTTTAAGTTGCAAAGCTAGTAGCAACGTATCTGTGACACATATTAATAAAGAACAAACTTCGAATATGTCTGTTGAAGTTTCAAAATCTAATAAAAACGATGAAAAATTAAAGACCGAGATTAAAAAGCCTGGAGTGCCGGAATTCCTTAAAATACAATTGAACAGAGTTGACGCAAAACCTGCTACTAATGTAGTTTTGACTGCAAACATAACGCCAAAGAAAGTTGATAGTCCGCAATGTGAGAAAGAAGAGACAACTTGCTACGAAGCTATTGAAACTAAGTCAACACATAACATTCAGATTAGGAGAGAGTCGGTCGTTTCAAATAAAACGATTGAGAACTTTAACGAGATTAGCGAAGTCGATAACAAAACTTCACCGGTTATCATTAGAAAAAGTGTTCAAAATGTTGCACCGCAAAGTCCATCTACCCCGAAAACCTTTTTCAAAAGAAAATCTACCAGCATCGAGATTCAAGAAAAAATTGACAAGCCTCGGACAAATTCTCTGAGTACCGAGGGTAGTACGGAGAAAATATATGACAACATATCTATGGATCAAAAATCGCATTCGAGTTTCGGCAGCAAGAGTTCAATACAAAGTAGTGACAGCAACGACGCTAAAACTTCAGACAGACAAGAGGATGCCGTGGTTTACCGTAAAAAACCGATTATGATTGCTAGAGAACTACGCGGGGATAGAAAAAACGACGATGAACCGGAATTGATGAAAGTTTTCGCGAGACGATCACTCAAACTTAAGGACTCCGAAGCTGAAAGTTTAGCTCAAGAGATAGCCGAAAGTGCCAACATTAAGGACGAACTTGCTAACAATGCAACCGCTACCCGGACTAAACTATTAAAAAACGAATTCAACGCCTCAATAAAGTCCAGAGACAGCGACAAAGAGAACGAGGATACAGTTTTTAAAGAGCATAGAGACGAAACCGAAAACAGAATAGTAGATATTGCGGCTCGCGTGAGTCAGTTCGGAGTGCCTCACTATCAGAGGAGTGTCAGCATAAATAGCGTTTCGAACGTGAAAAGAGAAAGTGCACCGGTCTACAAAAGCGATGTTTATAGATATAAAAAAGAAGTATCCGATTCTACACCGGAAAAGAGATTGAGAAACAGAACGTTTCCGGATCCCTCCAACGATAGAGATGATATAAAAAGTATAACAAAGAATGAAGCGATGGCTTACAAAGCCGATACGTTAACAAAGAGAGGCTGGCAGCGGAAAGACGAAAGGCAGATGTCTGCGGAGAGAGAGAAGAGGGATAGTGTGGCGTTAGAGAGAGAGGATAGCGGAGAAGATGATAGAGGGGAAGCGGACGGTTCGCCCCAATTTAAAGGTATACTTCAGATGCGCGCGGAATGGGAGAGGCGAGCGAAACAGGGCATGACCAAATAGTTACTGGTGCTAAAGATATTTTAAAAGAAAAGTAATCCAAGTGACCTATTAGTTATTTGTTAAAGTTAAATTGATCTCTAAAATTAAACTGAAATTTCCATATAAAATTAAATGATGCATTTCACAATGCATTTACTATTACGAATATTAGGCTTGCCGTTACAGTTTTTTAAATGAGTTTTGTAATTTTTTTTTCCTCCACCTCTATTAACTCTTATTTTTTTTGGTTTTCTTAAGAAGTAATTTCTTAGTTGTGCAGTTAAAATTTTTTTTTGAATTTTTGAGTGTCAATGTTTTAATATATGATATGATAAAGCTTATCCTCAATAATAATATGTGGTCTGTAAATGGCAATGGTAGTCGTCTACCATCATCAAGACTCAAGTGACCGTTTGTTTATGACTTGCATACGCGTTGTCTGGGACACCAGAAAGGACATAGGGTACTTTTCATCCAGAACGCGGACTAAGTCGCGGGCTTCAGCTAGTTTTAAATAAATGTATGGAAACATCCATACCATACATTCATACTCTTTCACACAAAAACTAGTGAATAGTTTTCAATGAAACTTTACAATAATATAGCTTAATCAGAATAAGACAAAACGCGGATGAAGTCGCGGACACGAGCTAGTTTTATCATAAAAAATAAAACATGGTGTCATTATCACAATGATTTATAACATAGGTCAACACGATTTTTGGGTCTGGCTTCTGCATATGAAATTTTGATTTGTTCTATGTTAAAAATGAGGGAATAAATCATTTTTTTGATCAAAGTTTGCTTTTGTAGAAATTAGAGCATTTTTTAAATTTTTTTAAGACAAATGATAGATTCATACATTATTTCCATACTTTTATCTTCAATTACAATTGGAATAGTTTTTGTTGAACACTAGAGCCTTTGTCATTTAAGATTTTTGATAAAAAACAGGAAATATATGTAAAATAATGGAAAAATTAAGTTCAAAAATGAATATTTCTAGTGTTTCCCTTATGTTTTGTTTGTATGGGCTGTCTCGTATCTTACTTATCGTCATAAATCAGACAAAAGCAAACTTTAAAAGCTAAAAATGAAAATGTAACTATTTTTAGATGTCTAGAATCAGAATTTAAGCATTAGAACAGAAACCCAAAAAAAAAATTTTTTTGTTGACTGATGTAATGAAAAGTATCCTATATCCTTTCTTATATCTCTAACAAAGTGTAACAGACAGACAAACGGAGTTATAATATTAGTATAGTATTGATTTTTATCATAAAAAACTGTTTGACACTCAAAAATTTCAATCAACACCTTACTGTTAAAGGAACAGAATGTTTTAATATTAATTGACATACATTTGTCTATTTATTTCTGTTTTTTTTTTTAAATCTCAAAAAAGTTCAAAGTTCTCTGTAATATAATTTCCTCATAGAGATGAAATGTTCCCTTCACATTTTTCTAATTACGACTTAGGATAGATTAAAAAAAAAAATAAGTATAATTTGTATAAAACGCTTAAATCTAATGACTAGATTGAATTATGGAACATTTTTTCTCTTTAGTATGATTAAAAATAATACAAAAATGCACTTTTTAATAAGAAATATTATTACGAAGTTAACATCTACGGGCAATGTTGTCAATGCTAAGTGTTTCATTCGATTTAATTATAACAACTGTATAGTAATAATAATTTTCGATTGCTTTGTATGTATGTGGTTATTCAATTAATAAAACTGCGGTAATATATATTTTTTGTATCCACAAATCTTTTGCAAATATCACTGATGACATTGCCCACATATAGAGTCCTGCGCATTTTACGATTTAACATAAATCACGTCGAGATTTTAGACAAGAAATGATGAAAATTAGATTTATAAGTACGTCATTTCTAAAAAAAGGCTTGACTCCAGTGCAAGCGTAGCTAGTGCGAAGCTACGGTGACGCGAAAACAACGGCTTCATGATTAGCTAAACCTCATTTAATTCGAATATTTGAATCAATTCAAAATATCTTATTATTGCTCAAGACCAAATATTTCGAATTCAATTATTAATTTGTAAATTTCACAGAATACAATTGCAAGATTCATCCTCTCTAAAAAAAAATCACATGAACTTTACATAAAAAAGCTGCTTTGTATTTGGTGCTTGAAAAATTTATTTAATTTCAAATATAATTTAAGTTGAGATCGAAATTAAAAAAAATAATATACTCAGTGGAAATAAAGATAAATGAAGCGCTCTTATAGCTCGCTATAGCTTTGCCAATGCTACGCTTGCAGTGTACTGAAGCCTTTACCTCTCGACGTTCGGTATAACAATAGTGATATAAATTACAATATTAGCTTAGTCAAATATACGTATTTGGAAACGTATAACGTAATGTTATTCATAATATAAAATATAATAATGAAGTTATGAAAAGTTGTTATTTTCGAGTGTTATTTCGATGGAATACTGAATGGGTATATTTTATTAAAATTAATACAATCATGTATTGAACACTTCAAAATGTGAAATACAAATTTTAATTATATAGTTTAAGGTTGTTTTATTTTGTGTACAGCCCTTTTAAGATTTTAGTTTTATTAGATTTTTGATATATCGGTAAAACATTCATCTGTTTGAAAGTAGAGTTCTTAAATTGCACAAATTGACGAGTCCATTGGATGAGTGATTAGGGTGCTTGCCTTAACACTCTGTCTCAGTGGTCTCGGGTTTGATTCCTAGCTGGTTCAATTTTGGAAATGAACATTTCTAAGTTGGCTCTGGGCTGTATTTGTACAGGCACACTGCGTTTCGCAGTAATTTTGGGCAGTAACCAGATTATTGCAAAAATACAATCACAATCCTTCATATTGTATGTTGTCAAAAGACTTATGGTTGTTTTATTCCATATTTAGTGTATTTTGATCATTTTTTATATATTCAAAAGTAATTTAAATGCTTATATATCTCTTCTAGTATTCAGTTCATTATAAAAGTACTTAAAACATTTAATACTACTTACAAATACGCTTCTAACGATGTTTTAAAATGCGTATATTTGATACATATCTAATAAGAAAAAAAATAGACAAAACATTATTTATTTATTTTTTTCGATTAGCTCTCATGTAAAAAGTGTAATTTTCATTTGTGCCCTTTAGTTTTTATGTGCTGTTGTGTTTCGGTTAGTGAGTAAGTGTATACCAGAGCTCAATTTCCTATCCCTATCCTTAATCCTATTATGGTGGGCAATGCACTTGCAACCGGCGAAGCTTGCAACATTATGTCGAATTTGACATAAAAAAATATCAACAATTATATTAATTAACTAGCTGTTGCCCCCGACTTCGTCGAAAAGATAAAAGTAGCCTATCATGTGTCACATGTGTCCCGTACTTCTAAATGTTTATCTACCAAGTTTCATGAAAACCAGTTAATTCTTTTAAGAGTTATGGAGGAACATATATACATACAGAAAAAAAATCTAAAAATGGTCAATTTAGTTTCAGTATAATGTATAGAGCCTATATACACGATATTTCTGAAAACAAAGTAAATTACTCCATGACCGACCCCTACAGATTTATTATTAGTATTAATAACAATTTAAGGACTGACAATTCTGTAATTTTATACATAAAAACAAAATAACACTGGTCTTGAAATCGAATTCCAGTTTTAAAATTATGAACGGCTTCGTTCAAAATGAATTGTAACAAAAAAAAATTCTTTGAACGCGACAAATATTTAGGGGAGGATTTTGACGCATGCGCCAAACATCCCTTACGCAGAAATAACCCTCAACAGCGCTCAGTGCAACCACCATCTTTCTTTCATTTATTTCTCATATTACTTGTAGACATTTCATTTTTGACTATTAAACTCTTAAAATTGATGAAATTCGGTAAAAAGTGCGCGCGTGAAGTGTAAAAAGCTTTTGGTTTGACCAGAAAAATCATCTTTCAAGAAGATATTCTTACGTAATATTTATTTCTTCAGAGACGAGTTTTTCCGCAGGTCTGAGGTAAGACTTATAAAGATTCAATATGAAAATTGAAGCAAAAATACAAAAGCTTTGCAAGTTTAGGATTCATATTCAACTTGGGAGAACATAGAAATGTCTATCAAAGTAATCTTAAAAGCTACAAGTAAAAGAGCTCCCAAAATGTAACGTCCAAGTAACTATTGGTTTAATAGACAAGCTACTAGATAAGGTATTGCGTCTTCACTGTAAAAATTTATAAGTACATATCAGAAAACACCTTATTTCTTATATAATACATTAAAAACCTGTAGTCTTATGTAATTGTGTGTGTTGAAAAAATATGTGATATCATCTACTCGTATTTATGGGACCTTATATTGGTTTTGCTATAGTTAATAACATGAAGACATTTTATGAAGTCTCTCCTATTACCTTGTGGTAAACAAGATAGGTTTTTTTTTATATTGATGGTGACTAAAATGGTGATACATTATCAGATTTTTTTATATGAAAGATAAATTTTACTAACATGAAAAATTCACACGCATCTACAGAATGAAACACGTGGAGATTCACATTTATTACCTATTATAATAATACGTGTAATTTAAATTGAAAATTTCAAAATATTATGTCAAAAAAATAATTTGTTTCAAAATTACCTAATTTTAGAATATCAAAAATATTTTAAAATTTAGGTAATCTCTAAAATTATGATCGTTATTATACCTACTTCCCTACCTTCTTTACATAAATGCAAAAATAATTGATTGGTCTCGCTCATGTCTCGCTGCGCTTGACTAGATACAGCCGTCGTACTTGAAAGATGAGGCAACAAATACTACGCCGAAATCGGCGTACCCGACCTAGTCACACTGCAATTTTGGGCATACTAAAATGCCCATTTACATAGTGAAACTGTGTAAAAATATAATTAAAAAGTGATAAATAGTGACGATAAAAAAACACCCTACAATAAAAAGTTGCCGCATTCACGGCTATTGCTTTTAGGTCGGGCCGTATCTAGACGAGTGCAGCGAGACCAATCATTTATCTATGCATAAATCATATTTTTTTATGTAAATTTCGACAGCAAACTGACGGTTGCCGTCGCCTATTCGCATACAAAATTATTCTTATTTTCCAATTGTTGCCCTCCATTTGAGAACTCTAAGAGAATCTAGACTACACCATCGGTTGTGCACTCTGCGATTTATGGGGTAGCTTGTGTTATAGGAGGCGACGGTAGCCATCTACCATCAAGTGGACCGTAAGCCTGTCTGTCGACCTTAACATAAAAAATAAAAAAAAATGTGACGAACCCATTGCCATTTCGGCTATGAACTTTGGTTGTCGTGAACATCAGAATTTCTGATCCTATACACCAAAGAAACTCCGACCATAACTCGCTCCATAGCAAACTGAGCGACCCTAATCTAGTGTACCAGTCGGGCCTTACTAATTACCTACTTAATTTATTTTTTTGCATCCATTTACATATGTCGCTCATTAAATTTAAACTGTATACCTACGTAGGTACAAAAGGATTCATTTTAAATTGAAAAGGTCCACCAATTAACGAGGCAGGCAACTCCGAATGAAGGTGACCTATTTCAAATTAAATCCAATTAAGTTTGCTTTTTAGTCGTTCGAACAAAATAATGGATTTTCAACTGTGGATTTGTCCAATGGGAATAATGTAACCTTTTGCTTTTCTGTGTACAAATCTTTTAGCTTTTTTTGTATTCCACAATGAAGAGTAGGTGCTAAGCCAGTATTGTGATGAATAAGATGGAGATGAAATCTATTTCTTTTTACAAGAAACTTATGTGCTCCAAAAATATTTTTATCAGGAACCAAAGCGTGAGTAAATAGTACTTAAAGATATGAAAAAAAAAATCTTCCAAATAAGTTATTTTACCATACTTAGTTACCACGAGAGCAATTTTTTTCCAAATGTACAACCTAAACTTAAACATCTTTAAAAGAAAATTAAATTTTCTTATTTGTACAAAAACTTTGCTTTTTATAAAACGACTTTGGAACCGGGAACTTTTTAATATACACAGCGACCAATTTTAAAGAACCCACCGACCGAGTCTTCATAGTGATGTGCACTTATTCGATAAATAATACTAGGGAGAAATTAAATAAATTCCATCACATCACCATACAAATATAAAATCGTCATTTTATTTATTTATTTATTTATATATTACGGATAGCCAACGTAATAGTGTGCATATGAAATTCAAAAAAATAAATTGCATATCAAAGTTTAGCTTGCACACATCACAATTATAGGCTACCACAACATGCATATTAATTAATTCTTGGAAATTAAATTACATAATTATACAATTCAATTAATCTAGTCATAGTATAAGTACTGGCATTTTAGAAATATATACACTTAATAATACTAGGACCCGCTCCCGACTTCGCCTGGGGTGCAATTTTGGTATATTAAAATGTTTACCCTTCTACCAAGATATGACCTGACAAAGTATTGGATGGCCTTATAAACATGATTCGCCCACTAGATTTAGACTTTTCTATTAACCACCTACTGTTTTAGTGTAGTTACCCATTTGTAAAGGCGTTTTAATATTTTACACATTAAAACCGCCCGAATTCAGCATTTCCTTTGAAATTTGCCCAACATACAGTTAGATTAAATCTTAACATGAAACGTTAGTCATTCCAACTGTCAAATAAAAAAAAAAAAACTTGTGCTACATATACTTACAGACTAAATTTCTGATAGAATGATCGAAATGAATACCATGTTAAAAAAATTGGTAAAATTGGGTATTCCTCCGGGTACTACTACGACGAACACACATCACTAGTCTGAAAATTAAGGGAGCACGAAGAGTCTACATCCATTTGCATAATGGCTGCCCATCAATAATCATTTTGTTGGTATTAAAATTTATTGGACAACGCTAACTTTACCGAGTTACGCGAACGTTTGGGAGATTCAGGTGGGACATTAAATTGTCTATTGAGGATTTTTGTGATGAATGGGAAAGGGCTCGTGAAACACTTACGAAACCAAGTCAGAAAAGCTTAAAATATGAAATTAATGCTCCTTTAAGTAACCACCATGTAACCACCTACCACCTAGTGTGTTTGTAGTTCAAATTCAAATAATTTATTTACAATATTGGCTTGAATATGCCACCTCATGCACTGCCACGTCTGGCGTGTAAAATAATAATGTACATATAAATTAATAATAATAAATATGTCAATTTTAAAATAATTATAAGCAATTAATGTCAAAATATTCCTAAAAATTGGTCCACCGTCCAGTAGCCATTTGGTCAGTCTTTTCCTAAACAAATTTCCCGGCAATTCCCTGAGTGCAGAGGGTAACTTATTATATATTTTATTTAATGCAGGAATAATATGAATTCCGTCTACAAATTTCCAAATGCATTCTCGGAGCCATTGTTATGGCAGCTGAGTTAATAAACGCCAGTTTCCTCACTTAACTTTGGTATTGAGATACCTTACCTACCAATAACAAAAAATAAACTACATTTAGTTGAATAGAAGCTAACAAACACATAAGAAATAGTAAATTACAATGGAAGCCATTAGTTTGTAACTAATAGGAGAATCCTAGATCGCGGTCTCACCGTCGACCGACCCACGTACGTCATCAAGATTAATGTGCGGTTGGACGGTGGGAGCAGGCACCTTTTTAGACAATTATTACGGCATTTATTATACGTCTTGTGCATTGCATGTTGAACAAGAGCTAGTTAATTCTGAAATTAATAGTCCTCACTTGCAAAATTAAGCGTAAATTGACGGCTAACTGAGTGGTTTTTCTTTTTATTTCTTTTCATTTTGTTTTCTTTTTCTCATTATTTTATTTTCATTTAAGTTCGTCCGTTTAAAGACTTCGTCCGCGTTGAAAAATATAAAACGCCATCTAAAAATATCACCAAGCAGTTGTCATGTTAGTCGCTTCACCTGATTCTATTTTAAATGGATAGATGGCGCCTATCAAGTGTATCCCGGGCCAAGCTGCTACTATTTACTTTTATGTTAGATTTCCCGTAAGAATGAAGCATTTTCCCGCTGTAAAAAGTAGCCTATGTTCATCACGGATAATGGTAAAATAATTTTTCAAATCGGTCCAATAGTTTCGGAGCCTATTCAATACAAACAACCATACCAACAATCAAATCTTTCCTCTTTATAATATTAGTATAGATATAGATTAATTGTTTAACTTCTATGTATGTTATCATTGGTATTACCTATACCTATTATTATAATCTTTCAAATCGGTCCAGTATTTTTGGAGCCTATTCAATATAAACAAACAAACAATCAAATCTTTCCTCTTTATAATATTAGTATAGATTAGTATAGATATTGTTATAACGGTCCAGGTCTGTGGCGATTGGGAGCGGTGGAGAGATGCGCGGGCGCTAGGTGATGCTTTGCGGCGCTGTGTGGAACGCCGCGCCGATCTCTTTGCGCGGCCTGGCACCTCCGCTACCGCCACGCTCCGCCTTGCTAGCAGCACTAGTCATGCATGCACTACATGACCATAGGATCGACGATGACACCAGTTTCATAGGTAAGCTTTATGTAAAATACTAGCTGAAGCTTGCAACTTCGTCCGCGTTGAACAGTATAAAACGCCATCTATACCGTGGAGCGGATCGCTAAAATTGTCACTAAGCAGTTGTCATGTTAGTCGCTTCATCTGATTCTGTCAAGTGTATCCAGGGCCAAGCGGCTAGTGTTTACTTTTATTTTAGATTTCTTTTCCCGCGGTAAAAAGTATCCTATGTTCATCACGGATAATATAGGCTTCTAATGGTAAAAGAATTTTTCAAATCGGTCCAGTAGTTTCGGAGCCTATTCAATACAAACAAACAATCAAATCTTTCCTCTTTATAATATTAGTAAGTATAGATTACAAAACAAAGTCCTCCGCCGCGTCTGTCTTTCTGTTTGTCTGTCTGTTTTTAACCGGCTTCCAAAAAAAAAAGGAAGTTCTCAATCGACCGTATATGTTTCATTCTATGTGTGTTCGCGGATAACTTCGTCGTTTATGAATCAATTTTGATGATTCTTTTTTTGTTGGAAAGGAGATATCCCCAGGGTGGTACCATGATAAGGAAACCAGGATCTGATGGTGGAATCCTAGAGAAATCGAGGGGAACCTTCGTAAATCGTAGTGGCGAATAGTGTGTTTGTTAATTTTTTCATTAAGTATCTTATTAGTTTCCTGTTTGAAGTCGGTTTTTGTTGGACAGTAAAATAATCTTATCATGAATGGATAGAGTGGTTCTCGAGGAAGGTTTCCTCAACTAATGGACTATGGACTTCTCTATAGCCTCTATATAGCCTCCCTCAAGTAATGGACTATCCAACACAAAAATAATTTTTCAATTCGAACCAGTAGTTCTTGAGATATAAGCAAACAATTCTTCACTTCAGCTTTATATATTGGTATAGATTTACAAAGTTACGCGGGCGAAGTCGCGGGCAGCAGCTAGTCTACAAAAATTAAAGAGTTCGTCCAGACTGACGCTCTTTTACTGAACACAAGAGAAGCAAATAGGCTCTGGGTAAGCTAGAAGATGAAGATAACATCCCTGACCCTATGCCTATGCCTATCCTGTTATTCTTGACAATATGTATGCAAAATTTCATGACGATCGGTTGAGTAGGTAACAGACAGACCGACAGAGTTTCTTTCATATTTATAAGTAAAAGAAAATGTACGAAGATTTGGTTAATCTAATTTCCTTTTTGAAACTAAGTGTTATTCTCATTTCGTGAATGGGTTTATATTTTAGACGAGTCAATGTAAAGGTGATAAGAAAATCCATCTTTCCCAAGTCAAGTGGAACTAACTCAATAAAGTGACATCCAGAATTGTAATATCAAACGTTGGTTTTGGAAACTCTATTTTGTTTAATTCGTTTAAGAATTATGGAGGAACATACATACATACATACATACATACATACATACAGAAAATAATTCTAAAAATTGTCAATTTAGTTTCAGTATCATGTAAGTATAAGAGCCTATAAACACGATATTTCTGAAAACAAAGAAACTTACTCCATGACCATGACCGACTCTTACAGATTTATTACTAGTATAGATAGATATGAATGAAAAAGAATAATATATAAAAAAATGCTCATATTATTCCTTTTATATATTGTGTTTTCATAGCCTTGAGAAAATTTTACATCATGCAAGCACAACGTCTAAAAACTTTAACTAAACAAAGACGACCTCAATCTCAAACCATTTAAAAAATACAGCAAATTTATCGAGAACTTTCTAGTAGACACGTTCATTCTTTAGTCACGGTTCAAGTACGTTGCCACGTTCCTACTTGCATGAAACTGAAGGACCAAGGAGAGCTGTTGTATTGAGGTTAAAAGGGGTTACACGGGTGCAAAATTACGAATATTCGAATAGAAGAATCATTTTCGTAAACCAAATTGATAATGAAGACTGTTCTTTTATTTGTAAAGTCGGGGTACGAGAACTTTCGTCAGTTTTCAAATTCATTCCTTTACAAAAATCCTAAGACTCTTAGTACATTTTGAAACTAAAGCACTAAACAAACAACTGACATAATAATTATGTTTGAAATGAAATTTTGGCATGAATGACAATTGCCCTGGTGCAAGTAAATTTCGACTTTAAGGTGACGAACATTTTCACACCGACTGTACCATTCGGGGACGTAGGTTAAAGTTAAAAAGTTGACAAGAAGAATTTTACAATATTTACACGCAAATTTCTCAAACATTACTTATATTTTGTTATACACAGTTTTTGTTATCTATAAGTGGAATTTTTTTGTTAGGTTAAGTTTGTTTACTCACCACTATTATTAAGTAATTATACTTGTAAATTTCCCTAAAATAAAATAAAATAAATAAATAAATAAAAGAGAAGGTGCTTTAAACGAAATTGAAACTAAAAATATAACAATAAGAATAAAAATATTTTAACCGTAAAATATTATAACTAAAACCGATATAAGTAGAGCACTACGGAAAAAGCGCTGGTAACATTATTTTAAAATTTGAGATTAGGACCTTTCAAATTAGTCCTTCGAATTATGGAACGCAGTATACTTCAGAAATTCTATTACATTTGTAAAAATTTGAAATGAACCTTCACGGTTTAACTTTATTTTTAAACTAGCTGGTGTCTGCGACTTCGTCTGCGTTGAAAAAGAAAAAGGTAGCCTATTCTGTGTCCTGTACGTCTAAATGTTTATCTACCAAGTTTCATAAAAATCAGTTAATTCGTTTAAGAGTTATGGAGAAACATACATACATACAATACCTACACTTACAGATTTATTATTAGTATTGATTCTCATGCGAGCGAAGCCGCGACCAAATACCAGTTTTATATTGTAGCAGCCTTCCAAATAACCCCCCCTTTGTGCATGTCTCTTCACCATGAGGACGCAAAGTGCACTGAAAGATTTCCCATGCAAGTTTTAAAAGGCTTTCTTCGCATTTGGAAGCCGTTGAGATGAAAAAGGGGGAAAAGAGAGGGGGTGTCATTAGGGGAATTAGAAGAAATCCTACTAGGCATATTGTAGATGAAAGGAAAATGTTTTGGGATGAGGGATTATTGACATTATATTACTTTGAACTAATTTTTTTGGCAGGAGACTGCGTTGTGTAGTCGTGAATGGGGTTTTACAGATAAACACCGTGAAATAAATAATAATAATAATATATTTTTTATTAATATATATTGATTAAAAATAATTAATTATAAAATGTTACGTTTAAGTTGTGATAATGTAATAATAATAATAAAATTATGTTCAAACATTCCACACTTATATAAAAGTACATAAACACAACATAAAAAGTGAAACGAAGAGGCTATAAAAAAAGACTTTATCAAATTAACAAAGAAAAAAAATGTATATTCAAGGCACATATATGTACGCATTTTTTCTGTTAGCAATCTTGGCAAAATGTTAAATATTCAGGCAAGATACTGTGCGCAATTTTGATAACAAAATACCCTTTTCACTCCAAGTTTTTCACCCCATGTACAGTGATCGCAATCTGCACTGTCAACGAGCTAGTTGAATTTATGCCACTTTGACGGCATATTGTCACTGTATTCTAATGTTTTCGTAATATTTTTCTTTAAATAAAGTTTTTGAAAGTATTCAATTAAATTCTTTTATATTTGAAAGTATTTTATACTCAATATCTTGAAATTTATGCTCAACTTATTGAACTTATTGAAAAAGCTTATGCGCGTGCGTGACCCTCAGTTTTAAGCGTTGATAAATAATTTAAAAAAAAATGAAAGCCTGTAAAAGATATAATAATTATATCTTATATAGTTTGTTAATTCTGTTAGGTGTTGAATTTTTTTTTGTATTTTTAGATGATCCATCAGAAACAGAACTTTTTTCTGGGTGGAAGGTACACAGTGTCCTTTTCTGTTATCCCTGAATACGTATCAAAATTTCATTGAGGTAATCGATTGAGCACTTTCAAAAATTTATTTGAACTTTGAATTTGAATTTTGCATTTATTAGTGCTCTATCGATACCATTAGATTGCTTTGCTTATGGTTTTGTTTTGAGGTACTATGTACATAGATATTATTATACTCAGCTGAACATTCAGTACCTTTACCATGAGTTTACTATGTCCGGTCTCGCTAGTGTGAACGTAAAATATTTATAAGGAAAATTGTCAATTTGAAATTGACAGTTCACAGTTTGTCATATTATAACTCATGGTAGAGGTGCTGAACTCGCACATGCATGGTGTGACTCTCACACTAAGTATAATTAAAATGCAACAAAGCAATTTGATGATGATAATTTTCATTAGTCCAAATCTCAAATAAGTGGCAACCCTGTTTTAACCGAAAACGGCCGTGAGTCACGCGAGGCAGCCCTATCGGCAGACATCTTGGCGCCCGCCTGCACCTCTCGCCCCGCTGTCCGCGTCACGCACCGCACCCCTCGATCGCCCCTCGCCTCGTGTATTATTATGACAGTCGCAACTATAAACATTTTCTTTGACCTTTATTTGTTTTCATTTTTTATTTACATAACGTAACTCGGCAGGATATTTTTAAGCAATTTTATACCGGCTAACATTTGGTTTACATAAAGTACTTAATTCAGCTTCCACAGAATTTAGGGTTTTTTTTTAAACGTGCCAGCATAGATAAATGATTGTCTCGCTGCGCTCGACTAGATACGGCCCTACCTAAAAGCCTATTGCTCCGTAAATGCAGCAAGTCTTTATTGCAGTGCGTGTAAAACATCGTCACTATTTATTATTTTTTACACAGTTTCACTGCGAAAATTGGCATTTTAATATGCCCAAAATTTAATAAAACATTCGGCACATACACGTCACAGACAGTTTGCAGTGTGACTAGCTCGGGTACGCCGAATTCGGAGTAGTATTTGTTGTCGCATATTTCAAGTACGGCGGCTCTATCTTTTCGAGCGCAGCGAGATCAATCAAATATCTTTGCGTGCCAGTATTTTTTTAAAATAATCACACGGTTTTGTGGGACCTTTCCCACAAAACAGTGTGTGATTTTTTTTATATGAATGTATCAATGTAAACTATGTTTTTAAAATACTCCACATAGTATTAAACAAAGTCTCTTCCCTCTATCCCTCTATCTGTATGTATGCTTAAATATTTTAAACTACTCAACGGATTTTAATGCGGTTTTCACTAATGGACACAGCGTTAAACGAGGAATATATAAAATTGGCAGAACATGCAAAGCCAGGGACCCGCCCCCTAGGGCGGATTATATTTATTGGATAATTATAATTAAAAGTAATGATTAAATTTTCTTTTATACATTATTTGGCGCAATATGTTTATCGAAATCTATGCGGATACTAATGAGTGAGATCTTAGATTAAAAATATTCGGCCGAATCGTGACCTACATGACTTTGTTATTACGCAATTCGACCTTCAAGAGTTTTTCGATACACATTATTACATCCGTGGAGATACGTTGTACGATTAAGACGGAGAGAGCAATTCATAGACAATGCCATAATAATTATTGGCCGTGAAGTTTTGAATCACATCTGGAGAGTTATTTCTCGCGCGAAGTACTTCGTGATAAGCCTCTCAATACTGAACGAAAGGGACAAGTGTACCTTTCATGGCGCAAGGTTTCGTAATCACTGTTTTTTTCTTCCAAATTAAAACAAAAGGGTTTTTTCTGAAAGTGATTTTGAGAAGTTATATCTTCCTGAAAAACTACAAAATAATCGATTAGTTAAAATATAAAAACTTGACAATATAATTTATACAAAAAAATCATTCTTGAGAATTAAATAGTGTTTAATGTCTATATTATTAGATTATAATAATAATTCAAAAAAAAAAAAATTAGATGACAAAAACTTGTAAACTAGACGCTAATTTGAAGAGAAATGAAGTTATCTTATGTTATTCAAATGTATTGTAGTGTAGAATAAATGGCTTATTATTATTATTATTATTATAATGTATCTATCTATATATACTTGTTAGCGTATAATGATCTAATTCATTAAGGCAGCAGTAAAATTTCAATTGAAATTCTTCACGTTTTTCAGTAAACTATGACTCATTTGTTCAGGGGATTTTCCAATAGCTTTCAACTTATACACATAATGTTGTAAGTTCGCAAAGTGTACTATGTAAAATAGACTCAAGCGCCAAAGGCATAAGGCTCTGTTTTCATTAACAACTTATATAGGTTTCCGATGGCATATCATAATGCAGCCTACCTAGTAAGTTATAACTTGCGAATAAAGGCTGTTGCGCACTGGGACTTTTTCAGTATTGCCATGGTATTGCCACTTTTTTCGAATGAATATTCATATTAATTAGATACATTCAGAATTCTTATTATCTGTGCTAATAATATATTATAAAGTTGAGTTATAAGGCGTGAAAAGGCATAGTTAATTTTAATTTTTAATATATTGAAATAAATCCGAAATTAAGTTTGTTTGCTACACTTTTAAGCCTACTTAAACGTTCGTCATGAAATTTCGCATTAGCGACAGTGGTCAGCAAACAGAAAAGGGCATATTCATTTAAAAAAAAGTAAGTAGTTGAAGACAACGCCTGACAAAAGTATATAAGCAATTAGAAAAAGGGGCACAGACGATGTCGCGGGCAAAAGCCATTGTTACTTGCATTTGCATTATTATTCATTCGCTAGGCGCGTCATTGGGGTTATGGAAGTTTCAGTATGCGTCAGACCTAAATAGATTCCAGCGATATATCACTCAGCCGCTGGCTTTGTGCTCCTAAAGGCATTTCTTCGAAAAAATAATCGATTTCATTCATTGGATATGTGTCAGTAATGTGTCTATCGATCGTAAGGAGAATCCTTCGACTGGTTTTCAAGAAATCTGCGTCACGTGAGTTTTATTGCATTATTTTACTGCAATAGGCAGGCCACGGCGTTATCAATATCAATCAATACTAATAATAAATATGTATGTATGTATGTATGTATGTATTGCATGTATGTATGTATGTATGTATTGCATGTATGTCCCTCCATAACTCTTGGTAGAGCTCTTGGACGAAGTCGCAGGCACTAGCTAGTGTAATTATAAATGCGGCAGCCCCTATGGCGACGTGACCATTAACTTACAGGAGATTACTGTGAAATAATAGCATATGTGCTGTTGTGTTTCGTCGTATGAGTAATGCAAGTGTGGCTTGTATGAAGTATAAAATGAACGAACTGGAAACTTTTAAAAATAGGACAATATAACCTTTACAATAAATATCAGCAGCTGGGCTATTACATTTTCATACACGTGTATATGAATGACATTACCTATTCAATTCTTATACACTGTTAAAATTTTATATTGTAGTCTTTAATAAATATAAAAAAATGTTTCAAAACCATATTTAAAAACTTTTACAAACAAATTTTACAAAGAGTAACTTTAAGAATGGGCAAGCCATTTAAAATTAAAATTTGATTTTTCTGCCATTATGATTCCAAACGATTATGAGGTAATGTGGGATTCAAAAACCCATTAGGGTTCAGGCATTTTAATATTAAGGCAATGAACATTAAGACCTAACTGCCCTGGAGCTCAGATTGTCAACTCGTTTGACATTTCAATAATGGAGAGTCGAAACCGTCACTGCCATTTACCTACTTGAGGATTTCTGTTTAATGGTGCGAGTTACTCGCACTTGGGAGGCGAAACGGGTCCGTGGTGTTTGCCCACGATTTGAATAAATTAAATTTCATACTTTTTTTGTGCTTTTCGACTTAGTACAGTAAACCACAATTTAAATTATTAGTTTAAATTACACAAAACGTTAATGAATTTTTTTAATAAAATTAATAAATGAATTGAAATAGTAAATAAGTAACGTGCTGAAATCTGTGTCACGGCAAAAGTCGCTATGCACTCTTTTTAATTAGGCGATTTAATTTGTAATTGAATGAGAAATAATTTAGTCTTGGTAGGCTAAATAGTTTAAAGATACGGCTATTCAAAGGTTTGAAAATTATTACAATTATTTTTAGTCTTTGACAATTTTGACTACTAAGAATTTTTTTATGGCAATAGTTATAGTATAATTTATTAGTGTACTAAATATATACTATTATATAAAACTGAAGAATTTTTTGTTTGTTTGGTTGTACGCGCTAATCTCAGGAAATATTTTTCCGAATTGAAATTTTTTTTTGTATTGTATAGTCAATTTATCGAGGAAGGTTAGGCTATATATAGAAAACGCGGACGAAGTCGCGGGCACCAGCTAGTTTTGAATAAAATGTGATAAATGGTCTACATAGACCTGAAATGATTTGATGTAGAGCAACACGTTTTGTTTTGATACGATTTCTAATTTTCCATGGTCTAAAGGGAATTAATCTATACATCTTTTCATTCTCTGTACAGTATTTGATTCTATAAATAAGTGAAGAGGCAAAAGAGGCGAAGTAGGTACTCTTACAAACCTCTTGAAACACTATAACGAATTTAGAATATGTTACTCGTACAAGGCTGTGTTGGAATTATAACCACAAAAAAAGTCGGGAGACTTTTTATGTCTAATTACTAATTCCACTTTAAGTGCCGTACTTTGGTGTGTTTAGTCATGAGCCAATAAAATAAATATTGTTATTCCTCCATGATTTCCTTCAGCAGTAAGTCCCGCGAAGAAAAACTAGAAGTGTATGTGCACAGCCCTAACGTTACCTCACCGCGCCCAACCCACCAAGTGAGTGAAGTGACTGCCCAGTTCAGTCAGTCAGTTCAGTTCACATCCGACCGCGAATGAAACTGCGCGCAACGTCGCTTCCATTTTTAAACTGTGTTGTAATCTGTGAAGTGCGTTTCGAATTCGAATTGTGACTTTTTATAAGTTTTGTGTGCTTGGATATCGGTTTATTGAGCCAGCGAGTTTATTGTTATTAAACACTGGTACATATTTTTAGGTGCGGCTTGTTTAGTTGCGTTTTAACCTGTGGGCTGCGTGTTTAATGTTTAACTTATTTCGGGATACTACGCATAAGGTTTTTTCGGGTGAACATAATGTTTATTTAGGTTTCTATTTGAACTAGCGACTATAATAATAATATTATATATAAACCGTGTTCTGTTTATATTGTACCATAGCTTACTAAAATAAATATCCAACCTAACACAGTTTATTAATTTACTAGCGACTCGCTCCCGGCTTTAGCATGGGATGTAAAATTTTATCTGCAAAATGCAATATCTTCCTCGTTTATTAGTGAAAACCGTATTAAATTCTTTTGGTTTGTTTATAAGTTTTGAGAAACAGACAGAAGCGGATAGTGCTATAAATGTACAGTCGGCCGCATAAGTCGAATGTGCATTGCACTTTTGAATGTGTTAATCGACGTTTGCGGCCGACTGTACCTACCTAGGTACAGATAATAATATACATAGATGAAGAAGATATAGATTTATAGCCACAAAAATGTTTTTGTGATAGGTACCTATTCATTTATATTCGAAAATCATAATGTTATCTTAAATAGGTCTACAAACATAGTGACGGTCAACTTGATGGTAGGTGGTAAGCGTCACCACCAACACAGTCATCACCATAGATGCTGCAAGTACGCTCCGATCTGATGGTAGATGACTGAGAAATGGGTTCCCTTACAAACTCACTGAAACACAACAGCACATATGCTGTTACCTATTTGATGGTGGTCTTCTGTAAGAGGGTCTTTACAGTAAGCCTTGCTCATGTGCTATTGCTACTACAAAACTATAGTTATTTCATAGTTAATCTAGTTTAACTCAATTAAAAGTTAAAGTTTAATTACGGTTAAAAAAAAATGTATGCAAATTAGTTATAATTTATTAATTGCAACTAGGTCGTTTCTTTTTTATAGAAAGTTCTTTATTATGCTAAACTTATTTAATATTTATTCAAAAGAAATTAATTTTAATATTATCGTTAATAGATAAAAATATTATTCATAATTTAAATTAGGTATTATTAATACCTTAAACGTTACTTATCTTTTCTAAAATTTGACTTGACTATTAATTACTGAAAAATCAAAATCAAAGTATTTCATGTTTCATAAGACTTTGGTCCTGTGCAAGATCCTATGCATATAACTACAGGGTGGAATTTTGTAATGCCACCTGAAGGGAAAGCACTCTTAATACTGTAGATAGAAAATTTTACTCAAAGAAAACATTCCTTTATTTTTGAATAGAAAGAAAACTGCATTCAAAGATTTTCGAGAAATCGCTTGCCACACCCGGGAATCGAACTGGCTACAATCTGTAAAAGTGACACCCTTTACTTTTATTGCATCGCTCGTTAGGGTCAATTATAAGGATGAAATCTCTCTAAGAAACTTGATAAATTAAATGAAAGGAAAACCATGAAATCTGGATTTAGTCGGATATTGATTTTAGTCGGTTCGATTCCCGGGTGTGGCAAGCGAAATTTTCGAAAATCTTTGAATGCAGTTTTCTTTCTATTCAAAAATAAAGGAATGTTTTCTTTGAGTAAAACGTTCTATCTACAGTATTAAGAGTACTTTCCCTCCAGGTGGCATTACAAGATTCCACCCACCCTGTATAATCATTATGTACCTATGCATATAATGTAGTAGAACTATACCTATAAGGATTTTCTTAAATTTACCCAAATATGGTCATAACTCTGCTCAAATTTTACCCAAAGTAGACGATAAATGAGAATAGGTTTATTAATAAACTTTTTTCGATATCCAATAATAGAAATATTTTGTTTAACACTACTAAAATATTTTTTTTTTCGTATTAAATAAAGTAATATCCCAGACCAGTTTAAATAGAATAAAAAATGCGTGTTGACCTAACCTAAGTAGTAGGTCCTGTCCCTTTCACATTTAACTTAATCCCAGTTTAACCCTTAGCTTAACTTGAATTAATTGTACAGATATACAGTCCCCAAATTTACTCAAGTACAGTCAGATATAAGTACAATAACTAGCCGATGCCCGCGACTTCGTCCGCGTTGAAAAATAATAAATATATGCAGTACAACGCTTGACCTCTTGTTGCTATAACACTTTGGCCAGGAGTTAGTTTTTTTAATTTACTTTAGACTAGCTGCTGCCCGCGACTTCGCCCGCGTAACTTTGTAAATTATATACTAAAACCTTCTTCGAGAACCACTCTGTCCATTGGTGAAAACAGCGTGGAAATCGGTGCAGTAGTTTTTGAGTTTATCGCGAATAGACAGACGAGGTGGGGGGCTTTGTTTTAGATTATTCCTTGGTTTGGTACTTGTACTGACAACGTGTTACATACAAATTTCATGATGATCGGTTGTGTAATTAAAGCGTGAAAAGATAACAAACAGACAGACAGAGTTGCTGTCACATTAATAATATTATAGTAACCATGGATTAAAAATTATTTTGTTATTATATCTCATCCGAAATGACAAAAATAAAAATGTTTTTTGAAGAAAATTTGGTACAGTTCAAAGCTTTACTGTTTTCCATAAACCATAACAAGGAAACAAAGAAATCGCTATATCATTGCGACTTGGCTTTAATCATCAAAAGAATGGCTAGTTCAAACGACAAGCGTTAGCGGTGCGGACAGCGATTTCAATACTAATTAGGTATTTACTATTAATTTGTTCAATTCAAATTTCTATTAGAGACATTAATAATTTAAAATTTTAACAGTAGTTATACATTTTTCAGACTCACATGAACTCGTTACAACAAAATTTTAAAAGATTTACCTTTTGTAAGACGACTTTCATTATCAATATCGCTTTACACTGCGGATGATTTATTGTTTTCTTTTTGATAAAAATAACGTAGTATATGTCTTTATTTTTATAAAAAATATGTGTAAATAAATAAAATAAAAATTAAACTTATATTTATAAAGAATTAACCGCACATGGATCCGCTTTCGCGCAGCCACCGTGCGCACAGTCTTAAACAAAGGGTGGAATAGGATGATGGATCACTTAGGTCGAAATGGAGTAGCTAAAACGACTAAAACACCAAATGGGGTGTTCATGATTGATCGCAGGCTTGGTCGACCTCAATTTCGTCGAATAGTACGATGCCCCTCTTTACGTGGAGTACGACTGAATCAATTTTAAGTTATACCTACTAAAAACGTTCTTAATCAATTTTTTTTTTACTAGCCGGTGCCCGCGACTTCGTCCGCGTTGAACCATGATATATGATTCATAGTGATCGGTTCAGTAGTTTTTGCGTGAAAGCGACAAACAAACTATAATATTAGTAAGGCAATGGTTACTAAACACAATGTTAGCCCAGTGCATGACGGTTTAAAAAATATCTTAGGTCCAAAACCTAGTTGGGTGTAGTTGCAGCTTTGAACTTTTTCATTTCTTGTGGTCCCATTTTATTTCAATTTGATCCAGTTCTGACAATGGCATCCATGAGAAAACGGTTTGAGGTCGGTTTATTTTTGGTTAAAAAGAGTTATTTATGTGCCACTTTGGCATTATCCATAGTGACGTAAATCCATAGTTGTAAATCCATTGATGTTTCCTACTGGTTTCTAGTGATTAATTTCTGGGCGACCTTTAATAGCGACATTACTTACTCGCACACCGAAATACAACAGCACACATGCTGTTATTTCACGGTGGTCTTCTGTAGACAGGTGGTTACTGCTGCCAAACTGATCGTCCCAATGTCTGCGAAACGCAATGTGACCAGAGCCAATTTTGACCCCAAGACAGAGCGCTTTAGCAAGCTTAAAAGCTTTCATTAATATTAATAAACCAACCGAATAGGTATTTTCAAGTGTAATTTGATGTCTATGGCGACGGAGCCATCAGTATTGATTTCCTTACAATTTGGTATTTTATTTGAATACACAGACATAACTAGACATATGAATGAAAATTGATATCGTCATTAATCTGAGTTCGTGTATTGATTTTGTTATTATGTTCAACCTTCGGAAGTACCTAATTCTCGTTTCGTTTCAAAGTTTTTCGTCAAAAATATTGTAATAAGCCCCAATTATATCTACATTTTGATTACATCGTATTGAATGTTTCAAATGTTTCAATTCAATAGGTTATATAGGTACTATTCATACACATTCCTAAACATTTTCAATTTTCATATTGAAATTACAAAAAATACTTATATATTACTATATATATGAATGGTTGCTCTTTGATCAATCAATGGTATGCAAATTACTATATATATAAGTTTTATTATACCTGACTAGCTGTTGCACGCGACTTCATACGCGTTTTTATTTATAAAATAAATGAAACTGTTTATAGATAAGTAGCAGACTAAGCATTTTTTTATTTTTAGCGATTTTACCTATACCCTTCGTAACTTCTAAAAGAAATGTCGAGACTGTCGCCATCCCGGAGAGACTCTCCGACATGTCACCTCCGGGTGTTCGGCGCTTGCCAACACTGAGTATCTGCACAGGCACAACCAAGCAGTCAGGATCCTGCATCAGGAGCTCACTCTAAGATACGGCTTCCTTGACCAGACGATGCCTTATTATCGGTACTCGCCAGAGCCAGTAGTTGAGAAAAGCCGTGCCAAGCTCTACTGGGACCGGCTCATCATCACAGACAGGACTATTCTAGCGAATAGACCTGATATTGTGTTGATGGACCGGGAGCAGTCGCGGGTGTTTTTGGTGGATGTCACTATCCCGCATGACGATGGTCTCGTGAAGGCTGAAACTGAGAAGAGGAGGATTTACCTCGACTTGGCCCACGAGATTGTCGACATGTGGGCTGTGGCCTCGGCTGAAATCATCCCAGGGGCCTGATTCTGTATGCCAAATACGATTCCACACTCTTGTCTTACTTTTTCAAGAAACATCATAAATAAAATAGTACACTGTGGATTCTGTGAAATCATAACGTGCCATAGATAATTTGTCTTGGGGCATCAGAATAGAGACATAAGAATGCAATGACACGACAAGGCAAAAAAAAGTAGACCAAGAGTGTGGAATCGTATTTGGCATACAGAATCAGGGCCAAGTTGTTCTGTCCGTCTATGGTTTGATCCCGACCAGCCTCCTCCTCATTTTGGCTTTTGGAGGGGGAGACGAGGTAAATAGAAACAATAATACCAAAAAATGCAATTAATTTTGAAAACAATTAGTGTCATGTTCGGAACAAAGAAGTACCTTGTACATAATTTGGAGCACCAGCAATAACAGTGTTTGGGCAAAGTCAATAAAGTTGTCAGAAACAAATACGAGTAGGCACGGTTGTCTGTGCCTCGGGTCGTTGAACTGACATAAAAGAAAAACAAAATGGTTGACTCCGCATCACACATTTTACTATATTACCTTATTTCGTTATTCGTCCTATTTGAACAAACATTACTATATTGAACTCAATAATCTATCCTAACTACTAAAATTATAAATGGGAAAGTTTGTGCGGATGGACGTTATGTTTGTTACTATTTCAAGCAAAAACGGCTCAACGGATTTGGATGAAATTTGGTTCACAGATAGTTTATTACCTAGGTTAACATATAAGCGAAACTTCATTACGATCGCTTGGGTAGTTAAGGCGTGAAATCGTAACAAACTGACAAACTCACTCTCTCATTTATAGTTAATATGTTAGTTAGGTTTTGAAAAAAAAAAAATGATCCCGAACTATACTTTTAATATTAAAAACAACTTACATACTAAAGTGACTGTCTACTTTTTTTAAACAACAACGAAATAAGAAATTTACCTGTAATGTAAAATAATTATGTAATATTTTACATATTATTTGTTTTCGTTTAAGCGTAGCCTTGTTACATAAGTGGTTACTGCGCAATAAAAATTATCGGAAATGATGCATTACAAGTTTAAAGGAAATTCTTTTTTGTTCAATGTTAACCAATCTGTATATCTATATCTCTATATCTTTACATATTACAAAATAAAGTTGCTCTCTGTCTGTTACTCCGCTAAATTCTGAACCAACCAACGAATATGTATTCACTGAAATACATATAAATAATAAGTTGTACAGAAAATGCAGAAAAAAAATTGCAGTAATAAAAA
This sequence comes from Synanthedon vespiformis, assembly GCA_918317495.1. Classification (NCBI taxonomy): domain Eukaryota; kingdom Metazoa; phylum Arthropoda; class Insecta; order Lepidoptera; family Sesiidae; genus Synanthedon; species Synanthedon vespiformis. The sequence goes on from OU906966.1 coordinate 934,912, forward strand.
AATTGCATCAGTCCAAATTGAGTTGGCTTCGCGAGTGTTTAAAATCAAAATGAAATTTGCATACACGTTGACGTTACAGAAAAGGACATAGATGTACAGAAAGTACATAGGGTATCCTGTCTTCCAGAAACAAAATCTCGAATTTTATTATTATTACTAATACTAAGACTTTTTTTAGTTTTGAATAGAATAGAACCACAGGTTTAAAATATGTAAAAGTAGGTCAAAGCGTTATACAAAATTGAACCTAATGGCCATATTCATGTACACATGTATACCTAATACAAAATGTTAGCCCGTTATTACTGTAGGAGCAACATCACACTAGCGGTCACGGTTCGTTGCTGGTTAATGTAACTACGCATTATACGAATGTATGTACCGATATGAACAACATACTTCTTTCAATGTTGCAGCAATGTTAGCCCATCGACCCATATATGTATAGGCTAACAGCGGTGCTCAAACTGTCGAAAGTCGACAGCGACAGTTTTTTTGAGTCGATCTCGGTTAATATTGGCAAATATAGGTCGATACACAATTTTTGTTTAAACGAGAATACTTTATTGTGTCTCCTTGTTACTTTATTATGTCGAAATAACCCTTGGCTAGCAGCTAAAACCTACTTTTTCAAAGGAACGCGCGGTATTTATCGATATCGATATCGCTGGCAGAAAATTCGATTCTTTTGGAAACTTTCGCCAGTGACCTACCTACCTAACCTACGCAATAAAATACATACTTAAGTATATGTTTAACACAAGTTTGAGCACCACTGGGCTAACCAATATTCGATTAGCGCTGATTAATCTTAGGATTTAGGTTTAGACCAGTGTTATTTATTAATTCTCTGTTTATGTGCATTTATGTGCACTACTTTGAAATTCAACATTGTAAGATTTAGTCATATTTTTAAGTCTGTTCGTCATCTATCTTTTACTTTGAGACAAACCACAACATTTTTATTAATAATTATGTAGGATTACTTTAGAAATTGTACCTCTGAAATGAAATTAGTAAAATGCCCGTCGCTACGAGATGTAAATGCAATTTTAATGGCCATTCTAATTGGTCATAACATAAATTATTCATAACTGAAAGTTTGTGGGAATCTTTCTTTAAGCACTACGTCTGTTCGTTAACGAGGTAGGTAAATGTAGACTAAAAAATACGACTAAAACTGACACTAACTTTCCGTCTTGAATTCTAATTGGCTTCAAAACGGTTCCCATGCTTATTTTCTCAACATAAAGCTCGGTTTACACTGTCATAAATATTTTTTATCTAAACTCTTCACGTGAAAAACTATGACTTTCCACCACAAGTATTAATTGAGGGTAAAAATCCTTTTGAAATCGCAAATATGGAAAAAATATTAAAACAATAAAAATGTATTTGTCGCTTTTTATAAAATTTTGATTATTTAATATTATCTTAAAATGAATTGTTTTTTAAAACTAGTTTCTAAACTTCATTCATAAATAGTTTCACTGTGAAGTGAAAAAAATAAATACTGTTTGTTATTTTGAATAAAAAGAGACATTCTTTTAAAACATATTAGGGTTTATTCTTAAAACATATTACTGTTAAAAAACAATGTCTCTTTATGTCTATTATTATTGTCTAAACACTAATATGGATGGCTCCTATAACCACTATAAATACTTTTTAAACCTATTTCTATTTTTATACCTATTCTTTTTGATTCTAGTCAATATTATTAGTCAAGTCGCATGTAAAACGCAACAAAACAACTTTGTGCCGTTGAAACAAATTCGAATTTCAAATTTTCACTACGTTCTAAATTTAAATACCCGAAAAGTTCTAGAACACAATTTGAAATTTTGTTTTCTCTTTCTGTGTTCTTTCAATTTGAAATTCGCAATTTGAATGGTCTCATGTAAACCCAGCTTAACTCTCACTACGTAATAGTAGTGATGCTCTGAATAGTGATGTGCTGAAAGTGAAATGTGAAAGAAAGTGTATGCGAAATAAGACGTTCACAATTACAAGGTATAAGATGTGTCTGTTTGTCTAACACTGCAACGAATACGTAACAACATGGGGCTACATAAGCGAGAAAGTAAGTTATTAGCATATACTTAATAATGACTTGTGTTAAAGAATTGTTTGCTAACGCTTTTCTGTGTCGACTTTATGTTAATGAGATGAGACTTACAAATTAAGCTAGTATAACATAAAAGGATGCAATGATGTTGTAAAATACAAGGTTTGTGAATAAATCAATAATATTAATTTATATATATTCATTTATTCACAAACTTACACACATCGGATTTTAAAGATTAATTAATTAATTTTAATTAAAAATTATGTAATAAATAATAATAATCCTTACTAATATTATAAATGTGAATGTAAGTTTGTTTGTTTGTTACGCTTTCACGCAAAAACTACTGAACCGATTACCATGAAATTTTTCATACACGTTTTCTGCGATACCAAAAAGGACATAAGGTACTTTTTATCCAAGAAAAAAGTACAGTTCCCGAGGGATTGTCTAAAATATAAAAGTGTAACTAACGCCTGGCCAATGTGTTATAGAAACAAGGCGTCAAGCAAGTGTTATAATTGCTTTTATATTTTTAATTTATCATCGCGTACGAAGTCGCGGGAACCAGCTAGTATAATAATATCTTCACACATTCCACACACACACAGCGCCATCTAGTTCCACACTAAGCAACTAATGCTTGTATTATGGATACCAGACAGTTGATATACTACATACATTTTTTTTTGTAAATACATACATAAAATAAATACAAAAGACGACTCAGGTAAAAAGGTAAGCGTTTACACATTACACACTTGCCCCTAGCGGGATTCGAACCCACGACCGTTTGGTTAACAGCTAGGGTAACTAGCCACTGGACCAAATTAACGTGTTGTTCTATAAACAATTATTTCTTAGTGTTTATTGAAATTTGCAGACAAACAGATAAATAACTATGCAATGCACTTTTAGGATAGGCTATTAGGAAAGTATTCTTCGTTGTCAGTACATAATAAAATATTGTTGTATAAACAAGTTCTCGTGCCGGTGTGGACTTATGGGATACAGCTATGGGGCTGTACCAAACATAGCAACATTCTGATGATCCAACGATTTCAGAATAAAGTACTAAGATGCATTGTAAATGCACCCTGGTATATCCGCAACGACGACCTTCATAGGGATCTCAAGATAGACCCCGTGATTACAGTCATCCAGAAATATGCAGAGGCTCATCAAAAAAGACTTCATCATCATGTGAATGTCGAAGCTATTCAGCTTCTCGATATCACAAATATATTTAGACGTTTGAAAAGGACAAAACCTTTTGAACTAGTGTAGTGTTAAAACAGTGATATTCACAAAGATCACAATAACAAAGTGTCTTTTGAATTAGTGCAGTGACAAGCTAGTGATATGTAGTGAAGTTAGTGCTACTTGCAAAGAACACAATAACAAAGTGTTCACCCCTTAATAGAGACAATAAGAATCGTGTTAATGGACATTATTCTTAGTAAATATTACAGCTAGTAGTTTAGGTTATATTAAAATTACTCATTAGTCTTAAGACTAGATTGTAATCTTATAAGGATGCACTTTTCCAAGTACACCCTTAAAAAACAAAAAAAAAAAAAAAAAAAAAACTTATTTTACACAATACAAAGAAATATAGCAAAGAACTTGAAATTTTTTCTCTTCTATTTGTTTTACGAGCGATTTGATTGAAAAATCGTGTTTCTCGGAACGAAATACCCCGGAATTAACAAAAAATATATTCATATTTTTAAATTCCGTTTATACTAAAGGGAAATATTGTTCGTATGTAACCTATTTTATTAGTTGTTAACGGAATAAAATACGTTCAACCTCATCACTGACCTAATTTTCAACTAAAGGTACATTAGACACACATTGCGTGCTGGCATACTTACGTTTCTTAACCTTGCGCTTATTACGAAACGAACTTTTTCACTACTATTTCTGTTATAAGTAATGTTTTTGAAGCGGAATGCCCCCAATTAAAGGTTATGGGGTGTTTTTATTACCCTAATTGCCAATTCTCGCAGAGCTATTATAATTTAGTGACTATAAGGATTTATTTGGATAATATTACCTACCCAATTTTCTTTATAAATACTAGCTTCTAGAACCGGTCCCAGCTTCGCACAGGTGCAAATTTTTTATGCAAATCATACATAAAGAACCCTCCTCGTTTAACGCTCTTTCTATTAGTGAAAACTGCATGAAAAACGGTTCAGTAGTATTTGAGATACAGAAAGACGCGATGAGGGAGTTTGTTTCATAATATGTTAGGATATACAGTACAGAGCTAATTAATATGCTGATGGTTATCAATCGCAACTCTTTTTCCAACCCCTTAAAATTAGTTTTTATTACAAGAACTCAGTTCAAGCAAACAAACAAATTGAAAAAATATTTTTGTGTTAGATAAAATATTTATCGAGGAAGGCTATAGGCTATAAGAGAACGCGGACGAAGTCGCGGGCATCAGCTAGTGTTATATATTACTTACTTTATTTATGTAATATTTCTTTATTATTATTTATATTTTTTATAGATGTCTATAAAACAATCTAAGTATATGCCTCACTTATATGACGACGAGTTCAAAATCCCCACTGTGAAATGACAACACTACTGAGTGTTTCGGCGAGCGAGTAAAAGATGCCGTAGCCCATTTTCCCTATAACCATCTAATCTCCTTTAAGGTTGACTCACGCTAGATCGTGTCGGGTCCGAGCCGAGTGCCGGTCGTAGCATGGTCACCTAGCCCGCAGGCTTATTATCTAAATTCCTCTGCTGAGCGATAGGCAAAAAAATTGTGAAATATCACACTAAATCGTATCACGTAGCTCATAACACTAGTATGGTTTGCGTAAAAATTAACAATGTAGTGTGATATTGCATAAATTTTTCGCATTTTTCGTATGTCGCTCAGCAGAGGAATTTAGATTCGTGCCTGTAATTACAAAGACAGATCTCGGCTGAGCAATTACCGTTGCGCAGTGATGCATTTTACTCGTCCGAGCAAAAATAGTGTTGTACTTCAACTATAGGTTGAAGCCGAGGCTTGACCGAGTTGTTTCCGAACTTTGACCGTTGCTCGGCCGTCACTCGGTTGCCGCTCCATACATAATATAGTGTGTCCATACATAATGTATGTAATATTAGTTGTTCGTGCTACGGAGGACACTCGGCTCGGACCCGACACGGTCTAGCGTGAGTCAAGCTTTATTCTACCAAAGTAGGCAGCTCCTTGCGGTGAGTCCATTTAAAAAATCCAGACCAGAACCAACTTTGGAAAGTTCACTTTGAGTTAATAGGGGAGCGGTATCCACCTACCATCAAGTGGACAGCTATATATAAATAAATCTTTTAATTTTACTCATCGCTTTAAAGCAGCCATTAGCGGCCATTAGCGAAAGATAGTTACAGATGCACGACGACCCGACAAGGTCGTCTGGCTTACTTGACCTTCGATCGATAAGTTCAACTAACTTAGCTATGCATTGCTTTTAAAAAATTCATTTTAAGCCTAAATGAAAAATGAGTTTTTAAATTAACATTTTTGTTAAATTTAAAATGCGATTTTATTACAAAAATTATGATGTTATTAACCTATTTCACCTATAGAAAACCACATTATCAGCGAGTAACACAGGCTATGTTACGCGGACGAAGTCGCGGGCACCAGCTAGTGTTTAATAAAGAAATGGCATATTACTAACTATTTATTTTTTCCACTCAAAAGTTTATTTCTATCAAATCCGGTCCTGAGAATTTGCATGGTAAAGGTCAAGGCAGAATTACTTTATATTTTTATAATGTTAATATTAATATGCATAGATTGGGCCATTAAATAGTTATTTAAGGCTTATTATAATAATTTATTATTTTACTATATTGTTGCAACATACATTAGATTAGATTAACTATGTATAATATGCATATATTTGATATAATATCTAGTGAGAAAAAAATTGACAAAAAATCGATTAGCTCTCCTGTAAAAAGTGTAATTTTGATTTGTGCCTCTTCAGTTTTTAAGCAGCGACATGTCCAAGTGAAGCGGCGCCCCGCCAACTTAACTCTCTGAAGGACATTCCCAATCGATACTCTAACTCTGACTCCGACTGAATACCTCTCTGCCTTGTGAACATGACGTCAGAGCACATTTCACTACAACTTATATCTCACAGACATTCATTATGGAGAGGCTTGTTCGTTTTATGTATCGAAACGTCCAATCGTTATGGGAAATTATAGTCCCATTCCTTTCTCAAGTCCGTCTCCATATAAACTTACCTCTATATAATAAGTCTACCGAGTTTCAGCCTCCTCCCTCCGCGCAACTTTCTCAAAAATTATATAAACCAAATTCGCTTCACGTATTAATATTTAGATAATTTAATAAATATAATAAAACAAAAAAAAGCAGATTAAATGATAAAATATTTAGCGTTTTTCGTCTAGATTGGCTGAAAATAATGACGTCACAAGTACTAATAGTAAATATAGTTTAGTATCCCTCAAAGGATTTTTTTCCTAATTACTAACAGACTGAATCTTCGTGAGTAACCCCTATCGAGAATTTGCGCAGAGGGAAAAGTTGTTCGTCTCGAAGTAATTAGAAATTCCTTTGAGGGATTTATCTATACTAATATTATAAAGAGGAAAGATTTGTTTGTTTGTTTGTTTGTTTGTTTGTATAGAATAGGCTTCGAAACTACTGGACTGATTTAAAAAATTCTTTTACCATTAGAAGCCGACATTATCCGTGATGAACATAGGCTACTTTTTACCGCGGGAAAATGCTTCATTCCTACGGGAAATCTAAAATAAAAATAAATACTAGCGGCTTGGCCCGGGAGATAGCACCATCTATGCAAAATACGGTAGATGGCGTTTTATACCTTTCTACGCGGACGAAGTTATTAGTATTTATATTCTGTATAATCTATCAAGAACGGATGCTATAGCTTTCTCTGCTTACTGTACCTGAACCTAACAATTTGTAGTTTTACGTCAACATAACAACACACAAACAAAACGTGGTATTAACGGGGAAGTTACCGAAATAGTGGAGAGATTTCCATTATATTGCGACCGCACGAGACTATTATGTGCCCCGGAAGTGGGTCGGGCGGTTACCATTACGTTTTGTGTGAAGTTGACTCGTGTGGACACAGCCTGATGGGTTTGGAGCAATCGATGAGAAACCAGCCCAAGCAACACAGAATGGCTGAATATTCTTTGAATAAATGCATTTATACAATAGTAGCTGAATAAGCAACAAGAAGCCCATAATAGCCCATAGTGTTATAATAGCACAAAAATCATTCAATACAGCATTTGCCTATCTTGTCAGCTCTAATACCCTTATAACAAAGCTTTAAACTGAATAATTTGTGAATTTCATACTGTTATCTGTCCTATGTGTTGCCTGGGAGCTTTATCAGGAACTGAAGCCAAAATCAAAAATGTCATCAATACTAATAATAAATCTGTAAGGGCCTCTTTCACCAACTACAAATATGTTGCGATTATTCACTTTTAGAAATAATTTTATATTTTACTAGCTGTTGCACGCGACTTCGTCCGCGTAACTGTCTGTCTGTGTAACCATGGAAATACACATACAAAATTTCAACCCAATCGGACAAGCCGTTTAGTAGGTGACATACCGACAGCAGCGCCACCTACCGGGTCCAATTGTATTTTTAAATCATCCAGGAAACCATCGAAGTAGCCATATAAAAAAATTCAACCCAACCGGTTCAGCCGTTTAGAAGTTATGTGAAAAAGATATTCTTACGGAAGGATAATTCTTACTGCCCGTTGTCCTATTACCCGTTTTCCCGTAGGAATGAAGCATTTTCCCGCTTTAAAAAGTAGCCTATGTTCATCACAGATAATGTCAGCTACTAATGGTAAAAGAATTTTTCAAATCGGTCCAGTAGTTTCGGAGCCTATTATATACAAACAAACAAACAAACAATCAAATCTTTCCTCTTTCACCATCTGTTAAGTAGGCTAACTGTCATTTAAAGTTACCGGTAACCGGGGATAATTTAGCTGATATATCTTTGTTTGTAGATACGTTAAAAATCCCAAACAAAATAAAAAATTCGCCTATCGAACGATGCAGTAAACTGGGTGCATAATTCAATAAAAGAAATTCATTCAAAAATTCAATAATAATTCAAAAATAAGTTATAGTTAATATCCTATGACTTGAATCGAGCGGCAACATTTAATGTTAGGTTAGAACACGCTATTAACGTTTATGTTAAAGGGTTGTTTGGACCTTTAACTTTGTTGTCGATAACTTTAACCGCTTATGGATTTCAACTTAGTTGCTGCAATGTGTTTGGGGCTCAACGTGGCTTTGTAAAGCTTCGATAATGCAACGACCTTCTGCTAACTTTGTTGCTAACATAATACAATTTCGAGTAAATACCTTAGATTTTATGGAAAAGTAAATACTTTGGATTTATTTTATGGATTTCATCGGGTAATACATATTTTTCAAATTAGATTTTCTAATAACTAATATGTGCATTTGGAAGTGTTTTTTTTTAAATATATTACTATAAGTAATTTCATGCGACTTCGTACGCGTTACTTTATAAAATACTAGCTGGCGCCCGCGACTTCGTCCGCGTTGAAAAAGGCAAAAAGTGGCCTATCCCGTGTCCCGTACGTCTAAATGTTTATCCACCAAGTTTCATGAAAATCAATCAATTCGTTTAAGAGTTATGGAGGAACACATACATACATACAATACTTACACTTACAGATTTATTGTTAGTATGGATAGCGTGTGTTACTCGCTGATAATGAGGTTTTCTGTAGGTAAAAGAATTTTATTAAAATCTGACGACCTTAACATAAAAAATGAAATTAAAATATTGATACTGAAAAAATTTTTAAAATTTGCTTCAGATTTAGTGGACAAAATTGGGGTTTACAAATTTTGAACTTGACGATATTTTTGGGTTTAATATAATTCGCTCCTTAAAAACTAAAGTGCCACAAATCAAAATTACTTTTTACAGGAGAGCTAATCGAAAAAAAATTAATTATTTTTTGTCTATTTTTTTCTTATTACATACATATCAAATATATGCAATATGCATATTATACATAGTTAGAAGCGTATTTTTAAGTAGCATTAAATGTTTTAAGTAATTTTATAATAAACTGAATACTAGAAAAGATATAAGCATATAAGTTACTTTTGAATATATAAAAAATGATCAAAATATACTAAATATGGAACACCGAATAAAACAACCATAAGTCTTTTTGCAACATACAATGTGAAGGATTGTGATTATATTTTTGCAATAAAAATATTTTTGGATTTTTTTTTATTTAAGGCCCTTTAGTTTATAAGGAGCGATATAAATAATAATAAATAAATAAATAATTTATTCGACGTAAGTTTTTACAAAACATTTATCTTCGTCAACATTCTTTACAAGCTACCACCGGTTCGGAAAGCTGTTTCTAGGGGGAAGAACTCGGCAAGAAACCCCCTAGTTGCTCTTTTCATAAATTAATTACAAAGTAATACGTAACAAATACAATACATAGCAATCTACATAACACAATAATCAACTATATTTGACTCCAAGGACAGTCATCATTTATATAATGTAATATCCTATAATAACCCTTTTTGCACAGGGTTTTCTTAATATAAACTATAGATATATATAGATAATACGTATTATCTATATCGCTCCTTAAAAACTTAAATCAGTATTCAAAGAGCAACGCGAAACATCTCATTGTTTTCACAAAGTTTAGACAGGCCTGTGTTATTTTAATATTCTTAATAGCCTTGAAATATGATCAAATAGATTAGAATAATCGCGTCGGCCGCACTAGTATGTCATCGAGGTAAACTGACTCCGAATCCATACAAGTAATACTTTCAGTTTGTGTACTTTAATCATGTCTACTCTTTATTACATAACTAGCCGGTGCTCGCGACTTCGTCCGCGTAAAAGTGTAAAACGCCATCTACCACCAATAAAAACCAATAAAAATATCACCAAGCAGTTGTCATGTTAGTCGCTTCACCTGATTTGGATAGATGGCGCTATCTCTTGAAGCATTTTCCCGCGGTAAAAAGTAGCCTATGTTCATCACGGATAATGTCGGCTTCTAATGGTAAAAGAATTTTTCAAATCGGTCCAGTAGTTTCGGAGCCTATTCTATACAAACAAACAAACAATCAAATCTTTCCTCTTTATAATATTATAGTATGGAAAAGTTATGACCCGACTTAATCGAAAGACGAATGGACATTAATTAAATTTCTATCTAGAGAAAAAACTGTTATACACTATAATCTATACTGCTGCATAATAAGTTACAAAAAAATGTGTGTGTTTTTATTACGGCTAATCTCAGAAACGGCTGGACCGATTTTGATGAAACTTTCACTAGCAGATAGCCCATGTTGTAAAGAGTAACTTAGGTCAATTTTATTTAAAAAAATAATTATTATAATATATGTTCAGGCTCCACAGAAGCGTGGCTAGTTTCAGTTATATCTTAATTTTTATAACTAGCTTGAACCGGCGACTTCGTTTGTCGTTATAGAAAAGAAAGTTATCTTTATAATAACTCTTTTTAACAAAAAAAAAAAAACCGACTTGAAATCGTTTTCACTTGGATGCTATTGTAAGAATTGGACCAAATTGAAATGGGACAGTTGATGGCATCCACGAAAAAAGACCATGAGATGAGACGGTTTATTTTTTGTTAAGGACGTGTTTGCGAAATGAATAGGCTGAGTGAGAGAGTGATCACTGATATTTATTTAGAAATATTCTGTGTAGACTAAATAAACCCTTATTGTCACCCATTAAGATTCATGCATAATATCAAAACATATGAATATTTTGACGGGACTTTTTAATTTTTTGTGAGGCAATTTCTAATATTTTTACAATTTTTTTTTGACCAATGTTGAGTTGATTATGTCTGCTATCCTTCAGTATTTTTAAACAAACAAAATTTGGAACATAAAAACATAAAAATGATCCTAAACACGACCACTTTTCGTAAATTTTGTGTGAAGAGGCGATCAGAAATTGTATTTACAGTACTAAAAATCATATTTTTTTAAATTATTTTTTTATAGTATTTGCAGATAAAGAAGTAATCTAACTGTGCCCCCTGTTAGTTTTATTTGATTTGGTTTCATTTGGTCGCAAAATCTACCGAAAAACAACTAAGTTTTGTCAGATTCGTAAACACGTCCTTAAAAAGAGTTACATATTGGAAGTCGGTTGAAAATGTGTTTATAGAACCGTAAAGAAATTGAAATTTTTGTTCGCAGAGAATGGTCTACTCTCGTATGAGAATCCAAATTATCATATGGATCCCGCGAGACTCGAGTCAGCAATATACAGCGACCTCTACGACATGCATGACGACAAAAACATGCCCGACGAATACGACAACTACTTGGACAACCGAAGGTGAGTTCCCCTCTTTTGTTGTTTACATATTATAGGAAACTAGTTTTGGCCCTTATTTATTTGTTCTTTATCCCTATTTTCCAGGACTTAACCCAATTTATCTAGGTTTAAACGTGTCCTTTGGAAAAGTTAATAAATATTTCTGCCAAGTCCAACCTTATTAGATTCCTACATGATATATCTGCATAACATATTGATTATTTATTTAGAAACTCTAAATTAAAAGATAGGCTAATTGCCTTAACTACATTCTAAAATAAACATGTTAAAAAAACGAATAATTTTTATATAAGTAAAATAATAAATGAATATTTGAAAATGGTAGTATTGTTACGAAATAGTCCTTAGATGTAACTAAATAGTATAAGGCTTGTTATAGTTACATCTGAGGACTATTTCGTAACAATATTTCTCAAATAACTCAAATATAACATTCGGTATCTTCATGCCTTCCGAATTAACCTAGACCTCAGTCCGTCAAATAAAACAAGAGGTTTTATTAGTCCAAAGTAGTGAGCTATGGAGCTAGAGGGTTATGTCACGGGCAGATGACGGGTGCAACGACCTACACACTGCGCAGTTGCAGCGCATCGATCGGTGCATCACTTCCGGATTGGGGCCACTAAGTCAGCGTACCTCTTGAGCGGAATAAATTCATTCCAATTATATACAGCTTGGAGATGTACAATGCTGAAGTCCCAATTGGTGTCTGAATATTGATAAATATTGTGTTGAAAAGTACGAATATGTAGGTAGATGGTATTTTAAATATTTTGATTCTATCTAGAATCTAAAATTTAATAATATATCACAAGGCATCAAGTCACTAGACGGCTTATCAAACTAATAATAAATCTGTAGGGGTCGGTCATGGAGTAATTTCCTTTATTTTCAGAAATATCGTGTATATAAGCTCTATACATGATACTGAAACTAAATTGATAATTTTTAGAATATTTTTCTGTATGTATGTATGTATGTATGTATGTTCCTCTTAAACGAATTAACTGTTCTTCATGAAACTTGGTAGATAAACATTTAGAAGTAGGGGACACGTGATAGGCTACTTTTTATCTTTTTTAACGCGGACGAAGTCGCGGGCAACAACTAGTATATTCTATTATAAGAAATGCTGAAGAATTGCTTAATATGAAAATGTTTTGTATTTTTTATGAATATTTCTATAACACTTAATGCAGAGTCGCAATAATTATTTATTAAATACCAAACCGCTAGAAGTGCATGTTACCGTATGAATATAAAAGTTTTATGGCCACACGTTTGTCCGACCCGCACATATAGAAGCGGCAGCGGAACAACATCCGCTCTAAGTTGGACGATAATAACTCTGCAAAACACCGGTTAAAGGAATAAGCGGAAGCGGGTAATTTATTCATTTGTAACTAGTTCAAAATGTTAAAATAATTTTAAACATTTGTGTATAGTTTGTGTATACATTTTAAATGTTTGTGTGTATACGTGAAGTTTAACACTACACAATGAAATTTAATTAACTAGAACAACAACAACTACTAACTAAGGAACTAGTGCTATTATTGAACTATTATTAACTAGGATTTATTAAAAACTCATTTAGCGTTTTATAGCCCAATTCTTTGGGAATATTAAGGGCTATTTGTCATCACACTACATAACTTAAAATTCTTTTATATTTTATATAAATATTTATACGCTTATATATATGCTTCCTCTCTCCTAGTCCTTAAGTTGTATGCCAAACAGGGTCCATAATACTGGTGTTTATTTTTATATAGTAACATCTTTGTACATTATGGTTTCGCAATAAATATTTGAATTAAAAAAAAATTACTTAGGAGTTGAGAATAAAAGGCAGAACTGTAAGCGAAGACGAAGTAAGAGCAGATTGTAAAAAAATGTGTAAAATTAAATTGTTAGATCGGAATCTTGTGACTTGGGCCACAATGCAATAAAAGTGTAATATGCTACGTGGTGCATTATTTCTCTGCCCGAGATCATTTAATTCGTTGCACATAACTTGTATTAAATTAACTTTTCATCATAAATGTATTTTCATTTAAATGTCTAAATGGAAATAAAATTTATAACTGCGACTCGGCAAGTACCTTTTAACCACTCGACCAATGAGGTTATCAAAATCTCTAATTTACCTATTGTAATAGAATTCAAAAAATTACAATAGGTATACATTAGTTCGCCTAATGCCTAATAGTAAATTAGATATAAAAATATAAAATTTTATAGCAAACTCAGGCGATTTTTATGTGTGCACAAACGACTTTGTACGCGATGATATATTAAAAATATAAAAGCAATTATAACGCTTGACAACTTGTTGCTGTAACACATTGACCAAGCGTTAGTTACACTTTTATAATTTAGATAATCCCTAGGGAACATTACTTTTTTCTTGGATGAAAGGTATCGTATGTCCTTTCTGGTGTACCAGACAACGTGTATGCAAAATTTCATGGAGATCGGTTCAGTAGTTTTTGCGTGAAAGCGTAACAAACAAACAAACTCACATTCACATGCACTAGGTTTTATCGTTTCGGTTCAATAGAGAAATAATTGAGCTTGCTTTGAAATGAAAAATAATTTGAAGATCTTCGCTTATCAAATTTTAAAGAATACATGTTTCTAAGAAAATACCAGCACTTACATGGGTCACATTCATAATATTCTGATCCTTATGTAACATCTGTTTCTGTTCGCAACATAACTGCATTACAACATGCAACATGTTTTGTCGAGTTTATTTCAAACACGTTTCTGCAGCGCATCAGAATGCATTATTTCACTGCAACAGACAGGTCCCTCGCGATGTAATTAATGTACTTCGAAACCAACATTATAGTACTACTAGCTTTTGCCCACGACTTCGTCCGCGTCTCTTTTTTTAAGCTAAGGCGTTGAAACCTTTCGTCGTCCTAAAGTGACATTTTGGACAAAAAATACATCTTTGGTTAAAAATGTCAGAAAATAATCACTCAGTATGCATGCACACTAAATATAAAATTAATAAAACGGTGATAGTTAACCTAATTTATAATGTTAAAAATGTTTTGATTCGTTATTAAGATTTTTAAAATCGCACTGTTTTTAAGTTTATTCAAACAAAAATACAAATCTTTTCTCTTCATAATATTAGTAAAGATAAACTATTACAAAAAAAATAATAAACTAACTAAAGTGTTGATGCAAATGTAACGAGCATTTTACTTGAGAACGGCTCGAAGGATTTTTTTGCTGATTTCTTTTTTGTGTTCGTAATTGTACCTTGTAATATTGTAAGGAAGAAAATTGGTTTGTATGAAAGAAAAATTTTGGAAAATGCTTGAAAAAAATTTTTTGGATAAAATAATTTTCCATGTTCGAACTCATAAACATTCTCGCAGCGGCTTTAAGGTCTGATGTTTGACCTGCTTGGCATTGTTGAGGAGTTGGCTGACTGCCAACCGATGGAATACTACTTTGAAATCCAACGTCGCTTATATAGGAATGTTGACCTCTTTGATAAATTTTCTTTGATAAACGGAAAACTGTGCTGTCGGAAAAATTTGCATAGTCTGACCTATCTAGTTGCATGTAATAAGAGTTATTTATGTATTTTGGACTCAGTTTTTTTTTTATTATGTAAAACCTAGGTTTTGCCCGCGACTTCGTCCGCGTACGAACGCTACAAAACTGCACAGGGTTATCCACTGGACTAATCTGAAGATTGTCTGAAAATTTCATCAAAATTGGTTCAGCGCATTTGAAGTCCATAGGGAACATACATACAGACATGGGATATACATATATATTATACACACATACACAATTACACACATTGCCTTTTATATATCAAATCAAAATCAATTATACCATGATATACGTTTTGAAGTATGAAACTTCTACTTTCGAAATCGTCTTCGTAAATTGAAATAGGACCATACCTGTCGCATACCTGCTGGAAAAAAAAAATTCATTTAAAAAAAAAAAAATTAAAATAAATTAATTTTAATTTAAAATAAAATTGCATTTAAAAAAATTCTTTATAACTAATACTCGCCGGAATATTTACGCTACAACTCAAAAATAAACGAGTGATGAATTTTTGAAAAAACTTGCTCTTTGACCGGTTTTTCCCCATTTTCTCCTAAACTAACGGTGTGATCGAGTCCTTCGACCTCTCATTTTTTCGTGTTTTCATTCTCTGCAATTTCTCTGTTGACACCATCATAATTGCCCTGATAATTTCTTTTATAAGCAAAAAACATAAAAAAACAGCGATTTTTTTTGCATACAGTCAAAAACATGTCAATATATCATATGAAACTATTCTCCAAACAATAGCGCAGCTGGTTTTCTTCTAATAATTTTTACATGACAAAATCTCTGTAGCTTGGTGTATTAGTAAGTAAGCCAACAATTTGTGTATTATTGAGCATATGTGTATGTCTGTCTGTAAATATAGTGTAGTAAGCAGTAGATGTCATACAAAAACGTTACATTAATCGTTACAAGACACGTTACAATAGGTGTCACGTGATCGTTACACAAAAGCGTTGTATTTTTTTTTTGAAACGCACAGAAATTTCACTTCAAAAGTTCTGGGCAAAGCCGGGAGCGGGTCGCTAGTTATTTTCAATTCACATAATACATAAAACCATTCCGCTATAAATTGTTTTTGGAAACTATAAGAAGATTTTATAATGTTGAAATTTAAAAATGCAATCTATTTCTAAGATCTAAAAGTGCAAGACTTAAATCTAGATGTTCGAGATAGTTACTAAGTTATTTTGTTGCAAGGTAGACAAAACGCTTTTAAAACTCACCAAAATGCAGTAGATTTTTTAAGGAACACGTTCAGATATTTGTTTTCCCAGCAACATAAACACATTGTATGGTCCAAGTCAAGAGATTCGCGAGTTCGATTGCTTTTTGTAAAATTTTGTGAATATTATTTCACATGAACAACACATATACCTAACACAAGGAATAACATTTGAAAAAATTTAAAAATTTGGATAATATTTTTTATTTAATGCCAAAGTGAATAAGGTAAATTCAAATATTAAAAAATATGTTTTAAAATAATTTAATTTACTATATTATTATGCAGTTAGTTAGAACTTTGAGACGAACTATAAAAGTTAGACACAAAAAACCATACCATAGTGTGGTTGCAATACTTGCAATGCTACCAGAATTTTTGTCAGTCACCGTCAACTCAATTTTTAAATATTATATATAAATATTTATAAAATAATATGAAAATGATAACAACGATATTTGAATACTACGTCGTCAGTGTCAGAACCTTAGACACTTCTTCGTGTTTCAAGCGATTAAACCCTGTCAACAAACAGACCGCCGCAGTGAGTACATTATCATAGAATAGTATACAGTGGATGGCCAATTATTAGGGACAGAGCTACTGAGATTTTTTAATTTTCATATCTGTTTTCATGTTTTATTTGTATCTGAATTTAATTGGGATCATAAAAACTACAAAAAATCATATTCTTCGTATGACTAATATTAATATTGATAAAAATTAATAAAACAAGTTTCAATATTTAGTGATGCCTCTCTGCCTACTGAAATAAGAGCTTCTATTCGTAGAGACACGCTCTCAATACATGTTTTTGCATTTTCTTGGAGTGTGGAGTTATGATACCAATCTCTGATGGGAGTTTCAATGAATTTAATTAGCGCTTGGTGGTACATAAATAATCAGTTCTTTCGGCATCGCCCGTTTGGTGAATTAACATGTTGTGTTCGATGGGTCATATATGGTGAAGTCTCTGGCTAAGTAAAAAAAAAAAAATCACCCAAGAATGCTGTACATTTCTGGCTTTGTGACACGGTGCAGAGTCATGCATAAAAATGTAGTTGTCATTACCAATCAATGTGTAATCAATCATTCATTGATTACACATTGAATATGAGCACTGTCCCTAATAATTTGGCCACCGATGGTTATGTATACTATTGTATACATAGGCGAACCTCGTTTCTTTCTTTACTTGATCCCCGCCCGGTTTTTGTTGAACAGAATAGTCACGTAGCCTTTTGTTGGATTCCTTCGGGAAAATGTGATTCTGTTTGTACGCGCGCGTTCACTGCACCACTGCCAATACAGACTCGCTCAGGACAATTGACTCGGTTTGTTTTGTTTGCTAGCTTAGGTAATCTAACTATAAGTTTGTTTACGGCTTTGTTTTGGGGGATCTGCTGGGGAATAAATTAGAAGAAATCGTTACAATCAACCATTGCACAGTACACTGTGTAACTTGTGTAAGTATGGTGTAACTACATTCTTAAGAATGTTTACAAAGGTCTTAATATTTCCATAACCCGATCTTCATATATTTTTGGTCCAAATGTAAAAATATTCACCAAATCATTGACCTCAAACATGTAACACGAAATTTTTATATATCAATACTAATAATAAATCTGAAAGTGTATGTATGTATTTTCCTCCATACTTAACTCTTAAAAGAATTCACTAATTTTCATGAAACTTGGTAGAAATACGAATAGACGTATGGGACATAGGATAAGCCATTTTTTTTCCTTTTCAACGGAGACGAAGTAGCAGGCACCAGCTAGTATTCTATAAAAAATTCGCGTCACATCTCTATATATTAGAGACTAGCTGGTGCTCGCGACTTCGTCCGCATAGAAAAGTATAAAACGCCATCTGCCGTATTTTGGATAGATGGCGCTATCTCCCGGCCCCCTTTACTTTTATTTCAGATTTACCATAGGAATGAAGCATTTTCCCTCGGTAAAAAATATCCTATGTTCATCAGGGATAATGTCGGCTTCTAATGGTAAAAGAATTTTTCAAATCGGTCCAGTAGTTTCGGAGCCTATTCTATACAAACAAACAAACAATCAAATCTTTCCTCTTTTTAATATTAGTATAGATAACCCGAAGCGGTATGGACTAAAGTCATGGTAGGCGGTAGATACTTAACTATTAACCCGTGGGTTCAGCAATAACACGTGTCCCGGTTGACCCAGGGCAAAGGCATGGTTCTTTTCCTGAATAAATAAAACACACTTAAAATCCGTAACAGGAAACGCGTCCGTTTACGGTTGGTTCGCTTTTAATGGAGCACAAGTTTTATGAGAACCCACATGGGTCGTAGAAACAGCATCGCCTGCAGCTTGCAGCAACACTGTTGCCTTGAAGACATGGCTAAACTTGTTCCTAAAACACATGACTTGTATGGTTTATTATGCTTATTTAAATGAGAATATTTTTTTTGCATAAAAGAATGTGTAAAGGAATATATTATTATATTACATTATGTCAAGCGATTTTCTTTTTTTGTTTAGTTACTATATTATATAGATTATAAGCGCAGATTGTAAATCAAAAGTTAATGTCACTGAACCTACCGAAGTTTCATACAACGGTTTCGCACGTCTCTCGTAAAAAAGGCCTCTCACTTCTTAAGACAAAGAGCCCGGACTCAGAGCGAGATGACAGGACCTTATTACGATCGGGACAGCTAATAAAATGCTGGCATCTGCACGCAAACTGTCTTAAATTGAGTGAAAACCGTTCAAAGTTTCGTGGGGTCGACACGAGGGTCCCAATTAATGGACGGACTTTCATAAATACAAGCAAAAGTTTCCGCTGTCTATAGAGAATTTTCACTTGAATTTCCTATTGGCACTGAAAATACTTTGTCGTTACTTCACCACGAAATTGGCACCGAAAATGATGTTTTCGATTTGTAAGCCGGACATACAAAATCGAATTAATTTACCATGAAGCTCCTTAGTAGCAGACAGCCACTGAAGTTGCTCCTGTGCATTTTTTTAAATTATCACAGACACCAACTGACATCATATATTTTCAACGAGAGAATCCTGGAAGATAATATGTATAAATATATTTTTATTGTTTCAGAGTTGAGGATGAGGCATCTTCGCCTGTAACAAAATCAAAGTAAGTAAAAAAGTTTTGTCATTTATACTTCTTTACATTAGTGAAAACCGCATCAAAATCCGTTGGGTGGTTTAATTTTGAAGAAGCTAGCAACAAAATAGACATAGGCGGACATAGACATAGACATAGACATAGACATAGACATAGACATAGACATAGACATAGACATAGACATAGACATAGACATAGACATAGACATAGACATAGACATAGACATAGACATAGACATAGACATAGACATAGACATAGACATAGACATAGACATAGACATAGACATAGACATAGGTTGACGTTGGATACAAGCTGGTTCTGACCTGTCATACTGGAAAATTATGTGGGAGGAATATGATAATGATGATGATGATGATGATGATGAATATGATGATGATGGTGGTGGTGATGGTGATGGTGAAGAAGTTGATGATAGTGTAACTGCTGAGTTTAGTTCTAAAGCGTTTTCTGAATTAGCCAGCTCGTATCTCGTGTTTTCTTTGCGCTTCAATTTATCACAGTGGAAAACTTTTAATGAAGTTCAAAGTAAACGTCTCACCAACAACTTAACCCATTTACAAATCGCTTGGGACGCAATAAATCATTTGAACGAGTAAAAAGTGCTATTAAAATACCTGTTGAATTTACGAGTTGAAAAAATATTAGCAAATTTCGCAGCGTTTTCTTTGATAACAAAGAACTATAAAGTTTATGAACCAAATTTCATGAAAAGAAGTTAATTCGTTTAAGAGTGATGGAGGAACATACATACATACAATAAAGAAAAAAATGTATGTATGTATGTTCCTGATTAAAAAGAAAATTTTAGAAAGCTGAAATTTAGAACAGCTTCATTTTATAAAACCGTTATGAAAGTATTTTTTTGAAAATGCAATTTCATTGTTCCATAATAATATACTTAATATTGCCAGCGTGCATTTGTGTAGGAGCATAATGTTTTGCGAAGTTTATGTCTAAATGCCAATGGCATTCTACGATTGTGCATTCTATAATGTCTTGGCATAGAGTTCAATTTCAAATCGAACAAATATTTTGTTTAATTAAAGGAAATTACACAGCAACTGAATGCGGCCATCAAAAATCCGGTGAACTTGATTAATTGTAACAAAAAAAAAAACCGAATCATTCCTCGTGTCTTTTGTTTGTATAATTTTTGCGGACGCTACCCGCATCGAATAGTCAGTGTTCCTCAAACGTTTCAGCTAATTATACTCTTATCGCGTTTGTGACACAAAATGTTTTAAAATACATTTGATTGGATTAGTGACATGAAATGGGCAGGTTTAAAAAAGGAATCAAATTTCGAGTGTGGTTTGTTTTTTCGATAATAATTTAATTTTATATTATTAAGATTAAAGTGATTTATTATTACACAGGTCAACACGATTTTTGGGTCTGGCTTCTGCATATGAAATTTTGATTTCTTCTATGTTAAAAATAAGGGAATAAATAATTTTTTTGATCAAAGTTTGCTTTTGTAGAAACTAGAGCATTTTTTTAATTTTTTTAAGACAAATGATAGATTCGTACATTATTTTCATACTTTTATTTTCTATTACAATTGGAAAAGTTTTTGTTGAACACTAGAGCCTTTGTCATTTAAGATTTTTGATAAACAACAGGAAATATATGTAAAATAATGGAAAAATTAAGTTCAAAAATGAATATTTCTAGTGTTTCTCTTATGTTTTGTTTGTATGGGCTGTCTCGTATCTTACTTATCGTCATAAATCAGACAAAAGCAAACTTTAAAAGCTAAAAATGAAAATGTAACTATTTTTAGATGTCTAGAATCAGAATTTAAGCATTAGAACAGAAACCCAAAAAAAAAATTTTTTTTGTTGACTGATGTTATCTAACAATCTAGTAATTGTTATTAAATTATTAAGAATTAAACGTAAAAAGATCAAAGTCAACTTTATGGCATGAGGCAAGGTGGCAACCGTCGCCTAAAGCTTGTAATAAAATTTCACGAAGGTTGACAACCTTGAGAATTTTGAAAAATCTAAATTCTCTATTAAGTATTGCTACCATCGTTTAAACGATTTTTAATTATTTAATTATTTAAAATTGTGTTTATAATGTTAAAAAATGAAAATAGTTTTTTTTAAATTAATGAGCCAATCATTTATTTATTTAACACATGACAACAGAATATAATTGATAATAAATAAATAATTCATATACAGAACAGTGGCAAGGGCATGCACGGCACAAATTATGTTATTATATAAATCCATTTTTTTTTAGAAAAGGCAAATAGTATGTCCTAATAACTAAATTGGTTTCTCGAATTGGTCCGCAGTCCGCTTCGTCTAACTAAACTCTAAACCATCAAAAGGATTTTGATACGGTATACACTATAGTACAGAAGTTCAGTGAAAACCAATCATGCCATACGCGTAACCAATGCATAATATACAAATGGACTAGATTAGATAACGGAATGTATTATTTCTGCAATTTCCCGTATAATATGAACTTAAAGCCTAGACTACACTAGTAGACATAGACATGTTGCGCTAGTTTAGCCTCTTAGACGTGTCTCAGGTTGTCTACGTATAGACATGTATATAGACCAATCCTCGTCTACCAGTATGTTGTAAAACCAAAATTCGCAGGTCTCAAGTATCTCAATTACGTTTTGATAGTTATCTCATGTCAGTTATCTCAGTTATCCGAAAATCTCATGGCGTCTTCCAGTCTTAATTTATTTATTTATCCATTTCCGAACCTAGATCACTCTGCGAGCAATTAGCAAAACCATGTTGACGTTAGACGAGACAAATATCGATGTCTCTATGTCTCTAGACGGTCTATGAACATGATCTATTAGTGTATACTAGGCTTAAGTTTTTACAATTGAGACCTAACCATATGGCATTGAGATCATGATTCAGACAGAATTTATGACGCATTCTAAAATGCGTCATTTCTTTGTTTCATTTAGGTTCGCGGATCGTTCTAACTGAATCGTCTTCGCCATTACATGTACATATTATAGATTTTTCAAGTGTTACCATGTGTTACGTTCAATTTATAAATAACTAGCGAGTAGCGACCGCCACCGGCTTCGCTCTGATGCAGTTTTTTTTTGCAAATTAAATATGAAAAGCTTTCTCGTTCATCGATCTTCCCAATAGTGAAAATCGTATCAAAATCCGTTGGGTGGTTTAGAAGAAGTTAGCACAGAAACAGACAAAAGGTTGGATTCCGAATAAGTCTCATTTTTATTAGGTTTGTTTGTTTCTAAGTAGGTCAGGATTTGGGAAGTTTGGGATTTCATTTTTCCAAAAATGCAAATGCCTACATTAAAAGGATAAAATATCCCTTTACATCTTTAAAGATGGGACAGGTGACCGGACTATGGCGCATCCCTTACTCACTAAATTAAACAACAACACACATGCTTTTATTTCATTGTGCTTTTCTGTAAGGAGCTTGAGCCACAGTAAATTTTGATTCCAGTGAAAAAAGCGGTTTCATCACACCGCCCCAACAAAATGGCGGTGAGGAGTCACCTCCTCCGGAGAAAGAGAGGGCAGATCAAGAGGACACGGAGAAGAGTCACTCTTCGGGACCTGTCCCTCATTCCACTGAGGGTCCAAATGACGATCTCTACGCTATACCAGTTAAAATGCGACAGAAAAAGGAACCTTTACCACCGGGATGGGAGAAACACGAAGGTAATATAGCCTATATAACCTATATATAACATGTTACTTAACTCAAGAAGATGCACTTGGCATTAACAAACGGACTAACTGACTTGACAATAAGACAACATTTCTATGTAAGGGACTTATAATCCCTTAAACTGAATACAAAGCGCTGCAGGTTTAACTAGCACCTAGGTTAAACTAGGTTTAACTGATTAGGTGTGAGAGTCACATTAGAACAGAGTTACCAGCAAAATCAAATTAATTTAAGAGAAACGAGAAATCCCTCGTTAGTCGCATTATAAATTTCAATTTATCGATTACAGACAACGACGGACCGTATTACTGGCACATTAAGAGCGGCACGATCCAAAGAGAAATACCAAAGATGCCTCCGATCGAGGCGAAGGAGTCCCGCATATCGATGGTGAGGGATTGCTCCAACTTGTCCGAGGTGAACAAGTACGAGGGCAGTGTGATGACGTCATCGGTGACCAGGAGTACGACTAGCGGTGCGTTGGACCACATGGACCACGAGGCTGACAGGAAGAGGAGAGAGGAGATGTCTTACAAGTGGGTTTTGTTTTTATACTTAATCTATCCTTATAAAAATCGTTTTTTCTGACTGACTTTCAATGCACAGTCAAAACTACTGAATAAACCGTTTAGAAAGCTGTAAAGGTAGACACTTTACAATTCCGACTATTTTTTCAAATTTGGTTCTGGTCTGGATCTGGAAAGGAATGACAGTGATTTGGCAACCGCTTACAAATAACTGTATGTGTGCTGTTTAATCTCTTATTGTAGAAGCGTACACATTGTCCCATAAAAGAGTTGCTAACCCTGTGAGTTTACAGACGCCGCAGCTTCCCAGCGCGACCGGAGCCCGATGGACGAGCGGTGCGGTTCTTCGTACGCTCGTTGGGCTGGGTGGAGATCTCTGAGGCGGATCTCACTCCGGAGCGATCCAGTAGAGCTGTCAACAAATGCATCGTCGATCTCAGCTTGGGCCGCAACGACCTTCTCGATCAAGTCGGCCGCTGGGGTGATGTGAGTATCCCACATTCGTTGCTTTATACAGTCCTAATAATAATAATAATAATCTAACCACCGGTAGTGGGCCTTGCCCCGCAACCTGCGGAATCCTAGTTTTAGGTTTTTTACGATATTGATTACTTGTTTTTTTAATAATATTTATTGTAAAAAATTTGGAATTAGGATAGAAAGTAAATATATGTAAATAATAATAATAATAAATCATTTATTAGATGTAAGTTTTTACAAAACATTTATTCGTCAACATTCTTTACAATTAAAAACTACCACCGGTTCGGAAAACTGTTTCTAGGGGGAAGTACTCGGCAAGAAACCCCCTAGTTGCTTAGCTTAACTTAGCTTTTTAATATGCTTGACATAGATAAATGATTGGTTTAGCTGCGCTCTACTAGATACGGCCCTACCTAAAAGCAATAGCTTCGTGTACGCGGCGCGGAAACTTTCTATTGTAGTGTGTGTAAAACATCAAAATAACTTAAAACTGTGTTAAATCATAGTTTAATTATATTTTTACCCAGTTTCACTACGCAAATTGGCATTTTATCATGCCCAAAATTTAATAAAACATTCGGAACGTACACATAGCAGACGGTTTGCAGTGTGTCTAGCTCGGGTACGCCGAATTCGGTGTAGTATTTGTTGCCGCATTTGTCAAGTACGTCGGCTGTATCTAAGTAGAGCGCAGCGAGACCTATCAAATATGGTTACAACTATAACACTGCTATAACACTGGTGAGTAAACAAGGGATGCCAGAGCCCTTGTTTACCATGTTTGTGGCATTTATTGCTTGTGAAATAGGCGACGGTAGCCAGCTACCATCAAGGGGACCGTCAACCTGCTGATGACCCCAACATTGAAAATAAAAATCAGTGAGATTAATGCTCTTTTAAAACTGCTAACTTGCTGCTAAAAATAATTTTCTACACTGTCAAGTAATCTGTTCTGAAGTGATAAATTATAAATTTCCAGGGAAAAGATCTGTTCATGGATTTAGATGATGGAGCGTTGAAACTCATCGATCCGGAGAGTTTGACAACGCTTCATACACAACCCATACACACCATACGCGTATGGGGAGTCGGCAGAGACAATGGCCGGTAAGTGAAATTTTAACCAATAACTTATAGAGGAACTTATTTTATGTTAGCTAAGATGTGTAGTTAGTTAAAATTGAGTTAGTTTTGTCTAAATAAAAATTTGTTCTTTATTATGCTTTCCTTCATCATGGGACAGTGAAAGGTAAGAAGTTCAAAATGTTACAGTTTTCGAGTTAAAAATATTTTTTATAAATTTTCTATTGGTAGTTGCAAACTAGACTTCTGGTGTTGCTTGAGGTTACTGTAACCATTAAATAGAAGATAGACCTTTTGACTGTATGCAATGCTTTCTAATATTAAAATCTATAATAGACTGTAGATAG
Source organism: Synanthedon vespiformis (assembly GCA_918317495.1). Lineage (NCBI taxonomy): Eukaryota > Metazoa > Arthropoda > Insecta > Lepidoptera > Sesiidae > Synanthedon > Synanthedon vespiformis. The sequence continues at coordinate 960,555 of OU906966.1, forward strand.
TCTGTATTATATCAATCAATCAAACATTTATTTGTAACTTAGTAACATAACAAAGACAAAGAAACAAGAAAGAAAAGAAAAAAAATAGTAATAAGAAAAATATGAGTTACAAGTTACAAACATATATATATAAGTTATATGTAGTTCTAACAGTTTCTGTTTATCCACTCAGGGACTTCGCGTACGTGGCGCGAGATCGAGCGACGCGCAAGCACATGTGTCACGTGTTCCGTTGCGAGGCGCCCGCGCGGAGCATCGCCAACGCTCTGCGCGACATATGCAAGCGGATCATGATCGAGCGATCGCTGCAAGCGCCGCCGCGCCCGACCGACTTGCCCGCCGCGCGACGCCCGCGCCCTCTATCGGGCGCCTCGTTCCCTACACCGATGGAAGAGCCGCGGAAGACCGTACGCGCCAAGTACTTGGGAAGCGCTGCCGTAGCGCGCGCTACTGGCATGGATGTCCTCAATGATGCGCTGCAGCGTCTCGCAGCCGCCCGCCCTCCTTGCGCTTGGCGACCAGTAGCCGTCGCCGTGGCGCCATCTATGATCACGATCACGCCAGAGGGCGACACCGCACCCATAGTGGAATGCCGCGTGCGCTATCTGTCCTTCTTGGGTATAGGTCGCGATGTACGCCGCTGCGCTTTCATAGTGCACACGGCGCAGGATTTGTTCGTGGCGCACGCGTTCCACGCTGAGCCTTCGTCGGGTGCGCTGTGCAAGACAATAGAGGCGGCGTGCAAACTGCGCTACCAGAAGTGCCTGGACGCGCACGGCGGCAGTGCTAACCCGACTGGCACGCGGTCGCCGGGAGCGGGAAGCGCGGCCAGTGCAGGCAGCGCGGGGAGTGGCGGCAGTGCGAGCGGAGCGGGCAGCGACTCGCGCTCAATCGGGCAAACGCTCAAATCGCTTGTGGGATCGCTCACAGGACGCAGGCCGTCCTGAACGGTTTGCGACGCGGATCAATACAACCACAGACTAGTAAGTATTTAATTATATAGAAATATTTACAATATCAGTTACAAGACAATAATAAATAATCGATTAAATACGTACAATCTGGAAGTAATTTTTTTAAATCCCTAACAGAGCAGAGAGGTCGGTTCGCTAGTTCTGATTCGTTCAGTTATTTTGTGTTTTTAATGAGCGAAAATATCCCTTACTCAGCAAAAAAAAAAACAGCCCAAATTCTGCTATTTCATGGTGGTCTTTTATAAGGAGTAGTTATAAGTCATAGCCGGCCACTTCAAATGTATGCTTCACCTGAATTTTCAGATCTCTCAGTGGGAGCAGTCGCCGGTGACTGCGTTCGAAGCGGAGTCGCGACGCTCCGCGTGACGTCACGTGACGTCATCGACCACTGTCGCTATCTTCGTTACTCCACCTATCTTCTAAGGCTCACATCAGCAAGCAATCATTGCCGATAACAGTACATCATGATTTCACTTGTCTGTCTGTGCCTTTAAAATCATAGTAATATACGCAATTTTGTTTTAAATAGCACCGAGAAATATTGACTGAAGAATGGGATTATTATGTACACTTAGCTTTTTTGCCGATTTTCAATTTTGGCTTAAGTGTACATACTTAAGATAAAATGATAATGATTTCGCCATGTCCTTTTAAACTTTGTTAGTCTAACCAGCGATAGATGGCGCAAGCTGATGAAAAAACTTCGAAGTAGTAAGTATACCTAAACCAAGATGGCGGCAAGATATTTTTTTTTACTTTCCTATCATTGTACAAAATATTGTTTGACTTGTGACAAGTTTAATGAAAAAAAAGTCATTATTTCAACGATTTTATAAAATCTGAGTAATATGTCTGTTGTAAAGTATAAATAGTATAAAGGCGGCCATTTTGTCATCAAATAAAAATTGCTGATTTAGCTTACACATAATCATATATATATATATATATATATTATTATGCACAACACATGACTGCAATATGAACATATCTATTAGTTTTTTATACTCTGTAAATGGTTAATTATGACACACATTTAATTTGTTTGTGATTAAAGATGGAAAACAGAATTATTATAATTATTGCATGAAAAGAGTTGTGTATAACAGATCGAGTTTTTTTTTTTGTTTTGACCTTTAAAATATTATTTTTTTTTACATTTATTTTACGAATAAATGATTATAAATCAACCTAAAATAGTTTTTACCACTTGAAATTGAAAAACTTGAAATTTTTTTAAAGGAAATGTGTGTTATTTATTTATATAAATAATAAATAAGACCTAATAGGCATGTAGCTTACAGAGCATTGATAAGCAGCTATTTTTAGAACTATTTTTGTGCTAAGTCAATAGATTTTCTCGGTTAATACGGTTCTATAAATAGTAGGTACAGTCAGCGGAAACATTTATGACTTTTGTGAGGTTGCTTTCTAATTTTATCTAGAAAAATGTTGAATTTTGTTTCCGATTGTACAGTTGTTGTGATGTATTATTATATCTAGTTTAACATTAATGGACACAGCTTAGCCTTGTTTTAGACTGTTTATTATTTTAAAAAAATTACACGAATGATAAGATGAATGAATTGCCCCATTCAGTGGTCTTGGGTTCGATTCCCGGCAGGGACAACTTTGAAAATGGACTCTTCTATGCGAGTTTCGCATTCAGTCTGTTGTATGGAAATTAGCGTTTTTAGTGTTGACTTGACGATTTGTTTATTTATTTATATTTTTTTCAGCAGTCATGTATTTAAAGTCTGAGCATTATTTTTGAACTTCTTAATTTAAAGTCAGGTACTAAAAATTAATTTTAAATATCTCTAATAGATCATAATATAATTGAAAATGTAGTACCGAATCACTGAATGTGCGTGACTTTATTTATATGCATAAAATATTATAATAAACGGTCTAAAACAATCTATAGATTAGCTTTGAAAGTTCATATTGTTTTCATTTTGAAAGAAAAAAAAGTATGAGTATTGTTAAAAAGTTATCGAAAACTAATGGCAAGAAAGAAACTTATCACGCCTCTCTTTCTAATACGATACTCAATATTATAAGAGGAGAGCTTAAAAAGCTTTCAAAGTAATCCTGTCAACGAAACTCAGAACAACAGACACAAATGAGGAAATTGGGCATATTTTCATACCTTTTCCTTTTCGCTACTTACCCTGCATACCTATTAATATCAGAATTAATATTATTAAAAGGTATGCACTAATAGGTTTTTATTATTAATACATTTATCAGCGCTGAATATAAAACGTCATAATATGTTTCATATATAAAAAATATAGCGTAATTTTACAAAAGTTATTCAAAAGTATATGAATGTGTGCACAGCGCCTCTAGTGGACTGTTATGAAACTAAACCCCGAATGATATTCGTTTTTCATTGACAGTTAAACTTCAAAACTCGTTACGGAAGTTGTTTTTTTTTTTTTAATTTAATTTAAATCTCAAAGATTCTAATAAAGCGAGGCACTGTATGATTTTTTATTTTGGTATAAGTTTTTCGTAATGTGTTGATTGAGTAAGTAGGAAATTAAATTAGCATAAAAATGAATGGGTCTTTTGTACGTTAAAAAATAAGTCACATAAAAGATTAAATGTATTAATTTTAAGCAATATATTAATCATTATTGTCGTGATGGTGAACACTTCACCTGATTTCGACTCGATGCCCATTCAATGGGTATTAAACTGGGAATTTTGTGAAATGTTTGAGCCCAAACATATTATTTTATAAGTAGCTAATTATCCCAAATAACACTGAATTGTTAGTTACCTTAATACACTAGTCTGTATAATGTTACGCGCTTCTGTAAATTGCGACCATTTTTGGTGAATGTGAATAATTGTGGCCATTTTTGGTAAATGTTTGCGACACGCGACCGGTCGCTTAATAATTTGATGTGTTGACATAGATCGATGTAAAATTAGTATTGAATAATTAAAAGAAAAGGTATTATTAAAGATAATCTAGTGTGTGTAAATAATTGTATTAAGAGGATTGCACGTGGTAGTGGACAGACCATTTCTAGCACAGCCTAGCTTTAGGTTTGACAGGCTTTGTCACGCTTGACAGCCATGACAGGCACAGCGTTGACACTTCAATGCAAAAAACCATTGAGGTATTGTATTAAGATACTAGAAATGGTACTGAAAAAAAGTTATAATGAGAAAATTCTCTCTTTTAGTAAAGAAAATCTAATAAGAGATGGGGTGTAACATCGGCTTTTACAAAAAAGGTTTTTTTTAAAGAGTATTTAGCCCATAATGTAAAAACGCCTGATTTCACAGCCATATTATTAGACAGCCGCAGTAGCAACAGAGCCAATCATTTTTCTAGGCACATCCGATCGCAGAAATTTGGCATTATACAAAATTTTTGACGCTCGTGCGATTTGTAGTTTGCACGTTTCTTCGCGACGAACATTTTACTTGTTCAAAATGATCACTCAATATTTTAAAAATCTAACATCTCACGTCTTTCGCGAGCTGGTAATTTTTTTGTCATTACAAAATTTCTGTGGACGTTTGTGCCTTCATAGAAAAATGATAGGTAGGCACACTTTTATTTTAGCTGTCCAACTTGTTGTGCCTTCTGCGAACCATAATGGCTATGTAACGTAGCTACTGTGGCTGTTTAATGCATTAAAGGCTGTCGGCTTCTTATTTGATTTTTACAAATTTTTCAATATGGAAATTAGTACCGAAATTTGGAGAGAGCGAGAGGGAATATATCGCCGCCATTTTGCCAATGCTTAAACTGCGATGCAGAATGTCATTTCTAGTATTTTAATACATTTAACATTACACCTCAATGTAATTACTAATTAGTCTTTGTCATGACTTGCTGGCGCCGTTCGAACGAGTATGAGCCGGTACAAGGTATTCTGCACGAAATCGTGACAATGTGTATAGAAAACTATAATAGATGAAGAGTTTATTTTTGCTTAAGCTTGTAAGTAAAATAATAATGTGAATTGCGAAAGATGAAAATATTTTTTGTATAATACCGCATTGGATGTGTATTTAATATTTAAGCTTATCGGAAATAAATTGGTCGAAGAACATTTTTACGTATATTTTATGCGATTTTTTATCAGCATTGTTGGGATCACAGTATCAGAATGGGTTTAAGACACTAATATTTTTATTAAAGTGCCTGTGTTATTATAATTTCACATTAAAATGTAGTACAAGTAGTATACTTATACACAATAATCTTCTAAAAATATCTCAGTATGTAAATTGTAATCTAATGTTCTTAAAAAACTAACCTAAAAATGCCATTTCTGTTAACTGCGTGCCCAACATAGCTTACAAATGTATATTTACAAATTAATCCTCACAAATTGAGCTTTCCATAACCATGTACGTATATTTATACAGAGTGAATTCGTGTAAAACAGATGCTATACATACATAGTCCCCAGCCGCCATTTTGTCGTGAGAGTCTGTACAAGATGGCGGCTAGGTTAGACGTGCGGTCGTCAACAAACTAGCATTAGCTTCGTATCTATAGGAGTAATGTGGGCGGAATTATATCGAATAGATCGCAGTGGGACCTTACTATTGATTCAAAGTTAAAGTGACATGAAGGGTATAGGTATCGTAATAGTTCGCGTGTCTGTAAGCACCTTTAACACGAGTTTATGATGACCGCATTCGCTAGCGACGGCGTAAAACATTTTTATATGGAAATTGTCAATTTGACATTGACAGTTTTTCATATAAATTTTTTACACCTAGCGAGTGCGGTCAATGTGTTACTCCATGGTAAAGGTACTGTGTCAATGCACGAATATTTGCAATTAACGACAGTTATGATCTTTTGAACCTAAACCAAATAAATAACAATAACATGATTTGTAGATTATTTTATTAACCGAGCTAAAAAGTACATTTTAAAAGGTCATTTCGTGTCCCAAACATTATAGGGTAAGGTGTTTCGAGTACTTATATAGAAACAAAAACACAAAATAGCTTTCAAAATAAATTATATTTCCAATATTAGAATCAGTGTCGCTTTTCACTTTATAAAAAATGTACTAAACTGAGCTGTTCTTATACGTAAAATGATAGTGTTATTCACGTTAAAATTAAGTATAATAAAAAAGCATTAATACAAGAAAAATGATATTTAAGCGATCGACGCGAAAGCGCGTTTGAAAAGCTCTAGACGCAATATTTAGGTGTGACAATGACCCAAGCTTTGACTGCCTTTTAACGGATCAAGTTTGTCACTATTTTCTATGGAAATGTAAAAGTTTGTAACGTAGAGTTTTAGATAGCTTCATAATTCCTGTTTTTCTAGCTCACTGTTGAAATAAATATGAATAATTATAAAACTATGCGAATAATGTTATTATAAACTACTGTCATCGCTTCAACAGCTTAAAAGCCTTCGAACTGTGGCTTTTAATAAAAAAAAACTTTTGTGAAATTAATAAAAAAAAATATTTAATAAAATTTTGGTTTTTTTTCAACACCTTAAGTTACCTGCATTTTATTTTACTAGAAAAGTAAAATAGACTATCTATACTAATATTATAAAGAGGAAAGATTTGATTGTTTGTATCGAATAGGCTCCGAAACTAGTGGTCCGATTTGAAAAATTCTTTTACCATTAGAAGCCGACAGTATCCGTGATGAACATAGGCTACTATTTACCGCGGGAAAATGCTTCGTTCCTACGGGAAATCACACTTGACAGCGCCATCTATCCATTTAAAATAGAATCAGGTGAAGAGACTATAATGAAAACTGCTTGGTGATATTTTTAGCGATCCATTCCACGGTATGATGGCGTTTTATTTATCCTTTTCAACGCGGACGAAGTCGCGAGCACCAGCTAGTATTTTATAAAGTTACACGGGCGAAGTCGTGTGCAACAGCTAGTTCTATATATAAATCTACTAGCTGGTGCTTACGACTTCGTCCGCGTTGAAAAGTATAAAACGCCATCTACCCTATTTTGGATAGATGGCGCTATCTCTCGGGCCAAGACCGAGATTTACTTATTTTATATTTCCCGTAGGAATGAAGCATTTTCCCAAGGTAAAAAGTAGTCTATGTTCATCACGGATAATGTCGGCTTCTAATGGTAAAAGAATTTTTCAAATCGGTCTAGTAGTTTCGGAGCCTATTCTATACAAACAAACAATCAAATCTTTCCTCTTTATATTAGTATAGATATATATTAAAATTTTACTGATCGGATTACCATTACGCGTTAGCAAGTCGTAAATTTGCCTTTTTTCAATAAATAAGTTTCAAAGTGTTTAAACTTAAATATTATTTTTTTAGCCTCTATATATTTTTTGTTTTGCAAAATATAATAAAAAAAAAACTTTTTTCTGATTAATTTTTTAAAAATTTAATCCCACCAAAGGAACTATTGAACCGAGCACAAATGAGCATTTTTGAGCAAACGCACCCAATTCGACATTTATATATATACCTTAATATCATATATTTTTCATAATACGCAATAAAATAAAACACAAAAGGAAAATCGCCTTTATAAATATTTTATTTAATCAGAATAAAATCAATACATTACTCTTAATTTGGAACTTCTTCTTTAAAAAAAAAAAAAAAATTACAACTATCATTATTCACATTGTGATGTCATCAGATGACTTGTGATGTAAGTAATTACTTCTGCTCCACTATTTAAAAAAAAAAAATTAAATTATTCATTACATATTTATGTTCGCTTCGTTTCGGCATCCGGAAAATAAGATATCTGAAAAGTCATAGACAAGACGAGTCATAGACTTAAAGGTATAGTAAAAGTATAGGGTATAGTTTACAAGAGACAAATACTAAATTAAGTGTATAGTCAAAAACTTAATTCACAAGCCAAAGTCTAAACGAAAAATACAAAAGTTAAAAAAAGTGCACGCCTAAAAAAAAAAATCCCAATTTTCCAATTCTTTTTTTTTTTTAATTTTCCTTAGTCGACTGTCAAAAAAAAGTTTTTTTGTACTAGTGACTTATTTAAAAAAAAAAAACGTTCCTTAGTCGACTGTCCCACAGTTTTTGCTCAGTCTAAAGATATCCTCACCAATATTATAGATGTGAATGTTTATGTTTGTTTGTTAAAGCTTTCACGCAAAAACTACTGAACCAATCTGACACTGGACACCAGAAAGTATTTCTGTCAGAATAATATCAACAGTTAAACAAGAAAGTACTTTATTTTTACTTTCCAAACAAACAAGGTTTAAATAACTGTTTTTAACAAAAAAATTAACAGACTTCAAAATGGTCATTTCTCACGGATGTCATTGTCAGAACTGGACCAAATTGAAATGGGACCACACGGGATGCACAAGCTTTCAAATAAAAAAAGTATCATCGAAATCGTTTCACCCATGTTTCACCCAGTCGAAAGTTATATGTTATTTTATAACAAACATAAAAAAAACATACGCGTTCAATTCAAAACCTCCTCCTTTTTTGGAAGTCGGTTGAAAAAAAGCTCAAAATAAAGTTTGAGATTGTTCTAAGATTTTCGACATAAATTAAAAAAGTGGGACAATGGCATTTCTTTTTATTAAAATTAAACCGATTTAAATAAATAATTTTATTATGCTTTTTATTTAACTCTACATCGATAATATATAAAAAAAAATGTATACCAAGATCTAAAGCTTATTTGTGTCCAAAATTGTAATATTTCTTACTATAGATTAGTGGAGATAAATTTAATATTGCAATTCTTTGACGAAAATAAGACAAAATTTAAAAAAAAAAATCATTAAGATTTTTTTCTATTTATGAGTATATATTTTTTAGTTGATAATCAACTTTTTATACATTAAATTTAATTGAAACACAGAGAAATGAGCACGAAACATTAGAAAATGCTAAATAAACCAATAGAGCAAATTCAGTTAAGAGATTTTAAGAGAGAGTTAGACATCATTTGCAATTTCTTGCAGAAAAATAGAGCTTTTTTAAAACCAAATAGGCTTTTGGAAATAATAATACAAAATGTTCAATATTTAATTTAACCCAAACAATCGTCAATTTGTTACATAATTGTAAATAAATAATTGGCAAAATTGGGAATTTAAAACAATAGTAGGCAGCGACTTGAATTAAAAAGCGAGACAAGATTATTAAATACTAATAAAATATATTTACAACAAGTACGAACAAACGCCACATTTGATTATCACTCGTTCGCTTGTGGAGCAGCCGACAAAACTAATAATATCATATTTTATCTTTTAAATATATAAAATACGCGTTTCTATACAAAACTTATACATTACAATGAACATTTTCTTGTGTACATTACAATATAATTGGTGTGTCTGTCTGTCTCTCTTGTGTGTGTGTGTGTGTGTATGTATGTATGAATCCGACCGGGGATTCCCCGCAATCAATCGACAAGTCCTTTGATTAACCTGAAAACGAAAAAAATAAAACAGTAATTAGTATTTTAGTATTGTATAACAAGCACTTTACGCGTAAGACGAAGGAGAGATGGACGGAGAGAGAGGGGAGAGAAGAAAGAGATGGGGAAGAGAGTGGGGATAGAGACGTGGGAGAGAAAGGGAGTAGTCCTATGTTTCAGTAAAATGTGTAGTCGTCTCTTTGTAGCGGCCAGTTTATCTATTTATTTGATATGTTATATATTATATTTGTTATCTGGCGTATTTGTTTCTTTTTCTCTTTCTTTTTTTTTGTCTGCCTTTGTGTATGTTTACTCTCAGCTTTCAATATTATGTACTCTTTAGTCTTGTAACTTATTATACGTTTTAGTAATTTAGTAATTTTAGTAATGTTTTAGTAATTTGTTTAAAGATCAGAGACCAGACGGTACTGTGAACACTCAGCTACAGGGCCCGCCTATTTTAAAGTCAGAGATCATTCATGCCATACAAACATCCGCCGACCGGAAAGCACCTGGATTAGATCAAATCCCAGTTGAAATATTAAAACTCCTTGACGATAAAAATATTGACTACCTCCTAAAACTATTTAACACGATTTATGACACAGGGATTATTCCCCAAAATTGTCTGAAATCTACATTCATAGCAATACCCAAGAAACAACATCCAAGGAAGTGTGGTGACTATCGCTTGATTAGTTTAATGAGTCATACGTTAAAACTCTTCCTGAAAATAATACATGCCAGAATTCGAGCAAAATGTGAACTTGACCTAGATGACACCCAGTTTGGATTCCGTAATGCATTTGGAACTAGAGAGGCGTTGCTGGCCGTCAATGTACGTTAAAACTCTTCCTGAAAATAATACATGCCAGAATTCGAGCAAAATGTGAACTTGACCTAGATGACACCCAGTTTGGATTCCGTAATGCATTTGGAACTAGAGAGGCGTTGCTGGCCGTCAATGTACTACTACAAAAATGTAGAGACCAAAGAAAGGAAATGGTTGCCTGCTTCATAGATTATGAAAAGGCGTTTGACAGAGTACGACATGCTGACCTGATGGAGATGCTTAGGGAGTGTAATATCGACGGCAAGGACTTAAATTTCATAAGAAACTTATACTGGGGTCAGGCAGCAGAAATTAAGTTTGGCTATGTAAATAGCGACCCTGTTGCTATCCAGCGTGGAGTGCGACAGGGATGCATATTGTCTCCTCTATTATTTAACTTATACTCCAACAAGATTTTTAAAAAGGCGTTAGAGGGTTCTCAGAGAGGAGTAAAGGTAAACGGAGTTGTAATTAACAACATCCGGTATGCAGATGACACCGTTATTCTGGCTGACAGTATCACTGACCTTCAGATCCTTCTAAATGATGTGAGCTTTGTTGGAGAGGAGTTGGGACTTAGCATTAATGTCAACAAGACAAAATGGATGACTTTTGGTCGGTCAGATTATTCGGGGGCATCTTTGATGTTGAATGGTACTAGGGTTGAAAAGGTGAATAAATATAAATACCTCGGCTCTATCATTACTGACAGTCTTGACCCAGATGTAGAGGTGAAGCGCAGAATAGAGATAGCAAGAACTGCCTTCAATAAAATGAGACAATTACTCTGCAACGACAACTTGAACCTTAAACTTCGCCAGCGTATGGTTAAGTGCTACATTTGGTCTGTCTTGTTGTATGGCTCGGAAGCGTGGACCTTAAGAGTAAACACCATGAACCGGTTGGAGGCGTTTGAAATGTGGTTACACAGAAGAATGCTCCGTGTCTCGTGAACTGACAGGGTCTCCAATATGGAAATTCTTAGAAGAGCTCATACTAACAGAGAGCTATTGACGAATATTAGGGTTCGTAAAGTTGCATATCTGGGTCATATACTGAGGGGCGAAAAGTACCATGTGCTCCACCTTATCATGGGGGGCAAAATTGAGGGGCTTAGAGGAGTCGGTAGAAGACAGATGTCTTGGCTGAGAAACATCCGTCAATGGACCGGAATTGCGGGAGTGGGAGAGCTGTTCCGGGTGGCCCGTGACAAGGATGCTTTTTCAAAGGTGATCGCCAACGTCAGTGAGACCTGATACCTAAAGAAGAAGAAGTAATTTCCCAAATATATATAAATAAATGAATGACAAGTTTAAAAGAGACGGAAAGATAGGGGGAAGATAGGTGAGAGTATGGGGATAGAGAGGGAAGAGAGAGGAAGAGAGAGAGAGAGAGAGTAGTTCTATGTTTCAGTAAAATAGGACACGTTTAAAAGAGAGGGAAAGAGAGGTGAGAGTAGGGGATAGAGAGACGGGGAAGAGAGGGAAGAGAGAGAAAGAAAGAGAGTAGTTCTATGTTTCAGTAAACATATAGGACACATGTTTAAAAGAGAGGTGAGAGTAGGGGATAGACAGACGGGGAAGAGAGGGAAGAGAGAGCGAGAAAGAGGTAGAGAGTGTAGTCCTATGTTTCAGTAACCGGGTTCAATTCCTGACCAGATCATATACATTGCAAATAAAGTGGGCCTCGGTTAGGATGTGCTGGATTACCAAAAGTATTCCCAAAAAAACATAATTATGCAACATAACTCCTGACATCTTTATTGCTAATACACATTAGCCCGGCGTTACTTTAGTGTGACCTCTCACAGTTTTAGAACACACTGTATATAAAATAAAGGATAGGATATTTTATAATACACACACACACACACACACACCTGTGACTGCATTACATCCATCCATTTTGTTTAAAGAAGTTCGTCCTGCGCTGGAACAAATTTAAAATATTATAGGAAACCCTGGAAAAAACTGGAAACACTAACAAACACTGAAAAGTTCACTTGTTTTGTCTTAAGGAGTCTTTTTTTTCGAACCCAAAAGCCAATTTTTTTTGGTTTCAGGTTGTTATATATTTAAATATTTATTAGCAGCTGATTGCGTATTATCCTCACTAATATTATAAATGTGAATGTGAGTTTGTTTTTTACGCTTTCACACAAAAACTACTGAACCGAAACACCATGAAATTTTGCATATACGTTGTCCAGAACGCGGACGAAGTCGCGGGCACCAGCTAGTATATTTTATTTATTTTTATAATTATATGTATAAAATACAGAGCACAAGCTTCTTTCGAAGAATGCTGAGACTTTTTGAGACTTATCAGGCTAAAAAAGTGAAAGAAAGCAACAGAAAAAGCCTTATCCAATAATTTTAATATATATTTTAAACTATGCAACGCGTTTTATTTCTTTTGGCATTTCACTTACTCTGTATGGGAATTATATTGCAATTTGACATAAAAAAAAAATATATAATAATATATATTTACACCAGGATATTGGCAGTGTTAGCAACATATTAATATTATGAAATTTTCGTTAGTTCGTTTCGCAAAAAAAAAAAAACTCATGAAAATCGGTCCAATTCAAACTTTTATATCTCTCAAGAAATTAAACCAAAGGAAAGATTTTTGTACGAATTAATATATAAGTTTGAAGCGATTTTCACCTTAAATATTTTTGTTATGGACTCTGTAGTTATTTACCAATACATTATTTATGTACAGTACAAAAAATAATCATAAGTAGTTAGAAAATATTATGTACAACTAAAATGATTGCCTACATTGAAACATTTACAAGCTCAGTTGTTTTAGGGTGCAATTTACTAATGAGATGATAATATCAAATATGTCAGAATTGAATGATTAATGGATCCTATAAGCGGTCGCAAGGTAACATTCACAACGAGATTATACTCATTTATATTATTATTACTATTTTTTTCGAAATATTAAAGGTTGTATTTTTCTATAGAAAAAAAAAAAAACAAGTGTTGACAACCCTAAAATTTAGCTACCTTCATTTTTGTATTGTGTATGTCATGTACTATTTTTCTAATGTATTTTTTGAAAAACACTGTCATGAAATAACAAAATCACTGCGAAAAAGTGCCCAGTGAATTTTTTTACACACGCTATCACTTTCTCTCTTTAATTTCTTATAAAAAGATGAACAATGTAAACGTTGCATGACTGATTTGAACCTTAACATTTTAATAATAATGGTTCAAGTCGTAACACGTGTTCACCTTAAGGACAACAAATTTGTGTAACAAATTTGAAATATCACCCCGTGCTGTGAGTGCAGTGATATTCTACTATGTCACTTTATCAAAGGTTGCCGCAGTAAAGGTTGACGGTGTACTCACTGCCACTGTGATCTTAACCATCTCAATATCGACATACAACAGCACAATTTGCTGTTATAATATAAAAAAACGACGGCATCTATTAATGCGGAATGCTGAGTGGCACTAAAATAATGTAACGAACGGTGTGTAGTGTGATGAATGTCGTTGGGAGTGCTATACGTTGTCGTTGTGAGTGCTACGTTGTCTCTGTGAGTGCTACGTTGTCGTTGTGAGTGCTACGTTGTCGTGGGTGAAGCGAACTTACAATTTGTCTTTATCTTTTCGCGAGTCTCCGAATAAAACGCCCCTAGAGTTGAGCGACGCTCGCTTCGAACACTCGTGCTTTGCTGATTCAAACAAATTCACTTTAAGGCACTATTCCGTACCTATTTTATGTAAAGTTTTCAATATACTACAATATAAAAGTCAAGTTTTCAAATTAAAATACATAGTGTGCTTATTTAAAATAAATAAATATAGTGAGTGTCTTTTTCTACTTTCACTCCCAAAATATTCAGATTACAAATTTTATCAAAAACTTTTGAGTATCTCAATATCTGGTATAATAATTACTCGCGACGGATGATCAATTAAATTTAAAAATTTATAATATTTTAAGATTTACAAGGAGCTAAATAAATTTTGTATTGAATAATAATTTACTTGTTCCATTTTTATAACTAAAAATATATTAATAATAAAACTTACCATTAGTAATAACACCTCCATATGAATTGCTATTGAACTTGGCAGTGTCCTGTGAGTGCTGAAACATATATCAACAAATAACTTGAATTTAAGAAAATACCATGTTGAGTTAACGACTGTGATAATGTTTAATTGTTTATAAAATAAATCTGTGTTAATATTATTATTTTTATTTGTAATCGTTTTGTAATAAATAAAACTACATTATCAGCAAGTAAATTACAGTAAATAAAATGAAAGAAATACAAATTTAAAATTGTTACAATTATTATAGGCTTAGAGAAGGCTCTCTTAAGGTTTAACAAGTCGGCGGCCCGAACTCATGGGTCTCATGTCTAAAATGCGTCCTGTCTCACACAGCACAAAGCGCGGGAAGAGCACTCGACTGAGATGCACAATCATCTGGGCATATACTCTTTTTGACAAAACTACTGCATATATCTATTTTGTGTAAAGTTATTTGAACTCTTCAATAACTAATCAATGTTTGTATGCAAAGTATTTTGGTGTTTTTGTACACTGGAATGACCTAATCATCCTCAAAGTTTCATTAAAACTTATGTTAAAAGGATCATATCTTTTAAATTAATACTTTTTTTAAAGTTTGTATGCATACGAACCTAGTTAACGACAAGATAAATCGGTATCATTCTTACTTTTGTAAATTAAACATAAAACAGCGGAGTAATAATCATTTTACGTTTGTATGGAGAAAAGCTGACTTGTATTAACCTTAAGACTGAAAGATCCCATTAAAACGTGTTTTAATATTTTTGTATGGAGGGTAGGTAAAGGGGGAAGATGGGAGAGGGTGAGTAGTGTGTGATTTAGACAAAAAACTACTTACCTCCATTTCTCTTAAATTTCTCATAACAATATCAATGTCTTTATTAATGGCATCGTCCACTCTCTCCTTCCTGCTCTCACTCACCGACTCTCTCACTGTCACTTTGTCCAAAGGCACCGGGGGCTCACTTTTGTCACTTTTTGCACTCTTTTTGTCACTTTTCGCACACTTGTCACTTTTCTCCTCGACAACTTCGACGTCACTCGAGCTGTCATCGATCGCCACGGGCTCCTGTTGAACGTCCCCCAACGGATCCACATCCGACACTATCAGAATATCTTTCTTCTTCCTCTCCGCTCTCTTGTCAGGCTTCGCGAAGGTCGGAGAATGGTGTACTGGTATCAGCGCTGGCCGTGGAATGTTGTTTTCATTCACTTTCATGTTGTCAATTTGTTTTTGAGTCTTCTCGCTCAACTTGGGACTCGGATCTTTACGAGTTGCGTTGAAATGAGTGTCTATGTGCAGCGGTAACGTCACAGGTTTCTCCCTAGGTCTCTCTTTATCTTTCTTGTGCTTATCTTTATCGCTTTTTGAGGCCATCTCCTTTTCTTTTATGGCCATTTCATTGAGTGCCGCCGGAGACTTAACCCTAATCAGTGATTCTTTCTTATCCACACTATTTATTATTGTTTTTTTATCTGTTTTACTGTGATTATTGGGCACAGGTGTTATGGTGATGCTTCCCAAGTTGTTGCGAGGCACATATAGATCATCCTTTTTTTCATCTTTCTTGGGATTCTCCACAACCAAATCTTTGCTTAATGCGAATGTGTTGAGTATGTTGCCAAAAACTGTAGGGGCAGTGTCTTTGGCTTTATCCTTGTCTGCATTGGGGACTGTATCCACCTTGTCTGGAGATACTTTCATGGAAGTCGTCACCGTCAGCGAACTAGGAAACTGTATGGGTTCCGTGAATGGCTGCGGTGGTTGCACAATGGGAATGGGGGTCGATCTCGGAGGCGACAGGCGTTGTCTCTTCAAGTCTGTCACCTTAATCTCCTTGCTTAAGCTGGAATCAGAAATGATCACTGTAAATATGGTTGCAGAGAAGTCATTGGATTGTGGAACAAATATAAATATGGATTGGCCATAATTTATCTAGACTCATTTATACGCAAGTTTCAAGTTTCCTTCGTTAATCGTCGGAGCCGTACATTCTTTTTGACGTGAACGAAGATTCACGACGCGCCTTATCCCTGCCTGTGTGTACACCACTTTACAGTCGGACCTGTTTTTAGCTATTGCGACAAGTTGAGAGTTGTTACTCACTCGGCCTGCTTGAGCAGCGTGGGCATCCGCACGAAGCCGTTGGGGAATAGAGGCAGCGCTCGGAGCGCCAATAGCGCTGCTGCCGCTTGCGGGTCGCCCGCGAGGCGCGCTAAGAGCGCCAGTAGAGCTCTCGCGCGGCCGCACCACGGGAAGCGGCGCTTGGGCAGCCGCTTCTCCGCGTGCGGGGTGCCCGCCGACTGCATCTTGCGCCTCTCCTCCTGCACCCGTCGGCACTCCTGGTCGTAGCTGGCCATCATCGATGGCTTGCGCTCCTCGATCAGCGCCTTCAATCTGGAACAAACCACGTTCATACCTCGTCAGTACGAAATCACACCAAGACAATAACTACTACCAGATGATGTCAAGAACTGAGTACGTAAAAATGCGACATCTATACTTGTTTAACCATATCTGGACGGCTTAATTTTAATAACGTTTAGTTACTTTTGCAAGGTGTCTACTATCTTGGCCTCCTTCTGGTCGGCGGTCATCTGGGTGAGCGCGTGGTCGTCGAGGTGGTTGGGGTGGTCGGGGTGTTTGCGCTTGACGCCCGGAGTGCAGTCGGCCAGCAGCGCGCGCGCACGGTGCTGCAGCTTGGTGCGCGGGCGGCGCAGCGGACGGCTGAGGCGAGCGTAGGCCGCGCGACGCACAGACGCCTCGCACCCCTCCTCGCTCAGCGCGCGCTCCAACCTTGACACACACAACGATCAATAGCCGGATCCACACCAAACGATCCCATTTTGGATCGCCGAGCCTGCGATCCGCGATCCAGGTACGTGGAGCATGGATCATGGATCATGCTCGTATCGACGGCTTGAATTTCTTGCGATCCTGACGCGCCGCTCCAGTCGATCCACTGCGATCCACAGAGCTCACAGTTGATCTCTCGCTCGCTATGCAGTCACACGTGCAGCGAATTGCCGTAGCAGCAAGAATTTACATTATTCTTAAATGTTTACGAAAAAATCACTAACATTCGAACATTTAACTTAATTAATAATATCAATGAAACTAACCTTATAAGATATTGATCAGTCTGAGTGTCCACTTCCGTAGCGGTAGTGTTGGGATTGTTAGCGAGTTTACCAACAGTCGCCTCCAATTCCTCGACAAGCTTGCTCACCAAGTGAGGCAACTTTATTTCCGCCTTTGACTCCACATCCCTGTGAACAAACAACAGGCAAGTCTTATTTGTGGCAGTGTTACAAGGAAAATTGACATTTGCGAGCACGACATAAATATAGCGTTCAAGACTTTGATAAAGGGTGCACTAGATTCAGGGTCTCACTCCTCAAACAAAATCACCGCTAAAAAGATGAATAATGTAAATGTTTCATGACTGATTTGAACCTTAACATCTAGTAATAATGGTTCAAGTCGTAACACGTGTTCACCTTAAGGACAAATTTGTGCAAATAATTTTAAATATCACCCCAAACTGTGAGTGCGGTGATATTATACTATGCCACATTTAGTGAAGCAACCCAGAATCTATTATAGTGTATTCCTTTATCAAAGGTTCAAGATCCAAAACGAGATAAAAGAAAACCTTTGGTCCATGTATTAATTAAGTAGGTATAACCAGTTAAGGATACGAATTTGCATTTTAGTTGGGATGAGAGTTTGGATTTCCGAGGCAGTAGAGCCTCAGAAAAAGAAATACGTAGACGGTAAATTTTTACCTGGAGCTGTCAGAGGTGATTGCATTCTCGGAACTGGGCGCAGGCTTCGACGTCATCGAGTCGGACTGTGACGTTCTAGAGTCAGCGCTTTCGCCGTCGCCTTGGTTGTTGTCTGAGGATTTTGTAAACAATAAAAAGATGATTACATTAAAATAAAAATAAAAGAAAATTACAGGAAAGCGATCCTTATATTCATTTATTTGAAAAGGATTACCAACTAAAGACGTACTTGATTACAACACTCACAGAAAGGAACATCACGAGTATGAATTTAAATTATTATTTTGTTAACATTATTTGAGATTAATTAGATTATAAATGAATTAAACAAATTTCAATGAGATCAAAAATACCTAAAACAACTTAAATATATTATTATAATAATCTAACAAAAATATATATTATTGTTAGATAAATCGATAATATAAAATAAAAACAATAAATAAAACGACATTTTAAATATCTTGACATAACAACATTCGGTCTCCTTTTTATGAATGTTTAGTTAGACCTTTCTCTTAATTCATAACATGGATTTTTTTCTTCGTTTGATAACTGAAAAATAATTATATTGTCGTTTTCGTAGCCCATTTTCATAAAGGGCTACTGCGCAAACGGATTTATTTTTCTCAATTTATAATCATCGAAAGTTGACTAAAGTAATAACAGTAAAAAAATGTTATGAACCCCTGAATGTTTTTGTTTTGTTTTTCATTCTTTGCGTTGTCTCTATGCCTGAGATAATTCCATCTAACGAACATGGCGATGTTTCAAGTAGGTAGTTCCAACTAGACTTTAAATCTATGAGTAGACAATTAATTATAATATAAAAATACATAATTGCATATTTTTATACTATCTGCTAATCTGTTTTCAATTATTATGAAAAAAAAAAAAAAAAAAACTAATAACATACCATCCGACGTTTGCTTCCCGGAAGTGGCTGCCGATGAATCTGTCCTTCGAATTTTGTTTGCCTTCTTGTCAATATTTTTATTTTTCTGAAAAAAAAAAAATCGTCTTGATTTATGGGCTGGAGATGTCCTGACATAAAACAAATAAAATGACATTACTGGCAGTTGTATTAATTTTGTATCAATGATTAAGGATGAGGAATAAGCAAGGGATAGGGTAATTAATGTTTCAGAGGGAGCATCTAAAAATATATTTAAAAAAAATGGCGCCAATGTCAGCTATAAAGATGGCATTGCTTTACATTACTCATAATATATTTTCTTTTTACACGCAGACCAGCTTGTGTATAATTAAATTAATATAAACCTTTTTTCGATGTTCAGTCTCATGTAAATCGACCTCTCCGTTGGCGACCGCTTTCCCATCTTTTCCATCTTGACTCTCTGACTCGGAGGAACTCTCCGATGACTCCTCCTCGCTGCTACTCGATGAGATGCGTCTCTGTTCCGCAAATAATTTGGTTTAAGAATGCATTAAATCAATCACTTGTAGGCTGATTGTGATGATAATTATGAAAGTTTTTTTTTTTATTCGATGCGAAAACGACAGCAAGTTTAAAAAAAGAGTACAGGTGGACCACGGGCAATAGGTCTTCTAAATTTGGACCTACCTTACCCTTACAGAAGACAACGTATAATAACAGCAGTTTATTCACTTAATAGTTAGTTCTCTGTGTCATCATTCAGTTCTGTTTGTTTACTAGCGTGTGACGTCACACGTATCAAACACCAGCGCCATTTATAGAGAAACAGCGTTTTTGGCGGATTTTTATTAATAATACAGTAGATCTCCCGGAAATATTAATGTAGTGTGCTTATTATGTAATCTATACTAATATTATAAAGAGAGATTTGATTGTTTGTTTGTATTGAATAGGCTCCGAAACTACTGAACCGATTTCAAAAATTCTTTTATCATTAGAAGCCGACATTATCCCTGATGAACATATGCTACTTTTTATCGCGGGAAAATGCTTCATTCCAACGGGAAATCTAAAATAAAGTAAATACTAGCGGCTTAGCCCGGAATACACTTGACAGCGCCATCTATCCAGAATGTCATCTATCTATCCATCTATCCAGAATTCTGGATATTTAACGAAAAAACATAAATGAGATCTTTAGCTGTCAGAGCAAACGCATTTTTAGTTATGGTTATGGCCCATATACTTATATATAGAGACCACTACCCATGGAATATATATACCTTATTCCGTCTACCGGCTCCTGGGTCACCGTCGGACACCGTCTGGTTCTCCACATTCTTGAACTCCAACGAGCCACAGTTGATATAAAACCCTCCGTACAAAGTGTCACATCCGGGCGGAATCATCTCGTCGTACTGAAATTTATATCATTGCATTTTAAACATACATAAAAAAGAATTTCTTATTAATAATAATTTTTACATTACAAATTTAAATAAATATGTAATAAAGTTGTTAACTTAAACATTTTCTTGAGACTATTATACAGTAATCCTTACTAATATTACAAAATAAATGTGAATGTGAGTTTGTTTGTTACGCTTTCACATAGAAACCACTGAAACAATCACCATGAAATTTTGCACACACATTGTCTGGGACACCAGAACGTATTGTATGGAGGAAAGTTGACTTGTATAACCTTTAAACATAATAATATATACTCACACCATGCGTGTTGTCAATGAAGGAGTCGTTCTCGTCGTATCCAGCTCCGATATCGGCGAAATCGTCAATTTTTGACCTTCCCTTCCTACCGTAAGTACTCTTTTTGCCCTGAAGAAAAATTATTTATTTATCATAATCAAGGAAACACGTATTTTCATCAGACATCAAATAAAATGGTTAAGTGTGAATTAAGATTACAAATTATCACCTAAATGTATTATAACAAAAAATAAACCAACTTCAAACCGTCTCATTTCTCATAGATGCCATTGTCAGAACTGGACCAAATTGAAATGGGACCACACGGGAAGCACTACTGCTTTTACAAGCTTTTTTTATAGTATAACTAGCTGACATTCGCGACTTCGTCCGCATTGAAAAATCAAGGCGTTAGTTTTCTTAATTTTAGATTATAACTCGGATGAACAGTTATAAAACTTACATATTTCTGTTCAAATTTCCTCGCAACTCGCTCCACATCATCATCATTATCTGAAAACGGGTCCAGCCCTCTAGTCTTGCCATTCTCTACTTTCTTCTTCCTCTGAAAACAAATTTTTAGTTACTAAGCAATTGATACAAGCTCCACCGAAAGGTTTATTCAAAAAAAAGTTCACATTAAAAAGTTTCAGATACACAAATAGGTATGTACTTAAAACAAAAATAATAAATATTGACACTTATGTAAGGAATTGTTATCTATACTACTAATATTATAAAGAGGAAAGATTTGATTTTGCATTGAATAGGCTCCGAAACTATTCTTTCACTGTTGCGAAGCTATGCTAGTGTTTAAACAAAGTAAAATTTGAGGTAATTAAATGATTTCATTCGTCAAACATATCGGAGAAGCCCTCGCAGACAGCTGGAATAAACCATTAAGTACCATACTTAGGTTGGCCAAGAACTAAAATAAGTACAGTAATAATTTGAGCCACTAGTACCTATGTGTATTCGAGGAACTTCTTGGGTTCGACAATGGAGTCGCTAAATCATCAAACTACTATTTTTTTTCACCCTATTTATACTGTACATAGATAACTCTTTATAGCTTCTTTTTTATACACTTTAGATATTAGTTTGTGAATACTGTAAAATTTAAAAACTTTACCATAGTAGTTATAAATGTTAGTTACCTAGATATAATTTATTCATAACATAATTTTAAACTTTCTATGTATGCTTATGCAACACAAACCTAGCTACTGTTAGGGCCTCTTTCACCAACTACAAGTGTCGACTAGTTAGATACTTGTAGAAAGAATTTATTAAACATCCTTTGATAGGCGATTTGTTTTTTATTTTCTTTTTAATGTTTAGCACTTTTACAGTACATAAAGGTATATATCAGCTAAATTATTCCCAGTGACAGGTGACTTTAGAGACACTCATTAGTGAAAAGAAATTTATTTATTTTTTTAACATTTCAAAAATGTTAAGTTCCCATGAGAATTTTAAAATACATAAATTAACATGCATTAACATGCAGGCAACAAACTATCCGTGTTCCAAATTTCATCTATATATCTGTTCAGCCGTTTTTGCGTTAAAGAAACAAACATCCAAACTTTCGCATTTATAATATTATTATGACTAGGGACCTGTTGAACTTTCCAAATTCCTGTCTTAGTGGATGTGTTACAAAATAAACCTATATTACAAATTTCAGCTTTCTAGACTTAGTAGTTATTAGTTTTAGCTGTGTTGTTGATAGTAAGGAAGAAATAATTAGCTATATTATTATTTTGAAATTTTATATTTTAATTTTAAAAATTATAAGTATTTTAATAAATCAATGTAAATTATTCTATTTACCTATATATTAAATATGAAAACAACTAATCATAAAATAAAATTGCCCTTGTTATTATACATCAAATAAAATTTCAATCAATCAATCAATATTCAATTGCAACAAGCCAATTACAAAAACAAATTCCGCGAAAACTTGCGCAACAATGGAAGAAACGATAATTTAGTCACACTCAATACGATCGTCTCACGTTTTAGCTAAAAATATAACATAATAAATAACATTTACCTACCAATGCAAAGATAACCTTAAATAAAACGGATAACGCCTTCAATTCATACGTAAACACTCACTAAACACAATTTTTAACGTAAAAACATTCACTGCACCCACACAAACTAAATTGAAGTAAATAAGACGAACGCGTAACACATAGCACACATACAAAGCCTATATATTCACAGAAGAAGTTACCTCACTAAAGTCAAAAACTGCAATCGATAAAAAATAATACGCTAGGCAAATATTGTGTAACGTATTTTACCAATGACCCGCTTGCAAAATATACAATCATTCGATCTTTTGGTATATATTTATAAACACTAGACGTACTTATGTTAATATATCTAGATTTCGCATAAACAATGCGAAAAATAATGAATACAATTATTCGAATATCTCACAACACAATTGCCACGATATCGATAATTCTTATTCGTACACCAACTGACTGCACACATCGATAAAATCACTATCTCATTTGTGCATATAAAACATATTGACATTAATATATTATGTATGACTAATTTATTCAGAACATATGTTTCATTAGGTTACTATAAAAAATGTAACTTTAATTGCAAAAACTAACCTTATTAGAACAACTTTTACCGGAACCAAAACATCGAAATCGAGAGGTTATCCTAGGTCGTTGATTCCTGACTTTCGCGTATATTTTACTATGTAGATACCTATAGGATTTCCTTAGCAACGATGTCCCGAGCTATTAATAGTGGTCGAATATGAAAATTATTAAAATATACCAGAAAAAAACATTGAAATGAAAACAAAGTAAGACCAAAACATTGTCCTCGCGAATTGATGTCCTAGGTTGACAACAATCATTCAAGACTGTTGCAAACATGGCGACCGCTATCAGGGCATCTCATACGGACTGTGAGCGCAAATTCGTATTACAAACCTAATGCAAAGCTATGTAACGTAAGCAAAAAATATCTTAAACCATCTCAACGGTGTCATCGTAAAATCATCCCTGGCTACCAAACTGTTTGGATTTTTGCTACAATAATTTTCTTAGAAATTTTCTGAACCATATAGATCTCGAAAAGCAGCATGGTTGCGTAAATTGCTATGATTTTCTGTTATAACTTACCTCTTCTGCTATGACTAGTTCCTTGTAATTCAACTCTGGGTATTTACTTTCGTTGCTTTCATCCAGATTTATAGTTAATCTCACTGTTTTTATCACATTATTCTTTGCACTTTTTGGAGCACCCACTGTTATAAGATGAGTACGTTTAGGGTCCGACATTTTTCACCAAAACCTAGCTTAAAATGATTTTTTTCAAGGCATGACACGGCCTGCATTTTCAAACTGTGTAGCACATTTCCACCATGTTGGAATTCATTGTTTGGGTTGTGAGCGCCACACGGGGAGAATGCGAAACTATGTATGAGCTACTATAAAACTTGAACAGATGGCGCTCATTAAGTGTCAAAACTAATTTTATTATTTTTTAAAGCGAAAATAAAAATAAATGATTTGTAAAAATACATTTATTTTTAAATTTATTATATTTAAATTTCAACAACATAATATGCACATAAGTGCTGAGTAAAAGCAATTTTGTTTTATGTTTACAAAATGAGAACAAACCTGATATTATGCTTCATACTAATGTAAATGTTTTTACACTTTTTCAGAAGATGTCGCCCTTCTCAAATATTATACTGCTTTACCTACACTTGTGTGAAAATTTTCAACATCGATGCGAAAATTCCTAAAAACTTTAATTGTATTAATTGCCAAATTGTTACTTCTAGAAAATTAACCATTAATAAAATGTACGGATTTTCACAATGAATGATTTATTGGTAGGTCATGGTCATGTAGGCACGACGCATGTTGGTCCAAAAATCAAAAAACGAAAAGAAAGCTAAATATACTTAATCGTAATGGATTACATTTTTTACTAGCGACCCGCTGCTGGCTTCGCCCGCGTCTGATCGCTACCAAACTTCACAGGATTACCCGCTGGAGAAATCTGAAGAGTGTCTGAAAGTTTCATCAAAATCGGTTCAGCGGTTTTGGAGTCCATAGGGACGACACACATCACCTTTATTTATTAATTTATTTCATTTTTTACAATACATAATATATAATAACATACAATAAGGAGATTACCAATCCTTATATTAAGTATCTGTTTGATTTGTTACGTCTTACCGATTTCTTAAATTGTTCAGCAGATAAAAAGAGAAAGACCCTTTTAAAAATGGAAGTCTCCACAAAATTGGGTTCATACTTAGTCCTTGTGAAAGGAAATTTTCGGAAAACGCTGATGACGTGGATATTATGAAACCGAGATTGCTATTAAGATAAGGAACATTAGTCTCACTTGAGGTTCGTTCAAAACGTTTAGTTACTTGCTTACTCCATGAAAATTATATTGTCAATGTACGAGTAAGTATTATGAACGCTTAGCAATAAGGGCAGACCAAAGTAATAATTAAATGAATCATTATGTCAACTTCCTTTTTTCTCTCAATTTATTAAATTACTACACTGGCTCGCCCAACTCAACTTCTTTTTGGATAGTTATATTAATAAACTATAATTATAGGTATACAATTAATTAATAATAGCCTATGGCCATCTAGAGTAATGTACTTTTCAAATAATGAAAAAAATCTATATTCCAATTTTAATAGTAGTCCCGGAGGTTATTCTCCACTTAAAGAAATTAAAAAACCCTCTCTTTATTTTTCTCTTTATAGTGGTGTTACATATCACTAAGTACAGTCACAGTACGGGTATGAAAATTTGTCATACCTACGTACTATTTCCGAATATTTTAGAATATCTGTGATGTTTCAGAGATATTGCGCCATCTACACAATATCTCTAAAACTAGAATATTTTATGTAATAATATATCCTTGTGAAAACTAGATGGCACCTGAGCACCATAGATGGTATTAATTCGTTATGATGTTTTTATAATTTTTATTATGTATTAGCTGGTGCCCGCGACTTCGCCCGCGTTGAACTATGAAGGTACCCTATGTCTTTTCTGGTGTCCCAGACAAAGTGTATGCAAAATTTGCGTGAAAGCGTAACAAACAAACAAACAAACAAACTCACATTCACTTTTATAATTTTAGTAAGGATTAGTAAGGATTTTAATGTTTTTATGTAAGGAGTAAACTCCAGTCGTGTGTCAGAGCTGACACACACACTTTTTTTATTCCTGATTCGATCTCACAGAGTAAATCTGAACCTGAGTCACAGAGTAATGTTGAGTTTTCTCATGAGGGCCATAATTAAAGACTACGATTCAGTACCATATGTCATCAGTGGCAGCACATACTTACATATTGATCTGAAACCCTTGTTTTAAGGCACCGAGGAATTTCGGACAACAAATTTATCTGCTTTACTTGTAAGTAAATTAAGGCAAGTGTTACATTGCGTTTGAACGCAGCACCAAACAAATATTATTTCACGAATCCTGAGATATGACTGCAGTTTAACGGTATTATTCATTAAAGAAAATGAAATTTGACCTTTTACTGAAGCTATTTAACTGGGTTGGAGGAAAACCGTTTAAAATTCAGACACTGATAATAAAGGAAAGTGTAATGCGGTACAGTTTTTAAAGAAGCGTCTCTAATATTTAATTTTATCTACTTTCAGAAGAACCTATAGGCTTCTTACGAAGCTTATAGTATAGTAGGTATAAAGTGTTATTCTCTATTTATTAGTCAAAGCGGTCAGTCAAGCCATAGAGATAAAATAAACTTAAGTTTTTTAGCAGTATTTTACATTTTTTTCTCAGAAAATGCATTAAAATCATTTAGTGTATTATCAAATATCTATATCGTATTTTACTATTGAATATCTTTTCATTATTTTATTGTAATATTAAACAACTCAGTCCGCGCCATAAAGCACGCTATATAAATTAAGCGCCACCACGTTCTTTTGACTGCTGACGGCGTATGTTCCAATATTCGGCAGGCTGACTATGTCTGCATAGTTTGTTAGTAGTCTTACTATCCACAGACAAATTATAAAACAGTTGCAACGTAAGTGTTTTTTAACAAGTTCGGAACCATCCCCTCGCCAGATGTCCCAAAAACTGGTGGCCGAAAACTGGCTGACTGACGGCCAGGCTATTGATATTCAACCTATTTATGAGCTAATATGAAAACATCAGCCTTTATAAAACTGTTGCAGTTTTGGTCCCTCACCTCTCGGTCTATAATAAAAGGACTAAATATAATAGTCTGTATACTTATGTTGCAAGGAAAGCCATGTAAATCTAAGTGTTGGAAACTGCATAATGCACCTGAAACTGTTCTTACGTGCAATATGCATGCATGCAAAGCAGTGAAGTTTATTGGGAAAATTATGCATAAGGAAGGTTGGTTACATTCTAGTTATACGTGTTGCTGCGAACAATATTTCTATGAAAGCATAAGTAAATATTCTCAAATGTTCATTTAATTACTATGCTGTTCTTAAAGTTGTGTTCTTATTAAGTAACTCTAGCTGGCGCCCGCGACTTCGTCGGCGTTGAAAAGTATAAAACGCCATCTACCGTGGAGCGGATCGCTAAAAATATCACCAAGCAGTTGTCATGTTAGTCGCTTCACCTGATACTGGATAGATGGCGCTGTCAAGTGTATCCCGGGCCAAGCCGCTAGTATTTTATTTTATTTTAGATTTTCCGTAGGATTGAAGCATTTTACCGCGGTAAAAAGTAGCCTATGTTCATCAGGGGTAATGTCGGCTTCTAATGGTAAAAGAATTTTTCAAATCGGTCCAGTAGTTTCGGAGCCTATTCAATACAAACAAACAAACAATCAAACCTTTCCTCTTTATAATATTAGTATAGAAGTATAGATAGACTAGCTAGCGCCCGCGACTTAGTCCGTGTTGAAAAAGAAAAAAGTAGTTTATTCTGTGTCCCGTACGTCTAAATGTTTATCTACCAAGTTTATTGAAAATCAGTTATGGAGGAACATACATACATACAATACCTACACTTGCAGATTTATTATTAGTATTGATTGATTGATTCTAGTTCTTATTGAGTTCTAATGAAGAGAGAAATGTGAATAGTTTCCCAGAATATTGCTACCATACCAATGTGAAGCCGGGGGCGGTTCGCAAGTGTTATAAATAAAAAATCATCAGTGTGATGTGATTTTAGAGTCATTTTCTGCTTAGATTATAATAGGTATACACAGCTATACTTACATATATCTTTTACTGTATTGGGAAGAGCGGAAGAGACAGGAATCGGTATTAGTTTGTTTTTGAAATGGGAAACTTTTGATCGCACGTCAAAACCAAACGCAATACGCGATTCAATTAGCTAACTTTGAAAAGTTTCATTCGCGACGGAACCGAGTTACATTACAACTTCCCCCGTCTCATTCTGATTATGAGGGCACAGTTGACGCATGTGACTTGGAAGATAAATTATCACATAATAATACTTTATTATTATTTCTTAATTATAAGAACTTGACACGGTACCGTCCTTTGTTGGAAAATTTGTTTGGTTAGAAGTAAAAAAAGGAGACATCTCCATGACAGAGATCGCTGGAAAATGACACCACATTTTTTCAAGTTAAGGTCTACAGATAGACCCTGAAATAGAATCTAGGACCCCTTAGAGAGAGAGTTAAAACTAGCATCTTAACCACTCGACCAAGGGGCTCGTCAATAATGGGGTTGTTATTGATCACCCCATCTACCCCCATACCATACTACCCCCATACCATACATATATAGGGTCGTTTACTACCCCCAAGAGAACAGCTCGATTCATGAAGAAAACAGTAAGCTCTTCCACTACAAATTATGTATTTATTTTATTCATTTATTTATTTTATTTATGTTTTGCAAAAATAACAGTGTCAAAAGTGACGTTGACGTTGACAGTTCGAGTGACAGTCTCTTTTTATTAACTACTAGCTGGTGCTCGCGACTTCGTCCGCGTTGAAAAGTATAAAACGCCATCTACCGTGGAGCGGATCGCTAAAAATATCACCAAGCAGTTGCCATGTTAGTTGTTTCACCTGATTCTGGATAGATGGCGCTGTCAAGTGTATCCCGGGCCAAGCCGCTGGTATTTACTTTTATTTTAGATTTACCGTAGGAATGAATCATTTTCCCGCGATTAAAAGTAGCCTATGTTCATCAGGGATAATGTCGGCTTCTAATGGTAAAAGAATTTTTCAAATCGGTCCAGTAGTTTCGGAGCCTATTCAATACAAACAAACAAACTATAGTATAGACAAGGTATCGATCGGGAAAGAGTGGCCACAGATTCAAATATCTTTAGAACATAGGTAAATTAAGAGACTACGTAAACGGGGTAGTGGCGGGAGGGTATCTCGTTAAATAGATCCCTTCAAAATTGTTTCCGCACTCCAATACAACCGGTTCAATCTCATATCTCGTATAATGAATTCAGACCCCAACACAGGTCACACAAGAAATAGAATAGAATCTCTTGTATGAGAATTTCTTGTCTTATTTACAGCCAAAAGAAACAATTGCATTTGCCTATGACTAGAATACAAAAGTATCATTCATTGGGGAAATATACAAAAGAAACGAAAAAAAAAAATGAAAAATGTTATTTGGATTTTATTTTCTTTATATTTAATATAGGAATAATGCAAATCTTTATATAGATAAATATTACGTGTCACGTTACGTTACGCTTACGTCTCTAGGATGAACTCTTAAATTACTGAACTGATTTTGATAAAATTTCGTAACTATGTGTAATTTGGTCTAACTTAAAAGAGGATATTAGCTGCCAGCTGGTGCCCGCGACTTCGTCCGCGTTCTGGGTGAAAGGTACCCTATGTCCTTTCTGGTGTCCCAGACAACGTGTATGCAAAATTTCATGGTGATGGGTTCAGTAGTTTTTGCGTGAAAAATTAATACGGATATAAATTGCACCTCGGGCGAAGCCGGGAGCGGGCCACTAGTAACAGTATATATTAATAAAAAGTACTTCTTCTTCTTTGTCGTCTACACTCTTGACAGAGTGGTCGTGGTCATCAATTCAGGTGTTGGTGGCAAGCTTAACAACACGCCGCCACTCCTCCCTGATGGCCGCCTTTCTGGTACATTCTTGCAGTGATGACGAGCCACTCACTGCAGCTTTTATTTGGTATGTCCATCTCATAGGCGATCTTCCTCGTGGCCTGGTACCCTCAACCTTTC
The DNA here is from genome assembly GCA_918317495.1 of Synanthedon vespiformis. Lineage (NCBI taxonomy): Eukaryota > Metazoa > Arthropoda > Insecta > Lepidoptera > Sesiidae > Synanthedon > Synanthedon vespiformis. The sequence continues at coordinate 990,518 of OU906966.1, forward strand.
CTTGGAGCACATGTCACTCGATAGCCACATCCCCCCGGCGGCAGATGTGGCCAAAGAAGGTGAGGATACGGGACTGTACCAAAGATGACAGACGCTGCTTAATGCCGAGTTCTCGAAGTATGCCGAGTTCTTGAAGTACCAACGAGGTACGGAATTCAGTCCACGATACTCCGAGCATTCTCCTCCAGCACCACATCTCTAAGGTGTCTATCTTCTTCTTCTCAACTTCCCGCAGAGTCTACGTTTCTGCGGCGTATAGAAAAATGGAGAATACAAGTGCCCGAACTAGCCGGATTTTTGTGGTTTTGTATATGTTGCGATTCCTCCATATCTTTCGCAACTTACTATACACTAAAAATATTTATACATTTAAAAATAAAAAACATAATAAATTACGTAAAGTAAGTATCAAGTTATTACACCTTTTTTTCTTTATATTACTCGTTGTAGACACCGTTCTTTGTAAGGTGAGTGTGCGATCGAACGATCGCGAGCAAGTATTGAATTTTCTATACATGGCTTCAGAACGAGAAGCCTTTGTTTAGAATCCTATCAACTATAGGTAAGTAAAGATAAGGCAAGGTGAATGTGCTTATCCTCTCAATTAGAACTTTATCCGCTCGTTTTGTCAACCACCACACAGTTTCAAGTTAAAACTTACCTAACTTGATCTAAGTGCATCTAAGTTTACTTGAAATAATCTTAAGTTAAGCCAAATTTATTTGACTAAAGTAAGGTAATGTATGAACTCGTTTTGTGATCATTAATTGTCATATTTTTTCTATTTCTTTAGTTAGATATCTACATAAACTTTTACAAGTGTTTTTGGATTGTCAAACACAATTAAATTTGTGGTTTGGAAGGCATTATAAAAAAAAGACTTGTAAGAATCCATTTAATAATATTATAGTAGCATAAACAATTCGCTTTTGAAGCATAAATATTCAATACTAATTAATTAGTAAATTATTAAGCGATCCCTAGACGATCATGCGGCATGACATGCGTGAATTATCATGCTGCATGATCCACCAAAAAAGCATGTAGTTTGCATGTCATTCACATCAATCAATACAATTAAACGGTCATGCATGCATGACAGCACATAATGAATGTCATGCCGCATGATTTTCTAGGGACTCGCATCTCGCTGTAGATTAGCATTACAAGATTAGTTGATATCCTTACTTTAGTCTTACTAATATTATAAATTCGAAAGTGAAAGAATCTTGCGGCCAAACAAACAAATGTTACTCGTAATAAGGTGATGAGGATACCTATATTTAATGTGAATGCCTTAACAAATAGTTAAGTTAGAGAATGATGTTTCAAAGTAACACAAGCGTATAAAAGACATTATAAGGTGTTACAATTAATATGAAAACTTTGATCAAAAGCCAAAGTTTTCCTATCAGGGTGTCGGGTTTTGTACGGCGCAATTAATGGCTATACCCAGCAAACTTGTTACGGACGTGTAAACATTCTTTTGCTAGAACCGCTCGGAGCTAAGTACAAACAAACACAATATGACATCTAATCTCTATGTGAAATGTCAAAGAATTATTGCAGACGAGTCCATTGGAAAGGGGTTGGTAAGCACCTCAACGTAAGAGCTCTGACTCTAGGGCGCGGGTTCGAATACCAACAGGGCCAACTTGGAAAATTAACTTGGAAAATTTTGACAAAAGCCACACAGTTTCATGTTAAAACTTACCTATCTTAATTTAGGTAATCCTTACTCCTTACCAATATTATAAATGCGAAAGTAACTCTGTCTGTCTGTCGCGCTTTCACGCCAAAACTACTGAACCGATCACCATGAAATTTTGCATACACGTTGTCTGGGACACCAGAAAGGACATAGGATACATTTCATCCAAGAATGTTCCCGAGGGATTATCTAAAATATAAAACTGTAACTAACGCCTGGCCAATGTGTTATAGCGACAAGTTGTCAAGCTTATGTAATTGATTTTATATTTTTAATATAGTTTAATTTATCATCGCGTACGAAGTCGCGGGCACCAGCTAGTTACGTATAATTTTACTTAAAATGAAATTAGGTACAGTCAAATTTATTTATTCAAAAGTCAGTTAAAGTCCTCGCTACTAAACTTCTCAGATATGTACATAAATTATGTTACATTCGGTGCAAATCTTCTTATATTTCTTATATTTATTATGTCAAAGCTTTCCATCGCAAGTTGTAGACGTCTGGATTTTATCTGAAATAGACATTGAAAGTGCATTTTCCAAGCATTGTTCTGTCACAAAAATATATATAAGCATTTTATTGATAATGTTTATTTGTCAGCCACAGTCGCGTACGAGTACGTGTTATATAAATAGCGGGGTTCAGCCACCCTCCGTATCTACTGGGAGTCACAATATTAATAATAAACAGTAGCCTATCGGTGGAGTTTTTGGGAAAATTCGTTACATCCAAAAGGTCTATCTGATGGTAGGTGGTCACAGTCGCGTAAGGACACAAGCAAGACCGTGTGTTGCTGGATTTATCAACCCCTAAGGGACCGGAAACAGTATGTCGTACTAACCGGTCGATGTACAAAACGACTTGGTATGCCTATATATACATTGTACTAGCTACACGCTCCCGACTTCGCCCGGGTTCAAAACAACAACTATCCTATCTTTTATTAAGTTAGACCAAATTACACATAGTTACTAATTTTTATCAAATTTAAGAATTCATTGGCCCCAAACAACCGTGACACGTAATTTTTATATATAAGGAGTAGGAGTTTTGTATATAGTTTTATACATAAGTATGGATGTGGTTGTAATTTTGGTATGTATATACCAATTTTCGTTCGATACTTGAAATCATTTTAGCACAAGTAACAAAACTTTAAAAACACTTGATTTTATTTATGACTTAAGCACTAATCGTAATAAATAGGAAAGGGGAAAAAGCAGGGACGCGGCGTGTCATGTAACAGGACAATATTGGTCGCTAAATCGGAGTCGTACTAAACGGACATGATTTGATATGTCTATACTAATAATATTATAAAGAGGAAAGATTTGATTGTTTGTTTGTTTGTTTGTTTGTATAGAATAGGCTCCGAAACTACTGGACCGATTTGAAAAATTCTTTTACCATTAGAAGCCGACATTATCCGTGGTGAACAAAGGCTACTTTTTATCGCGGGAAAATGCTTCATTCCTACGGGAAATCTAAAATAAAGGTAAATACTAGAGGCTTGGCCCGGGAAATAGCGTCATCTATCCAAAATGCGGTACTTTTCTACGCGGACGAAGTCGCGAGCACCAGCTTGATTATATAATGAAGCTTGCGTTCATTAAAAATATTTTCGTCTTCAAAAACTGTTAGACGTTATAAGCGAAGTGACAACTAGCATTTCCCTCAATAGGAGCATATTTTAGAAGCAAAAAAATTTTGCAATACAAAAAAATATGCAAAAAAAATATTAGAGTTACGACACTGTTCATCGTAATCCGTGTTCAGGAGCCATTTGAATCTATTTGTTGTTCATTTGTCCGTCTGTTTGTTCTTGAATTTTCTTTGAAGCGTTCGTTGAATCGATGTAACATTTCATTCCTAATTGAAATTGATGCTTCGACCGGTGAGACCTCTCGAGACCGCACGAACGTAATATTGTACTTAGTGTTATTTGATCTCTTAACTTATTAACTGCCCTTATAAAGATATATTATTGGCAAGTTATATCCAATTCAACTTCAAATAAAACTTTGTAGACAATTTTCTAAACATTACAGTTAAGTTTAAGCGCCACTTTCACCAACTGTCAAGTCACCGGTAACCGGGGATAATGGAGCTGATATACCTTTGTTCGTAGGTACGTTAAAAGGCCTCTTTCACCAACTACAAGTATATAAAGTGTTAGGTTAGTTAGGTTTAGAAATAATTTTGTGTTATATTAAATTATGCACTAGGCGTAGTACAGTTATCGATAGGCGATTTTTTTATTATTTTCTTTTTAATGTTTGGGTCTTTTACCAGCTCTATACCAGTAGGTATATCAGCTCCATCATCCCCGGTTACCGGTGACTTTAAATGACGGTTAGCCTACTCGACAGATGGTGAAAGAGGCCCTGAGCCACAGCTAAGTGTGGTAGGGTTAGGGTTACCATATGGAAAATTGTAAAGTCCTAGTAAAGCCCGATTGATTTCCATAGAAAAGTCCTAAGATTTCATTTAGTTTCACAAATTAATGAAAGTATTTATTATTTTTGCAAATCACTTAATATTATGAAAGTTGATTTTAAAACTTTTTAACAAAAAATAAAACCGCCGAAAAAACTGAAAAGCATAAAATAATCTCATTATTTTACCTAAGTAATTTTGAGTCGCCGCCGCGCATCACTCTTTACGTAATTTTTGCTTGTTTGGCACCGACTCAAAATTACTTAGGTAAAATAATAAGATTACTTTATGCTTTTTAGTTTTTTCGGCGGTTCTTTTTTTTTTAAAAAGTTTTATTTTATATTTTTTTGTGGCTATAATCTAATATTTACTACATGTTTAATTTTTAATTTTCCCATCCCCATTTTCCCACCCTTAGGGTAGGAATTATTTTTCCAAATTTATACGAGACCAACTTCGAGGTATTATATAACTTTGAGGTATCCATTAAAAAAAGAATTAACAAAATCAGATTACTCTGCAAAAAGTTATGCGTGGTTATACGCTACAATCGGTGAGTGAACAATCAATCACCCCCTGTTTTCCTACTCTTAGGGTGGGAATTTTTTTCCAAATTAAAATGGGACCCCTTGGGGGTGCACCCTTTCCAAGAAAAGGATCCCTATCCAAAGGAAATTATGTTTTTGTTTTGGTTGATTGAAATTTTCTAATAAAAAAATTTACTGTATTAATTAAAAATCGAAAAATCCTGAGATTTCCGAAATCCGGCCGCAATCCTGTCAAATCCGGAGATATGGTAACCCTAGGTGCAGCTAGTTGTCTATATTTGTATTATGAATGTATGGAATTAATTTCCTGCTCGGCACAAGGTGGAAACTACGCTTTCGCATAAACTAAATATCTCATATTAGCCGGTGCATTCCAAGGTTTACGGAGCCGTGAATCTCCACACTAAATTTCAATAATACTCCTTGTGCGGTACGGACCAACCTGGAGCGCAAATCTGGTCCCGAATAATAACAAAACATTGCTTGTTGGAGATACCTTACAAAATGTATTAATATATCTTAACACATTCCACACAGTACCATCTAGTTTCAAAGTAAGCAAATAATGCTTGTATTATGGATATCAGAGCTGTTATCTATACTATAAAGAGGAAAGATTTGATTGTTTGTTTGAATAGAATAGGCTCCGAAAGTACTGGACCGATTTGAAAAATTATTTTACCATTAGAAGCCGACATTATCCCTGATGAACATAGGCTACTTTTTACCGCAGGAAAATGCTTCATTCTTACGGGAAATCTAAAATAAAAGTAAATACTAGCGGCTTGGCCCGGGATACACTTGACAGCGCCATCTATCCAGTGTCAGGTGAAGCCACTAACATACTAACAACTGCTTGGTGATATTTTTAGCGATCCATTCCACGGTAGATGGCGTTTTATACTTTTCAACGCGAACGAAGTCGCGAGCACTAGCTAGTACTACATAAATTACTTTTTTTTTGTAAATACATACATATTATAAATAGAAAACATCCATGACTTAGGTACAAAGGTAAAATGCTACAACATAAAGTTTTTCCCTAGCGGGATTCGAACCCGCGACCGTTTGGTTAACAGCTATAGGGTTACTAGCCACCAGCGAACAGATGGTCAAACTAATGAAATACAAATTTCATTTTACCTTATGGGGACTTTAATTGGATTGATTAAAATCAATACTAATAATAAATATGTAAGTGTAAGTGTATGTATGTTCCTCCATAATTATATTTCAAGAAAAATGTAATATCTCAAGAGGTTTCAATAAGTAAGTATATTCCAATGAACAAGTGAAAATATCGAGCACCGTTAAACTCGAAGTCGAACAATTAAATTGATTGATCGAATTAGTTCGTCGAAGTATTATAATAGTACTTAATACTTATACTGATTTATGATTTTAATTTGTACTCAGTGGAGTATAAGTCATAATTTTTTTCAAAGTTCAATCCAATCTTCTTCTGGGTGAGTTCAAACTCAACAATACTAATATTATAAAGAGGAAAGATTTGATTGTTTGTTTGAATAGAATAGGCTCCGAAACTACTGGACCGATTTGAAAAATTCTTTTACCATTAGAAGCCGACATTATCCGTGATGAACGTAGGCTACTTTTTACAGCGGGAAAATGCTTCATTCCTACGGGAAATCTAAAATAAAAGTAAATACTAGCGGCTTGGCCCGGGAGATAGCGTCATCTATCCAAAATAAGGTAGATGTCGTTTTATACTTTTCTACGCGGACGAAGTCGCGAGCACCAGCTAGTCTCTAATAAAAAAAATGTATAAACTTCACAGAAAAATTTGCGTGTAAAATTTAGTTAGTAATAAATTTATATGTACTAGATTTTTCGAAAGCATAACGAGATCTAGGTGCTTAAGGAACGCTGTAGATACAGATTTCCAAACAACATTAATTTTGCTACAGCCACTATCATAGTACCTAGGTTAGATTACATAAACTCGTGTTGCAGTAACAACCCTAGTATTCATTGATTTCAAATTATGCCTACATTCAAAAACAACATAATATCCAGAAGTATCTTAAACTTAGCTTTTACCCGTGACTTCGTCCACGTCCCCTGACTAATAAACTACAAGAATTATTTGATTTCAAAATCAGCCCAGTAGTTTCTAAGTTTAGCGCGTTCAATCGAACAGGCAAGCAAACAAACTCATTATCTTTTTATATTAATATAGTATAGAAAAGTAGGGATATATATATATATATATATATATATATATATATATATATATATATATATATATATATATTTGTTTAGTTTAAATATATAGTAGTGCCAAAAATTCAAAATTTTTAGGCGATTTTCAACACTCTGTAACTTCGAAGGAAATGGAGTTTATTAAAAAAGGAAATTGTAGCTTCAAGTCTCTAGTTTTCGAAAATATTTTTTCACGTTATCAGTTTATGAGTGATCGTCAGAAAACCAATGAAAAAAATTTCCAAATTTATGCTCGTCTTAAAATTAATCTTAAAAATATACAGGTTGTAATATTTTTTTGTAAGTAAGTGTACTTGTTGGAATTATACCTCTATGTATGTACCTATGTATGTATGTTCCTCCATAACTCTTAAACTAATTAACCGATTTTCATGAAACTTGATAGATAAACATTTGGACGTACAGGACACAGGATAGATAACTTTTTCTATTTCAACGCGGACGAAGTCGCGGGCGCCAGCTAGTAGTATCATAAAGCTCTTTATTTAGTACTTATTTAGTCGGTACCATATACATACACATGGTATGCGAGAAACAAAGGATCCAATTACAATATTATTGTTATCACAGTAATCTGAATAATCCATGACACGTAGGTATTGTCTGAAACAATTATATATCAGTGAACACATACATAGTTAAGCGGACACGCCCAATTACAGTGGAAACGCTTGTAACATATCCGGGTTATGTCCACTATAACAATCGGCTAATACTCTGACTAGACAGAAATTATATCACGGTTTGCTTACAAACAAATTGAATAATTATTTCACTTGTCATTGAATTGCCCAAATATTTATATGTAGGGTAAAATGACCTGATGTTGGCACCTCTCCAATTTATTGGCACCCTAAACTTTTCACTGGAAAATAAGAAAACTAATCCCATAAACTGTGTTCCCACAAAAAATAAATAAATCTTAGGTTTATGATAATGGCTAACACTAAATAGTCAAATGATTTAAACATTGTCAAACTTTCAAATTTTATTTGAGTTGAACAAATAGGTCGAAATAAATGGTCGTATTTCTTAAAGTGCCAATAATTGGGTATTTTCCCCTATATCTATAAACTCAGACCAAATCTATATAAATAAAAATGAATAACTAAATGTGTTGCTAAGCGCAAAACTTGAGAACGGCCGGATCGATTTTAATTCTGTCTTCACTCATGGATAGAGAGATAACCAGGGAAGGTTTTTACGTAAAAAAATGCACCCCGGGCGAAGCCGAGAGCGGGTCGCTAGTAAGAAATATTTATAGACAGAATTTTGCGAAGAATATAGTAAGTTTACTGTATTGAGATTTTGTATATATTTTTATTGTAAATATTAGTTTTCAAATTCCAAATTTCATAGAAATCCGTTAAGATGTTTTTATGTGATTGAGAAGCAAACATAAAAACTCTCGCATTTATAATAATATTATAATTTATAATATTACTTATTAAAATTATTGCTTGATTTTTTTATTTAATTTTTCAAAAGATTAAATAATCCCTCTTATACAGTACTTTTTTCCATATTCTCCTTCTGAAACTCCCCATGTCCTTTGGATGTCCCTGACAATGAATTGAATATGCGAAATTTCATTATGTACAAACAAACAAATTCACTTTGCCAGTTAAAATATTATAAAGTGCTACTAGTTTTCCCTAAGTTTATTTATCTACTATTAAACTTTCTGATACTACTAACATTAGTCTTGTTCATTCTATGTCCAAATGGAGTTAGTCTGATATGTCACAGTCAAGCAGAACAGTGTGTGAGTTTGCGTTAATATTTTGTCATAAAATAATAAAATAATTCTTATATATGATAGGATTTTTATCGCCGTCATCACAGCAGTCATCAGTGTCATTTCGCCCATTTGAGCGTGTCAACTTTGAGGCTGATTAGGTCAATCCAGTGTGCAAAAACTCCAAAAAACTTTGCTTACAAACATTGACTAGTTATTTAAGAGTTCAAATAACTTTACACGAAATAGATATATGCAGTAGTTTTGTCAAAAAGAGTATACGCCCAAGAGTCTGTTTATGATTTTATTTTTGGTATGAATCATTGTGCATCTCAGTCGAGTGCTCTTCCCGCGCTTTGTGCTGTGTGAGACAGGACGCATTTTAGCCATGAGACCGATGAGTTCGGCCGCCGACTTGTTTCACCTTAATACAAAGAGTCGGACCCTCCATAATGCATAGAACAACAATATATAGTGCAACTTACTCTACGGCAATGTGTTTGTCCTGTGACAGTAAGCTATTAATCACTTGCCGCTACATATTACCTAATGGGACAGAATATAAATAGTGGCGCAAAATAACTGATTGTACTCTGTCGTTCAACATGGCTAATGTTGCCAACTGTCCGCCATTAAGTATTTGTTTACAAATAAATAAATGCTAACCGTAGTACCTCTAGGGGGTGTAATATGTATATCTCTAAGGGATGATACGTTAGTCTAGTTCGCAAGTAAGTTCTCCTATAGACATTCATTCCCAAGAATCTCATATGAAACTTTACAACCCTAAAAACTTTACCAATTAAGGTGGCTTAGACAATCTTTGCAACTTGTCAGTGAAATAGAGTTTCTTCTTTCAGTGAACGTGAAAGTTTATTGGTTGATTCTTTCTATTGAAAACTTACAAACGTAATCCCTACATATTATAAAACAAAGCCCTCCGCCCGCCTACTAAACCGATTTTCGTGCTGTTTTCACCAATGGAGAACCATTGGTGGTTTTGAAGGTTTTCTATACTAATATTATAAAGAGGAAAGATTGGATTGTTTGTATAGAATAGGCTCCGAAACTACTGGACCGATTTGAAAAATTCTTTTACCATTAGAAGCCGACATTATCCCTGATAAACATAGGCTACTTTTTACCGCGGGAAAATGCTTTATTCCTACGGGAAATCTAAAATAAAAGTAAATACTAGCGGCTTAGCCCGGGAGATAGCGCCAACTATCCAAAATACGGTAGATGTCGTATTATACTTTTTTACGCGGACGAAGTCGCGAGCACCAACTAGTAGTATATAATTCACTAAGTTACGGGCTCGAGAAGAGACAGAACCTCGCCGTAAAGCAGTCAACGCCGAACCTCGGGCGGCGGTAAATAACCCGACACTGCAGCCGGCCTAACCAGCAGGCTCAAAGGAGGTGAGGAAATGCCCTCTTTTACTACACCGTAAACTTGTGGTCATGTCTCACAGGAACGGGGGTCTTGGCTTAACCGCCTGGACCGCGAGGTAGAAAGCCTCTATAAAAATTCACCCCAACCCTACGGTATGACGCGCGCCAAGAGGGTGAGTGGCTGAGGGGTTACTCAGTCTTTAGCGGTCAACCTCCGATACCTGGGGACCTCGGAGTGTATATACCCTTAGTCGGTAACGGGAAGGCCGACTGGACGTTATATATCCCGTATCTACTCGTGGGAACAATATGGATGAACTTTTACCAACATATTTGTTTTCCGGTTTGGATCTTGACGATCCATCTGAATCAGGCTCGCCTGGAGGACGCTCTGACGCCTCCAATGTAGCCTCGATAAAATTAGCTGACCTGGATGAGAGGCTAGATCATGGGCAATCAGTGGACTCCAATGCCGCTGAAATGCCTTTGGCAACAGACTCGGTCCATGTCAGCACAAAAGATAGTAGGAAGCCGCTTAATAAGCTTTCAGGCGCCGCAAGGAAACGCCTGAAGAGGCTTATTGCAGCCAACTACTCGGTAGCTGAGGCCAAAGCTATTGCTAAAAAGCCTTGGGATCAGCTCGATATTGAAAGGCCTCCTCTGAATCCGACGAAGGCGAGGGTGAGCAGCAAAGAGGGTGTTAATAAAACTCCTTTAGTGCCACCCAAGGCTACCGCCTCAAAACGCCAGCGCTCGGAAGAAGAGTCTCCGAACCAGCCGAAAAAGGCGGCTAAAACGGAGGAAGCGCAGGCTGGCCCGTCGAGGGCAAAGCCTACGTTTAAAGAGGCAGTTGGAGCTTCGCGAGTGGGCATTCGGAACAGCGAACCCATGAGTGAAGAACAAATGAGGCTGACGCATCGTAGCATCATCCTCGAAATTACCAGGGCTGAAAAAGGTACTGGTCCAAAGTTCTTGGGATTCTCCAAAAAACCTGGCTGGATCCTCATCACATGTGAGAACCAGTATAGCCAGGAGTGGCTTGTGAGCAGAATCCCAAGCCTCAAACCGTGGCCCGAGGCAACCCTCTCGTACATACCTGAGAAGGAACTGCCTAGGCCTACAATTTGTACCACTTTTGTGCCCAGCAGCGAAGCGGAGAGCCTCGATGAAGCTCTGCTGCTGCTGAGGACGCAAAATGTGGGGCTCAATACTGAGCACTGGAAGACCATCAGCAGTAGGGCTGAGAAGGGCGGCACTATAACGACCTTCTCCATAGACGACCCTTCTGCTGAGGTATTAAAAGCTGCGGAGTACAGGGCCGCTATTGGCTTTAAAAAGATAATTTTTAAGGTCAAGAGCGGCAACGACAACGCAGCAGAGTCCACTGAGCCAACGAAGAGCTCCAGCCGGCGCGAGGGACATCAACTGTCTGTAAAGGCAGGCGATGTCTCTCAAGTCGCTAGCAGGGGAGTTGGCACGGAGGGGCGTGGGTCGCACAAAGGTGGGAGGGCCATCAGAGGGCAGGCTAAGTCTGTAGGTGGAACTAAACGTCCGCCGAAGACGAAAGCCGGCTCCAAAGGCCCCTCCACCAAAAAGGGCGCCTAGGAAAAGGGAAAAAAAAAAAAAAAAAAAAAAAAAAAAAAAGGAAGGATGAGGGTGGTTCAAATCAACCTTCACCATGCGATGGCTGCCACAGCAGTGCTAGAGCGGCTTCTCCTGCGGGGTGAAGTTGATATCGCTCTCATACAAGAGCCCTGGACCCAAAATGGTGCGGTTCTGGGACTGCAGTCTGCAGGTAAAATTCTTTATAATACCTGTAGCTCAAAGCCCAGAGCAAGCATAGTTTTCAATAAAAATATTGAATGTTTGCCAGTGCCAGAGTTATGTACTGACGATATGGCGGCAGCTTTTGTCAACATCAAGGGCAGGGAGGGAACACGCATCATTGTCTGTTCTGCGTACCTACCTTATGAAGGACAGGACCCCACAGTGGAGCTTGCGCGAGTGGTGGCGTACGCGCATCATCACAAAGCCGAGTTACTTGTTGGAGCCGATGCCAATGCCCATCACATAACGTGGGGCAGCACCGACACAAATAATAGAGGTGAGTTACTACATGACTATCTCTTAGTTAACTGTTTACAAGTACTCAACAGAGGGAGCAAGCTGACCTTTGTGACTACCGTAAGGCAGGAAGTTTTAGACATAACCTTTGCCACTGACAACATGGCCAAGTTTATATCAAACTGGCATGTCAGTGAAGAAAGCTCTATGTCTGATCACAGACAAATTCGTTTTGATCTAGCAACATCTGCAAAAGATCAAACTGTAACGTACAGGGACCCGAAAGCTACAGCCTGGGATGTTTATAATAACAAACTAAGGCAAAATCTTGAGGACTTCCCTAAAAATATATGCACACCGGAGGAGCTAGAACATGCAGTGGAGGCTATCACGAGGGCAATAAGGAGTGCCTTTGAGGAAAGCTGTCCGCTCAGAACAAAGCACTCCAAAAGGAATGTACCCTGGTGGAACTCTAGGCTCCAGAAGCTACGGGCGAAAACCAGGCGTCTTTTCAACAAGGCAAGAAGAACCCTTGATTGGGAAAACTACAAGAAGGCCTTGACTGATTATAATAAGGAGATAAGGAAGTCCAAGCGTGCTGCATGGAGGAAGCTCTGCGAGGAATTAACACAAATGCCTCAAGGGGCTAGAATCCATAGACTGCTCGCAAAGGACAAGCCTAGTCAATTAGGGCTGCTTAAAAGACCTGATGGCTCCTTCACGAACACTGAGGAGGAAACTCTTCAGTTGTTGATAAAAAGTCACTTTCCGGGGGCTCGCAACCTTTCGGCCGGGTCAGACAGAACGCCTTTACACCAAAGGCCTCGAAATGAGGACCGTAACAGAGCGGCTAATCTCATCCGGCCCAAGGTTGTGAGATGGGCTATTAGATCCTTTAAACCCCTGAAGTCTAGTGGTGAAGACGGACTGCTGCCCATTCTTTTACAGAAAGGCATAGACGTACTCACGCCGCATCTGGTAAAAATCTACCGGGCAAGTTATGCCTGGGGATATATACCGGAACAATGGACCCGGGCTAAGGTATTATTTATACCAAAGGCAGGTCGGAAGGATTATGCTCTGCCTAAGTCCTTCAGACCAATTTGCCTTACGTCCTTTATGCTCAAAACTCTAGAAAAGATTCTAGACAGATGCATAAGGGACAAAGCCCTGGCCTCGAAACCCATTCATTTCACCCAGCACGCCTATCAGATGGGAAGGTCCACTGAGACTGCCCTTTTTTTTTTTTTTTTTTTTTTTTGTGGAGGGGAAATCACCTTTACGGACTGACCTCCCCCGTCGGCATAGGACGCGCCGGCGAGGGAGAGTGTGGGACTCGACCGGCCGAGTTCCGGTAATACCCACTAAAACCCCCCCATGCTCCTCCATCGGCGGTGATGTGCGGGTCCGTATAACAGCGAGGCCATGTCCGCGGAGCCCGCACACCGCTACATCCCGCGAGGGAATCTTCAGTATGGTGGTGACCTAGGGAGCATCACTAGGTCGCCACTCTGTCACAACCGTGTAGGCCGGACGCCAGTCGTCCTACCTGACGCCCGGTAGTCACTCGGCGCGCGCAGCGTATGCGCGGCGCCGCCTTCCAGGTTTTCGGCGCCTGAGTGGGTCCGCCTGGGGGTCATTTTCTCGGGACCGCTCCCCGGCCTCTTTGCCACTCAGGGCCATTTCGCAGAAGGTCCTGACGGCTTCCCAGCCGTCAGGGGTCTCAATCATTGCCCTGACGACAGCCGGCAGGGACAGGTCGTGTCCCACGACTGCCGTCAGAGCGGCTCTCCCGTTGTCCCAAGCTGGGCATTCTTCCAACACGTGTTGCGCTGTGTCGTTGACCGCTCCGCACTCGTGGCAGACGGTGGTTCGCTCCCTCCGCGCGACGTTGCACAGGTACCGACCGAAGCAGCCGTGCCCTGTCAGCACCTGCACGAGCCGGAAAGAGAGCGAACCGGCCCGCCTGCTCACCCACTCCTTCAACACTGGCGCGATCGCAGACGTGGTGCGGGAACCCCACCCCGTCTGCATCAATTCGTCGCGCCAGCACTCGAGGGCCTCCTCCTGGAGCTCCGTCCTCCAACGCGCCACCTCCTCCGGGAGTGGACTCGCGCCGCGGGCCCTCGCGTCGGCGGTCCTGTAGTAGACCGCTGCGAGGACCTCGGCATCCAGCTCCCAGGGGAGCGTGCCGGCGATCGCGCATGCCGCTCTCCACGAGGTGGTGCGATACGCTCTGATGACCCTGGACGCCATGACCCGCTGCGAGCGCCGCAGCACGGTCAGGTTCTGGGCCGACAGGGAGTCGACCCAGATGGGCGCTCCGTACAGGGCCATCGAGCGCACCACGCCCGCGAAGAGACGGCGGCACCCGACATTCGGTCCGCCCAGGTTGGGCATAAGCCTGCTCAATGCAAAAGAAGTTTGCGTAAGCCTAGGAGCCAGGCTCCTGAAATGCTCCTTGAAAGTCCATCGGCTGTCGAGCACGACGCCGAGATATTTCAGCGTCGACCCGACACCGATGGAGACTCCGCCAACAATGATTTGTGAACCTGGCGGTGGCGCCTTGCGAGGCCCGCGGAAGCAGATCGCTTCCGATTTTTCAAGGGCCACCGTCAGGCCCAAGCGCCGTATGCGCATCACAACTTGTGCGACTCCAGCGGTTGCCAACAGGGCCGCGTCACGGAACGTGTGACCGCGGGCGGTCACCAAAGTGTCGTCTGCGTAGCACGTGACGTCGACCCCGCGCAGGGTATCGCCCCGCAGCACCCAGTCGTAGCCGATGTTCCACAGGAGCGGCCCGAGAACCGACCCCTGCGGGACACCGCACGACACTTCCCGCTGACGATCTCCAACGCGCGTGGGGTACACGACCGAGCGACCCGAGAGATAGTCCCCGACAAGTCGTCGGAGGTACTCCGGGAAGCCGTGGTACCCCATTGCCTCCATAATCACTCTGTGTGGAAGAGTGTTAAACGCGTTGGAGATGTCGAGGGACACCGCCAAGACGACCCCGCCTTTCCCAATTTCCTCCTCCGCTATGGTCCTCACCCGCGAGATCGCGTCTACGGTAGACCTGCCCCTTCGGAAGCCGAACTGGACGTCGGCCAGGTTCGGCCCGGTCTCCTCCAGATGCTGAGTGAGGCGAGCAGCGATAACCCGCTCGAAGAGCTTACCCGCCTCACTCAGAAGGACTATGGGGCGATAGGCCGATGGTGAGTCCACCGGACGCCCGGGCTTGCGGATGAGGACAAGCTTTCCTAGCTTCCACTCCTTGGGAAAGTGGCCTTTCGTCGCACAAGTTGTGAGCAGCCCACGGAATCTCATTCCGAGGCCGCCTTCCTTCAGGGCCAAGACAAGAGCCTTCCCCGGGATGCCATCGGGACCGGGCGCAGTGTTCTTCGCACTAAGGCGAAGAACCGCCCTGTCCAACTCACCCTCTGACACCTCGGGGGGATCCTCCGCCGGGATATGCGAAATCTCCCGCGCGTGCACGGGAGGAGCCTCGCCCTCCGCCCTGGCGGGGAACAAATTCTCCACCACTCTCTCGAGCGTCTCCGCGTTCATGGTGGTGGACAACGGAGGGGCCCATGGGCGAAGCTTGTTCATTACAAGCTTGTACGGCCTGCCCCATGGGTCCTGCTCGAGAGAGTTCACCAGCTCCTGCCAGGCGCGCTCCTTCGCTGCAGCTATCTCGGTCCTCAGCGCCTTCTTGGCCGCTTGGAAGGCGGCAAAAAGTTCCGCAATGGTCGATGCGGATCGGTGACGTCGACGGGCGTGGGTGTACCGGCGTCGTGCCTTGACGCACGTCGTCCGGAGGTGCTGAAGCTCCGGCGACCACCAGTACACCTGTCGACGAGGCTGCGGTTTGCCCACGCGGGGCATGGCGACGTCGCAGACGTGCGTCATCGCCTCGCGGAACCACCGCGCCTCCGTGTCCGCATCGATCACCTCGGGTTTCGGGTTCCAGGATTCGACGAGGGACGCCTCTATGAGGGATTCCAGCATTTTAAGTGCCCATTTGGGCCCGATCTCAGAGGGAACACGACTCGGGCTGTTCGGGTCCTGCGAGTGGGGGGAGATGGAGAACCGAATATATCGGTGGTCCGACAGCGTCTCGACCCCCTCCTCGACTACCCAGCCCCGAACACGGCGGGCCAGGGCGGGAGACGCAAACGATACGTCCACGACCGATCCGCCCTGTTGCCGCACGCACGTGTTGGTCGTGCCCCTGTTCAGCACGCACAGGTTGTTGCTGGAGAGCCAGTCTTCCACAGCGGCGCCCCTCACGTCGGTGAGAGCCGAACCCCACACTGTCGACTTCGCATTCAGGTCTCCGGCGAGGAGCACCTGATGCGGGCGACACCGCCCCAGCAGGATGTCTAATTCAGCCAGGAAGCGCTCGAACTCCGCGAGCGGGCGGTTCGGCGAGAAATAGACACCTACGTACACGATGTCGCCGCAGAAAACGGCGACGAACCCGCGACCTCTGAATGTTTGGTCGACAGTGGGGGCCCCCTCTCCAGTGGCCAAAACAATGGCGACGAGACCGTCGCGGTCGCCGACCCAGTTGTCCCGAGCGACGACCAGGTACGGCTCCGCGACGATCGCCACCTGTATCCTACACTGCGCCAATGTCTGGACTAGCAGGTCCTGGGCACTGGCGCAGTGGTTAGCGTTCGTCTGTAGACAGCTCATGGACATATTGATTGTATGTCCATGAGTGTCTCTTCCGTGGTCCCGTCCGGTGGGCAGGTCGTGGAGTCCTGGGTCGAAACCACAGGACGCACAGGCCTTCGCCTATTCATCTTGGGCTTGGGGGCCGAACATTGCTTGCTCCCCAAGCGATGATTGAACTTTCTATTTGCGTCGGCGCAGAGAGGGCAGCGAGGGTCTGCCCTGCACACCGCCGCGCGATGGTCACTCTCCCCACACTTGTAGCAGAGCTGGCTCCGGTCGACGGCCGCGGTGCACTGCCCCCTGACGTGCCCTGTGTTTAGGCACCGGAAACAGCGCAACTCGCGGGGCTGCAGCACCTTTACACGTGCTGCCGTCCACCCGACCAGCAATCTGCCTTCGGCTACTTTCTTGGCGGCTGCCACGGGGCAGCTCGCCCAAACCGAACCCATACCGTAGTATGAGTTGCGGATGGTCCCGATCTTCACTGCCTCCCTGTGGCAGTCGCCAATTTTGGCTATGGCTGCCGCCACCTCCTCTGCAGTGACGGAGTCGTCTAGGCCGGAAACGAGCATCTCGGTGGCCTTGAAAGGCCGCGAGATTCGAACCGACTCCGCACTGAGAACCTCCCGAAGTTTGGCGGCAAGCTTGTCCGCCTTGTTGTGGTTATCTTCCCCGGAGACCTCCATAATGGCGGCTCCCGTCACCGCTCGCCGGAAGTGAACATACTCGATGCCCAGCTCCGCAATGTCCACCTTCGCCTTGGCCTCCTCGATGACCAGTTTGTATGTCACCCCCCTCTCAGCAGCCCCTGGCTGCAGGGTGACAACAACGGCCGCGGTCTTGAGGGGCCTGGCCTTTCGAGGGGCACGCTGTGGTGCCCGGCTCTTCTTTTTTTGCGTAGCAGGGGGATGGTCCTTGTGCTTCCCACCTCTAGCCACCAAGCTCCACGGTTTGTCCATAGAGGTGGGGGCAGGCGGGAGCGGACGCGGCTCCGATTTTTCGGGCGCTTTGCGACCACGCGTCGCTCCCCTTCTCCGAGTTTTCTTCGTCTGGATTCCCTCCGATTTCTCTCCGACAGGCGCCTTCGCCTTTTGGCCACTGGTGGAGGCTTTGGGCGGTGCGGTAGGAAGGGGAGGCTGGTCTCTTCTGGGGGCCAACTTCGGAAGGGGTTCCCTCCGAGCGGCCAATGGAGGGCTCACCCTCGGCGCTGGATTTAGGCGCGGCTCCAGGTTCTCGAGCCGCGCGCTCAGCCGAGCATGGACCCTGTCCATTATCGCCGTCTCCAAGGCCTCTAAGTGCTCCAGCGTGACCGGAGACCCAGAGGCGGCGGCGGGAGCGGCTTTGAACGCCGCAAACTCCCTCCGCAGTTCGTCAATTCCCGCCTGGAGTCGCTTGTTCTGCGCCAGAGCTTCTTTAAGCTCGCGACGCAGCGCAGCAGTCTCCTCGGTCGAGGACAGGGTGGCCAGGCATTTGGCGTCCGCGACAATTGCCTCGACGTTGTCGCGGAGCGCCTTCACGCAGGTCCCCTTCAGGTTTTTTGACACGTCGGCCACCTTGCGGATGGCCGACACCCTCGTCATCAACCTCTCGAAGATGAGCAGGGACGACTCGACGGCGTCGTCCCCGGACTCCATCTCCGAGAGGCGGGAGCGGGCAGCTCGAGCCTCGGCCAACGAGGCGAGCACTTCCCGCTCAGCCTGGAGCTTGAGCTCCTCCTTCTCTTTAGGGGAAGGGCGACCGCGACCGCGCTTCCGGAGCAGTCCGGTGGCGATGCCGGGTCGCTCCTCTCCTGAGGACTCCGGGGAGACCTCTGGGGACGGCACTGGTGGGGCCTTGCCTCTCTTTCTTTTCAGTCGGTCTCCCAACCTTGAGACCGACTCGTCACTCTCGCTGCCCGCCGCCACGGACACCACCGTGTCCGTATCGGAGGGCGATGGCTCTTGCAAGCTGGGGCGGACATCGGCCCCATCGCTTGCCGGGCTTGCGTCTCTTGACGACGAAGTAGGCGTCGCCATGCGGGTGAGGAGAACGACAGGGCTGAATGCCCTGCTCACCTTGCCGTCGACCACTTTCTGCGCAGGTGTGCGCGCTCCGGTATTGTTCTGCACACCAGGCAGCCCGGGATCCGCTGCCTGGAGCGCCTGCTGCCTGGCGTCACACCAGGCGCAGGGGTGGCGCTCTCCGCCACAGTCGCATTTGCCGGTAACCAATTTCCCATCGACCGGCCCGGACACCGGTCGACGCCGCTGGCGAGGCGGGTCGCATACGCCGCTCGTTACCGATTTCACACTCGGGGGCCGAGCTACCCCCAAGCGCCGGGCGTCAGCCGGATCGCACGACAAACGTTTCCCTTTGTCTGACATTTTCCATACTAGTTTGGGAGGCGTACCTGCGGCCCTTTCCCAACAGGCCGCAGGAGCGCTTGGGACCGGGTCCCCCCCGGTCATGCAGCCCCTCGGCACGCTAACCTTAGGCTTCAGGGTAATTTTTTATAGTGGTTTTCTTCCACGCGGCCCGACGCTCAGTGCGCCAGACCCCCGGCCTCGCGAGAGGTTACGGGTTGCCCGACGGTGGCCGAAACCACACGCCGCGCTCACGGACCTTATCAGGCCCGCCACCACGAGCCGAGGCTCCGCTGGCCCATCTCTGGGCCCTCCAAGAAAAGCGCCAAGCGCGCCACCTTCCTGTCCGGATAAACCGGACCGCCAGCTACTGCTGGCCAACCCACGACCCGCGAGGGGTCCACTGGTGACAGCGGTGGACCTAGAAGCCACGGCTTCACCCACCAAGTGTGATTTTTTAGAGAGGTTTTCTTCCTCGCGGCCCGACGCTCAGTGCGCCAGACCCCCGGCCTCGCGAGAGGTTACGGGTTGCCCGACGGCGGCCTAAGCCACACGCCGCGCCCGCGGACCTTACCAGGCCCGCCACCACGAGCCGAAGCTCCGCTGGCCCATCTCTGGGCCCTTTCAACAGCGCTAGCGCGCGCGCCATCTCTGTCCGTATAAAAACAGACACGAGTGGAGGTTTCTCCACTCGTGAGCGCTCCGCTACGGGTTCCCGCGAGGGAGCCCGCTCGGAACGCTCGGGTGTACGCCTTCTTGGTCCCCAAGGCCGAAGCCAAGGGTAAGCCCCCCCACCACGACAAGGTCATGGCGTACCCAGGGGGGGCCACTGAGACTGCCCTGATTCAACTAGCTGACAGGGTGGAAAAGGCTCTGGATGATAAACAGATAGCTCTGTGCGCATTTTTGGATATAGAAGGTGCTTTTGACAACACTCCCACCAACACGTTAGTGAGGGGACTGCAAAACAAAAATGTGGACCCGACTACAGTTAGGTGGGTAAAGGCCATGCTATCCAAACGTAAAGCGAAGGTTGAACTACATGATACCTCGCTTACTGTAGCAACTACAAGAGGATGCCCGCAGGGCGGAGTTTTATCGCCACTGCTATGGACTCTTGCAGTTGATCAGCTTCTGTATAGGCTGGCAGAACACAAGATCGACACCCTAGGTTATGCTGATGACCTAGTGGTGATCGTAAGAGGCTTCTGCCAAAGCACAATTTCGGCCCTATTACAGAAAGCTCTAAACATCATTTGCGAGTGGTGCACAGCAAATGAACTGTCAGTTAACGGTGACAAAACCGCTATAGTACCGTTCACCAGAAAGAGGCGGCTGGACAAATTGAAGCCACCTCTAGTAAATGGCAAACGAGTGCAATTTTCCTCAGAGGTCAAATATCTGGGAGTTACTTTCGACCAGAGACTAACGTGGAATGCACACATTGGAAATGTGATAAATAAGGCTAAAGCAGCCTTATGTATCAGTCGTCGAATGGTAGGGAAGAGCTGGGGCCCGTGTCCAAAGCTCACCCATTGGCTGTACACTGCTATTGTGAGGCCGATGATCGCTTACGCCTCTATAGTATGGTATAGAAAAGCCAACCAGAAGACGATTATTGACAGGCTTAATGGCCTACAGCGTTTGGCATGTCTAATGATAACAGGAGCCATGTCGAGTTCCCCCGGAGCATCTCTGGAGGCAATCCTGGGCTTACCGCCTCTAAATCTATTTTTAGAGAAGGAGGCGAAAACCAGTATGCACAGAATGATGAATCGGGGTAAACACAATTGGCTGTCCGAGGCACTGAGAGCTCTAGAAGACTCAGTACTAAGGGATCCTATCCTAGGCATGCCTACTGACACAATGGTACCACAGTACATAGAAGAAAAGTCTTACACTGTGGAGTTACTCTCAAGAGAAAACTGGTCAAATAAAAAGATCTCTTGGGAGGAAGGTAGCCTTTCTTGGTATACTGATGGGTCCAAATCAGGACCTGACGTAGGCTGTGGAGTGTATGGCGGGGACCAGAATTACAGGACCAGTGTAAACCTGGGACAATACGCCAGCATCTTCCAAGCAGAGGTCTTCGCCATCATAGAATGCGCGGAAATCAACCTGCGAAGAAACTATGTCAACCGTGTGATTTACATTCACTCAGATAGTCAGGCTGCACTTCAAGCACTGGACTCAGACTCTACTGTCTCAAAGCTGGTGCGGAACTGTGTAGACTACTTAAATATTTTAGGGCGCAAGAATAAAGTGATCCTAAGATGGGTACCTGGCCATATGGGGATCGAAGGCAATGAACTTGCCGACGAACTCGCCCGAGCAGGCGCAAAAGGTAGGCTAATAGGTCCTGAACCTATGTGCGGACTACCAAACAGCCTAGCTCACTGGACCATATGGAACCAGTGCTTTACTAAATCTTACAACCGCTGGACTAACTTGCCAGGGCTGAACCATTCCAAAGCGCTAATAAAAGCCTATAGTCGTAATGTGACTAACCAGGCTATGTCGCTTAGTAGGAGCAATTTGTGTATTATAACTAGGGCACTAACGGGGCATTGCCGCCTCAATAAGCACCTTAAAGTAATGGGTCTCATTAGTACGGGAGAGTGTCGCTTCTGTCATGAGGCAGAAGAAACACCAATGCATATCCTGTGCGAGTGTGGCCCCTTAATGCACAAGCGCAGTCACATCCTAGGAAGCCACACAATGGCTTGTGAAGATGTGAAGAATGCCTCTATCAAAAAAGTACTACAGTTTCTCAACGTGGTAGGTATAGGTAGAGAGCTTTAGTTTACGTGGCGATCACAATATTTCAGAAATGGACGAAGTGATACTGGTTCTCTAGCAGACAGAAATAGCCACTAAGCGTATAATAATGATAATAATAATAATACGGGGGCGAAGTCGCGGGCAGCAGATAGTTATTTATAAATGATAATAGTATTGGGTTAACATTATTTTAAGGAGACAAAACTGATGAAATGATTTTTATTTTTATTTGCTCAAAGGTCGTCAAATAGTCGGACTCCTGCCGCAAGGTGGTAGTGGGTACCTACCGCCTACAAAATCAATGCTACGTAACCAGTTACGTGACAAGAGTTGTTTTTCTTGCTACGAAACCAGTTACGTACAAAGATTTTTTTCTTTCTACGAAATAGCCAATATGGTAGCACTGCATGTGCTAACGAAATACAAAAATATGTTTTGTCCTTTTCCCACAAATGCAGATGTGTCAGAAACTGGTTTCGTAGCATTATTTTCGTAGGCAGTCGTACATCCGGAGAAGGCTCGGGCGCAGGCGGGTGGCCTATATCCGCCGCCTTCCACCCTGACCGGGATCTGAGCGGTAGTCTTGGGGGAGACTATCGCCCGTCGTAGGGTCCTTCGAGTAGGCCGGCTTACCTCCACTTTCGGGTACGCCGTGGTTCTGGCAGGGAGCACAGGCTCCCCGTGTTGGATAGCCGTGGCGGGGCACAGAAGTCGTGTAATAACGTCCCCACGACCCCGCCCTTACAACTGCCGCGACAGATAGAAAGTCGTTGGGTTTTAGCCGGTAGGAATCCGGCATAACCCCGCTGTGCTCCTACACTTACGGGTATCCAAGAGGATTTCCCAACGTTAAAAAAAAAAGGCAGTCGTACATATCTAGTTTCGTATGAAGAAAAAACATCTTTGTACGTAACTAGTTTCGTAGCAAGAAAAATAATCCTACACACGTAACCGGTTACGCAACTCCAACGGTATGAATGGGCCCTACCATCCATTACTTTCCTAAACACTATACAGTACATGTCCTATTACATGTCCTACGTCCTATTTCAAGATGGTCTTCTGTAAGAGTGTGGTTTTAAAAGCCACGCCCTACAATTTTTTTTTTCAATATAAATTTTTTTAATTAAAAATAGTATCTCGAAATTAAATATGTTATAAATGAAAGCATTACAGATAAGCTCCGGTGATATAAGTGGAGGCTTAAAACTAAAGCAAATTTACTCACTGTTAAAGAAACAAAATTAAAATGTAAATTTCTTTTCGCCGTACGTAACAAAAAGCCACGCGGATGACTCGTTACAAAAAAAACGGAACTGTTTTTTTAGTCTTCTTTCTTTAGACGAATTTTCTTTTGAGAAAAATCGTTGCCTTATATTGGGTTTGATGCTAAAAACCGTCATGATGAGGTACGAATTTTGAAAATTTTAACCATATCTCGCCATTGATCTTCTTTCTTTTTTTCTAGTATAAATAAAATTAATATATATACATATGATACATTTTTTATACATAAAAATATTAAATTGATTTGTGCACGCTTCAAAAACTCGTGACTGGGTATACCGATTTTCATTCTGTTTTCATTGGAAAAAGGAATAAACGGGGAAGATTTTTATATATAAAAATGTGGTATCGCTAGTAAGTATGTATTATATGAAATATTCGAATTTGGATGAATAATTTTTTTTTTATTATTGAAGGTTTCATAAACCTTCTCGAGTTCAAAGTGAGTTGATAATTAGGACACTACATAGTATAAAATAAAGTCGCTTTCCGCTGTCTGTTTGTCCTTATGTATGCTTAGATCTTTGTAACTACGCAAAAGATTTTGATGCGGTTTTTTTAATAGATAGAGTGATTCAAGAGGAAGGTTTTTAGTATATAATTTACAAAACACACACATTTAGTCACATTTAATTAAGAAATTTACACATTTCGTAGATGTAAGTAAGATTCCCTTACTTTTAAAGCGGGCGAAGTCGCGCGGGCACTAGCCAGTTAAGCATGGAAATTCCACTTAATTTGTGTCGGTTAGTATTTAATTTAACTTCCAAGATTGCAAAGTCAACGTTTTTATCTTAAACAAACGAACGGATAAATGATTGCTTAATTTTTTTGCCTTCAACGGGGCCTTGTTTTCGTAAACAAACTTTTCAGAATCTCGGTCAGGAAACGCCGATTTCCGCAGCATAACTAGAACAAAGTACATATACTTACTTATTTGAGGACTTTATCCTTTTACGTTTAGTTTACTTTGTAGAACCTGTGGCGATACTCCACATTACAAAACACGCATATACAACCTCTTCATAGAACGCTGGCAGCGAAGATTCGAAAACGTCAACATGAAAAATTCGAACGAATATTTAAAATATAATTCCATGATTGATTTGAATTTGAAATAGAATGTCTTGTCAAAATGAAAATATATAAGGGCTGCCAAAATTTGTAAATAAACATTCTGCTATTGCTTTTCAACCTGACTTTTTCTGTGCTAATGCAAATGTATTTTGAGTTTCATTGGCTGCTGACTAAGTTGAGGCTTGTTAATCATTCTGGTGGAAGTCGGGGATAGTCTGCAGCTTGTATACCAATATATGTACATACGTGGGAACATTATCTAACCATCCCACAGCTGGGGAGCCCTCTATACAGGCGCCCCACAAACCTTTTCAATTCCAAACATAGTACCTAAGCCTAGTGAATCTTAACAATAATCATCAGTACTAATAATAAATCTGTAGGGATCGGTCATGGAGTAATTTACTTTGTTTTCAGAAATATCGTGTATATAGGCTCTATACATGATACTGAAAGTAAATTGACGATTTTTAGATTTTTTTTCTGTATGTATCATGTATGTTCCTCCATAACTCTTAAACGAATTAACTGATTTTCATGAAGCTTGGTAGATAAGCATTTAGAAGTACGGGACACGTGATAGGCAACTTTTTATCTTTTTTAACGCGGACAAAGTCGCGGGCAACAGCTAGTACAAATAATAAATCTGTAAGGGTTGGTCATGGAGTGAGTGACTTTGTTTTCAGAGATATCATGTTTATAGGCCATATACATGATACTGATATTAAATACAATTACATTTACGATTTTGAGATTTTTTTTCTGTATGTATACTATGTTCCTCCATAACTCTTGCATGCATACATACATACATACATACATACATACATACATACATACATACATATATACATATAATACCTCTACACTTACAGATTTATTATTAGTATTGAAGATGATGACATCATATTCTTATGCAAGAAAAAAATCTGTACTAGTGCTTTTTCGCAACTGTTACAATTTGATCTCTTTAGTAAGAATTTTATCTTTTACGAAAGACAAAAACCTACCTACTTATATAAAACTGTAAGGATGTAAAGATATTACGTGTTACGACCATGTTGTCAAAAGGTAATGATGTTAAACATTACATAAAGAACATTACATCATGGTTTAGTATGTTAATCTCAAAAGTTTGTAGCGCAAATAATTTTCGAGTGCATTTTACTTGAAATGTTCTCTCACAAAGCCATATTTGCTGGTAATGTGTGGGCGTGTACGAGTTCGCGTCGTCAATTTGTAGCTTCCTTGAGTTTATTTGCCACTCTCTAGTGTTGTAAACATTACCTTACTTAATGTCACGGACGTTAAAACTGTTGGAATGGAACGACAAATTGTTTAAAGTGAAATGAATTTATAAACAATTATTTTCCTTATGAATTTCTGAATCATTGAATTTTGTTTTTATAAACAATTATTATTTCCTTATGAATTTCTGAATCTCTGATATTTTTTTATTTTTCGGCTCTTGATTTTTTTGAATTCATGGTGTGCACTTGCACTGAAAGCAAGGCTTAAGGCTTACATATAATATTATAGTATACCTAGTATAAAAGAATTTATTTAAAAATCTCTTCCTGTTTCGTACTTTGTTATTTATTCATATTAAGGAGAGTCAAAGTAACAGTTTACAGATCGCATTAAATTCAAAACAAATACAGCTTAGCTTGCACAAATTACATTTATAGCTTACTACATGACGCATATTCATTAATTCATTATAGGTATGCATCTAAATAGTTTTCATTTATTCAACAGAATACGTTCAACAGACTAAATTGTCGAATCCAGTGATTAATTTTCCAAGTAACGAGTGGAATCTTCAATTGAATGCCTGTTGTTTATGCGAGTGTGTTTGATCACCTGGGCCTGAATTTACTTCGATGCCTATCTCTGACTATATTATTCTACACTTCTGAGCAAAATAACATAAAGTGGCCACCTGAAATAATACTTAGTATTTCAATTTGTCGTCAGCTGGAAATAGGAGGAAATAGAAGCTGGAAATGTCAAATTATGAGTACCGAAACTTACTAGATAAGCTTTAACCAGCGCAGTAGTCAGTCGACGGCGCACTTTTAAGTACTTTTATCATCAGTGACAAGTAACTTATTGTGTTATAGGTGACGGTAGCCATCTACCATCAAGAAGACTGTTTCTTAGCATAAAGGAAAGTTACATAACACATGAACAATTTGAAAGAGTAATAAATTATTAGCGACCAAGCGAGGATAGTTTGCAAAAGAGAGTCCCATAAAACAACTTTGTGTTTCAACAAACTCATGTCGCCTTTGGTATACGAAATAAAATTATTCTCGTTAAGCGAATGCGCATAATAAAAACGTACAATACGTCAGTAAAGGAATATAAGTCGTTAAGAATTTAATGAGGGGACGTAACAGCATTTATAGGCAATATTGATTTTATGTACGGAACCGTATGCGGTATTCAGAATGTGGTGTACAATGCGGTATTACCATACTTATTATTTTTTAACTTCAATTATACTAATATTTTATATTGTAAATGCGAAAGTTTGTGAGCATGGATGTTTGTCACTCTTTCACGCAAAAACGGTACAACGGA
The DNA here is from genome assembly GCA_918317495.1 of Synanthedon vespiformis. Classification (NCBI taxonomy): domain Eukaryota; kingdom Metazoa; phylum Arthropoda; class Insecta; order Lepidoptera; family Sesiidae; genus Synanthedon; species Synanthedon vespiformis. Next base: position 1,017,409 of record OU906966.1, read on the forward strand.
TTTGGAATTACATTTTGGCACATGCACAGTTTATGAAAATCGCGCCATCTGTCTTAACAAACAATTAACAAAGTTAAGCTTATTATTAACCAAGAAGTACATAGTAATTCGGGTAGATGGCGCTTATTTTACTATAAAACGTCACTGAGGGTGTCGCTCACATAGCGTGACGGAGCAAGTTAAAGTAAACATGCAAGGTTTCAATACTGTATTACTTCGCAATACTGTGAAAGCTTTTATTTACGATATCAACTCTTATAATAGAATAAGAAACAATAACAAACGCATACAAACTAAGTAAATGAACGATTTTATGCACCATTCGTTTAATGGCGGCATTAGCAATTTACCGTTTGCAAATATTAACAACTTTTAACTTTCAGTTGCAGCATTATTAAAACTTTTATCTATACATATATAAAATTCTCGTGTCACAGTGTTTGTAACCAAATTCCTCCGAAATGGCTTGCCCGATTTTTATGAATTTTTTAGTGTATATTCGGTAGGTCTGAGAATATTTAGGTTGTAAACTATTTTTATATAAGTGATAAAGGCAACCCAACCCAATTTTAATTTTTTTTGTCAATACAACTTTAGGGATAGTATATTTATACCGATAGTTATAGTGCGTGAAACAATTAGCTTGGAATTAATCAGATCACGACCAGTTGATAACGCATTCAGTGGATCAAATCAAATATTAGACGTCTAGTGGACTGTGCTCAGTGTTGATGTAATTGTGATTGAAATCTGCAATGAATAGTCCTCAGCCTGATTGTACAAGGCTCATGTTGAACAGAGAGAATTATCTACTGTACCCAGTTTTAATGATTGAAGACCACGAATGCTGTGGCAATAGACGAATGAGGAAGAAGAAAGAGACCGAGGGAACATTGCCTTGCCCTCATCTTTTAAAATTCTGCAATCCTAACCAATCTATACATATAAAATCATTTGTTCGATTATCAAAGCACACACAAAACTACTATATGTTTATTTTATAACGTAAGAATTCGCCAGTAAAGGGTTGTTGAAAATAAGGAAATAATAATGAAGGATATATTTTTTAAATTACTCATTGATTTAAGGAAATTTTCTCGACGCTACGATATGGGGGATCCGCAGACAAAGGATAGTCTTCTGAAACATGTTGAAATATTAAAAATAACGTCTAAAATAAAATATGATCCGAACTAAACGAAAACGAAATAGACATTTCAAATGTCAATATCGGAAAAATATGGCGGCGGGTGAGTCGAATAAATCACTAAAACAGAAGTAATATTTCACATCTGAATACCCTCGAGTGGAGCATTACATTTTGTGTAAACTTCACTTTATCCAAATAATCGGAAATTATTAGTGGCAAGAGTTTCACAGTCGTTAGGACAATCTAATTGGCTGCAGTAACTATCCCCTTACAGAAGACCACAGTCAAATAATAGCCTACAACTAAGTGCTGTTGTGTATACAGCAATGGGTTAAGCATTGCCCATACAGCAATGGGTTAAGCACTTATGACTCGACGCAAACGGGCCACCAACCACAGCCACTGGTGGCCAGCGACAGCGACTTTTTCATATATTTTGTATAGACGCTCCGCACACGTGTAGCCGGTGGAGGCTACTCGCTACAGCTGTGCCCGCGACTCGCCATTTGTGGTCGCAGTCGTTAGACCGTTAGACGTTCTACGTACCGCACGCGTCACCATGGAGCACGACGCCTCAATGTATATTGATACATTCTTATCGGAACATTCACGCCCCGTTATTTGGGTTATAAAATGTGGCGGCTTCCGAACACCGGTGGCTGTCGCTCGCTTCTGATACTGTGAGCCTATGAGGTGCTCAACCCATTGCTGTTTCCCCACAAGTTTTATAAGCGTCACTTCAATGGTGTTGGTAATTGAAATACTGGAGGAACTAAATTTCGGGGCGAAAAATTTATAAAATAAATACATGATTTGGTTACAAACACTATCAATTAATATTAATTATCGTCAAAACCGCAGTACAATCTGTTCTATTTTGAGACTTTCATGTTTTCCTTTTGCCCATTACAGCAAACATCAAAGTACCACGGTCCGGCGTGTTCCCATTACTCACGTACATGTCGACATGTCCAACTTTTACTTAATTTGAAATAAGTCATTAAATCAACCATTTTCTCATTCTCCAACAGTCAATTTTTTTTTTATGAACACACGATCGCCTCTGAGAGTTTCCAGGAGGCTGATGCCGGTCGCATTTGTAGAATAGTATAGTATAGAATAATCAGATATAATAATTAAGTATCGAGATATAATATCATTTTATCACTAGTGATAAATAATATTTTGCATACACGATATCAGGGTTAATAAAGGACAATTTATCAATTCGTTCAGTCGTTTTGGAGACGATCGCGAACATTATTATGTACATACAGACATATGGACAGACAGATGCATAAATAGTTAAAAGATGAACATCAGGCATTTCCGTAAAGACAATATTTGAGGACATTCTATTGGTGCGTAATGGGAACATGCCTTCGTGTCCTACATTTGGCATAAGTACTCGACCCCTGAGGTAAAGAGTCGTGGAAGAGCCCACATCTAACGACCACACTTGGCCACACTTGTGTGTCCCGTTTCAATGATATTTGTGTCATTATTAGCTGCTCGAATAGACAAGGGTTTCGGCCAAAATGACTTATTAAATTTATATACCAATTTATATGTAATACAATATAATTATTCAAAATAATGAAATAGTATTAATAGGACATTATCATTATTATAATTATATTTTTATAAATTCAGTTTTTTTTGAGTCAAAATTAAATATACATTTAATCTTAAAGCTTGTTTTAAATACTAATTATTTATTGAGTCAGTATTTATTTTTATTTATACGATTCGACTAACAATCAAAGTGTAAGTTTTCTTCGCGTTCTAGTTACTTAGCCAATTTTAATTAATTTTTTTTAAAACTATCTTTAGATATTTAAATAAAAATTAAAATGAAAACATTAAAAACAAACTCACTTTCGCATTATTTAGGATTTCTGGCTCTAAACACCAGATAATTTAAATTAACCTGTTTATTTGGTACTTAAATGTACCAATATGGTAATTTGTATAAATGTGTATGATAATTATTCCAATTAATTAGAAATTGGTAACTTATACATTACCAAATTGGTAAATTTTACATTTACCAGTTGCTACCATTTAGTCGAAGTCGTATTTGAAAATATTTGAGTAATGACAAAAATCTTTTTGTACCCCAGAAGTTTTTCTTATCTAAGTAAGACTAAACCCGAGCTTGTTTCATTAACAGGTATAAGTATACATTTCTGTCCAGTGCGTGAGGATAAAGTCGGTAACCAGTGGTTACGAAGCTCCAATTCAAACTAATCCTTGCGACAACCACTTGGCTTTACTTACTGCATGAAGTGGAATAAATACGAAGAGTTGACTTCAACTGGAAATGACTTAGTTCATAATGGTTATTTAACTCTTTTAGTGTACTTAACTATTGCAATTTTTATATGAAAAAATCTTTCCCGTTTCGGTCTTTCCAATTTCTTATCTTCTTATCCCTCTTTCCATAAGTGAAAAGTGGGCCACCCTTATCACTAGGGGTATAAAAAATAGTTTAACTACGACCTATTCTCAAACCTACCGAATATATATAAAAGATTTAATAAAAATCGGTTAAGCCGTTTCGAAAGAGTTTGGTTACAAACACTGTGACACGAGAATATGGATTTATCAAAATGTTTATTTTATGTCGGAATTCAATTCTTTTTATGTTAAGGTCGCCTGAGGATACAAGCAACGCCACAGTTGCTACAAGTACAGTCGGCCGCATAAATCGATTAACACATTCAAAAGGACAAAACAACTGAACACTCAACCCGCCATAAGTAGTGTCACGACTAGAGAAAAAAATAACCTTCACGTATAGTCGGCCGCATAAGTCGATTAACACATTCAAAAGTGCAAAACAATTGAACACTCAACTTACTTACTTACTTACTGAAGCTTTTTACGATCGTTTGTACGTGAAGTTTATTTTGTTCTCTAGTCATGACAACGACTTATGGCGTTGAGTGTTACGTTGTTTTGCACTTTTGAATGTGTTAATTATTTTATTACTTACTTATTTATTTATTTATTTACAATTTTAAGGGCTAATATAAAATAACATGTAAAATGATAACACTAAAAACCACTGAGGTTTAATCTCGTGTTATCATATTTTGTAATTATTAATAAATAAATAAACTATATACTGTTAATTACAATTTAAAAAATATTGCTTTAACTTAGATTTAATATTTTTAATTGATATATTGTTACATAGACTTATGCGGGCGACTGTATACGCTGTCGATCAAAGTAAGATTAAGGATAAGAATAAGGAATAGGGAAATGGCTGCCAAAGGCAGTTGCCAACGGCCCTGTCACTATTAAGTTATGGTTAAAATAGTATAAGTTTCTAGTGTCTATAGAGTCTTGTTGATGACGAGGCGACCGCGCGCTATCTCTCTCAGCGTGAACAGTACACGACTCAATTTCATAGTGCAAACAAATGGGAGCTTCAGAATACTTATACCTTTCTATACTTTGTACAACATTATGCAGTTATTGTGTTTATCTAAATTTAGAAAGTAAATATTTGATATTCAGTTTTATTTATACTTACATGCCAACGGTAGTAATACTATATCTATGATACATGCATGAGTCTGCATGTCAAAGACTCTTTCAGTGTCAAAGTCAAGAGTAAGTCAAATGTGGATTGGGATCATAGATCTAGAATTACTACCATCTAAGATCTTTGATTTGGATATATGGACTTGACTTTGACTTGACTGACTAGTCTCGGGATCTGCTATTTTTGATTTTTTAATTTCAATTTTGCTTTTTTTTTGTTTAAAAAAAGGCTATTCAAATTGCTATTTTTACTAATGATCATCATCGATGGCAAAATCATCGGAGAAGATCTGATGGAGCCAAGACATTAAAAGAGAAGAAGAAGAAGAAGATTTGGATATATACATATTACCACTAAAATAAATAAAAGGATTGCTACCCTGTTCACACATACAATATTAATATAACACCATTCCTAAGTAAAAATCATGTAAAAATATAAAGATGTTCGTTTCTTTGGTTACGCTTTATTGAAGGCTTTTAGTTTGAAAACCTATTATCTATGCCGTTGAATATTCATCCAGAAAATTCAACTTGTATGTAAAATTTAATGATATTAATTCCAGTATAGTTAAGGCGTGACAGTGAACCAAACATCATTTTAGGATTTATAATATTAGTTTGTTATAAAATTGAATGAATTGTTGTACACTACACATATCCTCTGCACTTGTAACCAATTTTATGTAAATTAATAAAAGAATAAATGAATAAATAAATAAAAATCTTAGTTTTAAAAAGCACTTGTTGTTAAAACTTAAAAGTTGTCCGTAATAAGTAATAAACTCACGAGCGCTTACAAACGAGTATAGTTTCTCGCGAAACTGCTATAAAAACAAATTGTTTTACTTTGCCGTTCGTATTAAGAAACTTTAAATTTTATAATCTCTCATAAAACTTTATCTTTCTCTATGTACGGCTTTTGCACTATAAACAATCAATAATTGGTCTCAAGTCTTACCAATGGCTTTTAAACACTTCTCATATATTGAGACATCAAATTTTTGTTGGTTCAAAAACATAAAATACGATTTATTAGATACTAGCTTTTGTCCATAATTCTACCTACACCTCTTTTTCTTAAGGCAATTATGAGTTTTTAATTACATTTTTAGATGATCAGCACTTTTTTTTGAACGAAAGGTCAGGTGCCCTGTGTCATTTTCTGTATTCCTGAAATTTTTGTAAAAAATTAACAAGTTAAGGCATGAAAGCGTAACAAACAGACACACTTCTCCATTTAAAATGTTAGTTAGGATGTTAAATATTTCCTTCTTACAATTTTTTTTCAAAACACTCCTCACTCCTTATACTAATATTAATTCCAATTGTTGTCATCAAAAGACAGAAACGTCTTTCCTATTTATTTTTGTGCCACGACCCGACTCCCATATTCCCGTTGTCATCGGCAACAATTGATAGCGTTAAAAAAGTAATAATTCGACGCTAGCGACGCCTTTCAATTTGTAGACTACAATCCGACCGCGATTGCTCTGTCATGCGCTTGATTGATGACATTTGTATGAATCGTCTTGCCGCTCTTTGGGGATCCACAGAGAGAACCAAAAGGTGTACTTTTTATGAGAAAGACAGGCTGACAATCGATTTTATGGTAGATGGCTATCGTCGCCTGTAACGCAAGAAATACTGTATTGCCCAATGATATTATATTATGTTACTAGATTAGCAGTTTACGGCAGCGACGCGTTGACACTTCGAAGATGCCTGCAGGCATATCTGACGTCAGTTGCCTGCTTGACATTTAGGAAGCGTGACGCGTCCGTTAAAGTTAATTAATTAAGTAGCGTTAATTAGTGGATATGGCTTTGGCATAATGTATCAGTTTCTTTTGAACTGTCAAGTAGTTACGCATTTCTGAGAATCGCTTGTAAGACGTTACTTCTCTAGTATTTATATGCTCACTGGTACTGCCTATGGAGAGTGTGCGTCCATTCTCTGATCGAGCCGGAACCGTTCCACTTATGGAACACAAGGCGAGGACGGAGGTTTCATCCCTTCGTGGTTGATGTTCCTCGGTCACGCACGAAGTCCGTGTGCTAAGGAGTGGAACTCATTGTCTGCGTCCGTGTTTCCTTAAAATTACTCAGGGTCTTCAAGTCAAGTGTAAATGGGCACTTACTAGATAAGCGTGGCCCACTTTCGGCCGCATCTGCACTTACACCAAGTGAGATCGCGGCCAAGGGCTGCCTTGATTTTATATAAATAAAAACTGCCGACCATAGTGGGGATTGAGAATCAGGGATTGTAGGGAAATGGGCTCAAAGTGTATGTGTCAACTCCGACTCACGACTGCAGTTTGCTCGTTACGAGCGATAAATAAATAATTAAATAAATATAACTAAAAAATAATCTAATAATGTCATACTCATCATATCACATACTTACTAATCTATAAAGCTGAAAAGTTTGTTTGTTTGGTTGTACGCGATAATCTCAGGAACTACTGGTTCGAATTGATTTTTTTTTTTGTTTTAGAAAGTCCATTTATCGAGGAAGGCGCTATAGAGAACATGGACGAAGTCGTGGGCAACAGCTAGTATAATATAGTACACTAGCTGGTGCCCGCGACTTCGTCCTGAGATTAGCGCGTACAACCAAGCAAACAAACAAATTGTTCAGCTTTATATGTATTTATATTGGTATAGATTAATATTGTATTGAAGCATTGCCTGTAACGCGTAACGTGTGACATGTGACATATGATTTTACTCCCATAAATTTTCATGCCGCGGGCTTAATATGAAATCGATTCTTAAGGAGTAAACTTAAAAAAAAATCAGTAAATTAAAACCCTAGTAGGAGCAGGAGAGGAGGAGTTCCCCTATTTATTAAGAAGTGTGAGATTGACATCTCAACTTCCCCACCCCGAGAGGGATTAGAGAAATTTAATTCGCTGAATTTAAAGTTTTGCAATTGGGATTTGTTCCGTAATACGATGTCTTTTTGCTGAGATTGATGAATAGACGACTGTTCCGTTTTAATTCGGGATTTATAATAGGTATGGTCGCAGTGTTAGCGGATTAGGCTCAGTGTATAATAATAATAATAATAATAATAAATCATTTATTCGACGTAAGTTTTTACAAAATATTTATCTTCGTCAACATTCTTTACAAACTACCACCGGTTCGGAAAGCTGTTTCTAGGGGGAAGAACTCGGCAAGAAACCCCCTAGTTGCTATTTTCATAAATAAATTACAAAGTAATACGTAACAATACATAGCAATCTACATAACACAATAATCAACTATATTTGACTCCAAGGACAGTCATCATTTATATAATGTAATATCCTATAATAACCCTTTTTGCACAGGGTTTTCTTAATATAAACTTTAAATTTATTTATAGATAATTGTTGTATATTAGCTGGAAGCCTGTTGTAGAAGCGCACACATTGTCCCATATAGGCGTGAAAAGTCGGTTGTCAAAACGGCAGTAGCAGATTTTGATATCAATAGGCTTAAAAACCTATTTAAACATCCTTAACATCCTTAAACGTTCTAGAAATTAAATAATCCCTATAGGAAAGAGTGTTTTTTTAAGAAAATTTTAAAGTAAATTGTGGTTACAGTTTAAAGTTAAATTGTGGTTACAGTTAAAGTTAAGATAAGTTAAGTTAAATTGTTATAAGTTTAGTTAAAATTGTATTAAGTTAAAACTATTGTAAGTAGTAGAATATAAAGGCTATTTTATTGTAGACAAGAGAGAGAGAGAGAGAGAGTAAGTTTTTCTATTTCATTAATGAATATCGTAGTAGCTTATTCAAAATATATAAAAAGTACTTTGTAGTAAATCAATTTTATTGATATCTTTGTGTCTGACAGAGTGACTATACCCAAAGACATTTGACACTGCACATTATTAGGGAAATAAAATAACTTTTGGTAGCAGATTTCAATTACCCGATTTACAGTATTCTGTGGAAATAAAACGGTTTTCGGTTAACCTCACTAATTGGAATATCGTTTCACAAATTCAATAATTTATTTTGGGTTTAATTTCGTATTATTTACTCAATTTATTTATTTTTAAATGACCTTACTCAACCTCCAGTTCAATCTCAAATTTGGAGAAATAAATTTGGAAAATAATCACTGAATACAAAATATCTTTAAATCCCTTTTACTGCTAGAAAGCATCAGTTAGTAATGGCTTTCATAATTTGTATGAAACGCCTTAAGTTTCAGTGTGACGACGGCCCCGCACTTGCAAACAACAATCATCCTTGTAAATAGTTTGACTGCAACTTTCGGCCGTCTGTTACACCGTAAAGCAAGTACTATTGAAATTTATTTTAGTTAGAATATAAAAAATGTAATGTATATATTAAATATGTATATTTTAAAAATGTAATAATTAGAATAAGAATTCCACAAGATAAGGACATTTTAAAGTACAAAGTACAAATAACATTGTGTAGTAACAACACTGCCATAGTAGTCACAAGAAATTGTCACTGAGCTAGTTATTTTGGATGTCTGTACTTTTGGTGGCAGCGGGGAATTCATATTCATACTCGTGCGAAAGGGGAATTATTTGTAGGTATTAAAAAAAACGGAGTCGGTCATGAGGACTGCTGACAGAAGTGAAAAACTTAAAACTGAGCGTCCAACGCACACACATACAATCGGGTATAATTATGCAATGTGTTGGCGTGATCGCGTACGTAGACAGCTGCGCGCGCTTAACCGTGAGCATTAGAACGTTGCTGACGCGAACCGATACATTTTTTCCCTACCCAAAGTCGTATAACGCGGCTATAGAAGTTTTCACTTCAAAAATATTTATTTGCCACATTTGCGAGTGAAGCATAATATTAAGTCGTTTTCATATTGGTATTTCCTTTAGCATGTGTGCAATAAGTTGTCGTTTTAGGAAGTTGTCGTTGTCACCCTGAAGTTGTTTAAACTGTGGTTAAATTTTACGTAGCGGTGTAATAGTAGGCCAAACGTCTTAGAATTAGGAATTAATTTGTAAGCGAGTGAATGGCTCCAACCAATTTCGTTAGAGACGGGCTCAGAACAAGTTTTCAGTTTCAACCGTTTTGGTTAAAGTTTAGTTTTGTACAGTTGCACAGACCGTAATGGGTGCTATTGTGTTAGACATTGAGTTGTAAATCACGTGGCTTTTAACCACAAGATTATTAATATCTAATTAGGTACTTATTATATTTTGAAATGACTAAAAACATTACGGAATTTTATAAAAATCTTCAATTTAGTTTCAGTATCATGCCTATAAACACCTATAGCTTTGAAAACAAATTTACTTACTCCATGACCAACCCTTACAGATTTATGATTAGTATTGATTGATAAATGTATCTAACAGAATCATACAGTATAAAATACAGCACATACACATTACACATTTGATGGAAGATAAAAATCAAATTTTCATTTGTGCCCGTGCAAAGAGTCTTTGTAAATAATCACAGACTAAATGAACAATTCTCACCGCTGTGTATAAATTTAAACAGTTCTCCGTTACAGTTCCTTTATCCAGTGAGTAAACGAAATAAATAGGTGTGCAAGGTATTTCGTTTGCCAATCTTGCCCGCCCTCCCCGAGGAGCGTAATCTCTCATACCGCAATGCAGCCTCGCTAACTCTTGCTTACTCTTGTTTCAAACAACTTATTAGACAACAAAACATATCTCCAAGGAATTACTATAAAGATTATATATATAACTAGCTGGTGCTCTTTGAAAAATATAAAACGCTATCTACTAAAAAAATATCACCAAGCAGTTGTCATGTTAGTCGCTTCACCTGATTCTGGATAGATGGCGCTGTCAAGTGTATCCCGGGCCAAGCCGCTATTTACTTCTATTTTAGATTTTCCGTCGGAATGAAGCGTCGGAAGTAATGGTAAAAGAATTTTTCAAATCGGTCCAGTAGTTTCGGAGCTTATTCTATACAAACAAACAAACAAATCTTTCCTATTTATAATATTAGTATAAATATAGATATAGCATAGCCTATGTTACTCGCTGATAATGTGGCTTTCTGTGCGTGAATGAATTTTTATTTAGTAAAAATATCTTTCATCCACTAAACAGACATCCATTAAACGGAGTTTTTACAACTACTTCAGTTGCGTTAACACATTGTGTACCTAGTTACCTACTGATGTGTTTCTGTGCGTTAATCTTCATAGCTCATCCTCACACCATCTACCATCCAGTAGACGGTCTTCATGTCTACTCTAAATTCCCCTTAAAAACACGAAGAAAACCTATACTGCGGGCCTATTCTCTATCTGTGGTTTTTAAAAACGTGTCGACTTCAAAGTCGACATTAAATAAGAAATAGTACTTTGTCAAACTAAAAACCATACAATAACGCGCCAATAACTTCATCGACATGTATAACTATGGAAAAAACGTCGTAGACATTTTGACATGTGCTTAGTGAATACCAAAGTAGACAATTGTCGAGTCTATAACCGCATCGAGTCGATAACCACAGCAAAACCACACTTAGAGAATACGGGCCCTGAACTGATTCAACACATTATTTTCTGTGCGTCTCTCCACTGGTAAAGGGGATAAAGGTGCAGCACTGTTAAATTACGAACAAAGCCCCAGAAAATTATACATAATTAAAAAGACACCGCGTCGCAGTCCCGACTTGAACGCGACAAAGTAAACAGGTGCCGTTGAAAAAAAATAATTGCACCAAAAGCACAAAGGGTCAAGATTGCAACTGCTAACTTTGTGCATCTACCCTCCACGGACAATGCTGTAGAATGTTTAAATAGACTCTTGGAAAACTTTAATGACGGTAACAATCAAAGAGTTAAGAGAACTGGATGTGACTGTAAAGATTTGACGAGCCCGTTGGACGAGTGGCAAGGGTGCCTGCCTAACGTTTCAGGGGCCCCGGGTTCGATTCTCGGCGGGGTCAACTTTGGAAATTTTAATATAATTTTCAAAATTAACTCTGGTCTGGATTTGAATAGTAGTGGTAGGGCACACTGCGTTTCGCAGTCGTTTGGGCAGCCCGTCTGGCGGCAGTTACCACCGTGAAATAACAGCATATGTGCTGTTGTGTTTCAGTGAGTGAGTAAGGGATGCCAGAGCCCATTACCCCATCCCTCCCTTATCCTTTTATGGTCAGCAGCGTATTTGTAGCACTTATGGCATTGCTTGTGTTATAGGCGACGGTAGCCACCTACTATCAAGTGGACCGTCAGCCTGTCTGTCGACCTTAACATTAATAAAAATCACTATAAAACAAAGTCGCTTCCTGTCTGTCCCTATGTATGCTTAGATCTTTAAAACTACGCAACGGATTTTTATGAGGTTTTTTTTAATAGATAGAGTGAATGAAGAGGAAGGTTTTAGTATATAATTATTAACGTGGGCGAAGTCACGGGCACCAGCTATCTACTAAAAATAAAGATCAACCCCTGAAAATTTTATAACAGCATTGTTAGGCGTTATATTTCTTTACACATTTAGTAGTCAGGCGCTACATTACTTACTTTTAACGCGGACGAAGTCGCGGGCACCAGCTAGTAATAAATATAATATTTTAACTCGAATATTTTAATTATTATTTAAGACATTTTTAGGATCGTCATAATCTTGGCTTTTTTTCTGAAACTCTGGTAAATTTAAATTTTTAGTGGCGATCATAAGAATTTTTTTTGGGAAACATAATTGATAAATAAATATTTTGTAAAATATAAAATCAAAAACATGATATTATATTTTCTTCTAAAATATTTAAAACCTTTTGAAGTGAATAATTTCACTAGATAAATTATAAACTAACGGTTCGTACAACTTTACGGTGACATACAAAACAATGTCTCATCTTGAAAATTAATAGCAATGTTTCAAACGCAGTTACTTTTTATTTTCGCACGTTTCGTGCCTGCTTGGTGCCCAGCATTTTAAAAACGGCCACTAGTTCTAGACTATCCTGGTTTTACATACTAGATTTTTAGAATATACATATACTTAAGAATATACTTATAAATTTACTGCACACGCGCTTCCAACGTTAGTAGAATGAAGGAAGGGAAAGGGACTCACCGAAACATAACAGCACATATGCTGTTCTTTCACGGTGTGGTCATATGACTGCCAAATGCAGTATGCCCTGCCACTACTTCCTGACAGGTATGTTAAATGATGGTTAAATGTTACATGACTCACACACCAATTAACGACCTCACAAATGACGTGATGATCGGGAGCCAATCACAACGCACACGGCATCGCGACGCTTCGCTCTGATTGGCTCAGACGCCCGATACAACCGACATGTTGAAAATTTACTTCCTGAGCGCAACTCCTTGTATCAAACTTATATTTAAAATATTGTAAATTGTATATTTTCTACCATTAAAACGCTGCAAGAACAAGTCTGTCATCCTCACCAGCCAGTGCTTCACATGTACGCACCTATAGATATAGTAAAACAACATTACGAAAGAGAAAATACAAATGGAATTTCTTGTCTTGTTAACAATTGGCATTTCTGTAATATTACCAGCTCACCAGTACAAAATATTCAAATGGTATGCTATGAAAACACTTATTGGGTACCTAAGTGTTATCTTAAGTAGATAATTTGCAGTAGAAAATAACTTCGGTCGCTGACTTCGTACAAATGAGTCTGGAATAAGAGAAAATATTATAAAAGCGAATCGCTAAAGAACAGAATAAACAACTGTTTTTTATTGAGTAGAAAAACACAATGAAAAGTCAAACGATGCGAGAAAAAACATATCGCGACCAGTTCGACCGATGAAAATGTTGTTTATTGGTCACAATTTCTTCAAAGGTCATCTTTGGCATTCGGACGTTGGCGTGTCAACTAAAATCTAATCACAATATGATATAAGAACAGTAGCTGAAGTTCATTATTAAATAAAAAAATAGTGCGACCCAATTTCAGTCACCCCTAGTGTAAAAATAGTCCCTATATTGGTTTTTGAATGTGCTTTAATGCGATTGTTCCATCTACTATCGAATAGACCACAGCTCCTTCTTATAATCCAATTTTAAAATTATATTCTGCATTTTTCCATCCCATTTATCCCTTTCTCGAGTTTTTAAAGGGTACACAAACCAATTTTTTTATTAAGTACTAGCTGTTGCCCGCGACTTCGTCCGCGTTTAAAAAGATAAAAAGTAGCCTATCACGTGTCCTGTACTTTTAAATATTTATCTACCAAGTTTTTGTTTAAGAGTGATGGAGGAACATATATATATACATACATACATACATACATACATATATACATACATACATACATACATACATACATACATACATACATACATACATACATACATACATACATACATACATACATACATACATACATACATACATACATACATACATACATACATACATACATACATACATACATACATACATACATACAGAAAAAAATTGTAAAAATCGTCAATTTAATTTCAGTATCATGTTCTGAATTCTGAATCATATTTCTGAATCATATTTCTGAAAACAAATTTAAATTACTCCACGGCCGACCCAGATTTATTATTAGTATTGAGAATTGATACAGATTAATAAATCTCTAAGTTGTTAAGTATACATCGGCGACAAAAATATTCCGTTAATATTTTCCGTTAACTTCAAAATAGCTTGAAACAGTTGGAAACTACAATAACTTGGTTAAGTTATTGCTAGAACACTTTACGTCGCCATATACATGGTGTTATGTCATTACTTACAAGGCATTATCGTAAAGCGCACGTGCGTCTAACAGCCCCTATATATTACACTATAATATACATATATGTAACTATATTTCCATTTGAATATTATAACATGTTAAACGCCCCCGTTTAGTAATAGAACAATATTGTAACTAGTTTATATGTGGTGAAAGATTAATTATTGGGAAAGTACCTTAAGTTTCGTATGACGCGAAGTAGCGAAGAGCTTTTTCTAATGAAATGTCAGAATCAGAATATTCTGGTTTCTTAATGCGATTGAGAACATTCGTTTTCATCCATTTTGATCGCTTTTTCTATGAGTGAAAATCGTTTCAAAATTTGCTAGAAGACTTAGAATAAGTTAGTGGAGAATAAGGCAGACAGCAATACAAGCTGTTGCACGCGACTTCGCCCGCGTAAATTTATAAAATATAGCCCATGTTACTCGCTGATAATGTAGAGCTTTATATAAGTGAAAGAATTTTCAAAATCGGTCTAGTAATTTCATTGCAAATTTTCTCTCTTTATGTATTTGATGATTTGAAATTTTTTCACACAGAAAACATGTCAATAATTTTGTGGGAAAATATGATAACTTTTCTTAATTACTGTTAAGTTATAATATGTAGTTTTGAGGTTTTTACGAAATAAATAAATCATAAAATAATACGAGTATAATATTTTTTTAAAAACATTTTTGTGTATTTTTTGCATTAATTAAAGAAAATGGCCAATTCCATACTAAGTTATTTTCGTACTTAGAGCAAATAGTTTTTATGTCATAATAGGTCAACCCTGCCAAGCCACTTTGACCCCTAAAGTCTCGATCTATTCTCAATAGATATACCCTAAGCGCACGCCCACAAGAGCCATCTAAGTTGGACAAACATGTCACTTTGTTTATTTAACGAGTAACTTACCTACCGACTTACATGTTATTAATGCACACAGGGATGTGCTAAGTTATACAAATATTTTATACATATATGTAATACAAATAATATACAATATGAACAAAAAGTGTATAATAATTTTTAGCTAAAGTAAAAATTGGCCTTAGTTCTTAAGTACTTCTTAGGTCTTAGTTTTTAAGTAGATGGATTAGTCTATACTAATATTATAAAGAGGAAAGATTTGATTGTTTGTTTGTATAGAATAGGCTCCGAAACTACTGGACTGATTTGAAAAATTATTTTACCATTAGAAGCCGACATTATCTGTGATGAACATAGGCTACTTTTTACCGCGGGAAAATACTTCATTCCTACGGAAAATCTAAAATAAAAGTAAATACTAGCGGCTTGGCCCGGGAGATAGCGCCATCTATCCAAAATATGGTAGATGGCATTTTATACTTTTCTACGCGGACTAAGTCGCGAGCACTAGTTAGTAGATGATAAAATATTCCAAAATGTTAAGGTGCTATCATAGCGTTCTGTCTGACTCATTCGATTCCTGGCAGGACCAATTTTGCAAATGTATTTTTCAAAATTTGCATTGCATTGTGTGTAACTTCTGCATGTAACGTGGCATAGGCTAATAATAATTGTATATCTATAACTATATAATGTATACGTATTTCTGTAATTATGTTTTTCTATTAAATTATGTACTTTAGGTTTTTGTTACCGTTCTTGTGGCAAATGTTGTATACGCCTGTAATTGGTACTCGTGTCAGCCGAAAAACTATGTAAACCATTATATCATGAATAATTGTAACACGTGTACTGTTGGTGTATCCTAAATAAATAAAAATAAAAAATAAAAATTGGCTCTGCTTCATTCATTATAAATTATAATTATAAAATTCATTATAATTACAGAAGACCACTTCCTTACAAAAGACCGCCGTGAACCTGTGGCGTTGCAGGCGACGATTGTTACTTACCATCAAGTGACCGTCAACTTTAAAGGCTATAATAAAAAAAAATTGTTTCGAAAGACATGTTTTCTCATGAATGCCATTGTCAGAACTGGACCAAATTGAAATGGGACCACATGGGAAGCACCACATTTCAAATAAAAAAGGAATCATTAAAATCGTTTCACCCAGTCGAAAGTTCTGAGGTAACAAACATAAAAAAATGTACAGTCGAATTTATAATATTATATTTTAATGGGAAAGAATTTATTCAGGTTTCACTTGCAGTGTCATTCATGAATGACCTGTTTAAATGTCATTTTAATTTTCATACACCCTGCTTTGTAACTTAAAACTTTTCATTCCGCTCAATAAAGTTTATGCAAAAGCAGATTATATACTCTGAGCTTTAAAGTAATAACATGGCAGTATTTTGTAAAGCTATCTTGAGCTTTTATCATAAAGCCGTGACCATGAGGGGCCACTAGATTAACTTTTCGGTGAGTCATTATTAATTTTTAAGTACTAGGGCGACTGAGGTTCTCTTAAGCTGGTCGGTGTGGACTTAATATCGTCACAATAATTTGCATTACTACTGATGTAAGTGCAACATACTTATCATAAAAAAAATATGATAAAAAATCCAAAATAAAAAAATATTTTTTGGGAAAAATTGCTTTTTTTTTCAAGAAATACTACTATTCAGATATACTTACTCAAATAGCTAACGATATCTAAATACAACATTTCATCCAAATCCTCCCGTTTATTAATTATTAATTAATTAATTAATTAATTATTTAAAATAATCAAATATTATAATTAAGATTATATTATTAATGTAATTTTTTTTTTGTGTCATCTACACAGTTATATTGCGCCCTGATTTGCTTCTCTTTATCAAAATATTAACTACTAGCTGGTGGTCGCGACTTCGTCCACGTTGAAAAGTATAAAACGCCATCTAAAAATATCACCAAGCAGTTGTCATGTTAGTCGCTTCACCCGATTTTGGATAGATGGCGCTATCTCCCGGGCCAAGCCGCTAGTATTTACTTTTATTTTAGATTTCCCGTAGGAATGATGCATTTTTCCGGGGTAAAAAGTAGCCTATGTTCATCACGGATAATGTCGGCTTCTAATGGTAAAAGAATTTTTCAAATAGGTGCAGTAGTTTCGGAGCCTATTCAATACAAACAAACAAACAAACAATCAAATCTTTCCTCTTTATAACATTAGTATAGAAATAATAAATTAAAAACCCCGGTTTAGTGGCCCCAATTGAAAAACGAGCACAAATATTTGGTTATATCTTTTCCATTTTGCCACCAACGTAAAAGTGACATGAGACGATCCCGTTTTAAAGGGGATATTAAAAAAAACGCCAAGTTTTTTGTTGATCGCGGTTTTAGTACTGAACCTTTATTGGCAACAAGCTGTAAAAGTAACAATAAGGTTACCAAACAATGCTTCCTCGTTAATCATTAAATATTTGACACCGCGTCAACATCGATGTCACGTTATTAATAAAGGACAGAAGCTGGTTTTATTGTTGATTTTTGTCGGGATAAGAAATACAAGCCTTACAAAGTTTACGACAAGGGTTTTTCATTTAAGAATCTATATGGTTATGATAGGTCTAGCTAGACACAACTATACCTAAGATAAATTAAATAGGTATAGTTACAACTAAGTAACTGTATCTAAACGTAATTATAGAAACTGTACAGTTAGAAACTGCGCATCTAAAGGCTAGTTCTCACTGGACCACTAATTTATTCGACTAAGCAAGTAATTTAATAAATAAACGTGCTGAATATGAAAAAATTAGTCGAGTTGATTACTAAGTAATTTAGTCTAGTCAATCAGTTTTGTTCGTTAATTTGTTTTTATAAAAATCAGATTTTTTTGTGTAAGTATAATTAATTATATTTATTATACCTATAAACTAATGGTACTTATGTTTCTGTTATATTTATGAAAAATCAATATTTACTTTATTTAAAAAACAATGTGTGAATGTTCACATTTGAAGAACATCTAGCTATAGTAAAAATGAATCAATTTATTTGATTGTTTTGAAAAATCAACTATATTGTAATAACATTAAAAATCAAATTCGATAAAACGTATGGCTGCGTTATCGTGGTCGCTTCGACACTCATATAATTATGTATATTATAAAACGGGTTTAGAAGCGATAAGAGCCTTTCACTATCGTCTGACGTGAAGGCTCATACGCAATCATTGCGAAAGTCTGCACATTGCCATTACAATATATGTCGCTCAGTAGTAAGGCTCGTTGGTCTAGGGGTATGATTCTCGCTTTGGGTGCGAGAGGTCCCGGGTTCAAATCCCGGACGAGCCCTTCCTTTTATAATATATTTATTTTTATATTATTTATTTTATACTATTTAGATATTAACCAATAGTAGGTACATAGAACATTATTAATTATTCTATAATATGACGATGTGTACATTAATTATTTTTTAACATTTCATATAATTAGATAAATAACTATTGATTTTATTAATTCACGAGAAAAAATTGTAATTAAAATTTGTTTTCCCATACATTTTGTATGGAACGGGTTTTTATTTTAAGACGATACGAAGTTCACCGGGTCAGCTAGTCATAAAATAATTTATGTAATGAATAATGATAATAATTATTCACATGTTTATCGGATAACTAATTTCATTTTATTATATTCATTTGAGTAGCGAATTTGGATTATTTAAATACTGAGTGTCAGGTTTCTCATTAATATTCAAATAATATTTGTTCTACACTGTTTAAATATTAAAGAAATTATTTATTCCAATTGCCTGAATTACGAAGTTATAAATTTGCTCAGTTGCTAGTTCACTAACGGATTATAATTATTTGTATTTTATAAATAACTAGCGACCCGTTCTCGGCTTTGCCTGGGTTGGAATTTTTATATAGTACTAGCTAGTGCCCGCGACTTTGTCCGCGTCGATAAATTAGGATTACCATATGCAAAATTGTAAAGTCCTGGCATAAAGCCTGATTTTCATAGAAAAGTCCTGAGATTTCGTTGCTAACGTAATTATCAACTCTAAGAAAAATGAATAGTTTCACAAATTAATGAAAGTATTTATTATTTTTGCAAATTACTTAATATGAAAGTTGATTTTAAAAACCAAAGAAGGTGTAATTTATGTTTATGTTATACTATCCAAAGGAGATCATGTTGATTGTAATTTTCTAATTAAAAAAATCTAAAAGATTTACTGTATTTTCTTGAAAATAGAAACATTCCTGAGATTTCCGAAATCCGGTCGCAATCCTGTCAGTACTCTAAAAATCCTGAAATCTCAGGACAATTCCGAAGATATGGTAACCCTACGATAAATGGACAAAAAGAATTTTACAATTCGAACCAGTAGTTCCTCAGATTAGCGCGTTTAACCAAACATAACTCTTCGTACTTTGTACGTATCACGTACTATTGTAAACACAAGCAAAACCCGGGGGGTTAGCAAGTGCGGTATTCACATAATTAGTTTAATGAAGTCATCTCCTCTTCAGCTTCGTCGGGTCTCGGTTCTCTCGGTAATGAAGCTTAAAATTAAAAACCACATGAATAAAACATTTGGGATGACATCCCCAATCCCCCGCTCCTTGTGCAGGTAATTATTGTGATGGACTTCATTTTATGAAAGTTGTATGAGAGACTCAATAAATATTTGATAGGGCGGGACGGTGACACTGTCTTCAGAGGGATAGTTGTTGGGGAAAATATAATTAATCATTATTAAGTTAATGTTGGTTTTATTTAATATGTTTATATAAAAAAATGAATAGTATAATATAAAATACAGTATACATGTCGCGATCGTGTAAACTTTTTAACGAAATTTCATCAGAGGATAAGGATATTGATTGACCTATTCCACAGTTCCATAGTCAAAATAAAAAACGTTTTGGCTGATAATTTTTTCAGTGGCCTATAAAAAAAATATCTGTTGTTTTTGTTATCTATAAGTGGATTTTTTTTGTTAGGTTAAGTTTGTTTACTCACCACTATTATTAAGTAATTATACCTGTAAATTTTCCTAAAATAAAATAAATAAATAAATATTATTTAAAAAGAAAATCTACACTGAATATTGTACATAGGTTTGGCGGAGAATGAACAAAAAGATTGATAAAAAAATAAACACTGGAATACTTTTGACATGATTGTATCATGCGCGGCGAGAAGTATAATCTCCTGCATAGACGTACTTTTTGGCTCAAGAATCTCCGCAAATGATAAGGCCAAAGTACAGTCGGCCGCAAAAGTCGATTAACACATTCTAAGGTGCAAAATAACTGAACACTCAACGCGCCATAAGCGGTGGTCACGACTTGAGAACAAACTTCACGTAACAACGATCGTAAAAAGCTTCAGTAAGTAAATAAGTAAGTGGAATGTTCAATTTGAATGTGTTAATCGACTTACCTGTACCTGATCAGGGTTAGGACAGCTATGGTGATAGCCGATCTCCACTAGGAGATGGCACTATAAGAAGAAAATACACTCGACGGCAAATAAACCGGGCCACCCGTCACCTTGGAACCCCGATTCGATCCTCTCAAAAACTATAAGACACACAACTATAAAAGTTATACCTACAGAAAGTTATACCTAATCATCATGAAACGCACTTTCTGTATGTATAACTTTAACAGTTGCAAGTTTTATACGTCCTGAGAAAACCGAATCAGAGCTCCAAAGCAGCGGGTGGCCCGGTTTATTTGCCGTCGAGTGTAGTAGTGTTCCCTAGGGACGAAGTTGCGGTCAAAGGTTAGTTAAAAAAAATCTCACTTGAGACTTCGATTTCATCTAATAATAATTGCATCTTAGAAGGTTACGCTTTACTCTTCATATATAAAATATTTATTTTATAACGTGACATCGGTCCAAATAAACTTGTGTTTCTGCCAAATTTTATGTACATTATCATTTGTTATTAAAAACTTTATTAAACACAGCTGTTTATTTAATATTAAAACGGAGCCTTAAAAAGGAAACATAAATTCACCTGCCGACCAAAATCAGCTTACATGGCGCGCCCTCGTAAATTGACTGTGACATTAAAGGAGTTATACGAATATGCTAGATGTGGCCTGTTGATAAAATTGACAAGTACAGTCGGCGTACGAAAACCTTTATCAGTTTTCAAATTTTTTAGATCAGTAATTTCAGAACTACATAATGCATAATAATATGTAATTGTTTCAGCTAATAACAAACTATAGAATAAATAACAATAGAGGTAACGCGGTAAGTCAAGCGAGTTGAATGGTTTTTTTGCCACCTCAAAAATGTCTTGTCTTATTTGGTCAGACTTGATATCATATTGATCCTTGTTATCATATGTAGTAAGTATACTTTCATATGCAGTTGTCTGCTTAGTACTTATAATAATATAGGGTCTGTCAATTTCGGATACATTACGTAACAGCCACGTAACGCGAGTTATATGATTTTACTAGTTGGCGCCTGCGACTTTGTGTACGTTGAAAAAGAAAAAAGTAGCCTATCCCATATCCTGTACGTCTAAATGTTGATCTACCAAGTTTCATAAAAATCAGTTAATTCGTTTGAGAGTTATGGAGAAACATACATACATGCAATACAGCTACACTTACAGATTTATTATTAGTATTGATCCCATAGTAGGCCTATCTATCTAGGTTTTGACATGTAAAAAGTCTTAGAAGAAAACCAACTGCGCTATTGTGTGGAGAATAGTTTCATATGATATACTGACATGTTTTTCACTTGAGTTTATTATTTACTAGCTGGTGCCCGCGACTTCGTCCGCGTAAAATACGGTGTAATTATATGATAATAATTTTAGATGACCCCTTTCGTCAGCGAAAGCAATATAAACGCTTGTATTGTTGCTATAACGCTTTCGCCAGGCGTTAGTTTTTTTATTTTATTATTCTTGATCCCTCGGGTACAGTACTTACTTTTTTTCTGGATGAAAAGTACCCAATGTCCTTTCCCAGGCTCTAGCAACCTGTATACCAAATTTCATTTAAATCGGTTCAGTAGTTTTGGCGTTAAAGCGAGACAGACAGACAGACAGAGTTACTTTCGCATTTATAATATTAGTAAGGAATAAGGATAAGGAAGTAAGGATAACATTGTTATTAGCAATTTTCTGCAAAAAGACTTTTTACATATAATGTTCACACCAAATCTGTGCAGCTTGATGTATAGCGCCTAAAGAAGTTTTCACTTCAAAAATATGTCGCTTCCATAAGCTATAGGTCCGCGGGGTCCGCGCTCTAATGAACTTTTTAAATTAAAAAAGCCCCAGAATAACATATTATACGGTCGCACGCATATTTCGCGCGCTCGGGGCACTCTAATTTAATTACAAGTTTCGTTATGTGCGGGAGAGATGTCCTGTTCTATGTGTATTTTAAATATTTCACAGTGAATTTGAAAAGCGTTAATTTTCTCGAATACAATGATCACCATACCTAGACATACCTCTAAAGGCATTACGGAATTACGGCCGCACTCATTGATGTTCAATTAATACTAGTACTAGTCAGCATTTAACTAATTTATCCACGAAAAAATCCAATAAAAAAATTATTAACCTTCAACCTACTTGCCTGCTCAAGATAGCTTCAAAATGCGAATGTAAGATGGACAAGTACTATTCTACCTTCTTTCTTACTTGTTTAAAAGCAAGTTTTTTATTTATTTATTTATTTTATTTTAGGGAAATTTACAGGTATAATTACTTAATAATAGTGGTGAGTAAACAAACTTAGCGCCTGTTTCACAAACGTCAAGTATGGCCTACTGACGTAATGTCATTTAAAGTCACCGGTAACCGGGGATTATGGAGCTGGTATACCTTTATTTGTACGGTAAACGTCCCAAATATTGAATAGAAAATAATTTAAAAAATTCGCCTATCGAATGATGCAGTAAAACGAGTGCATAGTTAATTCAATAAAACAGAAAATGATTTCTAAAAGTAACTAATCAACACTTTGCATGACGTTGGTGAAAGAGGCATATACATATAGATAACAAAAACAACTGAAAAAATTACTGAAAAAAAAAAAATTATATGCCATTGAAAAATTTACTAGCCATAATGTTTTTTGTTTTGACTATGGAACTGTGGAACAGGTCAATATCCGTGTCCTATGATAAAATTTCGTTAAAAAGTTTACACGATCGAGACGTGAATGTATTTTTCTTATAGTTTGTCTTAACTAGGGACTATTTATGCAACAAAGAGCGATTTCTCAGATTAGTGTGGGGAATATTTAAGTATAGTTTAGATAATAATTCAGATGAGTCAAATAAACCCTTTGCAATTTTCATCAAAAAGCAAATGTCACCGATGTTACGTCTACATTGGAGAGGTAGAAAATGATAGCACCTGCATCTATTAATGTAATCGTGCAAGTTTGGTATAATTTATTGTTTAGAAAATAAATTTACTAATATTAGGAATTAGGTCATTATTTAAGGTTATTAATAATGACTCGAGGGACATTCTTTCTATACTGACCGCCAATTTAAAATGAAATGTTTGAAGTATGTGGTTTCGTTCGGATGCAAACACTTTGGAGTTGATGAATTGCCTCAGGCTTTGCATGTCCCTTATCTGACCGCTGAGACCTCTTTTTCTCTAGAACATGGTGTATAAATCTTTAAAGGATCAAGGGACGCTAGCAAGGTTTTGTGCGAGTTTACAATACAGATAAATTAAATAAAAATGTCCATTTCTCATTTAGAAATACAGGCATATTTTTAAGCTCATATTATTAATTTTGCATCTTACCAGCAGCTGAACACATTTTGAAGAAACTTAAATATTTATATCTCGTTTTCTGTGTATAGAAAATTTCACGATGATCGGTTGTAAGGCGTGAAAAGGTAAAAGACAGACAATTACTTTGACATTTATAATATTAGTAGATTTTAGCCCATTTATAGGTGTAACACGCAGTTTTGCTAATGACATTTGCTGACAAATTTCAAAAATTTCAACTGTTTTTCCACCCAAAAATATGAGTAAAATTAAGATAAAAAATATAAGTTTATACAGTCTGGTAAGCTTCATCCAAAAAGATGAAGTTCTCAAGGGATTATCTATACTAATATTATAAAGAGGTAAGATTTGATTGTTTGTTTGTTTGTATAGAATAGGCTCCGAAACTAGTGGACCGATTTGAAAAATTCTTTTACCATTAGAAGCCGACATTATCCGTGATGAACATAGGCTACTTTTTACTGCGGAAAAATGCTTCATTCCTACGGGAAATCTAAAATAAAAGTAAATACTAACGGCTTGGCCCGGAAGATAGTGCCATCTATGTAAAATACGGTAGATGGCGTTTTATGCTTTTCTACGCGGACGAAGTCGCGAGCACCAGCTAGTCTAAAAATAAAAACCAACGCCTAGCAAAATAGAAATAAAGGTGAAAGGCGTTAAGTTCTCATATATTTTGTCAGGTGATAAGTACATAATCCATACTAATATTATAAATGCGAAAGTAACTCTGTCTGTCTGTCTCGCTTTCACGCAAAAACTACTGAACCAATCACCATGAAATTTTGTATACATGTTGTCTGGCACACCAGAAAGGACATAGGGTACCTTTCATCCAGAAAAAAGGACTAAGTATTCCCGAGGGATCATATAAGAACATAAATAATTTGGCGCTACTGTCGCATGGCGGCGCCATCGTCGTCACAGCGATATAAGATGACACGAGATGACATTACACAAAATGTTCCTAGCTGTGAAACATTATTGATGTATTTTGTCTAAAATTGTCACTTGGTTGTCAAATAAATATTTATAGGTGCGTTCAGAATTTTGTTGTAGTATGAGGTCCGATCTTTTTTTTCGGTAGGTAAGTGATAGTTGCAAAATAACGTTTGCCCGGGTCAAGCTAGCATATATTTTCTTTTTCAACGCGAACGAAGTCGCGGGCACCCACTAGTTATATATATTTTTTTGTATCAACGCGGACGAAGTCGCGGGCACCAGTATAAAATAAAATATTGTGCTGTGTTAAGCAAATACATGTGGCATTTATTCTGCAAAATCATAAATACCACAGTCATGTATCCACATAAAAGTTTTGCCTCACATTAGTGTTACTAAATGAATGTTAATTTTATGCAAATAACTCTGAACATCGGACTCGACGGACCACCTGAGTTACATGAATTTGATTATAATATTGTTAGCGATTCTAATTGTATTACAATATAGTGATGTGAGTTTTATGCACGTTTTATGTTCATTAATTTGATGGTTTGCTTTAAATTATATTTAACTAGTATGAACCCGACCACACTTTTTTTTTCCTATTTTTTTATGTTAAGGTTGACAGACAGGCTGACGGTCCACTTGATGGTAGGTGGCTACCGTCGCCTATAACACAAGCAACGCCATAAGTGCTACAAGTGCGCTGCGACCATAGAAGGACTAAGTATAAGGTATAAGGGAGGGATGGGGTAATGAGCTCTGGCATCCCTTACTCACTCTCCGAAACACAAAAGCACATATGCTGTTATTTCACGGTGGTATTCTGTAAGGTGGTGGTTACTGCCGCCAGACGGGCTGCCCAAATGGCTGCGAACACTTCGCTGTGGTTCAGTTTTATATTATACTAGCTGGTGCTCGTGATTTTGTCCGCGTTGAAAAGTATAAAACGCCATCTACCATGGAATGCATATCACCAAGCAGTTGTCATGTTAATCGCTTCACCGATTCTGGATAGACGGCGCTGTCAAGTGTATCGCGGGCCAAGCCGCTAGTATTTACTTTTATTTTAGATTTTCCGTAGGAAAGAAGTATTTTCCCGCGGTAAAAAGTAGCCTATGTTCATCACAGATAATGTCGGCTTCTAATGGTAAAATAATTTTTCAAATCAGTCCAGTAGTTTCGGAGCCTATTCTATTCAAACAAACAATCAAATCTTTCCTCTACATAATATTAGTTTAGATTAACTCGGATGCCATAACAACGGCTGACTTCCACTTTAAATGTGACAGCGGTTCTCATTCGCTGTATAAATATATATATATATCCTTACTAATATTATAGATGTGAATGTGACTTGGTTTGTTTGTTTATTACGCTTTTATCGTTCAACGCGGACGAAGTCGCGGGCACCGGCTAGTATATATAATAACTATTAAGTAATTAAACTATAAGTGTAAATTACATTACGATTTAAATCGTATTTATATGATCGGCTTTGGTTTTATGTAGCAAAGCCCTTAACTTTGCTAACGCGTCTCCACGAGATAAGCAATTCTTTTATGGGTCAATGTATATGATTTTATAATAAACTACCTGAATAATAAAAAATAAAAACTAATAAAAATAATTAATTCTTGGCTTGTTTTTTTTTGCACTCTGAGAGCCTAGTGCGAGTTTTACTCTATCAAACTCGTCGAACGCTTAAATGTCAATTTGTATGGAAATGAAGTAGTGCTACACGTTAGCCACCAGGTAGCGCTGCTTCATTCCCATACAAATTGACATTTACGCGTTAGACGAGTTTGATAGAGTAAAACTCGCACTAGGCCCTCTGTACACATCACTAATGAAGTTCGTGAGAAATGCGGAGCAAAATGCGAATTTCCAGTCCTATTCTCATTTGACACGCATAGTATAGATAGACTATGATTTTGCAAAAGCTAAACATTTTTGTAGGTACCTGTACTGATTTTGTTGCTAGTGTATCTGTCTAAATAAATAAATATGATACGTGAGTTTGTTACTGTTAATGTTGCAGGTGAAAGTTAGCTTCGGGTACGGATTAATGGACACCGACATTAGTTGCGAACACTAGCTACGAGTAGCCTAATGGCTCACACCGAATACTCTATCAATAATCGCCTACACAGAATTTATTTAGTACATTCATTCATACTAGTCCATACTTTACTATATATACTACTAGCTGGTGCCCCAGACTTCGTCTGCTTTCTGGATGAAAGGTACCCTATGTCCTTTCTGGTATCCCGGACAACGTGTATGCAAAATTTCATTGTGATCGGTGAACAAACAAATTCACATTTACATTTATAATATTAGTAAGGATTACTATATTACTATATAGTAATAGATAGAACAAATATTACTATATTTACTATGTAACGTCTGTCTGTTACGTTTTCACGCCTAATGGTATGGTATAAAAAACTTAAGCTTAATGTATGAATTAAAAAAAAAACTTGTTAAATAGAACTTGAAAATTTTTAATTACCACGATTCTTTTAAAGTAATTATACATTCTTCTTGTGCTGCTATTCATTATAGTTATTTTCCTCGGAGTAAATCAAGGGCAATGGTAGGCGAAATTCGCATAACTGAAATTTATAGGGTCGTTAGTATCACTCTCTTAACTCACAGTGTTGATAGAAGACAGTATTTAAACTTGATTGGGAAAATTATAAATGTAACATATAATATAATATAATATGATATGATATGATATGATATGATATGATATGATATGATATGATATGATATGATATGATATGATATGATATGATATAATATAGTATATACGTACGTTATTTTTCTGGATGAACAAATTTTTGTCATATTCTTATGTAATTGTGCTTGATTTGCATACACTTTTATACAGCATTGAATTTTTTATTTAGGTATATTTTTAGATGAGCTTTCGGGGACAGTACTTTTTTTCTGCATAAAATATAGTACATACAAAATTTTATAATGATTAGTTAAGACGTAAAAAAGCGTATAAAGAAACGAAAAGAATTCACTTTTGCATTTATAATATTATTATTTAGCTAGGATACTTCAGTTGCGTCATAAATATAAAGAGGAAGGATTTGATTGTTTGTTTGTTTGTATAGAATAGGCTCCGAAACTACTGGACCGATTTGAAAAATTCTTTTACCATTAGAAGCCGACATTATCCGTGATGAACATAGGCTACTTTTTACCGCGGGAAAATGCTTCATTCCTTCGGGAAATCTAAAATAAAATCTAAATAGCCCGGGAGATAGCACCATCTATCCAAAATACGGTAGATGGCGTACTAATAAAATTATAGTAAAATTAATTTACTTATAATAAAACAATAATATTGATTAAAACTTGAGTGTACATACTCTTTTTAATATTTATACTGTGCTTAAATGCGTTAACAAAACATTCTCATGTAATACCAAGCGGCTTTTTAAGCACAACTTTTAATGGAATAACGTAGTAGTATTCGAGGGTTTTGGTTAAGAGTTTCTTTTTTGGTAAATTAAAAACGTGATTGAGGTTGAAATTGCGCAATTGCTGCTTCTAACCTAAATTTAGCATGTTTCTTTGATAACTGAATATAAAAAATATAAAAAATGTAAAAACATTTATATACCAGTGAAAACTTGTGAATATATTGACACCTTTATGTCGGGGTAGGTACATTTTTGTACATGACTATGATTGTTACATAAGAATATACTAATAATTAATTTTGTATTATTTTTTAATAATAATTTGAATTAAATTTTTGTAACGCTCTCACACCTTAGTTACCAACCGATCAACAAATTTTACATTTTACATAAAATATAGAGAATAAGTACTGTTCCCAATGTCAGCCTGTTTGCCAAACTTAACATATAAAATAAAATAAAAATCGCACACCTCACAAAAAGGGAATTCATTTAAATTAGGCTCGTGAATATTCACCACCAAAGAGATTTACAGAGTCTATTCACAGTCTAGACTTGTAAATAACTCATGGAGCTAGTGTAAGCTAATTAATTAAGAAAAAAAGATAGATCTTAATTAAAGGTTAAACAGTGTATCCGAAATTAAATAGAAACGAAAGGTGAATGCATAAATTACGAAAGTAGTAGAATTTTAAGACATGATTTCGCGTCATTACCTTTAGTAATATGAAATTTAATCATGTCGAGTGCTAACAGTAATCAACTTTAACAAAAAACCCTGTAATATTTTTTTATTTTATTTTATTTATATTAGGGAAACATACATATCTCGATACACATACATACAAGAAAAACATAAATCAGCAAAGTTTCCACTAAATGCCTAAAACATATTATAAGTTACATGTCACTACAGAATATTGGAGATGGGAGAAAACATACAAAAAGGTAAACAATATAAAAGAAAGAGAAAAATAAATAAATAAATAATTTAACAAATAACATAATTATTATAACATACAAAACAAACAAATAAACTGGCCGTTACAAAAAGAAGACTACACAACTATATTTAAACTTTATAATCAACTAGCGACTTCGTCCGCGTTGAAAAGTATAAAACGCCATCTAAAAATATCACCAAGCAGTTGTCATGTTAGTCGCTTCACTTGTTTTTGGATAGATGGCGCTATCTCCCGGGCCAAGCCGCTAGTATTTACTTTTATTTTAGATTTCCCGTAGGAATGAAGCGTTTTCCCGCGGTAAAAAGTAACCTATGTTCATCACAGATAATGTCGGCTTCTAATGGTAAAAGAATTTTTCAAATCGGTCCAGTAGTTTCGGAGCCTATTCTATACAAACAAACAAACAATCAAATCTTTTTTTCTCTTTCAAAGCGGACGAAGTCGTAGGCATCAGCTAGTGTAAGATAAATGAGAATTCTGTAACCAAACACTGTTTAACTTGTTAAAAAGAGTAGGTAATTGAAATCATGTTTTTGCTGGCGTATACTGACTGACGATAAATACAAGCATATCAGGTCTCAGGCGTTGCTTATACTTAAAAGTAGAAATACAATACAACACAAGCAGTTCGATGAAAATTCTTTGAATCCCATTAAAAATCCCATTAAACTTGTTTCAATAGCTGCACAGACATCATGAGCATTTCGTATCGCGAGTATAAATACAAAATCTCTACCTTTAGCAAGTCATCTGAAAATAACTGGGACACGGCACGATACGATCGAGACTGAATGTTGAAACAAAGCGGTGTATTTCAGGCGATTTCCCGAACATGGTTCGCCAGTTACATGCAATCGACATATGGATAGACAGTTTAGAACTGAAATGTTTCCTCAGACCAATCCGCGGAATGGATTCTACATTTTTGTGTTATAGAGTGCAATCATACGTGAAAATGTATTTATGGAGTGCATTCTGATTTCAAAGTTGTTCTTGTAAACTCGACAAATAAAGTGCTTTATCACCCTATGATTGAACATTCTTTGTATGTTGTAGAATGATAAGGTCTGTTTTTCTTTGAAAATTCAAAGTGACAATTACGTCAACCAGTAATCAATACCTATTTCAAATCTGCCTTAGCGAATTTTGAACTGAATGGAATTTGTTATCGAAACTGATAAAGCACTTTTCTGGTCGACCTAACAGAATTAGCCTTAATGGTTGGTTGTTATTTACCAATGGTGAAAAAGTGTCCAAATTGGTTCAAAAGAAAAACCTATGATTTATAGATAATTGAATTAGATATGAATTTTTGATACATTTAAAATAATTTCAAATTTAAACAAATAAATACGAATAGCTTCACTAGATGACGACTAGAGTTTGGCTATTTTAATTTTTCAAATATTCAATTAAGTCCATGATTGTTATGAAGTGAAAAATTGGAAATAATTTCCAAATTGGAAAAAAGGAAAAGATCAACTTCATTTATCTATCCATTTTAAAGTTCCTAGCTGGGAATTGCTATGACATATAATATGTTATGTAAAAAATAAATTTTGCGTTTTCTGAACAAATTTTCGTATAATTTATTCTGTTTCATCATGGTTTCATCTGTAACAAAAGAAAAATTTAATTTGAAAAAATAATTTTTTGCTTGAAAATAGGCTAGCAAGTCAAGTAATCTGTCAAGCCATCTAAGTGACCATCTGTGTCACCAGAAAATGATGGCACCATCGCTACCATCGCCTAGAAGACACAAGAAATCAAGAAATGCCTTTTAGGATATATAAATGTACTAGCTGTTGCCCGCGACTTCGTTTGCGTTAAAAAAGATAAAAAGTAGCCTATCACGTGTCCCGTACTTCTAAATGTTTATCTACCAAGTTTCATGAAAATCAGTTAATTCGTTTAAGAGTTATGGAGGAACATACATACATACAGAAAAAAAATCTAAAAAGCGTCAATTTAGTTTCAGTATCATGTATAGAGCCTATATACACGATATTTTTGAAAACAAAGTAAATTACTCCATGACCGACCCCTACAGATTTATTATTAGTATTGAAGAGAGCCAATTCTGAAATTTTTTCAGAGTTCCTGTAACCTCTAGAGGTAAAGTATCTTATTTAAATTCCTTTCCAATGAAAATATTAGTTTTTGTCGTTTACTTGAGCGCACAGCAACTTCAGAGCTTATTTAAAAACGAGATTGCTTAAAACTAACCTCTAACGTAACAGGAGAGGTAAAAAATGAAATTTGCAAGAGGAATGAAGACGCGAACGAAAGCAATCTCTCTATAAAAATGCCCTTAATGGCTACTTTGTGTTGCGAAACACTCATAAATACTTCTGAAATGGATATGGTTTCTTCAGTATTTCAATTTGAATTCAAAGAAATTTTACAGACATTTTGTAAAATAAAGTATTTGTTGTTTTTTTTTGACATTGGAAATGTCTTCGTTCGCTTCAGTATAGGCCCAGATTTCACCAAAAAGTGCGATCCCCTTATATCTCGGAGAGCTGTAAAGATATGATATTCAAAAAGAGCTCAAAAGACGCGTATTCACGAGAGCTGTAAGGTGCAAAAATAATTTTTCGAAAAAGTAAAAAACGAAAAAAGTTATGGTCAAAATAGTGAAAAAAATTTGAACTTTTTCCGAATTTTTCATATTTATGTTTGGAAACATAAATATAACATGAAAAATATATAAAAATAAACTAAAAAGTACAACAACAATTATTGAAGGAATTATTATTAAACTTTCGATTCTTTTTTTTGCACACCGCTTATCGGTTGAATATGTGGACTATTTAAATTTACAACAACTTATGTATAATTTATAATCAGCAAGTATATTATTTTGAATTTGAATTTGAATTTGACATATTATTATTTACTTACTACTAAATGGCGACAATTATCGGGAATCCCTGTACAGTCGGGGTAAGAAAAGGTTCGTCACCTTAAAGTCGATTTTTGCTTGCACCAGGGCAAATGTCAGTCATGTCAAAATTTCATTTCTAACGTATTGTCAGTTGTCTGGCTTAGTGCTTGACTTTCAAAAGGTACTAAGAGTCTACGATTTTGATAAAGGAATGAATTTGAAAACTGACGAAGGTTTTCGTACCCCGACTTTACCAAAGGGTGTTCCGCAGGGCTTACTTCTCGACCCGGTGCTATTTCTGTTTTAAGTATAACGTAACAACCCAAGTTGTTATGATTTCATATCCGTTTATAGGTCGTCCATGTTCTAATGTCGTGCATACTCAACGATAGACATTTTTAAAGTGTGGAGGATGCGACGCCGAGATTTTTCATTCGTTCATCTAGGACTTTGATATTAACAAATTTTAATATAATGTGGAACGGAGTTGCCGGTTAAGTAAATAGCTTTTCACGAATGAAAATTTCTTTAACATAAGTAAACGTGTGTAAAAGTTGTGTAACTTTTAGTTGTGTTGGGGTACATTGAAATAGTCTGAAGTCTGAAGTGATAGAAGGCAGCTGCAATCACTCCTAATAGAAGACCACCGTAAAATACCATCTAATTTTAGCTACAGCAACTGCAACAGTTAGTTGTATATATATGTCCACAACATACTTGCAACCGTTATGGCGTTTCTTGTAACCATAAGTGACGGTAGTGACGGTATCTCCCATCGAGTGAACTTGTCTTTTTTATGTAGAGATCAATTATAGGATGAAAAAATAAATGAAACTCGCCACCACGCACGATCCTATCCAGCGGATTCCCTTCACTAAAAACTGATAAATTTGGTAACCAACTATAGGTTTTTATTTTATAATGGAGCGTCTACTGAGAAAGGATTTTTGAAAATTTAATCGTCGTGCGAAGCCGAGGGCGGATCGTATCGAATAAGATTGATGTCAATCATGTCAGTCAATACATTATTATACTAGCTGGTGCCTGCGACTTCGTCTGCGTTGTAAATGAAAAAAGTAGAATGTACTGTGTCCCGTACGTCTAACTGTTTATCTACCAAGTTTCATAAAAATTAGTTAATTCGTTTTAGTTATGGAGGAAATTACATACATACAATGCTTACACTTGCAGATTTATTATTAGTATCGATTGATAAATCTTCGATCTCTCACTTGTTTGCCTTCGCAAATGTCGTAATTTCTGTCGTTAACTTGGCTTATGTAAATTTTTGTTAGAATAATTCAAGACTTGACTACAAAGTAAGGCGAATCGACTCGTTCCTAGCTCTGAAGATATTTCAAAGGCGTAGACCTCAGCAGCACTGAGAGCTCTCCAGACGACGCCGGGGGCTACTGAATATGCAGCCGACCTCTTTCAGTCTCTTTTAGACTAGACGCGAGTGAAAGAGACGGAATTAAGTTTGTTTATCAAGCCATTAACGCCTCTATGGACGTTCTAATTTATGCGAAAGCAACTGAAGCCTCAAACGTCTTCTAAATATATGAGAACGTGCCCTTCTTAAAAATACAAAGATGTGTTGCTAATTTATTAAAATTCTATCACATTTATTTCACAAGCGATTAGCCCTGACTTCGCTCTGATATGACTGTATCTAATAGCATTTTAGCAGTAACCTTTTAAGTTAAGATGTTTGTGAAAAACTTTCAAACTGTAACGAAAGGAAAGACTGGGAATGTGATTAAGGATCAGTCTAAGGTTTTGATAATTTATTTTTGATCCGCTCTATCCATACGAAAGTAAAAGCTACAAAAAATGATTCGTTAGGTCGTTAAAATAATTCAAAGAGACTTAACTAGTGATAAGTTTCCCAACTCTTTCTTGGGTTAACTCAAAAAAGCGAATCTAGACGAAAAGGTTTCTTCATTCAATTGGTAATAATAGAAAAAGGTGAGTTGCACAGTAATTGTCTGAAATATGTAGAAGGTTAAAGTGGGTGAAGTATTATTTAAAAAGAAGCCACATTTTGTATTTAGTATTTTATTTTTATTTTTTTATGTAAAGGTTATCACACAGTTTTAGTTTTAGTCCGTTTTTCAGAAGTAGCCAACCTTTTTCGGAAGACCACTGTAAAATAACAGCATATTTATGTATAAGCTCCTGTGTTTGAGCGAGTGAGCAACACCCAATATTATTAACTTAATCTTAATATATTAGTGCTAGCTCGTTTGACTTTAATGAATATTAAGCTATGCTTTCGTCCGCATAATTCTCTAATTATATTCCCAAACAAAGGTAATGGTTGTGTAAGAGAATTTAAATGTATAACAAACTGTGCAAGGACGCTATTTACTTTCGCGTAAAAATAAAAAATATCACCTCAAAGCTAAATTAAAATGTAGCGGTTTTATGTTGGAAACTTTCAACAGCGCATAGCCATTTATTTAGTTATTTATCGTGGTGCTGGTTTTGTTTAGTGAGCGCCTATAAAACGTAAACTTAATAGCCTTTTGTGGGAAAATATAACAAAATGACTTTTTTTATTGTGAACACGTACTACTGCACTTTTGATACTAGTTTTTATTTTTTGACTACGGTAGTTTATTATTGCTTTATTTAATAAACGAATTACTGGAAATAACTATGTATTTATAAAATTAGAACAAGATATTTTTCTAAATATATAATATGAAATGCGCAACCGTGTATTTTTCTGCTAAAAAGAGCTCTTTCGACTTATGTACTACTTTTGCCCAAACAGCAGAGCCAAAAAGCTGTGCAATCAGTAATAAATATAGAAATATAAATATGTCTTCACACATTCCACACAGCACCATCTAGTTCCAAAGTAAGCAAATGATATAACAGCTTTTATACCACAGAAATTAGTTTGTTTTTGTAAGTACATACATAATATTATGAATATCCATGACTTAGTTACACAAGTAAAAAGTTAACACAAAAAAAAATACAAAAAGTAAACGGTCGCGGGATTCGAACCCGCGACCGTTTGGTTAACAGCTAGGGTACCGTGCGTGGTGGCGAGCCTTGGGAGAAGTCTACATCGAGTAGTGAAGTGACACAGGCTGAGATTATTTAGAAGATCATGCACACAGTGCATGAATTTTAGGTTGATAGAGTAGGTATGTTTTTCCGGTATGTCTTTTCAGCTTTCGTAATCTCGCAACTGTAACTTAGTTCCGGGATCATGCATCTCGCTAACACTCTGCACGACACTCTAATAGCACTGTTTACAATGTCGTGCAAAATAAACGCTCGTGTACGGCCAAATGAACGTTTCCAACGCCGATATAATAAACGAGATACAGTAACGAATCTTGATGTAGATTTTGTTGTTGTTACTATATACATTATCTATACTAATATTATAAAGAGGAAAGGTTTGATTGTTTGTTTGTTTGTATAGAATAAGCTCCGAAACTACTGGACCGATTTGAAAAATTATTTTACCATTAGAAGCCGACATTATCTGTGATGAACATAGGATACTTTTTACCGCGGGAAAATGCTTCATTCCTACGGGAAATCTAAAAGTAAATACTAGCGGCTTGGCCCGGGAGATAGCGCCATCTATCCAAAATACGATAGATGGCGTTTTATACTTTTCTAGTCGCGAGCACCAGCTAATTATAACATAAGAGAATGGTCGTGTCCATTCACTGAATATATTTATTAGAAAAAGAGAGGCGATAAAATAACTCTTTTAACGAAAAAAGAAAACTGACTTCAAACGGTTTTCTTATGGATGCCATGGTCAGAACTGAAGCAAATTTAAATGGGACCACACGCGAAGCACCAGCTTTCAAATAAAACATTAATCATTAAAATCGTTTCACTCAGTCGAAAGTTTTGAGGTAACAAACATTAAAAAAAATACAGTTGAATTGAGAACCTCTTCCTTTTTTGGTTCTCTGATTTTGCTTCCACCTACAACCAAGGGGACAGTAGGTCTGCACCCCTTATTATTATTTTTTTATTGTATTTATAGTTCGTGTAGCGAATAAAGACTTCTCGGCAAATGTGCGCAGAACTCTATTTTTAGGTCTTTGAGGGTGCAGAGGAAAGTGAGGGGCGGGTACGCGTCGGTGTGTCGACACGCTATTGGTAGACTCAGTCGCTCTTCCCCTCCTGCACTTCGTTCGCGCGTCTCGAGTCTCTTAGGTACTGTTGCGTACAGATTGTTTTATCGTATTAGTAAATACGTCATGGTGAATAAATGCCTAAAAAACGTTGTCCGTCGACATCGCACGATGATTTTATGGAAGGAATATCCACACTGCCTGTAATGTTAAGTTAGTGAGGTGAAAAATTACGAAATAAGAAAAAAAAATATGTCATTCTCCTTAGCAATTTTGTGCGCAATTGTACACATTGCGCCTTCAAGTGTCGCCTTCAAACCTTAATATAATAATTCACCTGTAACTATATTCCAATTACAATTTTTGAGATCTCCTTCTGTGTAATTATACCGTGCTGTATCAATGCGGTTTTAAGCAGCTGCGCCCGTGCGATAGGTACATGCGTGACACACATATCTTTGTTTCTGCAAAACTCAATATTTGACTCTTTTATGCACCTAAATAAGGTTCATATTTGTATGAATATTGAGTTGCGAAGACGCAACAGTGATGTTGCTCGCGTATAGTTCCACGTATTTATGGCTAATTAATGTAGTTTATTGTATTGCCTAGTGAGTTGCAGCGAATTGCATTCCGTTGATGCGGCTAATTTAATTATTTTAAATATTCATCTGTCTATTGAAATTAATTTATCAATTTAAGTGTAGGCATTTATATCTATTTACTTACTTTACCTATTTCAGTGTCGTACACGACTGTAATTTCATTCTTCTATAAAACCCAAAGTGTGCGAGATGACTAATAATGTACCGTTTTTTTTTTTCTACGAATTAAGAGGTAGCGAATGACAGAGCAGCCTTATGAGGGTCAATAATAGCATATTTCCGAGGATATTATCGATTGCAAGTCGCCCTCTATCATTCGCTAGCCTCATACTTCCTCGTACATATATTTGTTGCTTAAAAACTAAAGGGTCATAAAACAAAAAAAATCCAAAAATGTTTTTATTGCAAAAATACAATCACAATCCTTCATATTGTATGTTGCAAAAAGACTTATGGTTGTTTTATTCAATATTTAGTAAGTATAGGTATAGCATATTTTGATATTTTTTTTATATTTAAAAGTAACTTATATGCTTATATATCCTCTAGTATTCAGTTTATTATAAAAGTACTTAAAACATTTAATGTCACTTAAAAATACGCTTCTAACGATGTATAATATGCATATTATATTTGAAATAATATATCTAATTATTTTCGATTAGTTCTCATGTAAAAAGTGTAATTTTGATTTGTGACACTTTTGATTTTAAGCAGCGATATATAAGAACACAGTTCCTCGTCGACCTAATCCAAGATTCCACAGGTAGTACAGTTACATAGCATTATGCTAGCAGGAACCAATCCCCAATTAAGAGTAGTGACACTGCGTTTCGTAGTCGTTTTTACAGAAAACCACATTTAAATAACAGCATATTACATGCTGTTGTGTTTCAGTGAGTGAGTAAGCCCCTTATCCTCAATCCTTCTATGGTTGTCAGCGCACTTGGTTATGACGTTGCTTGTGTTATAGGCGACGGTAGCCACCTACCATGAAGTAGACCGTCAACCTGTCTGTCGATTAATAAAGAAAAAGAAACCTCCGCTTGTGGTGCCACCTCATGACTCTCCGGTGTATATATGTCGTCGGCACATCGTAGAATTGGGCATATCATGATATTCCTGGGCAGATCATATTTCTGTTAAAACTGAGAGGGTCGTATCGCTCCACTCCGCTTCGCTCGGCTCCCTAAATTTATTTCCATGTAAACCTAACATGCTCTTCCTCGCTTGGCTTCGCTCCGCTCCTCGTCGCACCTATTTTTGACTTTTGGTGAAAGATTTTTGATTTCATACTTTACGATCTGCCTAATTCTACGATCTGCCCACGACATATACACACCGTGTTCTATTGTCATTTTCATTACTTTCGGATCGACCTTAGCAAATAAGGACACGTGAAAAACTTTTAACGCAAAAAATGAAATAATTTTTGAAGGCATATACCTAGTAAGTGCGCAAATGTGTGTCAGAATGGGGGACGGAATGTTTAATATTACCCACCGCAAGTTGTGAGTTAGAAAATATTAAAATATTCGCACAGGTATGCCCGCTAATGTTATGAGACGCCGAGATTTGCCGGATCCTGTTCTCGGCATTTATTTTTATTACTTGAATTCCTTCGTGCGGCAACCCTAGGCTTTTTATAATTCCACTTGGAAAAAGATATTTGCCATTTTTCCGCACAGAGCTTACTTTTGAAAATAGGGGAAGGCGAAATCTAAAACATACTTTCTCTTTTAAATTCCCGTAAACTATTCAAAGAGTCTTAACTATTGTAACGAGGCCTATGTCCAGCACTGGATGTCCTTGTAAAATGGTTCCTAGATATGATTTATGAAGATACTAGCTGGCGCCCGCGACTTCGTCCGCGTTGAAAAAGATAGTAGTCTATCCTGTGTCCTGTACGTCTAAATGTTTATCTACCAAGTTTCATAAAAAATTAGTTAATTCGTTTAAGAGTTATGGAGGAACATACACACATACAATATCTATACTTACAGATTTATTATTATGATTGATGTGATGTTCAGGAGTTTAAGGAGTTGACGAAGATATCTCACTAACTTTTACAGGTTTGAAATTTAGTATACTGTTACTTCAGTTGTCTATACTAATATTATAAAGAGGAAAGATTTGATTGTTTGTTTGTATAGAATAGGCTCCGAAACTACTGGACCGAATTGAAAAATTCTTTTACCATTAGAAGCCGACATTATCCATGATGAACATAGGATACTTTTTATCACGGGAAAATGCTTCATTTCTACGGGAAATCTAAAATAAAAGTAAATACTAGCGGCTTGGCCTGGGAGATAGCGCCATCTATTCAAAATACGGTAGATGGCGTTTTATACTTTTCTACGCGGACGAAGTCGCGAGCACCAACTAGTATTTAACCTTGACCTGATTCTGCAGAGTCAAGTAGTCTGCTGGATACTAAACTCCTCAGCAACTTACAGCAGATAATAACGTGTTTGAGCTCAATAGAATGTCAATAGTTTACAATTTTTAATTATATTTTGATAAATATAATATTAAAGTTATATACAAGACTATAATATTTTATTATCTGAACTAAATTTTTCCAACCCTTGTCAAAATCGTTTCATTGCTTCCCTTAACAAGGCGGTCAGTGTGCTTGACGAAGGGACCCTTACTTAAGGGTTTTAAGTCAATGGCATAAGGGTTATATTGTACGATTCGTCAACATGAAAATAAAGGCTGGAACATTGATATTTTATTCAGATACCTAAATTTTTTTAGTAATGGCAATAAACACAGCGTTGTAAAGTCATCAGTAGGCACATTACTTTACTTGCAACATAAAAGTGAGTTTTCTGGTTATTGGTTATTTCATGGTTTTCCTTTCATTTAATTTATCAAGTTTGTCAGAGAGATTTCATCCTTATAATTGACCCTAACGATCGATGCAATAAAAGTATAGGGTGTAACTTTTACAGATTGTAGCCGGTTCGATTTCCGGATGTGGCAAGCGAATTTTCGAAAATCTTTGAATGCAGTTTTCTTTCTATTCAAAAATAAAGGAATGTTTTCTTTGAGTAAAATTTTCTATCTACAGTATTAAGAGTACTTTCCCTTCAGGTGGCATTACAAAATTCCACCCTGTATACATTGCAATACAGAAAAAAAAATCTAAAAATTGTCAATTTAGTTTCATTATCATGTATAGAGCCTATAAATACGATATCTCTGAAAACGAAGTAATAGTATGTAACTTACTCCATGACCAACCCTTACAGGTTTATTATTAGTATTGATAATAAATAGGTATAAAATTTTAATACTTTGTGTGCGTGCATCTCACTATAAAATATGGAGTAGCATTTCGTTTTATGTTGTCGGAAGGTTTACCTCAATTTGTGATTTCCATAGCGATTACTGAGCCGCGTGAGATGAGACGCGCGACCCCTGTCCGGCGCACCTGGCGTCCGTAAAATTTAATAGATACTCGACCACAGCCACAATTATAAATAGCCTTAAGTGTCTATTCACTTAATAATAACTAGCTTTTGCACGCGACTTAGTCCGCGTAACTTTTTTTTTATTTTTTTTTTTATTAGAGATGGGTTTGCTCTTGGCCAACAACCAGCTGGGCAAATACTAGGCTGTTGCACGCGACTTAGTCCGCGTAACTTTTTTTATTTTTTTATTTATTTATTAGAGATGGGTTTGCTCTTGGCCAACAACCAGCTGTGCAAATACTAGGCTGTTGCACGCGACTTAGTCCGCGTAACTTTTTTTTATTTTTTTATTTATTTATTAGAGATGGGGTTTGCTCTTGGCCAACAACCAGCTGTGCAAATACTAGGCTGTTGCACGCGACTTAGTCCGCGTAACTATTTTTTTTTTTTTTTTTTTTAATAGAGATGGGTTTGCTCTTGGCCAACAACCAGCTGGGCAAATACTAGGCTGTTGCACGCGACCTAGTCCGCGTAACTATTTTTTTTTTTTTAATAGAGATGGGTTTGCTCTTGGCCAACAACCAGCTGGGCAAATACTAGGCTGTTGCACGCGACTTAGTCCGCGTAACTTTTTTTTATTTTTTTATTTATTTATTAGAGATGGGGTTTGCTCTTGGCCAACAACCAGCTGTGCAAATACTAGGCTGTTGCACGCGACTTAGTCCGCGTAACTATTTTTTTTTTTTTTTTTTTTAATAGAGATGGGTTTGCTCTTGGCCAACAACCAGCTGGGCAAATACTAGGCTGTTGCACGCGACTTAGTCCGCGTAACTTTTTTTTTTTTTAATAGAGATGGGTTTGCTCTTGGCCAACAACCAGCTGGGCAAATACTAGGCTGTTGCACGCGACTTCGTCCGCGTAACTATTTTTTTTTTTTTTTTATTTATTAGAGATGGGTTTGCTCTTGGCCAACAACCAGCTGGGCAAATACTAGGCTGTTGCACGCGACTTAGTCCGCGTAACTTTTTTTTTTTTTTTTTTTTAATAGAGATGGGTTTGCTCTTGGCCAACAACCAGCTGGGCAAATACTAGGCTGTTGCACGCGACTTAGTCCGCGTAACTTTTTTTTTTTTTTTTTTTTAATAGAGATGGGTTTGCTCTTGGCCAACAACCAGCTGGGCAAATACTAGGCTGTTGCACGCGACTTAGTCCGCGTAACTTTTTTTTTTTTTTTTTTTTAATAGAGATGGGTTTGCTCTTGGCCAACAACCAGCTGGGCAAATACTAGGCTGTTGCACGCGACTTAGTCCGCGTAACTTTTTTTTTTTTTTTTTTTTAATAGAGATGGGTTTGCTCTTGGCCAACAACCAGCTGGGCAAATACTAGGCTGTTGCACGCGACTTAGTCCGCGTAACTTTTTTTATTTTTTTATTTATTTATTAGAGATGGGTTTGCTCTTGGCCAACAACCAGCTGTGCAAATACTAGGCTGTTGCACGCGACTTAGTCCGCGTAACTTTTTTTTATTTTTTTATTTATTTATTAGAGATGGGGTTTGCTCTTGGCCAACAACCAGCTGGGCAAATACTAGGCTGTTGCACGCGACTTAGTCCGCGTAATTATTATTTTTTTTTTTTTTTTTAATAGAGATGGGTTTGCTCTTGGCCAACAACCAGCTGGGCAAATACTAGGCTGTTGCACGCGACTTAGTCCGCGTAACTTTTTTTATTTTTTTATTTATTTATTAGAGATGGGTTTGCTCTTGGCCAACAACCAGCTGTGCAAATACTAGGCTGTTGCACGCGACTTAGTCCGCGTAACTTTTTTTTATTTTTTTATTTATTTATTAGAGATGGGGTTTGCTCTTGGCCAACAACCAGCTGGGCAAATACTAGGCTGTTGCACGCGACTTCGTCCGCGTAACTTTATAAAATATAATACATTCGTGTCTGTGAAACCATGGAAATACACATACAACATTTCAACCCAATCGGTCAAGCCGTTTAGTAGTGACAGCAGCGCCACCTACCCTGTCCAATTGTATTTTTAAATCATACAGGAAACCACCGAAATATCCATATAAAATTTCAACCCAATCGGTTCAGCTGTTTAGAAGTAATGTGAAAAAGAAATTAAGTACGGAAGGATAATTCTTACCACCCGTTGTCCTTTTACCCGTTTTCCCGTAGGAATGAAGTATTTTCCCGCGGTAAAAAGTAGCCTATGTTCATCACGGATAATGTCGGCTTCTGATGGTAAAAGAATTTTTCAAATCGGTCCAGTAGTTTCGGAGCCTATTCTATACAAACAAACAATCAAATCTTTCTTCTTTATAATATTATAGTATAGGCGCCCGCGACTTCGTCCGCGTTGTAAAAGAAAAAAGTGGCCTATCCTGTGTCCCGTACGTCTAAATGTTTATCTACCAAGTTTCAAGGAAATCAGTTAATTCGTTTAAGAGTTAAGAGTTTAAAAGGAACATACATACATACAATACCTACACTTACAGATTTATTATTAGTATGGACTAGTATGTGCCCGCGACTTCGTCTGCGTCTGATCGCTACCAAACTTCACAGGATTACCCTGCTGGAGTAATCTGAAGGTTGTATGAAAATTTCATTTAAATCGGTTTAGCGGTTTTGGAGTCCATAGGGAACATACACACACACATACACACATATCGCCCTTTAATATTAAAAAGATAGATAGCCTATGTTACTAACTGATAATGTAGGTTTCTATAGGTGAAAAAATTTTTGAAATCAGATCATTAGTTTTTGAGTTAATTCATCTTCTATACTAAATATTATAGAGAGAAAGGTTTATTTTCTAAGAATAGATTCTAAGAATTTTCTAAGAATTGACAAGTAGAAAAGAAAATTGATTTAACTAAGCCAGTTTCTACTTCCAGAATAAGAGGACATTTTTAAGGTTTAGATTAGTATAGACATTACTAAAACCATCTATACTAGTTAATAATAATAATAATAATATTATAAACAGGAAAGATTTGATTGTTTGTTTGTTTGTTTGTATAGAATAGGCTCCGAAACTACTGGACCGATTTGAAAAGTTCTTTTTCCATTAGAAGCATATCTGTGATGTACATAGGCTACTTTTTACCGTGGGAAAATGCTTAATTCCTACGGGAAATCTAAAATAAAAGTAAATACTAGCGGCTTGGCTCGGGAGATAGCGCCATCTATCCAAATCAGGTGAAACGACTAACATGACAACTGCTTGGTGATATTTTTAGCGATCCATTCCACGCTAGATGGCGTTTCA
Source organism: Synanthedon vespiformis (assembly GCA_918317495.1). Taxonomy (NCBI): domain Eukaryota; kingdom Metazoa; phylum Arthropoda; class Insecta; order Lepidoptera; family Sesiidae; genus Synanthedon; species Synanthedon vespiformis. Next base: position 1,061,214 of record OU906966.1, read on the forward strand.
TACTTTTCAACGCGGACGAAGTCGCGAGCAATAGCTAGTTGTATATAAAAAGGGGCACAAAAACTTGTTAACTTTTAAATTTGTTGACTTATTCTTTATGGTTACGACTGATTACACTTTTTTTATGGAATCCTCGCAAATTCGCTCTATTTTCCCTCATAAGCAGTTTTCTTTTTATGTCCAAAAATACCCGTATCGGCATTACAATAACAGATTTAGGGCCTCCCTTTGAATAAGATTACCATTTAAATAAATATCCCTTATAAATGTGTAAATCTAGTCAATAACAACTCACTTACGGATGAGCCAGAAAATTATGTTTTTTAAATAAAAATTTCAGTATTCAAAAGAGATATATTATGTATATAGCTATTAAGATTTAAGATAAAATTAATCAGAAGTTCATTTCTTTAAAATGTTTATTATGTTTTATTAAATTACTTGCTGGTGCCCGCGACTTCGTCCGCGTTAAACGATGAAAGATACATCCATACAAACTTTCTCATTTATAATATTAGTACGGAATACACTCAGTTTAATGCATCCGTCGAGCATCCGTCGATAGCCTACTTGATAGATGGTGAAAGAGGCTCTTAAACTATTAACTTTTTAATAATTATTAATTATTTATCTATAAATTTATTTATTAATCTGGTTTTTGAATCTTTATTGTTCATACAAATATTTTTGTTAGGAGTTGAATTTCTTATTTTTTATTATAATTTTAAACACTTTCCCAAAAATAGTCAAATTTTCTATTGTATATATTAAATTACCTATTATAATTTTATGTTGTACGTATGAATTCGGAAATCTGGCTGATACTATGAAACATGTACTTAGACCATTCTAAAAACCACTGTTTACAGTTGACAATGAATATTTATCTTATCTTATCTAATCTTACTGTTTCAAGAAAATGCATTATACGATGATATCTGGAAAATGATATCTGGATATTGTTTCCGCATTTTCTCCTCGATCAATCAACGACACGTCATAGCAATGACGTACATAATATATGTACGTCATAGCAAGACCGCATACAATTGAAAATGGTTCTAAATGTGTTATATTTATTCAAAACAATTCCACTTAAGGCATTCTTACCCATAAATGGAATTGTTTTGGATGTTATAATATAGACTAGTACCTATATTACTAGACCTAGTATAGACTATTTGGACTGCATCATATTCGTTACATTAGTTCTGTATAATTAAACTTAGTTTTCAACTTTTCGATTTTAATTGTTCATTTGAGTTGTCAAAAAGGGATTCAAATGAAATAGACTTTTTTAGAAGTGTGAATAATGAGCATAATTAAAATCGTTTGTCAAACTCAGTCGGTCCTTTGAAAGGACTGTAATTATATCTCTCCCTTTGAAATAAGATTTAATTTTTAAAATCATACGAAACGAAAGGGCGACTATAGAAATCATTTGTACAGAAATTCGGCATAATCTTCTATGTCTTTCAATATTTTTAAATAAAATCGCTGTCCGCATCTTTCTGTTTCTCCGCTAACTTCTTCTAACTACTTAACAGATCTTGATGCAGTTTTCACCAATCAATTTCCAGGCAAGCACGAGGGTGCTAGGAGTGGTACAAGGGCACTTAAGGAGGTAAAAGTAAGAGTGTACTCGTCTGTGTAAATTAAATTTACAACTACTACGAGACTTAGAATGGTGAGTGATCTTGTTATAGTACTTAAGGTTATAACCTTACTATTAGCTTATAATACTTACAGTTAGCGTCTTCTATTTATGTCGATTGAAGTTGATTGATTAAAGCAGAAAGAATAGTAAAAAGTGCTCTGCGACGTTGCAAAAAGAGTTGCTCATTCATTCAGATTCATTCGGTGAGATTGAAAAGGTGTGAGACAGTTGAACGAACGCGTTCGCGATGGACGATAAAAGTATTTGGACTAAACATAAAGTAGTTTAATTTATAAGAGAGTGCTAACATTATGCCAACCTCTTGGCTTGGTAGGTGCATACTCTGCTTCCATAACTAATATAAATTTTTACTTTATCCGCTAACGTCACAATTCCCAAGTAACCAAAAAGTGTAAGATAAGAACCTTTGATGGATAGCAGTTTGAAATGTATCGAAGTAATTTACATTATAATGCTTATGATACCATCACTCATTCTGTGGAACGTGATGTGTTCTCACATAATGAGATTTAGGAGGAACTTCTTGTGAAGACATCTATTGATTGATTTTCAATACTTTTTTAACATCAGAGCCATTACGAATCGATATCTTTTCAAAATGATAATTCTTTAAAGAAGAAATAGGCCAGATAATAATAGGATTGGAACTGGAGCACTGTTTTTTTTATGTCATGTTCGACATATAGGCTTACGGTCTACGTGATGGTAAAATGGCTACAATCAAGAAACGCTACAAGTGCTATAATTGTGCTGAAATCCTTAGTAGGTTTAAAGATAAGAACGGATAGGTAGAAGGGCTCTCTTATCGGACTCGGACACGAAATAGTCTCATCAATCCGATCATCGGACTACTGAAACTAGGCCGAATCTGAAGCATCGAAGTGGTCGAAGAATTTGACATACTCCTGATTCGTTGGTTATGAAAAGTCTGAATCTCAGGTCTCCATCGCTCAGGACTTGATACTCTTGATACGATTTAATTTAGGACCTAAACTGGATTGCATCGTACCATCAACTTCATTTTTGTATGGAAGCGATTTTGTTTAGGAACCCAAATTAAACTGCGCTGAATTTGAATCGTCTTTTAAAAGTTGATAGTAGGGCCTCTGGTCTCGGTTTCCAGGAGTCTTCTCCATCGCTCTCTATCATTGACACTGTGAGTACACTCAGTGAGGGGCGAGGGGACACTTTGTAGCTGAGTCCATCTTGTGGGTGACCGTGAAAGTGGTGCTCCTCCACTCTGGATTAGTTAGTTACTAATCCAGGAACTATTGTTATACAGGGAAAGGTGGAGGGGCCACTCTTCCCTGTATAACTCCATAGATCTTGCACAGTCGATGAAAGTCTTTATTTCATGTTGAGTTCTTTCACGATGGAAACGTTACTGCGATGAGCGATGAGTGCGCCTCCAGCAATTGACCAAGAAAAAGCTAATTAATAGTCAATTGTAAATAAAACTGTAAATGTAATAACAAAACTCCACTCTCGCAGATTGCGACCAGCTGCGCTTTAAGGTTTAACGTACACTAATTACTTTGAGGTTATAACGAGTTACGGATTTAAATCTGTAGTGTGTAGCGACGCTTAATTAAGTGGCCGGTGTCCTGCTGGTGGCGCGACGTCGCGTTACACCCTGTTTATATGCACCGCAGTTACTTAAGAGGGAGTGTGAATGAAAATTTCCAATTTCATTTTAACAATGTTGTATAGAAATTTCCAAGTCAATCTTTAGGCTAATTTTCGACTTTTTGAAGAATTTACAAACCGACATAACATTTTTATATATAGATATTTAGATTTTTATATAAATTTCACTCCGGAGAAGACGGGAACGGGAGCTTTCTACAGTGATTTGCCAAGCCGCTAGTATTTACTTTTATTTTATATTTCCCGTAGGAATGAAGAATTTTCCCGCGGTAAAAAGTATCCTATGTTCATCACGGATAATTTCGGCTTCTAATGGTAAAAGAATTTTTCAAATCGGTCTAGTAGTTTCGGAGCCTATTCTATACAAACAAACAAACAATCAAATCTTTTCTCTTTATAATATTAGTATAGATATATAAATATAATTTCAATAAATGTATTAAAATGCTTCCCCTTAACACGGCGGCACCGTGAACGCACAATCAAGTAAGTACCTAACTTGCAACTTGGAGCACTAATTAAATCACTATATTTAATGAAACATATACTTAAACAACCATATGTAGCGTTTGATGATTTTTTTTGAATAAATATTTTCAGGTCACAATAAAAAGGGAATGTTTACTTGAAAATAGTCAAAAATGATGACTGTACCAAGGTTTTCATAAAATATTATAGTGAATATTTTATGAAAACCCGACAAACGATGGTTTGCCACAAAAAATTTTATGATACGAAATTTTTTTATATTAGAAGATATATAATGAACTAGTGGGTGCCCGCGACTTCGTTCGCGTTAAAAAAGAAAATATATGCTAGCTTGACCCGCATTATTTTGCAACTATCACTTACCTACCGAAAAAAAAAGATCGGACTACAACAAAATTCTGAACGCACCTATAAATATTTATTTGACAACCAAGTGACAATTTTAGACAAAATACATCAATAATGTTTCACAGCTAGGAACATTTTGTGTAATGTCATCTCGTGTCATCTTATATCGCTGTGACGACGATGGCGCCGCCATGCGACAGTAGCGCCCAATTATTTATGTTTTTATATGATCCCTCGGGAATCATATAAAATCATTTTTTCTGGATGAAAGGTACCCTATGTCCTTTCACATTGTCCCAGACAACGTGTATGCAAAATTTCATGGTGATCGGTTCAGTAGTTTTTGCGTGAAAGCGAGACAGACAGATAGACAGAGTTCTTTCGCATTTATAATATTAGTAAGGATAATTTATTATAATACAGAGTTTAATAGAGAATATTATAATACAGAATTTATTAGATCTATCATCCAAGTGAGGTGAAAGGTGTTGCCAGTACTCAATACAATCCAATTTAGCAAATCCCCTAACTGAAGACCACAGTGAAATATTTTTTGTTCTTATGTTTCGGTGCCAATTTCCATAATCTGTTGTAGAATAGATAGGATTTTGAGAGAGTGTAAGGAAATAGATGAAAACATACGAGGGTTCCATAATAAATTATTATAAAAGAGTCTCTAATACCCATACATAAATACTAGCTGTGGCCCGCGACTTCGTCCGCGAAACTCTATAAAATATCTCTCAAGTTGATTCGAATGCACACACTGTGCAAAATTTTATTAAAATCGATGACAAACAAAGTGACACGAAATTTTTATATATGTATGTATGACGACATGTTTGGTCTAGTGCCTAGTAACCCTAGCTTATAACCAAACGGTCGCGGGTTCGAATCCCGCTAGGGGCAAATGTTTATGTTTTAACATTTTACCTTTGTACCTGAGTCATGGATGTTTTGTATTTGTAATATGTATGTATTTACAAAAAAAAGTAATTTAAGTAGTACATCAACTGTCTGGTATCCATAATACAAGCATTAGTTGTTTACTTTGGAACTAAATGGTGCTGTGTGGAATGTGTGAATATATTTATTTATTTATATATTTATGTACATGAAGATTTCGTAGCCGTTTCGACATTATAGGTTGCGTTTTCATATTAAAGTTATACCTCCTTTAATCAGGAGCATTTTCCATTGAAGGGAATGTTTAGCAAATTGGAGCCATAACAATATGCCAATTTCCCCGACGAATTTTCCGATACAATCTTGCTATAGTGTGTCTAGACGTTGTAAATTTGCGAACACAGTGCAGTGTCGGAATTTCGATAGCACTTGAAAAATGGGCATACGGCGTACTGTTGCTAGATACGTGGTTCTGATAAGGGCGTGGTTTATTATTCTTGTTTTCAGTTATCTATGTTCTTGTTTTTTGAAGGACACATTTGAAATAAAATACTAAATATATTGGAATTTATTTAATTGAAAAATACCAACAACATACTGAGCACAAAAAACCACCTAAGTTACAAAAAAAACGATTTGAAATACATTTACAATTTTGCATGCGGACAATCGTAAAATTTTGATACCTTTCATCCAGAAAAACAAAATGGTTCCCGAGGGATCATTTAAAAATAAATGCCAAGCAAAAGATCTCAGGTGTTATATATTTTATTTTTGAATGCGGACGAAGTCGCGGGCACCAACTAGTCTCTTATTATAAAATATTAGCGCGTACAACCAAACGAACAAATAAACAAACCCTTCATGTTTATATAATAGAGTTTAGATAAATCATTTCTCAAATGCAGCTTCTCTTAAATTAAAGATAAATTTAATCACTGATACTAAAATAAAAGACATTATGAGTAAATTCTAAATTTAAAATTTTCTCAGTTGAAACTAAGCGTATATTTGACAGTAGCATAAACAGTTCATTCAGCATATGACGCCTGATGACGCCAGTGAATCACACGTCCTAGTGTAGTCACGTACGCCGTTTATGAATAGTCTATCGCGATTAGGGCTGTCACAAAGACTTACCTTATTTTACTTTAATTATGGCTTCTTGGCTACAAGCTATACTTAGAGCAAAAGCCACATAACTAAACTTGTTGAATAGCTAAATAAATAAATATGCAGTTTAATATACAGTAATATTTATTTTTTCGTTTAGGGCTCGTGGCACCACCGGCTTGCACCACTGGCGGTACATTTTTGCACCACCAGTGGTTCACCGGCTTGAACCCTAAAGTTATTTTTTTAGTTTAAATATTCTACTTAATAATTTAATAATTATTCGTAATGTCTGAAGACTAAGTTATTTATTATCGGGGCGTCCTAGTGATATGCTGGTGAAACCGGTGGCCTTCTCAAGGTAGGACTGATACACAACAAGTTTAGGGTCGCTCAGTGTGCTATGGAGCGAGCTACGCTCGGAGTTTCTTTGGGGAATACGATCAGAAATTCTGAAATTCGTCTAAGAACACAAGGTTGTCGACATAGTCAAGAGAACTAGCAAGTTGAAGTGGCAATGGGTCGGTCACATCTGTCACAGACTGGATAACCGATGGGGCAGAAAACTTCTCGAATGGAGGTCACGAATTGGAGAGCGAAGCGTGGGACACTCTGCGGTCAGATGAACGGACGACCTAAAAGGATTCGCAAGAAGCGACTGGATGGACCTTGTGTGCAATCTTTGACCTAGAGTTTACAGAAAATTGACAAACCATATAATAGTATCGACCCATGAAAAAAAATATGTTTTTGACAACCCTTAATTGAGCCGCGAGCATTCTCACGCAGTGCTCCGCTCGATACGTGTTCATTGCGCGAGAAACGTTCAAATTGCTACTTTATGACACGACCAATCATTAGCGCCGGTAAAATTAATTTTTTAAATAAAAAAAGAGCGTTAATTTTAAACGCAGCTCAAGTTTTAAATGTACCTTTTATGTGTACAATAACGTACAAGTTGTAGTTACATAATGTAATGTAACCCAGGTAAAAAAATAGTTTTTAGAATTTGTGACAGAAACGGTTGAATCACTGATATATTGATGATTACCTGGATTAAACTATAGGATAGTTTTGATCTAGGGAAAAATACTGTGGGATTTTAAAAAAACGAACTACTTACAGCGCATACGAAATCCAATGCCTAAGAAAAAGAGGCATGAAAGAAGTCGCGGGCAAAAACTAGTTCTGATATAAAAATACCTACACTTTCTACTTTCACTAAGACTGTAATAATTATCCATTGAGTGAATCTTTACATTTATGGTGAATGAATGAATGGTTTTTTACCTCATTGAATTCTCTTTAAGTGTTATATTGTAAATATAAAATATGTAATTTAAAGCAAAATTCATTTTATACCAGACAAGTAGTATCAGGTGTACGAGTGCAGACCCTCCTCACAGTTTAGTAATCCTGTTCCCAAGTAACTTCCACGTTGACAGACAAACCAACTCCGGCAACTGTCTTTTACATAATCCGATGCTTTGTAAAGATCCTGATTGACTTCTAGCTTGCAGTAAATAAATTACAAAAATTTGAATAAATAAAATAAACCCCATTTATTGCATAATTACATTTAAATCCAAGATAATTTTTGAGTTTATTTCACACTAGCTGTTTCACGCGACTTTAACGCGTAACTTTATAAAAATATAGCCTTATTAGCTTTCTATAAGTGAAAGAATTTTTCAAATCTGTCCAGTAGTTTCGTAGCCTTTTCATTGCAAACAAACAAACAAACACATATTTCCTTTTTTTAATATTAGTATATATGGCACTAAGACAAGACAGAAGTTATATACTTACTACTTTTGCCAGCGACGATATTTACCTATCTTAACCTATTTTTTGTCACAATATGAAAGATTAATATTTCTTTTAATATTCATATGATTTTTTTTAATATTCATATCCTCTATGTTCGATATAGTCTAACAAAGTAACAATTATTCGTATTTATATTACCTATTGGTTAAGATATTATAACCGGACTAGCTGGCGCCCGCGACTTCGTCTGCGTTGAAAAAAAAGTAGTCTATCCTGTGTCCTGCACGTCTAAATGTTTATCTACCTAGTTTCATGAAAATCAGTTAGTTTGTTTAAGAGTTATAGAGGAACATACATACATATATATACAGAAAAAAATTCAAAAAATGGTCAATTTAGTTTCAGTATCATGTATAGAACTTATAAACACGATATGTCTAAAAAAAATTAACTTACTCATTGACCCACCCCTACAGATTTATTATTAGTATTGATACTGTCTTACAGCTTTCTAAAAAAATTAATAATATATTATAGCAAAAATTTTTGCCCCTGTAAACGCTGCTTAGAAATTCCGTTTCCACAGGTTGGTGTCCAGAATGCGGAGAAACTTCACTTCGTATCCCACGCAGAATTTCTCAACGACACCCGTGAGACAGCACATTATTACCACCAACTTCTTACTTCAACCTACATATTCGTTAGATAAGTTTTGACGGCACTTTAGTGACAATAAATGTAGTAAAAACATTCCGGGCGCAGAGCAAGTTGCCCGTTATCAGATTTCGGAACTGCGTCGAATGAATATTCGTGAAATTGGCTGCAAAACGAAAAAATTCCACGTCCGCGCGCGTCTCTTTGAACTTTTTCACAGTAACAATAATAGATGGTGTGACGTGTGACAGTTTTCAAAAGTTTTTTATGAATCCAGGACTCGCAGTGAGAGAGACGGCGGCGTGGCGTAAAGAAAAAACGAGAACTGAAAATGGAAAACAGAAGGATAAAAACGAATTTTGGAATAATTTCCAAAAGGCACTGGAAGTAAAAAAAACTGGAAGTATTATGTTCTTGTAATCGCATTTTCTAAGATAGCATCATATCTTACGGTTTGATAATGATATCATATCATACTAATAATAATGTAAGTGTAGGTATTGTATATGAGTATGATCCTCCATAACTCTTAAACGAATTAAGCGATTTTCATGAAACTTGGTAGATAAACATTTAGACGTACAGGACACAGGATGGGTTACTTTTTTCTTTTTCAACGCGGACGAAGTCGCGGGTACCAGCTAGTATAATAATATATATAAGGGAAAAATATTACAATGCTCCACCGACGCTGTATCAAATATTGTGTCGCGTTGCACTTGCCAAAAGTTCTTTCTGTCCAGTTTGAAACCGGATTAAGGCAGATAATACCGGATTCACTACAGAGTACTGTTACAAAGCGCTCTAGAGACGTGCACACAAAAAAATGGAGTAAACCTTAAATAGAGACTAAAAGTGGAACCATGTCACTTTCTGTTATTTTTTTTCTTTGTTAAATTAACTTGAAACGAACTACTTAACATTTCAAACGCATGGCCGTATATAAATGTAAAGTGGGGGTACGAAAACCTCCGTCAGTTTTCAAATTCATTCCTTTATCAAAATCGTAGACTCTAAGTACCTTTTGAAACTAAAGCACTAAACAGACAAAATATAGACTTTTGAAATGAAATTTTGGCATGACTGACAATTGCCCTGGTACAAGCAAATTTCGACTTTAAGGTGACGAACCTTGTATTACCTCGACTGTACTTAATACACATAATAAAATTGTAAAGGAGCCTTGTGTATGTAAGCAGTGTAGATACAATAGCAACAATCAATAGGTCAATAGGTAAATCTCCATATATTTACTATGTAAAAATTTCGTGTCACGTTTGTTTGACGCCAATGAACTCCTAAAACACTAAACCGATTTTGATAAAACTTTGTAACTGTGTGTAATTTGGTCCAACTTAAAAGATAGGATAGTTTTTGTTTTGAACCGTGGAGAAACCGAGAGCGTGTAGCTACGAGTTGATTATATATATTTTTTCTTACTTTTCAACGCGGACGAAGTCGCGGGCACCATCTAGTAATGTTATATTGGTGGCTTATAAAATATTATGCAAGGATCATATTTTAGTTACAGAGATAAGTTAAAGTTTAGTTAGTTACAAACAAAAGCCATTCTTATTCTTCTAGTTCTTCAATAGTTTATTGGTCTGAATAAGTTGTCTGAATTTTAAAAAGATATCGCTGTGAATCCTAAATGAAACAAGATGAGGTTGTTGAGAAAACAATGGGAGAATTCAATAAAGGCCTTTATCATTTCGACTTTCAGCGAAAAAAAACAGGCTGAACGAGACAAACAGCCATCAGTGGCGCTGGGGTCAGCAAAGAGACATTTATTTCAGCTCTTAGGGCCGGTTTCGGCGGTTTACGCCCCATTTGCCGAAAGTACTCTGAACGCATTGTCAACTTAAGCGGCGAGCTTCGCTCTTTCCACTATTTGCCTGGAAATAACATTAGAGTGAAAACAGCCATTACTGATCCGGTATTAAAAAGAAAAGTGGCTTTTGATTCATTGAAGTATAATACTTCAATGAATCAAAAGGTGTTAATATTAATTAAGTGTATTTAATTTTACATTTTAATGATGACAAAAAGAATAGTATCCTGAGTTTCTTTCGGGGTTTCTTCTCAGGATCATCATCTTGGCTTTTTTCCGAAACCCTGGTAAATGGTAAATTTAAATTTATAATGACGATCAAAAGAGTTTCTTGTAGAAACTTAATTGATAAATTATTTTGATTTTGATTTCTGGTATTTAAAGTCTTTATTTATTGTACCAGATAAGCCCTGGTTTAGTCCAAAATTTAACATCTAAATGTAATGTAACATGTACATGTAACAGTCAAAAATGTTACCCTGATGTTACAAAAACCGTTCGCTTTTTGTAACATCAGGGTATATATTATTACAAAGACAATATGTAGGTACAGATACAGTTCCTAAAACTCATCCCGTTTTCCAATCCCCAATCCCTTATCTTCAATAAAATTATAAGTTGAAAATGTAAAAATTAAATATTGTATCCTACCAGGCTATAAAATTTTTTAACCGAAAGCAGTATTGCTTTATGTAAATAAAAGCTCATAGCATTTGTAAAACTAAAACACATGTTACTTTCTAGACAAAGCCGATGGGCGAAACTGAAATCGGTTCGAGAACGATTTCAAATGACGTTACTTCAACTATTCCAAGTTATAGGAGTAAGCGATTTGAGATATCTTGTTTTTTATTTTAGAACAAGCTACTTCTCGCGACTTCGCCCGCGTAACTTTCTAAATTGTATACTAGAATCTTCGTCGAGAACCACTCTATCTATTGGTGAAATCAGAATGAAAATCGATGCAGTAGTTTTTGAGTTTATCGCGAACAGACACACAGACAGACGCGGCGGAGGACTTTGACTAATAATAATAATAATAATAATAATAAATCATTTATTCGACGTAAGTTTTTACAAAACATTTATCTTCGTCAACATTCTTTACAAGCTACCACCGGTTCGGAAAGCTGTTTCTAGGGGGAAGAACTCGGCAAGAAACCCCCTAGTTGCTCTTTTCATAAATAAATTACAAAGTAATACGTAACAATACATAGCAATCTACATAACACAATAATCAACTATATTTGACTCCAAGGACAGTCATCATTTATGTAATCTAATATCCTATAATAACCCTTTTTGCACAGGGTTTTCTTAATATAAACTTTAAATTTATTTATAGATAATTGTTGTATATTAGCTGGAAGCCTGTTGTAGAAGCGCACACATTGTCCCATAAAGGAGTTGCTAACCCTGTGAGACGAGTTTTATTTGGTTGAAGCCTATGCTTGTTTCTAGTATTTAAATTATGAACATCACTATTTCTACTAAAAGTGCTAATATTTTTGTGAGCAAACAAAAGATTTTCAAAAATGTATTGTGAATAAATGTAGTGACTAACATTTTTATCCTCTACTAGCTACCTCTACAAGTGAGAGTTTAGAGTTTTTATAATTTTCAATGTTAGAATTATTATGAATTATGTTAGAATACTTATGTACGGATGCGAGACTTGGGTACTAACCCTTAAAGAAGAGAACAAACTTCTTGTGGCAGAGCGGAAAATACTCCGAATGATTTTGGGGGCGACCCAGGAAGCTGACGGAAGGTGGAGAATAAGAAAAAACCAAGAGATTGAAGACCTAGTGGCTGAACCCAATATCATCGGAGAAACCAAAGCAGCGAGACTCCTCTGACTCGGCCACGTGGTAAGGATGGGAGACGATCGTGCAGCGAAGAGAGCATACTTGGGGAAACCTGATGGCCGTGGGACGCCTTAAGTATCGTTGGGAGGACGAGGTTCAGAGAGACCTGCGCGAGTTGGTGACGAGTGATTGGCGCGAGGTGGCTCTGGACCGGGATCGGTGGAAGCCTGTGGTGTCGGAGGCCAAGATCCACTACGGGTCGCTGAGCCAAAGGAGTTAGTTAGTTTAGTTAGAATTAAAAAAAGGGACTTATTTTGTTAACTTCTAGTCAGTATAAAAAAAAAGACTTCTTTTCTATTAATTTTTTTATCATTTAAATTTATCTTTTCCCTTTTTGTTTCTGTCACCCAATATATATTTTTTATCCTATTTTGTTCCCATTTTTCTTGCTCTTCTATATTTTCAATATATATTTTTTTAAATTTAATCTATAACACCTATTTCAAAGTAATGTTTCTCAATTTAAGAGAAAAAATTCACTCATAATTTAGACCAAAGCCTTTATGCATTCAAATGTTTAAATTGAAGTCAACGTTATACCAAAAGGTTTCGTGGTTTCTTTGTACGAGCACAAAATTCATATATAGACGTCATTGTGTATGCAGCCGTAATTGAAAACAAGCAGAGCGATTTTTCAATACGCGAATCTTATTTGTTCTCATTGTTATTATCTCTTTGCACTGGACATAACTAAATTATTCATCTTTTGATAGCAAAAGCAATATTATTGTATACTAGCTGGTGCTCGCGACTTCGTCCGCGTTGAAAAATATAAAACGCCATGGACCGGATCGCTAAAAATATCACCCAGCAGTTGTCATTTTAGTCGCTTCATCTGATTCTGGATAGATGGCGCTGTCAAGTGTATCCAGGGCCAAGCCGCTAGTATTTACTTTTATTTTAGATTTCCTGTAGGAATGAAGCATTTTCCCGCGGTAAAAAGTAGCCTATGTTCATCACGGATAATGTCGGCTTCTAATGGTAGAAGAATTTTTCAAATCAGTCCAGTAGTTTCGGAGCCTATTCAATACAAACAAACAAACAATCAAATCTTTCCTCTTTATAATATTAGTATAGATAGCCTATGTTATTCGCTGATAATATAGCTTCCCAACAGTGAAAGAATTTTTCAAATCGGTCCAGTAGTTTCGGAGCCTATTCAATACAAACAAACAATCAAATCTTTCCTCTTTATAAAACTAGTATAAATTAAAAAAATGATTTAAAATTCTTGCGTTTGGTGCAACTTTTTAAGCACTTAAATATTGGTACAATATATGTTGACTTTTGTATAATACTAGCCGATGCCCGCGACTTCGTTCGCGGTTATTTTCATAACCGGAAAAATACTAACATTATAATTCGCCGTTGTAACTAATGTAACTAAGTCGTAACTTCTAAACGTATAAATAAGTCAAATCAGTTAATAAATAATCACGAAAGTACTGTTTTATAGCAAAGATAATATTTTAATTAAAGTAAATAAAAAATACGTCATACTTACTTATATCCAACGAAGAAAAAAAAGGTTTTCTAAATTCATTTTTAATTCAAGAAGCAGTAAACATGCCTTATTACATCTCAGCGGGAAGTGGTTAATATTAGCTGAGGTAGAATTTTTTTTTTCAGTAATAAAGGCTGAAATTTAACGACAATATCAACGCACGAAATTAGTAATTCTCAAGATAACACCAATTAGGAACAGACGTTGTAAAAGAACGGTTATTACTAAAAATAATGTATACAGTGACTACTATAATTTGTTCACATCCATCTGGATTGTGTTTAAATTTAAAATACCTACAACTACATGAAAAAATATTAATGAAAAAAAAAATCAGCCATTTCATTTAAAGTTCAATAACGTGTTTACGAAGTTGCTAACAAACTCTTCTAATTTATAAAATAATTAAATATTACTTAATTTTATATTTCTAAAAAATTCTATAAAATTACATCTCATTATTTCACAAAAAGATATGACCATGTACTTTAATATTTGATTTCAAATGCTATTTCACTTCGCTTCTATTTAGATGTATAAAAACATTCATACAAATTATTATCACCCTCTATTTCGGGTACATTAATTAAAATCACTTTATGTTTATTCATTTTATTATAGGAATACAATTTCAATAATAAAATGCGCGGACATACGACAACGACCTTTCTTCGCGGACGCGTTCTTTAAACTGCCATATTACCTTTTTAATAATGTCGTGCCACAGAGTGCCGCCGAGTGCCACAGAGTGCCACAGAGTATTTTATTTTGTAAAATCTCAGAGTACTTTATACTGTACTTTCTGACTTAATTAACTTAAGCCGACATAAAAACTAGCAGACGCTAACAAAATGAAGAGGCTGCCTAAAAGTCAACGTGATTATAATGAACTAGTCAAGTTATACCGCCGTGACTAAGCCGCAGCAAGACTGTGCTAAATAAATTTGGACGGCCGTTAAGTTTTACTAGCGTTACTTTTGCGGGGTAATTAAACACCGCCCTTGGAATCGTTAGAAATAAACTGAAGAACATTTACAGAAGTTGCCCAAAGAGTTACACAATAAGAGGAGACACTAATAAGTACGTGGTTTACATTTTTGAAATTTAACTGACTGCTTAATAATACCAAAATTACCAAAAGTTTGTACGTTAAAAGCTACTAAAAGTTGGTACGTGATTCTTGCCCAATTTACAGAGACATTCCCTCCATTCGAATTCAGGTGGACCCTTATACCTTCCACTTTTCAAATTATTATTCTACTTCTAACTTTAATGAAGGATTTATAATTTGTCTAAGGGCCTCTTATGTATGTATGTTCCTCCATAACTCACTGATTTTCATGAAACTTGGTAGATAAACATTTAGACGTACGGGACACAGGATAGGATAGGTACTTTTTTTCTTTTTCAACGCGGACGAAGTCGCGGGCGCCAGCTAGTATTAGTGTAAGTTTGAATCATTATTAGAACACCGTAAGTACATTCAGGCTCTGATATGGTATTACAGAATTTCTGCAGAAGCAAGAATTTTGTATTTGTAAAATTCTAAAGGTGCGAAACAAAATATAAAAGTGAGCAAGTGAAAATCTTTATGAAAGGATTGGCGACCTGGAAAATTAATTTCAATTTTATGGATGACGCCTGCGGTCTGTGTAATCTTGAATTGTTAGCTGTCGTACACCACAATGTTAAATGAATAAGCCAAATATTAAACTGAATTTCCACAGTTCGTATGAATAGACGGTCAATGACTTTTGGGAGACCATCAACGAAAACTTACAGTAGGATATGTTCGGAACAGCCCAGGCAACACATAGGCCAGATAACAGTATGAAATTCACAAATTATTCAGTTTAAAGCTTTGTTATAAGGGTATTAGAGCTGACAAGATAGGCAAATGCTGTATTGAATTATTTTTGGGCTATTATAACACTATGGGCTATTATAGGCTTCTTGTTGCTTATTCAGCTATTATGTTGCTACTATACAGCTTAAAGCAATTTATTTTGTGCCCAAATTGCTTGAATAACGGCTGTATAAATGCATTTATTCAAAGAATATTCAGCCATTCTGTGTTGCTTGGGAGTCCAATATTTTTTTCTACGAAAGAAGATTCTATATTCTGCATTGAAAACCAGTTTCGACAACAGAATTATTTTTCATCATTCGAAACCAGGATTTCCAAAAAAGAAAAATAATTCTGTTTTCAAACTGGTTTCGAAGCTTTGGTTTCCAAAGCAGCCGAAGCGACATGTACTTACCTAAAGGATATTGATTTTCGAAATGCAACAGCACACATGCTGTTATTCCACCACGTTGCTAATGACTACAACATGTCAGATTATTTCAACTTTTAACTTTTTCGTCAGATAAAAAAGTTATTATAAAATACTAATATTAAATACTAGCTGATGCCCGCGACTTCGTACGCGACGATAAATTAAAAATATAAAAGCAATTACAACGCTTAACAACTTTTTGCTATAAGACATTGGCCAGGCGTTAGTTACAGTTTTATATTTTAGATAATCCTTCGGGAACAGTACTATTTCCTGGATGTGAGGAAAAAGTACCCTATGTCCTTTCTGGTGTCCCAGACAATGTGTATGCAAAATTTCATGGCGATCGGTTCAGTAGTTTTGGCGTGAAAACGAGACAGACAGAAAGTTACTTTCGCATTTATAATATTAGTAAGAAAGTAAGGATTGTTAATTGATATATTTTCATATACTTTTAAAATTAAAAGACTTAAATTAAAAATTAAATTTATTAACTTTAATTATTAATTAAAGGACGACCTAAAAGGCTTTGTAGGAATAGGCCTGTACTGTTTTCAATGCTTTATATGTTGTCTGAGCCTAAAATTGAATTAATTTCTGAAAGCGAATGCCACATATGTATTCGTATTAAAGTTACATACAAGACTTCAATTTACATAATTACACGAGTGAAATCAAGAGTTGTAAATAAATAAAATATAGTTTTTCAATATTACTAATTGTTTATTATTAAAATTATTGTTAAAAATTGTCTTCTTTGACATAGGAAAAACCTTGCATAGTTATCCATAGGTTAAGTTTTTTCGGCCTATGCGGATCAATACGAATGTGAAAATATCATAGAATAATTTATTTGTTGATTATAAATGTATATATATATATATATATTTGTATTTCAATTAACATTTGATCTATATTATGACCTACAATTACCTACTGCCATACAAAACCTTTTTATCAAGTTAACTTATCAAGTTTATCAAGTTTTTATCAAGTTATCAAGTTTTTATCAAGTTACCTTATAATTTTTAATGTTAAGTATCAATAATTATCTAATGTCATTTATTATTAGCACTAAATCTTTTCGACCAACATTGTCTTTAGATTATTAAATTTCAAATTTTTTAAATTAAGAAAAATAAGCGCAGATGAAGTCACGAGAAAAAGCTAGTAATATAAATTATTCGAATAAAAAATGTGGATAAATTTTCACCACGAGCATCTTAAGACTTAGGAGACCTTTAATTATTGAAGCCTCGTTTTTCTCTTACAGACATCCTTCAGAATTCAAGTGCGTCTGAGGACAAAAGTTGGCGTTTTTTAGTCTCTGTCAGAAGTTTTGGAGCATGCAAGTCTTTGTACGTCGAGAGCTTTAAGTGCTTTTGCTTTAGGAGTGAGCGAGATATGAAGATCCGAGGTGTTTCTTATAACGCAACTTTTACTGAATAGAATAAAATAGAATAAGATTTTATTTGTAGCAAAGGACAGGTTATTGTAGTCATTTGGGCAGCCCGTCTGGCGGCAGTAACCACCACCTTACAGAATACCACCGTGAAATAACAGCATTATGTGCTGTTTGTGTTTCGGTGAGTGAGTAAGGGATGCCAGAGCTCATTACCCCATCCCTCCTTTATCCCTTATTGGTCAGCAGGACACTTGTAACACTTATGGCGTTGCTTGTGTTATAGGCGACGGTAGCCACCTACCATTAATTGGACCGTCAGCCTGTCTGTCGACCTTAACATAAAAAATAAATGAAAAAAATGAAAGCATAAACCGGTGACTTTAAATGGCGGTTAGCCTATTTGACACTTTACTCAGAGATGGTGAAAGAGGGCCTGAGTGTAGGTTCTCTATTTTTTTTTAAATGAAATACATACTTAATCGCAGTTAATGTAGCTTTTTATTTGTGAAAGGATAATAATTTTTAAGACAGTTATTTGAGTTTATCCATTACAAGCAAACATATATATGTACTAAAAATCTAATCTTTACCATTTATAATAAATATTAAGTCTAGATTAAATTGGTAATACTTATATTAAGAATAACTTCTGAAATAGGTAACTCAAAGGCAATTCTATATCAAGATCAGAGAAGTTTCGTAGGATAAGGCTTTAACGAATAACTTTCTTATCGAAGATGACAGAAGCTTTAGGTTCTCCACGCGTAAATATAGGTTTCGTCCTAATAAATATGAATTTCATGCCCATGTCGTACATTTTGTATGAAATGTTTGTATTATGGATACCAGACAGTTGATATACTTCATAGATTACTTTTTTTGTAAATAAATACGTATTATAAATACAAAATGACCACGACTCAGATGACTCAGGCGGGATTCGAACCCGGACCGTTTGGTTAACAACTAGGGTTTCTAGCAACTAGACCAAACGTGTCGTGTGTCGTTTGGATTAATTTAAACCATCCCGGGCTGAATAAACTTAATGGTTCCAGCCCTGTAATGACAAGGACATATTCGAGAACCGCATACCGAGTGTGATTACATAGTATAATGGCTGAATCTCCACTAATGTGTCGGTCGGACCCTTCAAATTGTTTAGGGTTGGAAATATTTTTATACACAATTTAGCCTTTATAGACGTGGCTCGCGTTTAGGAAATAATTTCGTGCGATGTTTTGCCCTGTTTTTTTTTTACGTTTTACATCTCTAGCTATGGAAAATCAATAAAATATCAAGCATGATACGGGCATGTGAAGTCCAGCTTCCTGTGAAGTTTGGTAGCGATCGGACGCGGATTAAGTCGCGGGCAAAACCTAGTTTCATATAAACGCTAAAGCGTCAGTGAACCACTTAATTAGAAAACTAAAAAAAATGTGTAATTCTCATTCTTATTCAATTAATTAAATAGTTAAGTTAAATTGGAATCATGTGCTAATGTGACCACAAACACTTCAACATTGATTGAACTCAACACCGGCGCGTGTCGTTGTCGCTAGTGGGACGTCCTCACACCAAATTGCATTTAGATGGACAGACAGAAGCTTGTGGTCTACATGACCTTAGCCCGTGGTCAGAGTGTTGAGCGGAAGAGGTAAAATATATAAGGAACACATTTTATAATTCATAAATTAATAAAAAAAAATCCAAGTATTTTTATACTTCTGCCACAAAGTGGCAACGGTGTCGATCAGGACGAATAAAAATTAAACAGAAGACTAAAGATAAACAGAAAATAAAAAATAGAAAAAGGTCTCTTGTTACGCAAGGGTAACTGATTTTTTTTATAAAAAAAGTATATTTTGATGAATTTGCTTTTATGATGTTAGCGACTTTTATGAATTATAAAAAATAAATCTAAATAAATTATTTTTCCACAAACACGATACCTATTAAATATTTAAAAAATATTTCAAGACATTTTTTCAATCCCAAGGAGTGACACTGCAGTTTAAAGTAGATTTACATAATGATAAATCAAATGCAAGAGATCATATTCAATATCAATAAAATCAAATCAAATTCAATTCAAATCAATAAATAATAACTTGACGATACAGTTAGAAAATTCATTATGACGCTTTTCCATCCGCTTCTGCTTATCACAAACGCAACTTTGTCGTTCTCAATTACGCCGCGGTTTCTAATTACGTCCAACGATTGTCACATTGTAACGGCGTAAACACGGCTATTTTGGGCCTTAATGTACGGAATTTCAAGGCGTTACGGTCTCTTGGCAGCTGAGTAAAAGATTCAACTACCTTAACAAGCGTTTTGCATAATTATTTAACTGTACTTAACCTTATTTAAAGAAAAATACAAGGGTTTTTAACAAAATGTACGATGCTGTGATGTTAAGTTTGATATTATCGGAAAAACGAATTGATGCTTCATAGATAAGAATACTTGCTTCAGAGTCCTATGAAAAAATTTAATATAGTCTATATTCTATTCCAATGAAATTGAGGAGGAGTACAGAAGCCATTTACATAGTAAAATATACAATGAAACATTGTGATTGTTTAAGACGATGAAACCCCCTCTATGCCATATCTCATGCCGATCTCAACAGTAACATTTGCAATGCCATGAATAAAAAATGGATTTGTCTCTGGCATGATACTGCCCGAAGGAAAGTATGTTGATAACGATGCGAGTAGAGGAAGGATAGAGCCAAGTTGTTTTGTCGAAAACTTTTCTGTGTGAAGTTTAAATTATATGGTATTGTTTTGAACGAGGGTAAAACGGAAGGTTTTAGGTACCCGAGGTTATGTGAGATTTTCACGGGACCACGGTGCTTCCATATTACCCGTATTACCCCGCAGTCCCTGTAGCGCCATTCTTCGAGAATACCTTAGGGGATATCCCCAAGAGCTTTCTGTGAGCCAATCACCTGAACCCCTTTTAGACGCCTCATACGACTGGCAAGAGGATACCGTGTCTCTATTTTGATTGAATTATGATCGAACAAATCTATTTTTTAAAAATACAAGAAAGGTATTATATACATCGTATTTATTTTCTAGTGAAGAAGTAGGTAACAAACTAATAAGAAAGCTTTAGTTCTCGGCACGGCCAGTAAAGTGATCTCATATTTCCGGGAGCCTCTCGGTAGAAATTAATTAAAACGACCACCAACAAACGGTTATTGGAGCTTAAGCAAAAATTTATTGGACAACTATTGCCCTCTGTAAGTTACAAACATTCAGCGCTCTCTATATCTTTATCACCTTTTTCGGATTTCCTTTTATAATTTAGTTCTCTACACTACACAATAATGGTTCAATGAAAATATGGTTGCATTATTTTGTAATAGGAATTCCAATTTTATTTATTTATTTAGATTTCATACAGTTATTATTATGTTTATCATTAGGGCTTTGGCAGTGAGATGTAATATGATGGCCCGCAGGTTTGCGCGTTGTTCTAATGACGTTAAAATAACATTATTTAAGACATATTGTCAGTCTTTTTATACATGTAGCCTATGGGTCAACTACACTCACAAATCATTTAATGCCCTACGTGTCCAGTACAACAATGCTTTCAGTGTGTTTCTGGGGCTGCCGCGCTACTGTAGTGCATCAGGGATGTTTGCCAATGCAAGAGTTGCAGATTATTATGCTACCCTAGTCATCCCTGATGACTAGGGTGCGTGGCAGCACAGACACGCTGTTGAAGGTGATTGCTAGGAAGGTGGACTGCCCTATATTGAAACATTGGGTGATATCGCATATCACCCCTAATAAACATTAATTTTTATATAATATGTAAATATGTATGTTTTTTTTAACATAATATTTCAGTTTTTTTTCAAAGCTATGGACATTTGTCTGCAATCAAGTTATTATTATGTATAAATTATATACAAATGGGCCTAAAGAATCATGACATTACATATTAACATTTATCCATTAATTTAATATAAAACCAAAGAAAGAAAAGAAAATATTCTATGTGATAGAAATTATTTTTTTAAAAGTAATTCGCCAATTTTCTTTTTGTAAGTATTCTGTTATAATTAAGTTCTCATATATGTAGCTTTCGGTTTCTGATTATTATAATATAAATTTTCCTATCACATCTATGTGATTATCACTTGAAATTTGCATACATATATACATTCAATTCAAAATCAAAATATTTATTTATCAATTAAGTTTCTACAAGAAAGTCTTTTGATCGTCATTACCAGTTTAATTTACAATTGTATTTTCACATACATTGCAATGTATGTGTTGACAATAAGTCAGCCTATATAGTATCAGTCAGTCTACTGGGCTGACTGACGCTAGGCTGATATTTATCATTAAAATAAATAACCTGAACTAAAAACGGTTACAGAAAAATTCACTATTCATAATGATGTCAATAAATTAATAAATTAATGTTGAAATATTTCTAAAATATTCCCGCTATGAGTTCATTACTTGGACTACATAGCAGAGGGTGTTTTGTCGTTGTAACGGTCGACTCAGGACTTCTAGACGATGAGTGGTAATTGTTATAAATGTAAGACGCTGTTAACTTTAATCGTGATTAAATATGAAACCTCTCATCAGGTCGCTTGAGATGTTAATTTTGTACAAAACACTTTTAGAATGGAGTAGGCCTAATTTTCTTTACAGAAACACGGCTAGCAACGGAGAAATTCTAAAAATTATTTCCAGTAATTACGTCGTAGATATTTGTTTTACTTGGATTATAGCAAGTTTAAATAAAAATATTTTTCTTCAAATAAAAAGCTTTGAAACAGGATCTAAACGCGTGGATTGTTGCTATGAAAATGTAAAAAAATGAAACTTTTACTCTTTTACAGTTATTTTTTCTACCAACATCACTGACATTATATCCAGAAAATCGTATTTTGAAACAGTATAACCCTTTTTTGTGGCGGATGTTAAAAAAGCATCACGTTAGGTGTTACTCACGTCCTGTTGTTTTGCTAACTCAAAAGGTTTGTCAAAAGTGATTCAAAGTTTACATACAACAATTTTATTGGTTGGTCTATCTATTGTACTATGTTGATGTTTTGTCAAACATAATTCTCCAACTATCTTTATCACTACATTTTATAAAACCTAGTCCTCCGCCGCGTCTGTCTGTCTGTTTGTTCCCGATAAACTCAAAAACTACTACACCGACTTTGACGCTGTATTCACCAATGGATAGAGTGATTCTCGAGGAAGGTGTTGGTATATAATTTACAAAGTTACGCGGGCGAAGTCGCTGGCAGCAGCTAGTTAAAATATTTATAAAAATGTTGTGTTGGTTTGTGTACTCAAAAACTTGAAAACTAGCCGACGGATTGACTTGAAATTTTTTCACAATACGCTTCAAGGATTTTTTGCGAAATAATTTAATCTAGATAGCGAGAAAAATCGCGTTTTTACGGCGCCATCTGCCGAAAATGAGAACAACTCACTCACCAACGAGAACCTCTGTCACATTTAAAGTGGAAGTTAGCCGAAGATTTTGAAGCCGCTAATCGTTGAATGTTAAAGAAAACCACAGCAAAGTGTGGCCGGGTTTAGCTAGTTAAGTATGTAATGTAATATAATGTAGTCAGTTATGGACATAGATCAGC
The DNA here is from genome assembly GCA_918317495.1 of Synanthedon vespiformis. Classification (NCBI taxonomy): domain Eukaryota; kingdom Metazoa; phylum Arthropoda; class Insecta; order Lepidoptera; family Sesiidae; genus Synanthedon; species Synanthedon vespiformis. Next base: position 1,084,353 of record OU906966.1, read on the forward strand.
CAATCAAGGCTGCGTTGTTTGCAATTTTATCATGCAGCCTTATTTTATTGCCTCAAAGTTACACGTCCCTTTTGGAGTTCTGGCATACGCACAGTCGAGTTCATTACGCGAACAATTATCCCTTTAATAGGGCACATAAAAGTTAATGGGTGCGACTGAGCAGTTGAGATACGTGGCGACCGACTGGTGTGGCCCTGGGGTGTGGCTTTGATAATCAATTTTTATTAGCTTTGACACGTATGGACAAATTAACTAGTTTGGCAAAACTAAAACAACATAGTAAACTTAATTCAAAGATCTACCTAGATGATTTTTTTTAATTTTTCACATAATGGTAGATAGGTTCGATTCTTATTTAATAATAAATTTATTTATTAGGATTTTGGAGTGTTTAGGAGATAAAGAAATGGGTCTGTAAGTGCGTTACTGCCTACTACTAAGTATAAACATATACACTCAAATTTTATCCTAACACAATCACTTAGGAGTCATGGTTAGGGATTGTTTCCGAATATTTTTATTACATATGTATGTATTTTAAATAAAATATTAAGTGTATATCACTCCAATTTAGTCAACAATTTATAATTGTTAAACACTAAATTCAGTGAAATATATATAATACAATTTGCAAAGTAAAAACCTAACAACAGAAACTCTCTTTGACTGCGGTCCTATGAGACACACGGTTAGTAAGGTTAGAGTACTTTACACGTATCTATGTTAATATTAATGTTGGGAACATTCATGACTAAGATATTTGTTCTGCCATATTATAATCATAAACATACTAATTAATTAATAAAAAATATTACATTTATTGGCAATTACATTTATTTAACGGTAGTTTAGATAATGAACTGTCTATGTAACTTATGTACTTAACCAAAATAATTGGTTTACTTCATAGAAAAAGTACATTCAATAAACGTCGTAATATTTATATAATTATGTAACAAATAATTTATATTTATTTTTATTGAAACACAATCACACAACAATATGAATATAATATAATAATAAATACATATTATGTGTACTTAAAACCTACTGCTAATAACATACTTCTTTTTTAGCATAAAAATAAGTAGATACCATAAATTTCAATTTAACTAAATATTGTAACAATTATCATAATTAAAGAAACTTCTTTGATACCTAAGGATTATCTAGAAATATAAAAAAATCAAAGCCTAATTAACATCTAAGGAAAAGGGGCGTAGACGAAGTCGGGGGCAAGCTGGTATGCTGTTCATACATTTATGTAGTAATATTTCCAATAAAAAAAAAACCAGGAAGACAATTTATTGTTGTTACATTTAATTTTCATCCGCTGCGACCGTATGTATCGCGGCATATCACACTCGTTGGATTATTGTTTCTGACAGGTTGATCTCTCGGTATTACACGGATTGGCGTCACGGAGCGTTTTTATTGGTGTAATTGAAGATGAAACGTGACACACGGGGTGACATTTTGCTCGTATAATTGTTTTGTATTTATTGCATTTCTCAACGGTTCACAAAGTACCTAGGTATTAGTGAAATTATAACTTGTCGTTAGTGCAATGGCAATTTGGTCTAGTGGCTAGTAACCCTAGCTGTTAACCAAACGGTCGCGGGTTCGAATCCCGCTAGGGTCAAATGTTTATGTGTTAACATTTACCTTTGTAATTATGTACCTGAGTCATGGATGTTTTATATTTATAATATGTATATGTATTTACAAAAAAAAGTATATCAACTGTTTAGTATCCATAATACAAGCATTAGTTGTTTAGTGTGGAACTTGATGGTGCTGTGTGGAATGTGTGTCATATTTATATAAAAAAAAATAGATGTGTTGTCGTTAGTAGTTATACAGTAATTCGGGCACGTGATAAGGGGTGAAAGATGCCGTATTTCTTCACGATGCAAGGGACAATACAGGGAAAGCAGAGCAGAAGCAGAAGAAAGATATCATGGCTGAAGAATTTATGAGACTTATGCATTATGCACTCTCTCCTTCTTTCACACAACAGCTTTCGAAGTCAAGATAGCCATGATGGTCGCCAACCTTCGCAGAAAAGTGGCACACTAAGAAGAACAAGAAGTTCTTGGCTCTGGGCCCTAGGTACTTGAAAAAAGACCATGTTTGAGTTTGACCACTGCAGTTGTTGGGCTGTGGTCGCTACTTGAAAAAACGCCTATTTTATATTGCTAGGTATGTTTGCTGTTTTGAAGATTCGATGTTCGTTCTTTTATAAGGTTGCTAGTATAATATATGCCTAGGCTTTTTTTTTTTTTTTATGTTAAGGTCGACAGACAGGCTGACGGTCCACTTGATGGTAGGTGGCTACCGTCGCCTATAACACAAGCAACGCCATAAGTGCTACAAGTACGCTGCCGACCATACAAGGATTAAGGATAAGGGATAAGGGAGGGATGGGGTAATGGGCTCTGGCATCCCTTACTCACTCACCGAAACACAACAGCACATAATGCTGTTATTTCACGGTGGTATTCTGTAAGGTGGTGGTTACTGCCGCCAGACGGGCTGCCCAAATGACTGCGAAACGCAGTGTGCCCTACCACTACTATGCAGAATGCTTATGCAGAATTACCTACTTTATATGCTTGTATAAACGAATGAAAAACGTTTATTGGGAAACATTGTATGTGCTGCTATTCATACAAACCAACGAGCGGAAAACCATAAATAGACCTAATTTTATTCGTTTACTATGCCAAACAATAAAATGTTATTAAAATTATTGTTCATTCGATTCGTTTATGAACAAGCTTCAATCATTTTATTTTAGTCTGTTGAGAGATCAACGGTCTATCAATCTTAACATAATATATATTCGTCGCAAGACTACAGACTTGAAGGAAAAGTACCTTAAATATCGTAGATAGGATATTTTGCTCAAAGAAGACTATATGTTATTTTTAAAAGTTAGTAATACTGCATTCAAAGATTTTCTAAAAACTACGTCGTCATCGGCAATAAATAATATTCTTCGAATCAAACATTTTACGTTATTCCATTCTTTTAAGATACTATGTTACTTAAGAAGAATTATTACTTTTTGTCCATTCTTTCTATTGACATCATAAAAATACTTGAGATTTTTTTTTCACATTAAGTCTTTTCGATTCCCAGACGAAGCAAGTAATTTTTAGAAAATCTTTGAATGATATACATAATTATTATTAATTAAAAATAACATAAAGTCTTCTGTCAGCAAAATATCCCATCGACGATATTTAAGGTACTTCCCCTTCATGTCGCATAGTCGAGTATATTATATTGATATTTTTCATAAACAAAAAACATTAAATAATACTGTTGAAAACTGTGCGCCCTTTTCTCGTCGACTCATTTGATGTTGATGTCTTAACAAACAGACATAAGAACTGTCGTCTCCTCTTTTATAACGCCACTCATAATATTTTTTTTATTACTTTTTTTTTACATAAAAAGTGACAACAGACAAGATGTCGTGAAAATGAGCATCCGCATTGCTCTGAGAGAAAGCTAGCTGGGTGTATTATTGTGTAATTTTTGTGTAAATTGCTGAATAAAATATAGAGGTAGATGTCTTATAAAAAATAAAGGTATGTTTTAATAGTTTCCTGAAATAAATTCATTTTATCAAATAATACTGTGTCTTTCACAATTTTTAATACATTGCTTCTTAAAAACTAAAGGGCAATAAAACAAAAACTCCAAAAATTGGAAAAATATAATCACAATCCGTCATATTGTATGTTGCAAAAAGACTTATGGTTGTTTTATTCGGTGTTCCATATTTAGTATATTTTGATAAATTTTTATATATTCAAAATTAACTTATATGCTTATATTATCTCTTCTAGTATTCCGTTTATTATAAAAGTACTTAATGCTACTAAAAATACGCTTCTAACGATGTATAATATGCATATTATGTATGATATGTATCTGATAAGAAAAAATAGACAAAATTTTTTTTTTTTTTGGATTAGCTCCTGAAAAAAAGTGTAATTTTGATTTGTGGTCCTTTAGTTTTTAAGGAGCTACATGTCTGATACTAAAATATCTAACTGATGGTGAAAACAGCATCAAAACCTTGTGCGTTGTGCGTCTCATTTATATATGTAAGGATATTTGTGCAATTTATAATATATTAAAAAAAAAACTAAGTAATAATAATTTTTATTTTATTTTTGATTTAATTACATTGTTTTCTATACGTTCAATTTTGAGTGATATTTAAATTTTTCTGTCCTCTTATTCTTACATATTATTTAATAAAACAAAGTCCTCCGCTGCGTCTGTCTATTCGCGATTAACTCAAAAACTACTGCACTGATTTTCATGCTGTTTTCACCAATGGAAAGAGTGGTTCTCGAGGAAGGTTTTAGTATATAATTTACAAAGTTACACTAGTCTATTATATAAAAATTTCGTGTCACAGTGTTAGTTGCCATACTCCTCCGAAACGGCTTGACCCATTTTGATGAAATTTTATATACCTATAGGTATATACACTTGGTAGGTCTGAGATTAGGTTGTAAACTAATTTTTATAACCCAATTTTTGGCAAAACTACGTTTGCAAGGTCAGCTAGTTAAGGATAAAATAAAAATCAATGAGGACAAATTAAACAGGTAATATGTCAGAAATATTTAAACATAACCTTTATTTACTGTTATAATTTAAACTGAATAAAATAATTCGTTTTTGTAAATATAATTTCATTTGATATTTATAAAGAGTTGATTGACAATCACGAACAACCATATCAATAACAGAATTTAACGAATTCCTTTATCAGAAATGCAAATAAATATATATTGGATGACACCATCACAATGAAAGTCGATTTGATTTTGCACTTGTTATTGGAGAATTGTACATTTTCATGCAAAAAAAATAATTTTAAACAATAATAACAAAAGCTGACACTATAAGGTTTGCATAATGGGATACTCAGTAGGGATAGGTGGAACGGGCGAACATAAAGTGATAGGTGGCTACCGTCGCCAATAATACAAGCAACGTCACAACCCAAGCAACACAGAATTGCTGAATATCCTTTGAATAAATGCATTTATACAGCCGTTATTCAAGCAATTTGGGCACAAAATAAATTACTTTAAGCTGTATAGTAGCAACATAATAGCTGAATAGTAGCTGAATAAGCAAAAATAGCCCATAATAGCCCATAGTGTTATAATAGCCCAAAATCATTCAATACAGCATTTGCCTATCTTGTCAGCCCTACTACCCTTATAACAAAGCTTTAAACTGAATAATTTGTGAATTTCATACTGTTATCTGTCCTATGTGTTGCCTGGGAAGTGCTGCAAGTGCGCTACCGATCATAGTACAATTTTATTAGGGATAAATCTCTGGCATCCCTTACTCAACGAGTCCGTTGGACGAGTGGCAACGTTTCAGGGGCCCCGGGTTCGATTCCCGGCGGGGTCAACTTTGGAAATTTTAATATAATTTTCAAAATTGACTCTGGTCTGGATTTGAAAAGTGGTAGGGCACACTGCGTTTCGCAGTCATTTGGGCAGCCGGTTTGGCGGCAGTAACCACCACCTTACAGAATACCTCCGTGAAATAACAAGCATTTCACGGAGCTCCGTGAAACTTACAGATTTATTATTAGATTTATATTGATTACTAGCTGTTGCCCGCGACTTCGTCCGCGTTAAAAATGATAAAAAGTAGGCTATCACGTGTCCCGTACTTCTAAATGTTTATCTACCAAGTTTCATGAAAATCAGTCAATTTGTTTAAGAGTGATGGAGGAACATACATACATACATACAGACAAAAAAATCTAAAAATCGTCTATTTAGTTTCAGTATCATGTATAGAGTCTATATACACGATATTTCTGAAAACAAAGTAACTCCATGGCCGACCCCTACAGATTTATTATTAGTATTGATTTTGTATTTATCTTTAAAATCATTTTAAAATACCCATACTCCTAAAAGCATCAAATTGAGTTAGACCTTTCAAATAATACACCACTGATAGTTGAAATAAAGAGGTATATTGTAGAGTTCATATTGTCCTCTCGAAAAGAGGTCGACGCCCAATGCCCTGGAGGCTTGTAGGGCGTAAGTTGCTTCTCTGCGCGACTCGTAAATTGTATTAGCCGTTGTAAATGACATTTCAATAGCGGAATGTGTGTCATTAAAAACACATTAGGGACGAATCAGTGAGAGTTCATAGGTCATTAACTCGGCCCGTGTATTGTTACTTAGCCGAAGGGTTCAACTTATCATAGACAATGGATCGAGTATTGCGAAAAATGGCGTTATATTCATAGACTTAACTCGCAAGAAAACATCGGAAACAAGTTTGATAACAAGTTTATTATATAAAAACTAGTTCTCTTTTTAACTATTAATGTGAAAGTAACTCTGTTTGACTGTTACCTTTGCAAAATCTTATAGTCTGTAAAATATTATAATCCATACAATATTGTAATATTAAAAATGCGAAAGTAACTCTGTCAGTCTGTTACCTTTTCACGCCTTAACTACTCAACCCATTATCATGAAATTTTGCATACACGCTGTCAGGGATACAAGTAGGGACATAGGGTACCTTTCATACAGAAAAAAAAGTACTGTTCCCGAGTGATCGTCTAAAAATATAAGGAATGTAGTTCGTTTTTTGGAAATCCCACAGGAACCTAAATTTTTTCAAACATAAAAAGTGTCCTATAGTCTAACTAATACAATCAATCATCAATAAATCAGTGAAAACCGCATTCAAATCGATTAAGCCGTTTCTGATATTAGCGTGCACAAACGTACAGACAAACAAACAAAAATCTTCAATACGATATCAATTACATTACCTATCTGTGTCTTTTTTAATATTACTTACGCGTCTTTATTTTATTCGTATTACATGTTAACTCGAGTCAAATGTAAAAGTCAATTTGTTTGTTTGTCCTGAGAAATACTGACCGACATCCACTTCAGCTTCAAAGTATCATGTAACACACAATATGTACCTAATGCATCGGAATACGATATTTTTCACTGTACCATTATTTCATTTGACATTTTTATTGAGTCCTTTATTTAAGGTGAAACAAGTCGCCGAACTCATCGGTCTCATGTCTAAAATGCGTCCTGTTTCACACAGCATAAAACGCGGGAAGAGCATTCGACTGAGATGCATAATGATTCATACCAAAAATAAAATCACAAACAGACCCTTGGGCGTATACTCTTTTTGACAAAACTACTGGATATATCTATTTCGTGTAAAGTTATTTGAACTCTTGAATAACCAATCAATGTTTGTATGCAACGTATTTTGGAGTTTTTGTACACTGGATTGACCTAATCACCCTCAAAGTTGCATTAAAACTTGTGTTAAAATATAGATTTTTTTCAAGGGTCATATCTTTTAAATTAATACTTTTTTTTTAAGTTTGTATGCATACAAACCTAGTTAACAACAAGATAAACCGGTATCATGTTTAATTTTATAAATTAAACATAAAATAGCGGAGTAATAATCATTGTATGGAGAAAAAGCTGATTTGTATTACCCTAATACTTACTAACTTAAATTGAAATAAAGGATTGGTGATTACAGGGGCTTGTAAAACCCAAAATAATAATATGTGTGTCTGCGTGTATGTGTTTCTATTTATACTATTATACTAAAATAAAATAAAATTTAAAACGTATAACGTAAGCTCCTATTATTTCCGTATGTTTGCGTTGGAATTATAATAACATTTTGGGACTAATATATTCGGACCTTCAATGGAATATCGAATTTATGTCAGCGACATTTCCAAATGGTAATCCTAGTCGCATACACATAATCTAAGTACAAATTTGATAGTTATTTTTAAAAGTTGTGTTTGAGAAAAAAAAATAACGGCCAGTAGGTAAATAAATTTCTGCCTTACTAGCTGGTGCCCGCGACTTCGTACGCGGTGATAAATTAAAAATATAAAAGCAATTACAACGCTTGACAACTTGTTGCTATAACACATTGGCCAGGCGTTAGTTACACTTTTATTTTTTAGATAATCCCTCGGGAACATTACTTTTTCCTGGATGAAATATATCCTATGTCCTTTCTGGTGTCCCAGACAACGTGTATACAAAGTTTCATGGTGATCGGTTCTGTAGTTTTGGCGTGAAAGCGAGACAGACAGACAGAGTTACTTTCGCATTTATAATATTAGTAAGGATAGCTTGCATTTTCTTTTGTGTTACAACTCAGTATAACTTTTTAGCTCAGATATTTTTAGTTTCTATCTCAAGATACTCACAAAAATACGTAGGTCAACTAGTACGTATGTCACATAGGTCTGCACTGCACATTTAACTTTATTTAGTTTAAACTTTAGACTAAACATAGTAATTACTTAGTTTAGAGTCGAAGGAAGCAAAGAAAACAAGTTGATTGAACAAGAAAACGAGAAAACCTTAAGAGATTGCCGTCGTGGAATTTTTTTTAGAACTACAATTCTCTTGTACACATAATTTTTATCTATTTTTAAGGTTTCGCCTATGTAGGCTATGTAATTATTTTTTGGCGACATCGTTGCAATTTTTTTTTTCTACTTACATAAAAACTTTATTAGATTTTTTTATAAATGTATAAATATTCCGTGAAATATTATCTACCTGTTATTAAAATCCGCATGAAAACTCGTTGCATGGTTTAGGTGGAGTTAGTTACAGACAGACGCGTAAAGCGACTTCTTTTTATATTATTTAAAGATTCAAATAAATATACAGGTCAATATGAATACAGGACTTGGTAAGTACGGTAAAAAATCACAGTTCCGCAATCGTATTTAGTACGCCGACCTTTTTACTGGGGAAATAAATGACAAAACTTTTGTCTCGTTCGGGCATCGCTTTGTCGCCTTATATTAAGACAAATTGGAATTGTTTCGAAGGGATGCCATAAAAATACGCTACAAGTCATAGAAGGAGATATTACACTGTTAATCTTCTTAAAAGGAACAACAAACAAATATTTTCTTTATGGTTTTTGCGCAGTTTTCATAAGGAAAGCGTCGCTTGTTTTTTTCCTTATAAATATAAGGTGATCTGTGTGGTTGGCTCCGGAAAATAATATTAACGTATTAAAAGTTCAAAAGACGCTTAAGTGTTTTTTGAGAGTGAATATGAATTTAAAAATAGAATTGGTATTTTTTTATAGACTTTTCATTAAAATATGAACCCCCCTAAAGACACTATGGAACTCTAAATCACTATGGTATAAGATATTAAGTTATATTCTTGAGATGTAAATAGTTGTCAGGGATACAAGAAAGGACTTAGGGTACCTTTCATTCAAAAAAAAGTACTGTTCCCGAGTGATCGCGTTAAAATATAAAGAATTGGGTGCCACTGTCGCGTGGCGGCGCCACTGTCGTCACAGCTATAACGATGTCAGGCGTTATTATACATATATTTTCTTTTTCAACGCGGACGATGTCGCGGGCACAGTTTTTGTCTGTCACACGTAACAATGGTTACGTGTGAAGGATTATTTTTCTTGCTACGAAACTAGTTACGTACAAAGAGTTTTTTTCTTCCTACGAAACTAGTTACGTACGACCGTCTACGAAACCAGTTTCTGACACATCTTTGCATTTGTGGGAAAGGGAAACAACACATTTTTGTAATTCTGTACTTAACACAGGCATTGTTATTGGCTATTTCGTAGAAAGAAAAAAATTCTTTGTACGTAACTGGTTTCGTAGCAAGAAAAAAAATTATTGTCACGTAACTGGTTACGTAGCGTTGGTTTCGTAGGCGGCCGAAGGGATTTTCCACAATGAAAAGCCAACTATACCTATTCTATTTCGCAATTCACCAGCACGAAGTAGGTATTTGTTTTCAAACAGGTTGCAGTCCACTTCATGGTAGGTAGTGAATCCAAATAATAACTTTTTGCAATCCACTCGTAATTTCAAAAGCAAGTTGTCAACAAAAATAGCTTTTGGAAATTTTTCACGCGAGGTTTGCGCTAACTAAACCCTTTTCAACTAAAATATTAACTTCATGTACGAAATTATGCACGTGAAAAAGTTGAAGTTACAAACTACCAGCTATTAACAAACCAACGAAACATTTTTCTATACTAATATTATAAAGAGGAAAGATTTGATTGTTTGTTTATACTACTACTGGATCGATTTGAAAAATTATTTCACAGTTGGGAAGCTATATTATCAGCGAGTAACAACATAGGCTATATTTTATAAAGTTACGTCGATATAGTCGCGTGCGTCAGCTAGTATAATATAAAAAAAAAATATCTAAAAAAAAACTTGAGGTTGGCTGGCTTCTTTTAGTTCTAAGATTAATGCAATCCCGCAACAATTCAATATTTTCCATTAACTTTTCAGTTTCCTTGCCAACTGTAATAAAACGTGAAATATTCGAGTGAAGCCAATCGTGAAACGAAGCTTATTGTCTTGTACTGTAAGTGTAACACTCCCACTAACGTATAAAGGGCCTGTTCGATGTACTACTATTGCAACGAAATTAATCTTAGCAATTCAGTACTCAGTAAAGTCACACTATCGTTCGTGTAAGACCCATAAAAATACACCCAAACGATAAGCTTATAGCGATTTAGCCCATATTTGAGTTATAATCAATACTAATAAAAAATCTGTAAGTGTAGGTATTGTATGTCTGTATGTACCTCCATAACTCTTACCGCCTCTTTCACCATCTGTTAAGTAGGCTAACTGTCATTTAAAGTCACTGGTAACCGGGGATAATGGAGCTGATATTATTATACCTTTGTTTGTACGGTAAAAGTCCCAAACATTGAAAAGGAAATAATAAAATAAAATCGCCTATCGAAGGATGTAATTATATAAGTACAGGACTATATTTCGTTTACAGAAACGAACTAATAGAGCGCTTTCTCTTTCACTCAATTCCATACAAAAGACAAGGACAGCACATCTTGAGTGGGTACAATAATGGGTGAACGTTCACATTACGCTGCTTTTAGCAGTAAAAATATCAACAGTTTAATAACAATAACAAACAAAAAACTTATTATATAATGAAACACAATTAAATTTTTACGTCTGTTTATCTAATGAATACCAAGTCATATTGACAAGCCCAAGCTACTTTTTAATACTCGTATATTAATTTTAAACCGTAGAGGTTGCATTATATCAAAACACAAACAAAACAGTAACAGATATAAAATAGCGTCTCCACGATATTTCGAAAAGAGTCAACATGTATGATGTAACCCGCTACCACTATGTATAAAATTACATGTACTGTGTACACTCACATTGTCGGCTATCTCCACCAATCACAGCCGAACGTTTTTTCTCCCTATAAGCTCGTTTCCATGAACGAAGAATACATAAAATATAATGAAAAAAATAATAATTACAAATTAAGAGAAAATGTCCAGAAATCCGATTTTATTCGCATAACTTATACCATTGGCAAGGTTCTCACTTTGGCGGCACGGAGTAGAAATTAATTAGGAGAGGCTGGGAAACTTGCTCGTAGCGCCGCTTATTGGGCTTTAGGCAAAAATATATGAGACAGCCGAAACGAGCTCTGCCAACATTCTAAATAAACGTGTGTGTGATATCTTCGGAAATATTCTTTAGGGTTATTAACAGTTTTTCTTAAAATTTAAAATTAGTCACTTTTATGGTCTATTTTTTATAAGAGATGGGTTTTCTCTTGGCCAACATGTGTACCAAGTTTCATGATTCGAAGAATAATTCTGTTTTCGAAACTGGTTTCAAACCTTTGGTTTCCAAAGCGGCCGAAGTGTGAAAATCAGTTAATTCGTTTAAGAGTTATGGTTATGGAGGAACATAAATACATACAATACCTACACTTACAGATTTAATATTAGTACATATTGATAAATTTGACATATTGTGGCGCTGAATCGCTGAAACGTGGTCTCTAACCATGGGCCTCGTAAGGAAGCTCAATTTCGCTCAACGAGCTATGGAAAGGGCTATGCTCGGGGTTACACTGCGAGATCGAATCAGAAATAAGGAGATCCGCAGACGTACGAAAGTTACCGACATAAGCCGTCGGATCAGTAAGTTGAAGTGGCAGTGGGCAGGGCACATAGTACGAAGAGCCGACGGCCGCTGGGGCCGGAAGGTTCTCGAGTGGAGGCGACGGACTCGAGTGGAGCAAGCGCAGCGTAGGACGTCCACCCACAAGGTGGACAGACGACCTAATAAAGGCCGCGGGTCGACGGTGGATCCAGGCTGCTTCTGACCGGTCCAATTGGAAATTTTTGGGGGAGCCCTATGTCCAGCAGTGGACGTCCTACGGCTGAGATGATGATGATGACATACATATTGATAAAATCCATTTTAAATATAGTTTAATTTAATTTATTTGCTTTTTTGTTTATAAGCTTCATTTTCTATTTTGCACCAAATTAAAATTTAAGGTTGTGTGGGATCGGAATTTATTTTATAAAAGAAAAACTCCTATAGTTGGCACTTTGGCAGTAAGGAGACACTTGCAGGACCTTTGTAGTTGCTTGTGTTATAGGCGACGGTAGCCACCTACCATCAAGTGGACCGTTAGCATGTCTACAATGTTTTTTTTATAATACTAGATAATTGTAATTAAATTTTCACTATCCTTGTTTTAGAAGGTTATGCATATTCTTATTCCCGAAAGTCTACGACCATTATTCATTACTAAGCGTTATTGTGTTGCTATGGAAACGGACGGACGGACAAAAAACGGGCAAGATCTTGTATTAGTATGCAAGGGACAACTGCACAATGTATACTACTCTGTGTTATTTATTCATGTAGTAGCTTTTTGTCTTGTACGACTAGAGTTTAGGTACAGTGAGTTAGATGTTTCTGTTTCAAATATTGTAGAAAATCGGGGCTAAATTATTTTATTTTATTTATTTATTTATTTACAATTTTTATGTCTAATATGTCTAAAACAACATGTATAAAACTTTTTAACAAAAAATAAAACCGCCGAAAATACTGAAAAGCATAAAATAATCTTATTATCATTTTACCTAAGTAATTTTGAGTCGCCGCGCCGCCGCGCATCACAGATTATTTTGTGCTTTTCATTTTTTTCGGCGGTTTTATTTTTTGTTAAAAAGTTTTATTTTATATTTTTTTTTGTGGCTATAATCTAATATTAACTACATGCTTAATTTTTAATTTTCCCATCCTTAGGGTAGGATTTTTTTTTCCAAATTTATATAATTTATATACAAATTTATATTTTTCCGCTAGGTAAAGTTGTATTTTACATTTGCATTATTTATTAATTATAATATTTTTGGTTTTAACATTATTGTTAAGTCATTAGTTTAGTTAATAAATAAATAATAGAATTAGACTAAGCTCCTGACATTTGGTAGAGCTTAGTACAGTGCAATTAAATATTTTATTTACATATTATTATTTTGTAGATTTTTTTAAGTTTAAATGTATTTTTACAGAATACGAACAGAATCTTTTAGAAACCTTTTTTTGTGCTATCTGTCGCAATATTGTCGTATTTCTTAAAAATATATTTTTAAGAAAGTTTTTGTAGAATTCAGTCGAAGCAGATATATTACTTTTGAAAGGTATAATCGTAGCAAAAACTTTAAAGCTTTTATTTCGCACATACATATCAATTCATATTAAACATAAGTACACTCGGGGAGATTATCCCGTCATCCCCAGACCACTCATTGTTAGGCATCATTATGTTAATTTTATCGGAAATTTTCGCCTGCAACGCTAAGTTTGCTCATATACGACACACTGCTGTTACAATTAAATAAATAGGATAATTAAATGAGATATTTTTTAATGTTTTTTTTATTAGATAGGCTTGACGATTCAATTTTATTTATTTATTTATTTTATTTACAATTTTAACAATTTTAAGGGCTAATATAAAATAACATGTAAAATGATAACACTAAAAACCACTGAGGTTTAATCTCGTGTTATCATATTTTGTAATTATTAATAAATAAATTAACTATATACTGTTAATTACAATTTAAAAAATATTGCCTTAACTTAGATTTAATACTTGTAATTGATATATTATTACATAGATTTAAAGGTAGGCTGTTGATATAATAAGGTGTGGGACAATGTAAGCGGTAGTCCTTTCGCCGTACGTATTATTGGCGCGCTGTGTACGTAACCGCTTTTTTTAAATAGCTCTAGTGTGTACAGGATGTTCCATCAATTTTTTTAAGAATTCGTTAAAAAAAAATGTTTCAGTAGTGAAAAGGAAAACTGATTATTTATTGGTAAAATCTTACAGTGCTTAAAAAAATTGATAGTTTCCGACATTTATTAACATCATGATGATGTAAGAGCGTCTTAGTATAGGCAAGTTAAAGAGAGTTGGCACGTGCAACTAATTATTGACTCATTGCGCATATGATATACCTCTTGTTTTTATTTTTACAGAGATTTCAGATCTCCATCCAACAGATTACATAAACATGGCTAAATTGGTTAAAATATAACTATTTTTTTAAACATTCTGTATATAAAAAATGCATTGGTGTGAGTACTGTGAACGTGCCAACTTTAGTTAACCCATCTATAATAGTAGTAAGGCAAATAATAATAGATTAGGAAGATATAGGAAAATGGGTTCTGCCACCCCTTCCTTATTTATTGAAAAGCAACAGCACACTTGTTATTTGGTCAGATCAGAGGGTCCGTGGTGTACGCCCATAGTGGTGCACGCACCTGTGGTGGACGCCCACGATTTGAATAAATTAAATTTCTAACTTTTTTTGGTGCTTTTCGACTTAGTACAGTAACCACAATTTAAATTATTAGTTTAAATTACATAAAACGTTTTTATACGTTTTAAATTATATATTTTTTCGTATTTTTTGCATCTTACTTAACATACATATATAACACTAGTTCTTGCCTTGCGACTTATCTTGCTAGTATTTTCAGAAAAATAAAAAAAACAACTGAATTTTAGTTAATATTAATATCTATAGGTACCAATAGCTGAAGACTTTGTTTGGTTGTACGCGCTAACCTCAGGAACTATACTACACGATGGTCAGATAGTATGTAAAATCTTGGATATTGCTACATAATCAACGAGCATGAAAGACGTTTTTTGGTGCTGTGTGTAGATCTCCTTTGGGATATTAAAGTGCTCTATATCTGATAGCTCTCTTAAGGTATATTGAACAGCTCATTAATCGGGACATCTTTGAGGAACGCTGACCGCGCTAAAAGGTGGAGTGGGCGAATAGTTGGGCCACGAAATCAGCGATTGTGAGAAAATCTTTGAAACGCTGTATAAAATTGAAGGGAGATCGCGATATAAAGGGTGTCAGGTAAGTAATGGATAAACTTGGAATAAAAACGGCTAGTCTAGTAACCGGGATAATGGAGTTGATATACCTTTGTTTGTACGCTAAAAGTCCCAAACATTGAAAGGAAACAGGAAACAGAAAATTATTTCTAAAAGTAACTATTCATATTTACTTGTAGTTGGTGAAAGAGGCCCTTAAACGAATTAACTTTTTTTCATGAAACTTGGTAGATAAACATTTAAACGTACACAGAATAGGCTACTTTTTTCTTTTTCAACGCGGACGAAGTCGCGGGCGCCAGCTAGTTAAATGTATTTTCTATAGGGCTGTAGCGTTGATTGTATTTTATGCTACTGGAACCATCTACCATTAAGTGTTACTAGTGTTACTAATTATATTACTAGCTGTTGCCCGCGACTTCGTGCGCGTAGAAAAGTATAAAACGCCATCTACCGTATTTTGGATAGATGGCGCTATCTCCCGGGCCAAGCCTATTTACTTTTATTTTAGATTTTCCGTAGGAATGAAGCATTTTCTCGCGATAAAACGTAGCCTATGTTCAACACGGATAATGTCAGCTTCTAATGGTAAAAGAATTTTTCAAATCGGTCCAGTAGTTTCGGAGCCTATTCTATACAAACAAACAAACAAACAAATATTTCCTCTTTATAATATTATATATAGTATAGATGTAGAATCGCTAACTTTATGGCGTCCCTAATGGAGTCATCCTCTTCAATGCGCTGACGTAACGTTATTGGGCATTTAGAGTCTCGATTGATTGCACTAAGCGAATACAATTTCATACAATGGGTATTCAATTTTTTACATAACGGTAAATGAAACGAATCCGGTTATGTAGTATGATGATTCAACCATAAATCATCATACAATTAAGACCTATTCCATTCCAGACAAGACAGGTTTTACTTCCGATACATGATCAGAGACAGATTTAAAACTTATTTTTATATTACTACTAGCTGTTGCACGCGACTTCGCACGCATAACTTTATAAAAAATAGCCTCTGTTACTTGCTGATAATGTAGCTTTATACAGGTGAAAGAATTTTTGAAATCGGTCCAGTAGTTTTTGAGTTTATTCATTTGAAACATAAGTACGAATCTTGTCTCTTTATAATCGCCGTGGAAGCGTTAAACTCTTACACTCATCATAGTTTTTGCATTCATTTCTGTAAACATTTTACCCCTTTATAATATTTAGGTCATAAAACAAATAGGACCGCGTCACTCAGTCGTCACGTTATTTCGAAAATGAAACATTAATTTTAGAAAAGCTAACGTGACACGGCGAAGGTAAAAATAAAAATTAAAGTCGGGCAGAAACGTCATTAAAATATTCGTCTCATTAGCTATAATTCAGTGCGAGTAGGCATTTCACCGTCGGAATTTCAGCCATATTTTAGCTCCCAAACGGGCCTTCACTTCATCGTGGGTGCAAGTTGTAAGAAGTCAGCGATAGTTTTACATACATACTTCAAATATACCTACACTTCTAAATTACGTTAATATACCTAACTGGGCAGCCCGTTATCAGCAGTATCGAATATAAGAGTCAAAACTCAAAATCTCCTTAATTGAATCTCCTGAAATTGAAATTTTTGTGTATGTTTATGAAATGGTTATTCGTTAATACTAATATATTTTTTAAATATTTCTAATATTGACAATGTAGATTGTAGATTGACATATATAATTATTTGCAATAAAAACATATATTTCTTCAATAACATATTTATTTAAAAATAAATAAAACATTCATTAATATAAATTCAAAGATTTAAATCGAAAGATGCGCCCTTATCTCCCTGCCCCTTATATCCATGCGATTGAGCGCAGACGCTGTTGAGTTGTCAACTACAGTTGCACGCCAGCTATAGTGAGTGAGGGTCGCTTGAAGAGATCGTCGCATTCGTCGCAGTCATGTTTGAAGTAAGGAATGTGTTCTCTGTGTTTAACAGTGTGTTTAAACAAAAGACTCGCATTGCTATAAAAATGTATAACTGTGAATGTATGTTGTATTTTGTAACACAGTTTCGCTGGTAAAGACGCATCTCTCGATTTAAATCTTTGATTACATTTTTTTACTTCTTTGATTCCATTGATTGTTTCATTGGCGTCCATGATGTTTTTCGCTATCGCCTACAACTTAGACCACACCGTCACGCCCTACGCCTGTGTTTGAGAAGATAATTTTCTTCTTAATTAACCCGCTGTTGGATGGCGTATTTAATTGGACCATTGGAACGTGTGCGAAGTGTGATGGTTGTTGTAACAGAGGGAGGTTTTCAATGTGATACGTTTTACAGGCGTATGTATAATGAGATCGGCGTTGATAATATATCATATTATATAATCAAAGGTTCCTTTCTTAATTGTACTAACAAACGAACGTTAATTGTTACTTAGCACAAAATTGCTGTGCCTATAATTATCTTTAAGAAATAGACACACAAACAGTTACTAATTTTATATAATACAAACATGACACTAGTAGAATACTTCTTAATTGGAGTTAGATATGTACGTACACCTATGTTAAGTGTATGTGTCTAAAGAAGCCACGAAGCGTGACGTCACACGCTTCTATTCTCTTGTTACTTAGTTTCTTAGTTTAAATAAAATGAAATATTGTACGAATTAATATTACAGAGACTTGAAGAGAACTATCCAACAGCCAGTACTTTATTCCACTTTAATTTCATGACCATGATAATATGGTGGATCATAGACCATCATCCCTCATTATTATTTCACTTAATTAATTAATTAATTTTATTTTAGGGAAATTTACAGGTATAATTACTTAATAATAGTGGTGAGTAAACAAACTTAACCTAATAAAAAATTTCCACTTATAGATAACAAAAACGAGACTTGACTTGACTTGACTGACTAGTCTCGGGATCTGCTATTTTTGTTTTTTAATTTCAATTTTGCCTTTTTTGCTACTTTAGTTTTGGCTTTTACAAATTGCTATTTTTACTAATGACACTGGCAAAATAATCGGAGAAGATCTGATGGAGCCAAGGCATTAAAAGAAGAAGAAGAAGAACAAAAACAACTGAAAAAATTACTGAAAAAAAAATAGGACTCTGAAAAATTTACCAGTCATAATGTTTATTGTTTTGACTATGGAACTGTGGAATAGGTCAATATCCGTATCCTCTGATAAAATTTCGTTAAAAAGTTTACATGATCGAGACATGCATGTATTTTTCTTATAGTTTGTCTTACTAGGGACTACATGCAACAAAGAGCGATTTCTCAAATTGGTGTGGGGAATATTTAAGTATAATTTAGATAATAATTCAGATGAGTCAATTAAACCCTTTGCAATTAATACTTACCTACTCTTACTACTAGTATACGGCAGTATTTGTTTTAGGAGAAATTTCATCATATAGTATATTAAAATCCGCTTACTATCTGTTGGTTAGACTATATTACTTATATTCCTTTTAAACACAATATAACTAAAAAAAAATTAATAATTAAAAAGATTTTTTTTTCTATGACACCATAGCTTCATCTACAAGGAGACAACGTTTATGAAATTATAATAAATCATATAAAACTTAAATGAAAATCTGAATCTTATTTCTCATGAGAACAAAACCTGCACAAATCCACAAAAATACAATCCATACGTTTTGCATTAAGTAAAAGAAATGATTGTTAAACTCTTTACACACAGAGAAAGGTAAAGATCTCGAGAACAGTAAGTGAAACGAAAATATGACTAGTGATGTGACACCGGTCGAAGTTATTATCGATATTTCCATCATCCACACATCTGTTATTATGTAAGCAAACGAATAGGAGTATAAACCCGCTGCCATAATCAGGAACAGAGATGATATAGGCCTGAAAAGAGAATTTATTTATTTGCTAAAAAGTACAACAACAGCACAAACAAAAATTTTACAATAGGTATACCTACAACTACATATATACACAACATAACCTATATATAACATAACATACGGGTAACCTATATAACACAAGGCCATTTTAAGACATACACAGATAAACTATAAACTAGGTATTGAAACGACCGATAATATAACAAGACCAAAATCAAAGTAAATAGACTATTATAACGTAATTAATTATGTGATTTATTTATTTATTTACTAGCTGTTGCCCGCGACTTCGTCCGCGTTGAAAATAAAAAAGTAGCCTATCCTGTGTCCAGTAAGTCTAAATGTTTATCTACCAAGTTGCATGAAAATCATTTAATTCGTTTAAGGCGACGCAGCGATAAACAATTAATCTAAAATCTGAGGAGAGACTCAGGGGCTGTGATTCCATACATAAAAGAGAGCGCGCTTGCTTATGTCGTAAGGTCGTAAGCGACAATACGATTTTTATTGTTTAAATAAAAAAACTATAATGTATTTTAATAAATCCAACCTTAAAATTAAAGTGTATGTTTATACTAATTTACATAGAAAATTTGGAGGTATAAATTGGTCCCGTTTGGCTGTAAAATGTAAATCTGTGTTTTAAAAGAGGTTTCTTTGAATTTTTTTTATAAAATCTTATAAAAGTTTATCAATTGTGAAATCCAACCGTAAAAATGAAGTTAATAACATGAAGAAACAGATTACCAAACATCACTTTCATATGTATTGTCATTGCTGAGAAAAATCTAAATCCCTGCCATTAAGATTTCCTTACGGTTACGGATATGTATGTTCTTAACGACATACGGGTACACATACACACATCGACTTTTACATATTAAAAAAAAATTATTGAAAGATCACATACGTATTTTTAAATTGTTTACAATATATATTTACTTATTTGATTACACTTGGCTGGTTTTAATGAGCGGTTACTTTTAAAATAATTATGATCAATATCCACTTCCGGTTCGCCTCCGGAACAAACGCGTCTAATGTCATTACGAAATTTAATCACACCTTTGAACTACAGTGAAGATTAATTTTAATTTTAAATTAATTTTCGGAACAGGATACATTCACGGAATTCGTTTGATTCAATTTCAACCTTATAATGATAAAAGGTTCAGATATAAATAGCGAAATCTATGAGAATGTTTAATTTCATTATAAAGTGCTTTTCAGTTCCGAAATCCTTAATTAAAATTTGTTTGGTATATTAACCTCAAATGAGAATTCAATTTGTTGAATAATTTTATTATTGGTGCGGTTAATAGCTCCGTTAAATTTAGTATCTATCTGATTAATGTTTTTTCAAGAGCAATTATAGTCGAATTAATTGAAATTAATTAATTAATTAATTGTATGTTGCATCTAGAACAATTCAATAGGTACAATACTGAATTTTTTCAATAATGCAATATATGCAAAATAAAATTATAAGATTATACAATTATAGGCTATTTATACAATATTTTGCTGTTTTCTTTTGTAAGAATTTTTTGTCTGTCAGCCCTTCCTAACTTTAAAAATGAGGTCTCTATAAAAATTATTTATTTAAATATTATTTTATTAAAATGCAAAAACATAGTATTATTTTATGTTATTTCATTCATTCAATTAATTTTCTACAATAAATTTTTTTGCTACATTCAATTGGGTTTTAAAACCCCATTGAATTAATTTAATTAATTTAATTAAATAATTAATTAATCAATTTAATTAATTTATTTAATTTATTAATTTATTTAATTTATCAATTTAATTAATTTAATTTATTAATTTATTTATTTAATTAATTTAATTAATTAATTTAATTAATTAATTAATTTAATTAATTAATTTTTTTTTATTAGTTTTAATTGGGTATTTTTTTAAAACGCGAATTTGTAAAAATCTACACATATACTTAAATATAAAATTTAACCTTTAAAATTTAACCTAACACTTACTTACCATAAGTTAAATTGTACAATTGAAGAAACTCCAGCCAAAATCAGTCCTAAAAATCCGTAGAATGTCGCCAAACGTAACCAACACTTTAACTTATCCCGATTAGACTTAGTACTTTGATATATAGTACCAGTTTTTAAGCCAACCATAGTAACGATGATCGTTGACAATATCCCTAAAATAAATCAATAGTTGTATCAACCACTCTTAGTAAAATGTTACATAACCTCACGAAAACTAGTATAAAAACATTACCCATAACACCCGATGTGAATCCATAGTAACTTCTTACATCAATAACGCTTCTCTTGTCGCCGATTAGGATATAGTTAACCATAGTTAAATATATGTTATCACAGGCTGAAGTGTCCAGATAAGCATCCAAATTAGATTTCCTGAAATGAAGTTAGTTTTGTCTATACTAATATTATAAAGAGGAAAGATTTGATTGTTTGTTTGTATAGAATAGGCTCCGAAACTACTGGACCGATTTGAAAAATTCTTTTACCATTAGAAGCCCACATTATCTGTGATGAACATAGGATACTTTTTACCGCGGGAAATGCTTCATTCCTACGGAAAATCTAAAATAATAGTAAATACTCTAGCGGCTTGGCCCCGGAGTTAGCGCCATCTATCCAAAATACGGTAGATGGCGTTTTATACTTTTCTACGCGGATGAAGTCGCGAGCACCAGCTCGTAGTTAATAAAGATAAATTTCAGGACATTTGTGTATAGCAAACTTAACACTGTTTTTATAAACTCTGTTGGACCGTATCTACAGTGAAGTACCACGTGTGTTGTTATGTTAGTATGTCTGTTTGTCTTTTGTAAAAGTCTGCGTCTTCGTACGTTTGTGCGACTAAGGAATATCAGAGCCAATTTAACTATCTCTAAGCTCAGAGCAAGCAGATTAGATTCCTGGTTATCTACATAATAATATTGTCAAAGAGAACCATTGTGAACACAGGTTGTGTTTCTATATAAGACAACTTCTTTACGCGCATTTTTGAGATGGGAAAAAACCATTGAACTCGCGACACTTATCATGTAATGTAATGTAACCGAAACCTCTGTATATTTTCAGATATTAATTTAAAATAATTTTAAAAAGAACAATGGGATAAAATCATCGAACTCGCGACACTGTCATGTAATGTAATGTAATTTTGTGAAGCTTAGTTTTCACTTCTGACGTGCAGTCCAACGACTGACATGTTTTTTTATTTTTTTTTTATTTTAAGGTTGTCAGACAAGCTGACGGTCCATTTGACGGTAAGTGGTTACCGTCGCCTATAACACAAGCAACGCCATGGATGCTGTAAGTGCGCTGTCGAGACCATAGTCAGATTAAGCACCGTGGATTAGGAAGGGATAGGAAAATGGGCTCTGGCATCCCTTACTCACCGAAACAAAACAGCACACATGCTGTTATTTCACTTTTTCAGTAAAAGTTTTCTGTAAAAAGTCCGTAACTGTACCCAGCAGTCAAATATAACATCCCAACTTATTCAGTGGCGTTTATTGCATTTTGTAAAGGACCTTTCTACCTGAATGTGTTGGAGGTTTCTTTAACAGAAGAAAAAAAAGCTCTAATGATTTTTAGACGCAATGCATATGGACTGAGACTCGTAAGTTAATTATCATATGAAGGTTGGTTGGTTTAAGTGAAATTATCATATGAATATTTGCTTTCACACGTCGAAGTCCCTATAGCCCGGGGGCCCATATAATTGAAACGTCAGGTATAGAGGTAGCTACCGCCTCTGAACATATTGTAAGCTCTACTTACTCGAACATTAAGTAATTAAGGAAAGTATATAATATTTACCTCTGACAGTTGATAGACATCAGCATGTGCGTTAAAATTACTGCAATCGAAAGAAGCGCCACAGATATTAACCAATACAATGATAAAATGAATCCGCAAGAGTTATGAAGAGATTTCTAAAAAAATAATAATACAAATATATAATAATTTAATAATCATTGACCAAGAATATTCGCACGAACTACACAAAAAATTCCTATATATACAAACATCCATGACTCAAGTACAAAGGTAAAATGTTAACACATAAACATTTGCCCCTAGCGGGATTCGAACCCGCAACCGTTTGGTTAACAGCTAGGGTTACTTAGTCACTAGACCAAACGTGTCGTCAAATGAAGAAATGAAGGATAGCTGGTGACTGCAACTTTGTCTGTGTTGAAAAAACAGACATAAATCATAAAAATAAATCAATAAATATATTGTTGCGTAGATTAATTTCCGCATTTTTATGTTAGAGGTGTGATATCATTTACTATTTTTTTAAACTTTTACAGGATCCGGTGAGGATGGTGAAATCATTATTCCTTTATTGCGTGAACATAATTCTTCGTTCATTTATCCAACAATTTTACAACGTCAAAATATCTCCAAAATACATAAACACTTATATAAATATCTTTTAATATTGCTTCTCGAAATTTTCTTTCTAAGCTGACTGTACTTTTCTACTACTCAACCTCTATTATTAAAAACCAACAATACTCACTCACTACCTACTTTCGACACACATTTCTGTTGGACAGACAAACAGAGTTATCACATTTTCAATGTTAGTTTGGATATGGATTGAAACAAGTTATTTAATTTAAAATGTATGGTCAAGATAAATCTGTCACATTTTTACCTAAATAAATATACATATGATATAAGTAAAATATCTGTTAAATTTAACTAATTAGTAGATCAAAGATTGACTCTTTAGATCTAAGTAATAGTGATTATGTACCTTAGATTTGATTTCGGATATACGAAAAATTTCTGTGTAACACGTTGCCACTAGAAAGTATGCTACACCCAATCTTTGTAAGGCACACCAAAAGTAAACTTCAGTCCCCAGACTGTTAATTGTTGAATCTATTACTGTTCCAATTATCAGCAAATAGAATCCTCGCTGAAAATAATTATTTATTATTTTATTCTTTATTTAATTATATTTATTATTTATAATAATTATTTATTTAAGCCTTTATTGTTGACATTTAACTAAAAACAATATATACGAGTACATTTATTTATTTTTTACATTATACATCCCAAGCAACACAGAATGGCTGAATATTCTTTGCCGTTATCAGCCGTTATCCAAGCAATTTGGGCACAAAATAAATTGCTTTAAGCTGTATAGTAGCAACATAATAGCTGAATAGTAGCTGAATAAGCAACAAGAAGCCCATAATGGCCCATAGTGTTATAATAGCCCAAAAATCATTCAATACAGCATTTGCCTATCTTGTCAGCTCTAATACCCTTATAACAAAGCTTTAAACTGAATAATTTGTGAATTTTATACCGTTATCTGGCCTATGTGTTGCCTGGGATGTTCACATCGGATCGGAATCACTTAATTTAGCGTGTCATGTGACACATGACACGCTGGAAGAGGCCTATGTGTCACATGACACGTTGAATTAACTGAATCGCTGAAAATAATAGAATTATTATAATAGAATTTATTTTGATTATTATTTTTT
Organism: Synanthedon vespiformis; assembly: GCA_918317495.1. Lineage (NCBI taxonomy): Eukaryota > Metazoa > Arthropoda > Insecta > Lepidoptera > Sesiidae > Synanthedon > Synanthedon vespiformis. The sequence continues at coordinate 1,109,106 of OU906966.1, forward strand.
GGTACGGTTTCAAACGTGGATACTGAAAAGTCTCGTCCACAAACTCAGCGATAGAAGGCATTGATTGGCATTTTTTCTAGCGAAATTATGAAAAATATGGAGATTTGGAGGAGAACAAAGGTGATCGATATAGGTAGTTCAAAGAATCTCGGTCAGTTGAAGTGGTATTCGAGGCACCATGGGCCGAAGAAGAAAATCTGCTCACTAAACCAATGAAGACAGATAATGGTTAGCAATGGATATAGATGCAGAAGGCTGAAGATTAACTACCCCGACCTTCAGATTTGGCGGAAACCGGCGGCCGGATGTAGCTGTTCACATTAAACCGAATGCCGCATCATGGAAGTATTGTTTCAGTTTAAAACATACTTAACGCTATACTGCTAATAGCAAAGCGGCGGGAGAGCAGCGTCAACATTTTGAGTGTTGGTCGGGCTTTTCCAAATAGTAACATATAATGAATTCTATGGAGAATAGAATTCTCCTTCTATGGAGGTGAAAATTCGGTATAAGCATTGATTTAGGCGAATTACCGGTTTAGTAGTCATCTTTGCATGGTTTATTTCCTTTTTTTTCACTATGCACTATTATTAGCCGATAAAAATAATACATAATAATAAACTGTTGGTATAAAAGTAAAAGTATGTACCTTAAAAATATTCCCGATGACTGTAGCTCGGGAATTTTCATTTAACTCCTGGTCTATATTCTTCGGTATGTTCACTCCTACGCTCCATGCGTAGATGAAAAAAATGCAATCGGATAATGAAAGACCTACCCATTTCTTATTCAAGAATGGATAACCACCTGCACCCGTTGTTATAAAAATTATTACAATAAGCAATAATCTGAAAAACGTTATAAGTTTTTTTTATACCAATCCTACTACGTGAGACCTATTTGTGTCCTATACAGTTTTATAGTTTAAACTAGCTGGGGCCAGCGACTTCGTCCGCGTTAAAAAAGATAAAAGTAGCCTATCACGTGTCCCGTACGTCTAAATGTTTATGTACCAAGTTTCAAGAAAATCAGTTAATTCGTTTAAGAGTGATGGAGGAACATACATACAGTATACATACATACAGAAAAACATTCTAAAAATGGTCAATTTAGTTTCAGTATCATGTATAGAGCCTATATACACGATATTTCTGAAAACAAAGTAAATTACTCCATGACCGACCCCTACAGATTTATTATTAGTAGTATTGATTGATGATTAGTATTTGTGATAATGGCGGTAGTAACCTCCTTACAGAAGACCACCGTTGACCACCGTGAAATATTAGCATGCGTGCTGTCGAGTTTTGGTGAGTAAGTAAGGGATGCCAAAGCCCATTTCCCCATTCCTTCCTAATACCTTATCCCTAATACTACTACTATTGAGTAGACCGGCAGCATGTGTGTCGAACTTTTCATTCAATCATTAGCCAGTCAATCAGTATCATTTCCCACATCTATAAATAAATATGCGTGCTCAGGTTTTTGCACGCTAAACCTAAAAAATGTAACATTTCAATGTCAAAAAATATTTTAAAAAACATTTGAGAACCACAGTAAATATACATACCCTCTTAAAAACTGCAAACTCCGTATTCCGTCAGAATTTTCGCGTAAATTCAAATGTAATTCCTCTTCTTGCTTGCATTTAATATTTTTAAGTTTGAATATAAATTTTACGGACGCGTAGAATATGAATGAAGTTAGAAGTAATAAACCGAGGAGTATTAGAGCTGGAATATTATAATGGCAATTTATTAAGACATTTTATGTTAAATAATGGCTAAGTAAGGAATCACTTGAATCGTGCAGCCGAAAGGTAAAAAACCTAAACAAATAAGTTAAATTTCTTCTTTCTGCTTTGCGAAAAAATATCGAGAAAAATAAAGGAAGGATTTCCTTAAGCTAATATTGTATAAACCTTAATCTAAATTCTTTAAGGCGCTTTCAAATTGGTACTTTCTTAAGCCTACTCCTCGTTTATGGCTAGACACCATCATTTATAGCTAGTCCATCGGGATCCCCTTCCCCCAGGGGACCCTGGTGAACTCCACAGTTCACTAGGATTGCTGAAAATATTATTTCATCTGCATATAGGTACATTATATACAGGGCGTCCCAAGACTATGCGACATGAAGGGAAAGTACCTTAAATATCTTAGATAGGATATTTTGTTGAAAGAAGACTTTATGTTATTTTTGAAAGTTAGTAATACTGTATTCAAAGATTTTCTAAAAATTACTTGCTTCGTCTGGGAATCGAACCGCATGTCTGGATAGACGTGTTGTTGTTGTTGTATGTTGAGATAATAAATATACTGTATGAGATAAAGCTTGCTCTTTGAAATACGAGTATTTTTTTATTAGAGATGGGTTTGCTCTTGATCAGCATCCAGCCACTCGAATTTTGAAAAGATTTGGGTTATATGAGATCGGAAACACAAGGAGTTCCAAACCTTGGCATGGTTTGGAATGGAGTATGGTCCAATGAAAATTCAACAGTATACTTACGAAGGTACGTGTTTATTGGTTCAACTTCTGCTGCTATACTACAACGGCCAACGTCTAAACGGTAGACTCCATATTCGCCAAGCAAAGCAGTTGTTTCACAGTAAACATTCCTGGACAATCAAATGAAATTTTACTCAAGTGGTATAATATACTAACTAAACGTACTAGAGAAGGTATCCCAGTAGAGCTAGAGAATTTATACTAGAGGAATATACATTTTGCTCAATTTTGACAGGGCATGGTTTAGTGGCTGGCTGGAAAGAATATCACCGTCAAATAACAGTATGTGTTTCGATAAGTGTCCTTACTCACTTGCCAGTGCCTCTTCCGCAGTGTGCCCCTACTAAAATAAATAAACACTAGCTGGTGCTCGCGACTTCGTCCGCGTTGAAAAGTATAAAACGCCATCTACCGTGGAATGTCACCAAGCAGTTGTCATGTTAGTCGTTTCACCCATCGAAATAATAAACATATCTCTGCTAGGTTTCACCTGATTTGGATAGATGGCGCTATCTCCCGAGCCAAGCCGCTAGTATTTACTTTTATTTTAGATTTCCCTTGGAAAGGAAGCATTTTCCCGCGGTAAAAAGTAGCCTATGTTCATCACGGATAATATTGGCTTCTAATGGTAAAAGAATTTTTCAAATCGGTCCAGTAGTTTCGGAGCCTATTCTATACAAACAAACAAACAATCAAATCTTTTCTCTTTATAATATTAGTGTAGAGTACATATACTATAAACAGTGTTTACAATGTTGTAATTAACCCAGACTAATTCTGATGAAAGAGAAAGAGAATTGAATTGATTCAGAAAACTTTCCATTTTCGCTCTAAAACACATTGCACAAAAGAGCGGATTGAAACTGAAAAATTCCACCGCAATCATCTGGCACTTTATGCCCGTTATTATGTTACCCTACAAATTGTACCCATTCATCAGGGGAGAGCTTTTTATGCGGACACAGAAAATATATTTCTCGATGCTTTTAGGGAATAACTTATCGTCACATTACGGATTTAACAATAATAGCCCACTGGGAGGAATGCTACACTGCCAAAGTCTAAAATCCTGTTCGGACCTGCATAAGATCTGACTTTTTACTTCAACTGTGAATTAGAAATATGGATTCATTGCTTCAATAGATATGTTTTTTTTTAATGTTTGTTACCTCATAACTGTTTTTTATGTTAACAGACAGGCTTACTTAGAAAATGCTTATTTTTAAAATAAACACTTACTTGATTGATTCCCTTGTAACGTAATTATTTTTAGAATATTTAACAACTTTCAAAATGTTTACAGATGTGTCAATAGTCAAATTCTCTTGTACGCCTTGTTGCAGATTTTTCAGTAAGGTAAATGGACACTGAAACAAACATTAAATTGAGTATTTGTTGTTAATAATAATAATGGGTTAAAATATAGTGAGTATTTTCGGTACATCAGAACGACCGGACCGGAATCTATTGTCGCGAAAAAGTTAAAATGCAGCAAAGGCAATAGAAATAATAATATGATAGAAATACATTACTAAAATATATCTTTTAGTAGCTTTTTAGGCACTTACTTACCTACTTAGATTCTCAGATTTGATTACTTTCGTAATACTGACATAATATTAACTCCTTTCATCGGCTTTCCCAAGCAAATAAGTTGAATAGATAGTCATAAAATATTCTCAGGAGAGAGATTTGTGTGAAGCAGTGACTGTATTTACGTTAATCAAACTCCCATTGTTTAGTGGAGTTGTTAAAACGCGAAAAGGGAATAAGAAATAAAGAAATACGTGAGAAACAGAACAAATTGTGCAAAAGCAGATCAAAGGATCTCGGTCCCATCGGATTATGAACAGTATGCGGTTCTGCAGTAGGTCGACTTTGCATTATGTCAATTAACAATCAACCAATGCGTTGACGAGCCTGTTGGATGAGTGGTAAGGCTACAGTACTTGCCTAACATTTCAGGGGGCACGGGTTCGATTCCCGACTGGGTAAACTATGAGACTTAATTTTATAGCTTGTTTAATTTTTTCTTCTTTTTATTTTTTACTAGCTGGTGCTCGCGACTTCGTCCGCGTTGAAAAGTATAAAACGCCATCTACCGTAGCGGATCGCTAAAAATATCACCAAGCAGTTGTCATGTTAGTCGCCTCAGCTGATTTGTTTAGATGGCGCTAGTATTTACTTTTATTTTAGATTTCCCATAGGAATGAAGCATTTTCCCTCGGTAAAAAGTAGCCTATGTTCATCACGGATAATGTCGGCTTCTAATGGTAAAAGAATTTTTCGAATAAACAAACAAACAATCAAATCTTTCCTCTTTATAATATTAGTATAGATTATTCCCATTATGCAAATGTAAAATCCTTAATTGGTTGTTAGGTATGTTTTTGTTTTTGTCTGTAAACTTTTAATTGGAAAGTAGTGGTAGGTTCTGACATCTATGAAAACGCTTGGAATTGGAACATCGAATGGAAAGTATGTTCACTCTACTAAAAACCTTCTATGAACCCTCTACTAGACCCTAGGGCGTCTAGGGTGATACTTTTGCTACCTAACTACAGTATTTTAGAACCAAAGAGTGGTTAACGGAAGTAAAAAATTTATTTGCATTCCCGATTAACTCATTGTTGTACTGTGACGTTTCTGAAGCTTGACAAAAATAAAATCTTTTTTGGAATGAAAAATTATTTTGTTGGGTAACCAAATTAAAAATTAATTCTTGCAAACATTTTTGTTACTACTACTTCATAATTATATCCGATTATTTTAATTAAAAAAATGGTTTTAATTCAAAGTTTGTTTATTTAAAAATTATATATTACATATATATTTATTATATTCTCATTATCTTTATTATATACTAATATCATATAGAGTATATAATAATTATAGAGAGAAGATTTGTATGGTTGTAATGAATACACTCAAAAACTACTAGACCGATTTTAAAAATTCTTTCACATATAAAAAGCTACGTTACGAGCGAGTACTTTAACATAGGCTATCTATATCTATACCAATATTATAAAGAGGAAAGATTTGATTGTTTGTTTGTTTGTATAGAATAGGCTCCGAAACTACTGGATCGATTTGAAAAATTCTTTTACCATTAGAAGCCGACATTACCTGTGATGAACATAGGATACTTTTTACCGTGGGAAAATGCTTCATTCCTACGGGAAAACGGGTAAAAGGACAACGGGTAGTAAGAATTATCCTTCCGTAGGTACTTAACTTCTTTTTCACATAACTTCTAAACAGCTGAACCGATTGGGGTAGAAATTTTATATGGACATTTCGATGATTTCCTGGATGATTTAAAAATACAATTGGACCCGGTAGGTGGCGCTGCTGTCGGTATGTCAACTACTAAACGGCTTGACCGATTGGGTTGAAATTTTGTATGTATATTTCCATAGTTTCACGGACACGAATGTATTATATTTTATAAAGTTACGCGGACGAAGTCGCGTGCAATAACTAGTTACTTATACTGATTCTATTATACTGATGAACTAGTTACTTAAATTATATTAGTTAGTTGTTATACAGAATAAATAACAGAGACTTTAAAAAAATACAAAAATACTTACATCATTGCAATTGTTTGATGAAGAGTACAGTCCCACATTGTGCAGGGATGTGTTGACTATTAAACAAGCTGTATTCATAGGTAACAAATTTAAGTTTATACCATTGTATTCATCCACGTGTGGCAGCCCTAGCCATTCGCGCATTTTGAAAAAAAAAAAAAAAAAAAAAAAAAAAAAAAAAACACATACAGTAAGTACAACAAAAGTATCACTTGTTCAAGTGTCAAGTATAAACTGATAATATTTTACAAACAATAATTTATTAAATGTACGAATGTACTTTCTTATCATAATTTTATTTTTATTTTTTCATATTGTGCTTTATTCCCATCACGATAAGGTCGAGTTTAGTTTGTAACGTCCATTGCTTGGAGTGCAAATAAAACTTTGAACGCTTTTATAAAATGTTATCTTAACTTCTGTTATATTTATTGACTAGCTAACTATACCTAATTAAGTTAACTATATATTTTTTTTATAACATGAATAAAATACAGACAAAATGATGCAGGCCTTGTAGAGTAAATATAAATTAATATTATTTATTATCGTAATGTAATATTTAATATTGTAATATATTAATAATAAATATAAAGTAATATATTACTAGTAGCATAACGTATTGATCATTATATTTTAAAAAGATACTATGGTTATAAACATGAGTGGTTAAAGTTATTTTAGTTAAAATAATATTTATATAAACCTGTCCTTAATTGTTATCGTTAATAGTAAAAATATTTTTATTTTTAATTAATAATATATGAATATAAATATTTATTAAAAAATGTTATGAAAATGAAAACCTCATAACCAGGTAGTTAACAACATTTTTCGTTAACTATTTATTGTTACGAATTTTTTCGAAATTTAAATTTATATATCGCACCTTCGAAAAGACAAGGGCATAACTGCTCTTTTTGTAATTTTACAGGAGAACCATTTAAAATTATTTTTTTTGCATTCAATATCGTATTCTTCTGCTTATATTGCTTTTAAACAATTCTTCATCAAATAAGCCCATAATGTTTTAAGACATTTCTGCATACCTATATTTTAAGTTTAACTCATTTAAAAAAATGTAAATTATGCCCTTGTCTTACCGAAGGTGCGATATAATTAAAATTTATTTAATTGTTTTAAATTTTATTTAATAATCTAAATATATTAATTCCGAGTATATCGAATTATTTATATAGAGTGAATTGTCCCAACTAAGGTCAAAGTAACCCACATTAGTGTTGAAGATGGGTTCCGTAGAGATTGTGAGACGTTGCCAGTTTTCAAACACTGAGCCGCCACACTGCGCGGTGAGATGATAATGTTTCCATTGGCACAACTTAAGTTTTTTAACTTAAACTTAACTTATTTATTTATTCCAAATTTTTAGATAGGTTTTATATTTAGTTAAACTAAATAAACGAAAAAAAAAAATCTCCCAAAATTTTTGACTGATGAATTATGGATTTTTTCGTGTTCGTTTCTGTATCAAAATTGATTGGATTAGGATTACTTATAATTTTATTATCTACCAATATAATATTTCTCTGCATTCTTTGAATTCATGTATATGAAATATTATAATACATTAAAGTTCTGTGTCATCTATTTTTATTAAAGCTAATCTCCAAAATCGACTAATTTTATCTTATAAGCGATTTTAATAATGCAATTTAAACGCGAGAGTTAAGTTTTTTTGTTACGGTTTCACGCCTTAATTACTCGACTGATCATTATGACATTTCGCGTACACATTGTCAGGAATATAGCAAAGGATCGGGTACCTTCAGGTATCAGTTACCTTCGGCTCCTGATAAAAAATAGGTGCAATAAAATTTGAATAACACCAAAAATATCTTAAGAAGTATCTAACGCATCTTTCTTTATAAGGTAGTTAATAAAGAGCAAAAGACGTATCGTCTCAAACAACGGAGTTATACACATTTAAAGTGGAAGGTTTATTTCCTTAGTGAAGAGTCGAAAGGCATGCAAAGTTCTCAACTTAGGCTTAAACTTAGTTGAAAGTCATTCGCAGGGGCTTGCCTGTTTTTGCTTCATTTCACGTTGCCAGAGATATTGTTAGCGAAAATATTGTTACAAGTTAAGTAGAGAAGATATTGTAGGGTTAAAATAATATTTAGCAAAGCAATAAGTGCATAGAGTACAAAAATAACTTATAAATAAAATATAATCTCTGGGACACGTTGCATATATTTTTCTATTCTATATCGATGTATAGGTGAATTTTTATATTAAGGTTTGCAGGCCGGACTTGTGGAGGAATCGGCGCATGTGTACAATTGCGCACAAAATTGCCAAGAAATATGGCATTTTTTTTTTCTTATTTCGTAATTTTTCACCTTACTAACTTAACATTACAGGCAGTGTTGATATTCCTTCCATTAAATCATCGTGCGATGTCGAAGAAGAACGTTTTCTTAGGCATTTATTCACATGACGTATTAACTAAACGATAAAACAATCTGTACGCAACAGTACCTAAGAAACTCGAGACGCGCGAACGAAGTGCGGGAGGGGAAGAGCGATTGAGTCTACCAATAACGTGTCGGCACACCGATGCGTACCCGCCCCTCACTTTCCTCTGCCCCCTCAAAGACCTAAAAATAGGGTTCTGCGCACATTTGCCGAGAAGTCTTTATTCGCTGCACGACCTATACAATAGTATCAATTAATTTTAGCCTGTCCGTTAGGTGACCCACGGGTGACCCCCAGCGAGTCATTATTACCACAGAATAGTAATAGTACTACAAGTGTCGTAGTACTATTACCTACTCGTATTTCGTGTGAACTTTACTATTAAGGAATTCATCTTGATAGATGTTCCAATACCAAAATTGAAATAAATGGTTGGAATAAGCAAAGATTTAAATCGAGAGATGCGCCCTTACTAGCGAAACTGTGTTACAAAATACATGTACATTCACAGGGTATACATTTTTATATCAATGCGATTCTTTTGTCTAAACACACTTTTAAACACAGATAACACCCCTTACTTCAAACATGACTGTGACGATAGCGACGATCTCTTCAAGAGACTGTCACTCACTATAGCTGACGTGCAACTTTAAGTATGACATTATACATATATCATGATCCCAAAAATGGCACATGAATATTATATCATAATTCGTCCATAATTTCGTCCTGAATCTGGTTCAAGTGCAAACAAAAGAGTTTCAACTTGTTAAAACTTTATTTTAATTTTCACTGAACCATAACTCAAAGTCACGATTGAGGAGTGCCGCAATCATTCTGCCAGAATTACGTAATAAATATTTTACATGACATCGGGGAGTCGTTTTCCCTTCGCTTTTTATTCACTTTGCTTCAACTCCCATCTTTCTGTATTATGGTATCGTGTGCAGCATAATACCAATATTATTCATCAAATAGGTTTCTCCAAGAACTATCAATTGTCATTATGAATTTAAATTTTACCAAATTTTCGGAAAAAAAAAGGCAAGATGATGACGATCCTGATAAGAAGCCCCAAAAGAAACTCATTGTGCCATACTTTTTGTCATCTCGTGTACCAATCAATTTTGTTGATGTCCGAGTAAGGTTCTTAATTCTTAGGAGGGATTTCGAACAAGAAAAAAAGCCTTCACTAATATAATTTGTAGAAAAAAATAGCACCCGGCTTACACCTCGCTAGTCAATACTTAAATGTGTAAGTGTAGGTATTGTATGTGTGTATGTTGCTCCATAACTCTTAAACTAATTAACTCATTTTAATGAAACTTGGTAGATAAACATTTAGACGTACAGGGTACACGATAGGCTATTTTTTGTTTTTCAACGCGGACGAAGTCGCGGGCGCCAGCTAGTAATCAGCTAGTAAAAATGTATCCACAAAATCTAATAAATCTAATAACTCCCTGTTAAATTACGGTCTCTAAGGATACATAGATAAAGTTATATGTCTAATTCGATATAAACGAGGAAGTTATACAAGAATAGAAGCTCCCACGCATAGGAGAAGCAAAATATGGCTGTGAAATTTAATATGCGCGATTGCGTGAAATTCAAACAGTCACTGGTCCGATTCATCACGTGCAAGCGTTGGCAGCTTTTTACGTGGACACACAGACGCACAGTTAAAAAAGCTAGATCAAGTGATTAACATAATCCACAGCCACACATTAACACATATTCCACACAGCACCATCTAGTTTCACACTAAGCAACTAACTGCTTGTATAATGGATTGTACGTGTCTACCATTAGGTGTTACACCTTTTTCCTTTTTTTATCGTTGGGAAATCCGTAAGTGTATAACACTACGGGGTGATTCCGGATTCGTACCGGCTAAACCCCAACGACTGCGCGGCCGTTGATGGAAATTATCAATTTTTAATTGTTTATAATTAATTGAAATTTATTTTTTTAAGTTTTTCGCATTAAATATCAATATTCTTAATAATAAAATTTAAAATACATAAAAAATACATATTTTTTTTCAAAATACCAATTAGTGCAGTTCGACAAACGAACAAGACGTGTGTGTTAACGTTGTCCTCTTCACTCAACCTCTGTGGTTGACTTTGATTTATTATGGGATTTTGTGACCATAGACGTGTTATGAATCTCATATGACGTCGCGACTCTCCTCATCCTATTGTCCCGAATTAGAAGTTTTTATTTATGATCCTCAGCGTATTGGACTGATAAATTGACTGTGCCGGACATAATTTTTAATGTCATTTTCTTATTATTACTCAAAAATTATATGAAATTTTGTTAAACAAAATAAATTAAAAATTACTTCGATTTATTTTCAGCGCAAAAAACGTTGTCAAGTAGAAATTTATTTATTACGATGATGGCGTAAAACATTATCGTAAAACAAAGGTTTAAGAAACTAAGTTATTCGTTAATAATACGAATATTCTGTGATCAATCACAATGATTAACTTTCGGAGTTGTGGTGAAGTTTTGATGAAACCGACTCCAAATTAACTTCAAAGAAAACATTATTTGATTACAATTAGTAATTAAATTTGTTTAATGGCAAATTAATGGCAAGCGAATATTACTGTTAAGAGTTTATTAAAAGTTATTTGGGAGTAAAAGTAAAGTAAGTAAAAGTACTGGATTTTTGTGTGATTATTTAAAGAAATATGTTGTTTTCTTGTGTTCAAACACTGAATTAATGGTGTCTTTACTTTATGTAGACTTGTAGAGTGCTTTATTTAATATTACTCCTACATTCTTATGACGTATTTTAAATATATTAAGTCGATGATCAAGCGATATATTGACATGGTAAATTTAACAATTTTGACGACGATGTAATTCACAATTTTCATAACATAACATTGAATTGACATTTTAAATTAAAATAGTCCCATTTGGCACCACTATCATACCGAGCACAGTCCAGAGTGCACCCTTGTCACAGTAACTAGTTAATATTTAAAGCGGCCGTCTAATGCTAACATACGTAACATTTTAAATATTTACAGTAAGTGAACTGTTTTCACTTATTTATTTACTTCATTACTAAACTGTTGAAATCCACTCCTCACTGAACTAAAAGCACATGTGCTGTTGTGTCTCTTTAAGTGAGTAAGCCTACTTACATCAAGACCCATTCCCTCATTAGGTATCCTCTACTCTTCATTCTTTGTTGAATCAATGTTGGAATTCATGTTGGTAGCAATTCATGTTGGTAGCAATTCATGTTGGTAGCAATTCATGTTGGTAGCATTTTATGTTGGTAGCAATTCCTTTTGGTAGCAATTCATGTTGGTAGCAATTTATGTTGGTAGCAATTCATGTTGGTAGCTTACTTTAAACCCATATTGTTTTTGTTAATATGCAATAGCAGCCACCTACCTCCAGCCTTTTTTTTAATGTTGGGAAATCCTCTTAGATATACCCGGCAGAGTAGGGGACACTGTGGGGTTATGCCGGATTCGTACTGGCTAAAACCCAACGACTTTCTAGCGCGGCACGACATCAGTGTCCCGCCACGGCTATCCAGCGCAGAGATAGCTACTCTTCTTGTCTTCTGATTTATATAGATAAGTATAGGTTTGAAGTATACCTAGATGTGTAAGTTTGTAGGGGACACTGTGGGGTTATGCCGGATTCGTACCGGCTAAAACCCAACGACTTTCTAGCGCGGCACGACATCAGTGTCCCGCCACGGCTATCCAGCGCAGAGATAGCTACTCTTCTTGTCTTCTGATTTATATAGATAAGTATAGGTTTGAAGTATACCTAGATGTGTAAGTTTGTAGGGGACACTGTGGGGTTATGCCGGATTCGTACCGGCTAAAACCCAACGACTTTCTAGCGCGGCACGACATCAGTGTCCCGCCACGGCTATCCAGCGCAGAGATAGCTACTCTTCTTGTCTTCTGATTTATATAGATAAGTATAGGTTTGAAGTATACCTAGATGTGTAAGTTTGTAGGGGACACTGTGGGGTTATGCCGGATTCGTACCGGCTAAAACCCAACGACTTTCTAACGCGGCACGACGTCGGTGCCCCGCCACGGCTATACAGGTTTTCTGATTTCTATAGATATAGGTTTGAAGTTTACCTAGATGTGTAAGGTTTTAGTCTATCTGGTGGGTGATGGAATGCTCAATCTTTATTGCTCATTCATTCTTGTCCAGCGTTTCACTTTTTATTTTAAATTTTAGGTGATTATTCGGGAACAGTACTTGTTTCTATAGATGAAAGTTACCCTATATCCTTTTATTTACCACTGATAATGTGCATGCAAATCTTAGAGATAATCAGTACAGCAGTTAAGGCGTGAAAGCGTAACAAACATTTAACTTTCACGTTTATAAAATTAGTTAGGACGCATTCTGAATTTGTTGAAAAAGACGATCCAAGAGTTTATCTTTTGTGACACATAATTGAACTAAAGTTACCGCTGTTGCTTCGTACTGTGATTAGCTAGCACGAATGTAAATCTTACTTACTGGACCCTTGTCCATTCTGTGATTACAACGGGCCGTTTTAGTGTTGTCGTTTTGATGGAGGTGCGGTGTGTAAATTAACTCGGTACAGTAGTTCTTTGAATGTACCATGAAGGGAAAAGTTTTAACAAGTTTTGTTAATAATAAAATTATTTTTTCTATCACTTTCTCTAGTAGGTGTAGTAGGCAAGTGTTCTTTCACACAAAGCGAAGAGGAGAGCAGGTTTAAATTGTACTAGAAAGAAAATTTTAATGTTTTGACATAAGATTTACTGTTGCATGCTGATGAAAGGATCCTCGAACACCGATATAAATCGCGACATCATCATCATCATCATACTACTAATAATAAATCTGTAGAGGTCTGTCATGGAGTTATTTACTTTGTTTTCAGAAATATCGTGTATATAGGCTCTATACATGATACTGAAACTAAATTTACGATTTTTAGATTTTTTTTTCTGTATATATGTATGTTCCTCCATCATTCTTAAACGAATTAACTAATTTTCATGAAACTTGGTAGATAAACATTTAGAAGTACGTGACACGTGATAGGCTACTTTTTATCTATTTTAACGCAGACGAAGTCGCGGACAACAGCTAGTTCAAAAATAAATATTATTTCAATTCACAAAACTTTTCTTTCAAGTAAGTACGATTCATTCAAATCTGCTCTCCTCACCGTTTCGCACTAAAGAAAGGATTGCTTAAGGCACTTAGTGCCGTCAAATCACAATGAAGTGGAGATGGATAGACACACATTCAGAGACAAGAGAGTGAAGTGGGCTAAAACAGCAACAGAGTGGACACCCCGCTACAATACAAAGAGAAAGCGAGGAAGACAATATAGGAGATGGTCAGATGACCTCATGAGGTCTTCTGACCATGACCAGGTCATCTGAGGTGCTGGAGGAGACCTATTTGTCAAAAGTACAAGCTAAATAGAGGACAGCTGTGTTTTTTTTTTAATTTTCTTATATAATTTGTACTCTTTATAGCAAATAAAGGTTTTGAAATTGTAATTGAATAGTTACAGTCACCTAATCCTGTATAAGGCCCGAACCAGATATTATTTTTGGTTGTCCTATCTCCAGTAGTAAAATACAGTAAGTAAATAATGCCTCAGCAATTAACAGACTAATTCAAATATTACGTTCATCCACGAGTACTAACAGGTTTGCGTAATTTCTTTTTACATTTTTCGCAATTATAAAGTTAATTTAATTCAGCGCCGTACTCCGTTGAAAATTATCTACTGCAGTCGACACAATTATTTTTACTCTAAGTTATCAAAACCAGATATAATTTTGTACTTTATTCTTTTCTAATTATTCCAATGTTTCTGTAGTACCGTAATAATATGTCCATGCCCACTGGTCGAGTGGTTGAGCGCTCTTGCCTTAGTGTTCTGTCTCGGCGGGTCACGGGTTCTTGCCATCGCTTTAGAAAGGTTTTCATTCCGCGGGCTTATTATCTAAATGCGTCTGCTGAGCTACAGGCGAAAAATTGGTGCAATATCACACTAAATCGTATCACGTAGCTCATAACACTAGTGTGGTTTGCGTAAAAATTAACGATTTAGTGTGATATTGCACAAAATTTTGCGCCTGTCGCTCAATAGAGGCATTTAGATAATTAGCCTGCCGGATTGCTTGTGTGGGCATGAAGTAGCGGAAACCATTAGAAAAATTGAGGACTGCAAAATTTTGCAAAAAGCCAAATGCTGCTACAATGTCTAATGTAATTGTAATGTAATTGTTTTGTAATTGTAATGTAATTGTAATGTAACTGTAATGTAATTGTAATGTAAATGTAATGTCATTGTAATGTAATTGTAATGTAATGTTAATGTAATGTAATTGCAGGTGCAGGTGCAGGTGCTCACAGGCCACGGAGGCTTCTCGGAGTATCTGTACAAATACAAGAAGAAGCCCAGTTCCGACTGCCCTTGCGAGCCTGGGGTGCAGGAAAGTGTCGAGCATCTTTTGCTCCAGTGCCCCAGGTTCGCTGCTGAGCGACTCAATTTAGAAATTGAAATAGATGAAAATTTAGATAGCGAAACTATTAGCAAAATTATCCAAGAAAAGGACCGTCGCGAAAAATTTTTAATGTACTGCATAAAGATTGCAGAAAAAACAATAAAACTAAATAAATCTATTTAAAAGTAAGATTAATATCGATAAAAAAGGTCCCTAATTATGTTAGGGGTACGGGTCACTCCCCTCTCCACCCTCAAATATAAAATTGGCTATTATCATATTAATAAAAAAAAAAAAATAATTAAATAAATAAATAATAATAATTAATGATATTAATGTAGATAATATTGTACTAATTGTTTGTTATTTTTTTTTTATTATTGTAAAACAAAATGAATGAAAATAAACTACTCCTGAGGGTGGTGTAACCTTTAGGGGAAAATATTAAAAAAAAAAAAAAATATATATATCTTTTTATAGGTAAAAGAATTTTTAAAATCAACCTAGTTGTTTTTGAGTTTATTCATTACAAACATACCAAAATACAAATCTTCTCTCTTTATAATATTAGTATAAATAAGATATAGATATAGAAATAGTCGATAGTGTAACAGTGGAAATTTAAAATTCTGTAATTTTGAAGTTAACTTTAAAGGCTATATATTACGGAGAAAATGTCGAGATGGGCACACGTAAACTGCGATAGCGTAGACGTGTAAAAATGCTTTGCAAAAGGCAAGAATTAAATTACGCGATGCCTTTAGGCCTTTTAAAGATTACAATTAAGAAATTCCCCTCTTTGCCTCAGTCCTTCTGTTTAACGTTCTAAATTATTGTGGGAATATTAGAAGCTCGCAATAAAATACTAAAATCCGACAAATTTAATTATTTCCGACAATAATTAAATTTTCAGATTTAATATTTAGAAGAAATACTTTTAATTCTTTATAATATAGTAGCTAACTTCTATATAATACTAAATAATATTTGTCCCTACAGAGATAATTTGTCAATATTTTACAAGATTGTAATGAATTCGAATTTTAAAAAATGCTTTAAAAACTTCTTCCAGATAGTCCAGTACCCTCACCTGATTTTTTTTTTCTGATTACTATGATGATTTGTAGGACTATGTGGCCATTTTATTATGTAAATGTTTATGCAAATGATTTTTTGTCTGCAGACAAAAATCAGCTTCTTAGTAATACCTTCCCTCCACTTTAATGGGTTGTTCCAAACTGTCATACTATTTGTTCTACAATAGAACAGTTTGGACAAAAAATTTCCAAGAACTATCGTAGAACAAATAGTATGACAGTTTGGAACAACCCCAAAAAAGCACTCCCAATATATCAAAATAACGAGGTCATAAAAATTATTATTAACCAGCTGATTTTTTGTCTGCAGCTTTGTAAACGTTTGCATAATAAAATGGCCGCATAGTCCTACAAATTAAGTGGTACGTTTTCCCAGTCCTACGCTTGGAAGTTTTTTTACGGCTGCTAATGCTATCGAGAATTTTCGCAAAGGAAAAAGGTGATGTCTCGGCAAACGGAAGCTACTCACGAAAAAAATTCAGGTGAGTGATACTGGACCATTACTCTGCTTCTATTGTCGCGTTTCGGTGTTGCACTGATGAACAATCAACAATGAAGTATGGACAATCGTTAACGGATAAGAGACTGGACTAAGAGATCGAATACCGATTTGCTATGCTTCTGACGTTGTAGACCTCTTGATTCATCGTCATGTCGTATCGACATCGACATCCATGAGTCCTTACTCCTGTCTTATACATATATTGAGTAATTAATTTAGATCTCTACGGACAGTTCAAGACATACCAAGTACGCAATTTCCTATCGAACGTGTAATTAAGAGACGCAAATGGTCACTTTGGTAATAATTGATGACACCACATGAATGTACAATGTAATATTGTTTTCAAATGAACTTTATCATGTGAGTTGTGGAGCCATGTATAAACTTTAATTAAACCAACATCATATCATAAGTCCACTCGAATGAACGTTTATTGACTAATTAGCATAGACTAGCTGTTGCACGTGACTTAGCCCATGTACTTTCTAAAATATAGCCTATGTTATTCGCTGATAATATAACTTCCCAACAATGAAAGAATTTTTTAAATCGGTCCATTAGTTTCGGTGCCTATTCATTCCAAACAAACAAACAATCAAAATGTTTCCTCTTTACAATATTAGTTTAGATAACTGCAGTTAGTTTTATCATAAATTAAGTATCTTATTCCTAAATGAATTTCCTCCATAGCTGGCTTTTGTAAATGCCTCAATTTGTATAGAAAAATGTATTTTTTTAAGTTACTAACAATTGTGTTGTTTTGTGTTTAATTCGGCCCATTATTTGTGACAATTAACATCCATTTTGTTTGCTTAATTGAATGTTTTAATGTGTAAAATGCCATGTTTTGTAGGCTTTTAAAGTAGCAGTTATCGTAATTCGATTGCTTGAAACCGTAGCGTAGTGGCTGACTAACAGTGGGCAATGAAATACAACAACAAATGAACATGATATTCTGAATAAATTTATTTACAGATATCGTGTATATTTTAACTGCATGTTTTTTTTTCCTGTTAAGTAGTACCTTTTTATTTTTCAATTCATATTTAAACTTACTTTATTTATTGACCCAATACTTTTACTGACCGACCGATACATCTATAAGGTCTCTTCTCTCTCTTCGCGAATGCATTCGTTCAGATTCATTCATACCACTGAATGAATCTGAACGAATGAACATCTCTTTTGTGAACCTCACAGAGCACTTTTCAATAACTAACAATACATAATTTTTTTCTATCCAACAGTAAGTACTTTTTTAAAATGTTACTAGCTAGCTGGTTCCCGCGGCTTTATCCGTAGGAATCAAAATTTAAGAAAAGTACCGCATTTAATAGTCAGGCGTTATATTGCTTGTTTTTATTTTTAACGCGGATGAAGTCTCGGGCACCAGCTAGTCCGAAGTAAGTTGTTGTTTTTGATGTTTTGATCATGTATTGTAAAACAATCATGTGGAGAAGTTGTACTGATTTAGTAAGCTAGAACTATGACCTTTGTTGTACTTTTACTTCTTTTACTTTGTAGCGACCTCCTTTAACGGACTTTTTGATTTTCGATTTCTTTATTTAAAAGAATCAAAACCGCCAATGTCTTAATTTGTAAATACATGCACTCGCCTTTGTACATAATGTAAATTGTTATATAACGTTATATGTATAAATGTACAATACTTAAAATGTGGTATATATTTCATTCAATATTCTTCCCAAAACTTAAAACGGTAGTAAATTTACTTCGTTACTTAACTCGATATTTCTAGACTGTCTTGGGTACCTGAATAAATGAAACCTGAATCCCTTTAACTGCGAAATAATGCGGCAAGATATTAGTATTCCTCTCGTGTCCGCTACAGTGCTCTCACTTGACCAAGTCTCACAATTTTTAGACATCGCTTCTTGCACTTGCTTCGAATTTTAAGCTTTTCACTAGCTTTAAGCTTCTATTCGGTTATCTTTTGCCATAAAAATAGTATGTGAGAAACTATATAATTTACAATACATAATATGGTACCGAAAGGTAAATATGTTTTCTAAATAGGCCTCAGGTTCTGTATAGGTACTAGTATTTATGCAAATGTACACGTACGTTAGGTACGAGTCAGGTGTAGCCATGTTCTCGTGTAAAACGTCTGTCCCTACTCATTAGCATAAGTTTACTAGGTACAGTTGGCGAACAAGTTCTATACCTACAACCTAAATTCTTTCTTCTATTAGGAGCTTACGTGAAATTTGTTTTAAATAAAATACAATGTTCAGTAATATTAGTATATATATAATCTATATAAGTATAGACAGGTCGCACGGATGCTTCAAAAACGCGTAACCAGTTTTAATGAAATTTTCAATCTTCAGATTTGTACGTGATTTTTAGTAGAGATTGGATAATATTTTTGGTAATTTTGTGTCATGTTTTAGGGAAAAACAGTAGTTTTAGTAGGGACTAGTTAATGCAAAATTAGATTCTATTAAAAATAAAAATTTAATATCCAATGTCTGAAAAAACATACTAAAGACTGAATAAATGTTCAAGAAAATCGGGAGGAAAAAGCATATTATATTAATAATATTTTTCAAATAATTTGTGACTTAGGATTATTTTATTAATTCTGGATAGATATTACACTTTTCTATACTAATATTATAAAGAGGAAAGATTTGTTTGTTTGTATAGAATAGGCTCCGAAACTACTGGACCGATTTGAAAAATTCTTTTACCATTAGAAGCCGATATTATCTGTGATGAACATAGGCTACTCTTTACCGCGGAAAAATGCTTCATTCCTATGGGAAATCTAAAATAAAAGTAAATACTAGCGGCTTGGCCCGGGAGATAACGCCATCTATCCAAAATAAGGTAGATGGCGTTTTATGCGGACGAAGTCGCGAGCACCAGCTAGTATAAAATAAACTAAAACATACAATTTCTTCCTTGTTTGTACACGTAGATAGGTGTTCTTAGCCGAAATTGCTTAACATACGACCTGAGCTCGCCTTTATTTGCATAGATCTCATTTAGCTTCGTTTTATGTATTTTGTCCAAAGCTTTCTTGAAAAGAAACTTCAACTCTTCTGACTGAAACATGTATGATTTATTTAGCTTAACGAAATAGGTTTTTCTGTCTATTAACTTCGTTATTAACTTAGATCAAACATTCTTGTATTTAAAGATTAAAAAAGTACCCAAAATAATTGGGTATTGTCAACATGCTTTTCAATTTTTATTTTTGAAAGCACATTGTGTACGCCTTCGCATTTCTAAATTCTCAAAAATGTATTTAACTTTTATGAAAAAGTGAAATTCATTTTTCACCAAACGCGATTCCGCAAACAAATTATATTGAATTATTTATTGAACACGAGTGCGTAATGCTTGCTTGGTTTGGGGATAAATTTTATTTTTCCATTGTGTTTCAACGTTTTATGATTTACTTGATCGTAGAATTTTTATACCGCGAACTGAGGCTGGGAGCAGTATTCGTATGGGAAAATTAAATTTGCATTTGGCTGTAAAGGTTGACTGAAATTTGAAAAACTTATATCAAAGAACTCATTTTATTTTTAATGTGTATTGTACTTACTAACATAGTTTTAAGTTAATATTGTTACTAACCATGATGGATCTGTGTAATCTGAATATGAATAAATTATTATTATTATTAAAAAAATATATGATATATAAAGAATAAAAAGAATAATTTGATCCGCGTCCGCGTTAACTTCTCTTATTGGTCCCTGAGCCAGCGACAGATTTTCATGACCAATTTCCTCCCAGTCGATAACTCGTAAAATGACTGAGAGAGTTGTATCATGAAGCGTTGTGAACGTCAGCTGCGGCTCCGATGGTGGGTTGAGCAGTAGAGTGGTAGCCGCCCACGCACATAATAAAAAATAAATAAATCATTTATTTCCGATTAAAAATTCATCAAATTATAGTTAGCCTAATATTTTGAAGAAACAAAATTTTCAGCTATTTATAAAATGGTGGATTATGCGTCTGCAGGTCACACGAATATATACGTGTTCAGTGATTATCTTTCAATAGAAAATTTATCAGATGATAGTTTATGTATTACTGTTAATAAATAAAAAAGTCAGCTGGCTATATCTTGGTGGAATGCTTGTCAGCTGATGCTCTGAAAGTGTAACGGGCTACCACTGCTCAACCCACCATCGGAGCCGCAGCTGACGTTCACAACACATCATGATACAACTCTCTCAGGCATTTTACAAATTATGGACTGAGAGGAAATCATTGACGAAATTAGTGCCTGGCTTACGGACCATAAACCACGCAACGGAATGCGGATTTCACCATTATTTCAACGACTTTAAACGGCTGAACAGGTTTTCATAAAAAAAAAACAGATCAAAATAGACCCAACCGTTTGGGAGCTATATGATTCCATAGACAGACACACACAAAACACTTGCAAGTTTACAACACCCCGTTTTTGCGTCGGGCGTCGTGGGTTAAAATGAACATAACAGAAACATTTTATTCTTAATTTCTTCCAGTTATGACTTTATATATTTTTATATACGTATCAACACCTTATCAACAGCCTACCTTCAGATCTAGTAACAATCTATATTATGTAGTTGATTTATTAATGATTACTAATGATAACACGCGACTAAAACTCAGTGGTTTTTAGTGTTATCATTTTACATGTTATTTTATATATTAGCCCTTAAAATTGTAAATAATTTTTTTTTATGTTAAGGTCGACAGACAGGCTGACGGTCCACTTGATGGTAGGTGGCTACCGTCGCCTATAACACAAGCAACGCCATAAGTGCTACAAGTGCGCTGCCGACCATAGAAGGGTAAGGGAGGGATGGGGTAATGGGCTCTGGCATCCCTTACTCACTCTCCGAAACACAAAAGCACATATGCTGTTATTTCACGGTGATATTCTGTAAGGTGGTGGTTACTGCCGCCAGACGGGCTGCCCAAATGACTGCGGAACGCAGTGTGCCCTACCACTACTATTATAATCTAATTATCACATAATAACTATTAAGTAGTTGGAGTTTTTCAAATACAGTTCAACCTATACGAATTTTCGCATCCAATTCACATGCGTATAAATCACGAAGAGCTCTTGCGTCATTCGTCTAAAGGAATTACCAGCAAAAAAATCTATCATCTCCGTTTCGAGTTTCTCGTGTGCATATCTTTTTTAAGATTATTTTTTGAACTGACGGAACAGAACTAACGAGTTCGTAGGTACGGTTCAATATTCCCTTTTTCTTTAAAGTAATATTCAAATAACATTTCTTTAAATCAATACAGTAGATCTCTTTAACTACTGGTTCGAATTGAAAAATTACTTTTGTGTTGCATAGTCCATTTATCAAGAAAGGCTTTAGGCTATTTTGAACGGACGAAGTCGCGGGCAACAGCTAGTCTATACTAATATTATAAAGAGGAAACCGCTGGTTAGATAATTATATAGATAAATAGAGAAGATTCATATTTTTGTATGTTTTTATTGAAAAAGCCCAAAATGTGCTAGGCCGATTTAAAAAATTCTTTAACATATAGAAAGCTACATTGTCAATGAGTAACATAGGCTATCAATAGGCTATTTTTTTTTCAACGCGGACTAGTCTATACTAATATTATAAAGAGGAAAGACTTGATTATTATTTGATTGTTTGTTTGTATAGAATAAGCTCCGAAACTACTGGACCGATAAGAAAAATTCTTTTACTATTAGAAGCCGACATTATCCGTGATGAACATAGGATACTTTTTACCGCGGGAAAATACTTCATTCCTACGGGAAATCTAAAATAAAAGTAAATACTAGCGGCTTCGTCCGGGAGATAACGTCATCTATCCAAAAAACGGTAGATGGCGTTTTATACTTTTCTACGCGGACGAAGTCGCGAGCACCAGCTAGTCTCTCATAAAAATCTCGTTCCGAATTAAATTTAAAAACAAAAAGTCACCATTGACAGATTACGCCCCTTAGTAGAAAACTTAGTAGTCTGCACAAAGACTAAAATGAATATTTTCAGATTCCATTGATAAATTAGGTAGAAAATGGAGTTATTTTGACGTCTCGTTCACGGAGCCTGTTTGTACTTGAAGACTTAATAAGGCTACATAAATTACCATTTTATTTGCAACGCTGTGTCTCAAACTCTCTCATTAATAGATATTTTATACAATGAATTAACGTGCTCTCTTAGTATAGTGCCATAGCCTTTATATTTAACACCTTGTTACATACACAAACACAATGCGTTCGATTTGATTCTGTTGCTTTTACTTAGTCAAAATAATAAATCAGGCATTAAATTAAGACAAGCACTTTTGACATTGGAAATGTCTTTTCGTTGACTTCAGTATAGGCCCCGATTTCACGAAAAAATGCGACCCTCTTATATCTCGGAGAGTTGTAAAGATATGATATTAAAAAAAAAGACTCAAAAGATGCGTATTCACGAGAGCTGTAAGGTGCAAAAATAATTTTTCGAAAAAGTCAAAAACGAAAAAAGTTATGGCCGAAATAGAGAAAACATTTGAACTATTTCCGAATTTTTGAATTTGGCGCTCGATATTTTGGAAACGAAGAATGATATAAAAAATTTGAGAAAAAATTCCTCTGGACAATTTTGTCAGCTACAATTTGAGCCAAAAATAAAGACGATCGAGTTAAGGGTTTGCCTTTTTTGTAGCTTAACCTTTTTGAAGTCAGAACAACATAATTTCAAATTCCTTAGATTCATTTCCAATGTGCTCAACAGTCGTGTGAGCCACGAAATCTGTGAATTTTTGTAATAAACTACCTTTATTCCACAACTCTGTCCGTGTTCCTCGGAAATAGACTAAAATAATGTATGCACCTGTACGAGTTCATACTACATTTTTGGAATAAACTCTTTTCAACCGACTTCCAAAAAAAGGGGAGGTTCTCAATTCGACTGTATTTTTTTTAAATGTTTTAGAACTTTTGACTGGGTGAAACGATTCTGATGATTCTTTTTTATTTGATAGCTGGTGCTTCCCGTGTGGTTCCATTTCAATTTGGTCCAGATCTGACAATGGCATCCATGAGAAAACGGTTTGAAGTCTTTTTTTTTTTATTAAAAAGAGTTATATCTGGAGGAAAAAGGGAATTCTAAACCTTTGTTTAATGAAATAGATAAATGTCATAGATAACTATCACCTTTTAATCTAAAATGATATTTTCTGAAGTTATTTCAAGTGCTGCCGACAGTCGGATTAAGAATAGGGAAGGATAGGGAATAGGGAAATTGACTATGTTTATTTTCGGAGTGAAAGCGGGAACTACTGTAATCTATACGTTGTTAATTTTGATATTTAATAATTCATAAATATTATAGTAATTCAATAGTAACTATTAATGGACAAAAATCCCTATAAATTTATATCTACATACTAATATTATAAAGAGAGAAGACTTGTATGTTTCTAATGAATAAACTAAAATACTACAAGACCGATTTTGAAAAATTTTTCACCTATAGAAAGCTAATTTATCAGCGAGTAACATAGGTTATTTATAAAGTTACTCGAGCCAAGTCACGTGCAAAGGATAGTTATAAATATTTAAACAAAAAAAAAACTTCAAATCAAGCGAGAAACCACTAGAGCAAAACATTAATTCACATTGCTTAATGAAAACAGCAAAAGTTAAAGTAATTTGCATTAAAAAGGAGGAGTTTCAGAGTGTTTCCAAAGTTGGTAAATTAAAATGAAGATTTAACGTGTTTTAGGGAAAAGACAAAGTTTTTTTGTTTCATTAATTAATTCTTCTTCAGAGCATCTCATGATATCTCTTGATTGATAAAGACGCAAATTTTTCTCCAGTTTCTCCTGTAGATAAACCGAAAGTTGTTTCCTATTTATCAGGTTCGTACCAGGACCAATATCTTTTTGGATTGATCATAAAAAGACCGGTGATTTTTTTTTTCACATTTAAGTCGTTTCGATTCCCCGACGAAGCAAGTGATTTTTAGAAATTATTTCAATGCAGTATTACTAACTTTTAAAAATAACATAAAGTCTTCTTTCAGCGAAATATCCTATCTACGATATTTAAGGTACCTACTTTCCCTCCATGTCGCATATTCTTGGGACGCCCTGTAGATTAGAAGATATTTATTTATAATATCAACGCCGACGGCAACAAAGAACAAACGGCTATCTACAAAATCACTAGTTTCCAGGAGAGCTTTTTTAACGCGAAAATTTGATAACTTTTATAAAAACAAAGCTAGCTTCTTCAAATTTGAAATAGTTAATTAGTATGGCATTCTGAACAAAATAGTAGACCATTTAAAAAATATATATTTTATTTTCGAAATACGGCAGATGACTTTGTCTACTTTGTAAAAATATTATAACTAACTGAGTCAACTGCCATTTATATTCGCTTCTACATAGGACTTTCTAATTAGTTATTTCCCGAATAATTTAAAAAATAATTATTCGATTCATCTGTATTGGATTCATCAAAATGTAGATGTAGATGTGCGTGTGTACTTCGTTACTTTGTAAAAAATGGTGTAGATGTCTTTATTTACGCTACAAAATACTCAAAAAAAAAAATGAGATTTTTTCATGAAAAAAAAAATCACTAGATAAAATAAAGAATTCTGAATTCATTTATGTAAAAAAGTGAATTTCGGTAAAATGCAGATATCTTTTTGTTCTTTGTTGCCGTTGATATATGTCATCAAAATTTCATAATAAAACGTACCTACGATAATATTGCACATTTAAAAGAGATGAGCTTGTGTGGTGTATGAAATGAAATAGAAACTCAGCAGACGCAACGAGTACATAACGCTTGTTGTCTGAAAGCTCACCGAGACAAGTGCATTTGTTTTCAGGCTCCGTAACAAGATGAAGGCAAACAGATAAACGTAGCAAGTGTTCTGTTGTTAGATGCTGTTGTTATAATTGTGTTGACATTTTGTAGTTATTGTTTGAACAAAATTCTATTTTTTTATTTTACTTTTTTACATTTACTAATATTATAAAATGTGAAAATAACTCTGTCTGTCTTTTACTTTTTCACGCTTTAACTACTCAACCGATCATCATGAAATTTTGCGTAAACGTCGTCAGGGATACAGAAAAGGACATGTCCTTTGTTAGCTCTTTTTTTTGACCTTATTTTTCTGGATTAAAGATGCGCCAAAAGGAGTAGAAATCCAGAAAAAAGTACTCTTCCCAAGGGAAATAAACTAATGCCTAGCCAAAGTGTTACAGTAACAAGAGGTCAGGCGTTTGTATTGCTCTTATATTTTTAATTTTTCAACGCGGACGAAGACGCGGGCCCAACTAGTACCTAGTAGAAATAGTTTTTAAAATAAACAATTACATCTATCTACCTATACTATAATATACTTCAATAATCCAGTTAAAATCCGAATAATAATTATGTTAAAATAAATACATCTAAGTTAATAAACTTAGTTTCTATATTTTAGAATAATTACAATTAGTTTATTTTGTAAATCAATAAGTACTAATAATAAATATGTAACGGTTGGTCGTGGAGTAAGTGACTTTGTTTTCAGAGATATCGTGTTTATAGGTTCTATACACGATACTGAAACTAAATTGGCCATTTTTAGAATTATTTTCTGTATGTATGTATGTATACTCCTCCATAAAAGGGCTACCACACCATACAATTTGAACGTATCCAATTTAGGAAATCGAAAGGTGTGATCGCAGTTAGAACAGATTGGATTCAATTGAGAGTTTATCCATTTTCAACTCTATATCTTCGATTTAGAAATCAATTTAGCGTAGTGTGATCACGAGCTCTCTACTTAGATTGCTAAATAGGAAATGTTCAAATTGTATGGTGTGATTGCCGTTTAACTCTTAAAAATAGTAACTGATTTCCATGAAACTTGGTAGATAAACATATAGACATACAGAGGCACCAGCTAGTTATAAATAATACTGCTATTCAAATAACAATTTTGTTAAATTTTATTTGTTTTAAAACAGTCAGTGCAGAGTGTTTAAATATTTACCAAAAACCTGTATCCAATATATCCTGTATCCGGTGCCAATGAAATTTCCAATAAATGCTCCATAGAGGTATAAAGTTGATGATGCATTTTTATACATCTACTAATTAATTATTCAGAACTCATAATTATTGTATTTTATCATTTCATTATAATTAATGTTTGATTTATTGATAATTGCTTCATTGAAACCGCAATATTTAATATTGTTTAAAAATATTTTGTGCTACATATTTTTGATAGCACTTCTTTTGCATGCGATTTCGTCCGCGTAACTTTATTTAATTACTAGCTGTTGCCCGCGACTTCGTCCGCGTTAAAAAAGATAAAAAGTAGCCTATCATGTGTCCCGTACTTCTAAATGTTTATCTACAGGACACAGGGGAGGCTACTTTTTTCTTTTTCAACGCGGCAGCTAGTAATAAATAGTTGTAAATATTTATTAAGATTTCATACAGCCATTATTTACCTATTATAGATATAAATTAAATACAAATAGGCCTAAAGAATCATAAAAAATATTATATTTGCATTTATCTATTAATTTAAAAAACAAATTAATATAAAACAAACAAGAAAAAAAATGTGAAAAAAAGAAAAATTAATTATTTAAAAAAATAAATAAATAAATAGTATGGATGTCTCTGGTCATGCTTTCAGATCCCTGTTTGGTGTCTAAACTTTATTTGAATCATTCATCAGATAAAACCTGTTAATGGATCCTACCGGACAGAGGGATTATCTCTGTAATAAAATTTCCTGATAATTTCTCACTACTTACTAGTTTTTTTGCTGCGACAAAAAGGTTTATAGGGAAAATCGCTTGCATTTTAAACGTTCCCATTAAATCCGGTAATTTATTTTAAACCGCATACCATAAAGGAGGTAGATAAATTGAAGTTATTTCTCTTTTATTATTAATTTTATAAATATACGTTGATTGCCAATTACTTCGGAATACGTAATATTAAAATGGTTACTACACAAAGTTCTCAACTAATAAAGAAATGTATGAATGTTTTAAATGACGTAATTTAACTGTAAGTAAAGCTCTGTAAGTAAACAAAATCTTTGTATGAATAGACTCACGTCAAAATAATTCTTAGGAGTTATAGTATATGAGTATAATATAAACTATGTCGTACCATTTACCATTTGTACCATTTGAATTTAAATTAGCAAAATTTAAGTGGATGTATCTCTATCTCTCCATGTCTATTGTCTAGTAAAATGTAATCCTCCGACATATGAACACCATGAAATCACATTACTCTTCATAAATAATGGATTCCTCTATGTTCAGACTCTTTCAGTCCCTTAATCAGATACTTCAAATATTACTGGTGATCCTGTATAAGTGGATTGGTATCAAAGATTAAATTAGGTAACGAATGAATCTGATAAAAAGTTGTCAACGTTATTCAAATTTGGTACATCTTAATTAAATCATCTCTTTAACGGGTCTCGTTGAAATTTTCGGTTGAATGAAAAAGAGTCCTATTTTAATCGTTAATTACGTAGTTAATTACCAAGGACAGACTACATCAATCTTACCTGTTTATATATAAATTTCATTAAGTGTTTTGCCCATTTTTTCAAACCTTTTTTCATTAGCGTTTCTTTTTTGAACTTAAATTAATTTACTCTGTAATTCGGAATGCTTTTAAGTTTTAAATTAAACGTTCAAAGTGATTGGCTTCTGTTTATAAACAATCTCGGTTAGTCATGAAAAAAAGAAATCTTTGAATTTTAATATACTTTCATTAGAAAAGTATTTAAAGTACATATGTATAGGTAATACTTTATGTATCTAAACTAGCCAGTAGCGGCATTCACATACCAATATATCTGGAATGTTAGCATTTAATATTGAAACACAAATGTTAACAGGCCGCATAATCATTTACTGTACGCATTACAATCTCGATATCCTTGGATGGACTTAATTCCCACCAGTCAATTATCACGACCGGAAGTAATCCAACGGGGGTGCGGGAAAAGCGTGCGGAGGAGGTGTAGGTCAGAGCCCGGGGGATTTCAGGGTACTCATGTATGCGGAAAGAAGTAAGGAATGAAAAACGACCCCCAGTTAGACACAATGTAAGATATTTTTTATTGTGCTTCTAGTAAGAAAAAATAGTTGAATTTGTGTAGCTATAATATTACGTTTGGTATATTCTCTAATCTTCTCAAATACATACTCTATAGATACTTCTATAGATACTTGTAATTTCTAAGGAAATCCATTATGCCGTATTCCATTAACAAACAAGTCAATGACACAACTGCTTAATTGGACCGTGGTAGGTTTTTTGTTCTGTGACAGAGGATTTTCATTATTCGTGACATTCGATTGTGAAATTCCTTTCAAAGGAATTCATGTCGATGAACTGTAATTCCGTGGAATTTTGTTCTTTAATACTGAGTTTAAACTTTATTTCCTAAATGGTAGTGTAGTCAAAATACACATATAAGCACTACAAGACAGACTGAGCCTCGGCCCGGCCCAGTCCGGCTTGCGTCCATGCCTACCTAAAGAACAAAATAATAGTGAATTAAGTACTCTAAATTAAGTAATCTGTGGAAACCATATAAGCACAGAATATAATCTAATCTAACTACTAAATCAAAGCAACGATCGCGCGTCATCGACGAATTCATACTTTTGCGTTATGTCGACTTTTCGATCACCATGAGAGATTTTTTCAACCGACTTCCAAAAAAGGACCTTATAACTTTCGACTGGGTGAAACGATTTTGATGATTTTTATTTGAAGGATGGTGCTTCCCGTGTGGTCCCATTTCAATTTGGTCCAGTTCTAACAATGGCATCCATGAGAAAAGACCGCGAGACGGTTTGAAGTCTGTTTATTTTTGTTAAAAACAGTTATTTTAAGTATATTTGAACGAAATTTAATTTTGAGTTTAAGTTTATAAGATAAGAATTTATGTTACATAACAGTCGGAAGGATGCTACAGGACAAATTAATCACATAATAATGTCTGAGCTGTCGCAAAATGATTTATGTTAACTGTAACCGAAATATATTATAATAATTAATATCATAGGTATAGTATGTTACGTATTAAATGCAAAATTAGTTCCTAAATAAATCTACTGGTGGCATGAGTAATATTTCTTTTTATACGAAGGTCGTTAAGGCTGACCGTCATTTCACGATAGGCCTGAGATTTGTGCCACTGCCTGACTAAAGAGTGTAATCTTTGATAGAGTCGAGTCCTAGTCATATAAATGCAATCAAACTAAGACTCGCCTTATTAAAACACTAGCTGTTGCGCGCGACTTTGTCCGCGTAACTTTATAAACTTTCGGAGCTTATTCTATACAAACAAACAAACAATCAAATCTTTCCTCTTTATAATATTAGTATAGATTCTAGTGAAAATGCCGTATAGCATAGCGATATAGGTACATAAAAAAATCTCGGGCAAATTATTACCTATCACACATAATAACTTACGAAAACATTGGTAGCTTAGTGATGTATTCTCA
This sequence comes from Synanthedon vespiformis, assembly GCA_918317495.1. Classification (NCBI taxonomy): domain Eukaryota; kingdom Metazoa; phylum Arthropoda; class Insecta; order Lepidoptera; family Sesiidae; genus Synanthedon; species Synanthedon vespiformis. The sequence continues at coordinate 1,139,302 of OU906966.1, forward strand.
ATAATGAGGCAGAATTGGTTTAGGTAATAAGCGGTTTACCTCAAAGGGTGCGGCTTAAGCAACGGAATTCTAAAACTCTCCGATCCACTAGTAGACCAGTAGTAGTAGTAGACCAGGAAAAGGATTGCTTATTTGATTTTAGTCGCAAAAATATCTAATTACATTAATTTTTAGAAAACTTATTCACCCTGCAAATCTTTCCAATCATAAACACTCCCAGTAAAATGTTTTAACCCGCGACGCCCGACGCAAAAACTGGGTATGTGTACTATCTGTGTGACTGTCTATGTATGCTCTTTATGTAGAATGTGTAGCTCCCAAACCGATGCAAAGGTTTTGATCAGTTTTTTTTATCGTTTGAAATCTCACATGATCAAGATATTTCTTGATTTGTGAAAATCTGTACAGGCTTTAGAAGACTATCAGCCCATTTCCTAGTTGACTCTAACTTCCACATATCCGATTAATATGAAATTTGGTATACTATTACTTTGGTGGTATTTACATGAGATAAGTAGTCTGCGGGGCACCCAACTCCTCGGAAAATTACACCATTTAAAACGTTGAGACCAGGGATAACCTTGAAAAGTTATTTTCAAAGTTAGACCTCCAAAAATCGTACCCCGACCCCTGAGTAAGAGTGCTAAGCCAAGCGTCTTAACCACGCGACCAATAGGCTCGTCAATACTAGAGTTAATATTTAGAGATGGAAATATTCAAGATATACTTAGAATAGAAATTCTAACAAGAATCCTGATTTAACCGTTGTTCCGTAACATTATAGCAATGCGTGTGTAATCTAATACGTTTCCGCCATCCACCATTAAGTGCCATCTTAGTGTAAGAGTCGCTCAACTTAAGGACGCCAAGCAATTAACTTAATTACCGTAGTAAATGCGATGAGCGCGTCTATCAGAATGCGAAATATTATATTAAGCATAACTTAACGTCACTTAGAGGGTAAAGGTTTTTGCGAAGCCATTTTGGGTAATGGCCGAAATAATTGAAATTTATTTTTGGCGAGAGACATTATAATTTTTAGCTTGAAGCAGGTTATTTTATTGGATTATGTTTATATTTTTTCGGTGATGTGAATTATAATAAAATTTACGTAACTAGAAGCTCCTCATATTTTTGCTAATGCAAACTACTTAAAGTCTTTGAAAAGGATACATTAGATTCAGGGTTTCGAATAAAATCACTGCGAAAAAGTGTCCACTGGATTTTTTTTATACATGCTATCACTTTCTCTCGTTAATTTCTGATAATTTGAATCATTTAGTAATAATGGTTCAAGTCGTAACACGTGTTCACCTTAAGGACAACTTTGTGCAACTAATTTCAAATATCACCCCAAGCTGTGAGTGCGGTGATATTCTACTATGCCACTTTTAGTGAAACAACCGCGAATCTAGTGTATCTTTTAACTAAATTCAAAAAATAATTACTAGCAAGTCGGCACAAATGATTTTACAAGTATGGCAGAAGTTTGAATGATATTTTAATTTTCAAAAGACAGAATTCAAGATAACAGTTTCAATTTGCGATTCGAAATTAATTCAATTTTGAAACGTTACAAGGTCATCTGGGCAAGCTGCCATTATGTTATGGCGTCACGCTGTAAAAACTGCTGAAACCAAGATGTCTCCAAGTTGGCTCGTTACCGGCGAAGTTTAATTTGGGCGCTGCTTGAACTTACTTCGTGTAACTGATTTAATTTCGGATCCCTTGGGCAGGTGCGCAAAGGGTGCTTTCACATTGACCAGCTAAACAATGGATGTGTCTATTTTAAAATAACATCCATAAAACCGCCGAAAAAACTGAAAAGCATAAAATAATCTTATTATTTTACCTAAGTAATTTTGAGTCGCCGCCGCGCATCACTCTTTATGTAATTTTTGCTTGTTTGGCGCCGACTCAAAATTACTTAGGTTAAATAATAAGATTATTTTATGCTTTTCAGTTTTTTCGGCGGTTTTTTTTTTTTTGTGGTTTTTTGCGGTTTTTTTGTGGCTATAATCTAATATTTACTACATGCTTAATTTTTAATTTTCCCACCCCCATTTTCCCACCCTTAGGGTAGGATTTTTTTTTCCAAATTTATACGAGACTAACTTCGAGGTATACCCTATCCATTAAAAAAAGAATTATCAAAATCGGACTACTCTGTAAAAAGTTATGCGTGATCATACATAAAAAAAATATATACGCGTCGTACATCCTTACTATACTAATATTATAAATGTGAATATTTGTTACGCTTTCACGCAAAAACTACTGAACTGATCACGATGAAATTTTGCATACACGTTGTCTGGGACACCAGAAAGGACATAGAGTACCTTTCACCGTTCAACGCGTACGAAGTCGCGGGCATCAGCTAATACAGTAATACAGATGCGGTGGGGAGACTGTTTTATAAAATGTAAGAGATAAGTCAACAGCAATTTTTTTCTGAAAATTATATACAATTATTTACAACTAGCTGCCGCCCGTGACTTCGTCCGCGTTGAAAAAGAAAAAGTAGCCTATCATGTGTCCTGTACGTCTAAATGTTTATGTACCAAGTTTTATGAAAATCAGTTAATTAGTTTAAGAGTCATGGAGGAGTTTAAGAGTAAGTGTATGTATTGTACATACAATTATTATTTATTATTAGTAATATTATTAGCAATTATTATTAGTAATAGTAAGTATAAGTATTGATAAAATTATTTGTCTTGACAGACTCTATTAACGCACAAAAAAAACTAAGTCTAGATAGTTGAATTAGAACATAGAGGTACAGTTTATAACATTAATATCAGCTAAGATTTTTTTTTAATATTCCAACTTCATGCGTACCCAGGGGCGGGTCGCTAGTTTTATATCTTCTAACGATGGATCTTCTAATTCAGGAAGATTTCCATTTTTAAAATAGCTCTATGTTTTCGTGACTATTTCTCGACGACTACAAAAGTTTTGCAGTATTTGAATTTTAGATCTGAAATAACGCTGTTTATTTTAGCGAGGAATTAGTAATTGTATTTTAGTAATCGGTTTGAAAATGTTTCTAAATCAACAACTCACAAAGCGTAGAGTAAATTAACATTTCGTTTTCGCAACCTAAAGAATTTCTCTGATAGAAATAATATCATTGAATTTTACTTAGATTTTTTTGAAGTGAAATCTTATTTAAGCGCGTTGGGCATTTTTGAGATGGGATAAAATCATTGAACTCGCGACACTGTCATGTAAGGTAATGAAATGTAATGCAATGCGATGCGATGCGATGCGATGCGATGCGATGTAACCATTGATGTCGTAGTAGTACTTAGTCGTAGTAAAACAAGGTCCTCCGTCGCGTCTCTCTGTCTGATAAACTGTTTGTCTGTTCGCGATAAACTCAAAAACTACTGCACTGATTTTCATGCTGTTTTCTCCAATGCATAGAATAGTTCTCGAGGAAGGTTTTAGTATATAATTTACAAAGTTACGCTGGCGAAGTCGCCGACAGAAGCTAGTATCTTATAAATGGGAAAGTTAGTTAGTTTTTACGCATGAAATTTTACCTGCCTACTCGTTATATTGCATAACATTTTGTTATTATTTAAGCATTAGGTACGTCCTTTCCTATCCTTTCGTAGAGAAAAGGACATATTGTATCTATCATTGGGCATTTAAAGCTTAAAGATATTTCACGAAAATTTGGAAAAGGATAACTTTACCAGTAACATAAAACTTTAACATTACTTAGTCTTAAAGGCAAACCAACCAGATGTATAATTAATAAGTCTGATTCCTTGATCTGACTCTTAGGTTGGATTAGTTGAAGTGATTAGATTACCTAGGTGTATACAGTGACATATCACCTAGGTTTTAGTTTTTATGCTTTGATTTTTACCTTGGATGATTTCGTTGTTTTTTTGTAATTTTTTATGTAAAATATTCCCGGGATCCCGAGATTAACGATTGACTTAAGTATAATCCCGAAATCTCAGGATTGTAAATAAGGACAGAAATAGAATTCCATAATTATCCCATTGTATTATTTTTCGTGTTCTTATTGTAAATTTATCTTTATCACGCTTCCCAATCGTTTAGCTCATGAACTATTCTAAAAAATGGATACAAAATGAACATAAGTGTAGTGATATTTATCATAAAGATCTAAGTAGACCTGGTGACCTAGGTAACACATTATGTATGGAGTTCTAACGTTGCATTAGCCTCCGAGTTCTAAGTGTATGCTATCCATAAAAATATAATTATATCACAAATATACTCCCTTTATAAAACTGAATGAGTGTGAAAATAAATGAATGCGGATAAATGTAAAGGTTCACGTAAGTTCATTCACCGGAAACAAAAGTCTTGCGGTAGATTGTCAGTTCACCTCGCGTAAAGGGATCTGAATAACATAGATGTTTTTCTGGTACGACACAGTAATGTGAGGAAAGAGTATGGTAATTGATTTAAACATATTAAATTTTGTCTGTAACTTCGTCTGCGCAAATTTTTCTTAAGTGTTTTAAAAATTAATTGTCATTCTTTATTGCAATTATATTTTTGTCTGGCGATGATTTTTTAATTTTAGATGAACATAACTTTTTCTCGATGAGAGGTAATTATTATGTCCTATTTGTATCCCTGACAACGTGTATGCAAAATTTCATGATAATCGATTTAGTAGTAAAGACGTGAAAGTGTAACAAACAAACACACTTTCGCATTCATAATATTAGTTAGGATAACATGAAGGATGTAATTAATTGTTTTATACTCGCAACGCCTCAGGTGCTACAAGTGTGTGGTGGGGCACCGACGTCGTGTCATAACGTCCCCGAGACTAGAAAGTCGTTGTGTTACAGCTGTTACGAATACGACATAACTCCATAGTGTCCCTTACACTGCCGGGTATCCAAGAGGATTTCCCAACGTTAAAAAAAGGGAGTTCCAATCTTTTGTAATGATTTTTATGACTTTTGTAACAAAACTAAATAAATGAACGAGTTTAACCACTGTGATGTACATTGTTCTTATACTGTGGTCATGTTGTTACAAGCAAGTAGGCGAACACAGCTAAATTGCACGGAAATCCAATAGAGATAACTTCACACAACGAAGCGAAGAAAAAATGTTTCCCTTTTCATAAAACTTGGCGTATACTAACAAATGGGGTATTTTCGTTTAGCAAAATCAACTTGTATAGGTACAGTTAAAACATGAAGTAACTTTAAATTTGTTTAATGAGCAAGGAAATATACATGTAATTTGAACACCGAACTTCGAAAGTATCGATAAATCGTCCTATTTTCCCTTCTTAAGCACATAAAAGTTGTTCAGCTCTTATGTATATAGGCTATGTATATGTTTTCACGAGGTAACTTCTACGTTTTAACGTTATTTAAACAATGCTTTAGCATTGTTGTAAAACAAGATTTTAAGAAGTTTGTATACCTAATTAAAATGGCTTTGTCTAATTAAGTAAAGTCTATTAACATGAAATTACACACTAACGAGCATAATAATATGCCAAATACATACATATTATTATTTGAATGATCCCCTATAATTTTAGTTGAAAAATATCTCTTCAAATGTAATAAATATACCTACTTCATTGATCAGTATTACTTAATTGTAAGTGCTTTTGTATAATGAATTCATTGTTACCTAGCATCGAGTGGCTGACTATCCACTCGATGGTAGGTAACGTCGAGTAGGATGCAGTTGTTCTGTCCTTCAGAAATAACTGTAATACACTGTAATACCTGTGGCGCAACAGTTGCGTTGCTTATGTTATAGGCAACGGTAGCTACGGTACCTACTACCAAACATCACTCTGTCTGTCAAACTTAACAAACAAAAATATTAAAAAAAAAAACCGAGGCAGTACAGAAGTGAAAACTTAAAACTGAGCGTCCAACGCACACACTTACAATCGGGTATAATTATTCAATGTGTTGGCGTCATCGCGTACGTATCGCGTAAGACAGCTGCACGATTCTAACTGTGAGCATTAGCACGTTGCTGACGCGAACCGATACATTTTTTCCCTACCCAAAGTCGTAAAACGCGGCTATAGAAGTTATCACATCAAAAATACCTTTAAAAATTTTACCTAAACTAAATAACTATCCTCTGAAAATACATGCCGGCATAAAATGGGACGCACTGTTATGTATAGCGAATTGCATTGCATACGCACAAAGCGTGCCTGGATGCCTCGCTCGACCGGTTTTCTTTTTTTTTAATGCTGCTAACTGATAGGTAGGCATCTAGTGGCATCTAGTATTCAGTTAGTTAGGCATGGCATGATAAATTGTAATATTAACGTGTTGGCGTAAAATAAAATGTCTAGACAAACCTGATAATGGTTTACAGATATTGTTGTCATCTTGTCTCTTGTTAAATATGTGTTAGATAATCAATACCTTTGATAAAGACTGCACTAGAATCAAGGTCTTAAACAAAATCACTGCGAAAAAGTGTCCACTGGATTTTTTTACACATGCTATCACTTTATCTCGTTAATTTCTGATAGTAAGACGAATAATGTAAATGTTGCATCATTGATTTGAACCTTAACATTTACTAATAATGGTTCAAGTCGTAACACGTGTTCACCTTAAGGACAACTTTGTGCAACTAATTTGAAATATCACCCCAAGCTTTGAGTGCGGTGATATTCTAATATGCCACTTTTAGTGTTTTTTAGTGAAGCAAACCAGGATCTAGAAAAGAATCAAAACTAATAATAAATCTGTAAGTGTATGTATGTATGTATGTTCCTCCATAACTCTTAAACGAATTAACTGATTTTCATGAAACTTGGTAGATAAACATTTGAACGTACGGGACACAGAATAGTAAATAAATAAATAAATGAAACTTCAGGCAGCACGTGTGGATGTGCCTTTATATACACAAGTAGTATGTGGAAATTCCCGTAACCGATGATTTACTGTTTGACCAAAGATAAACAGTGAGGTGGTTGTTGTACAGAATAAATTAGCTTCATTGATTCGTGAAAGGAAATAACAACGGATTGTTTAGGTAACAGTTGTCAACATTACGAAAGTTCCGCTAATACATCACACTGTGCCAACAGCATGTGCGCCGCTAATTCCTATTTAGGTCATCGATTAACACTTTGTTATTGTTCTGATTGCTTACTTATTGTTAACAATATTAACATTTATTTTGTTTCTCAAGACAATAAAGTGTTTCTGATTTCTCTTTATCATAATTTTATGAATGAAAATTGCTGCGAGGATTTTCTTTTTTCTATACATACTCTAATATTATAAAGAGGAAAGATTTGATTGTTTGTTTAATAGAATATGCTCCGAAACTACTGGACCGATTTGAAAAATTCTTTTACCATTAGAAGCCGACATTATCCGTGATGAACATTGGCTACTTTTTACAGCGGGAAAATGCTTCATTCCTACGGGAAATCTAAAATAAAAGTAAATACTAACGGCCGGGGAGATAGCGCCATCTATCCAAAATACGGTAGATGACGTTTTATACTTTTCTTCGCGGACGAAGTCGCGAGCACCAGCTAGTCTTTAATAACAGTTGTAGCAAATATATCGATCTATTTCTTGGGACGTGATTACCATTTATTTTAACGTGGAAATAATATTGGTTCGTTAAGACGGATATGTGGACAGAACTCTCCATTAGAAGAAAAAGGTCACACAGCATTTAATTAGTTTACCCATCTCTAATCTAAACCTTATTTTTTATTTAATTAGGTACAAATGAGTTGTGTGATTTGGGTACGAACCTTAGTTAATCACCTGAGTGCTGATTAAGGTATTGTATTGATATTCACTGGCATCCGTACCCTTAGTACCTACAACTAGAAACAAAATTATCCGTATGTCACACACGGATGACTAAAAATAAGTTTGTTTTCTGAAAAATATTATATCCAATATCCAAAACAGAAATATAATAGAAGATTCGCGCTTAAATTTTTCATCATTTTGACTAAAGACAATCGACCCCAGAGAGGACTAGTCACCAAATTATACTTGCTATACATACAGGTTAAACAAACTTAGGACAAACAGAGGTCTATTGTTGATTCCAGCTCGGTTGGCAGCAAAAGTTTTCGACCAATGTGTGTTCTCAAACGTGGTCTCCAACTTTGGGCCTCGTAAGAAAGCTCAACGTCGCTTGACGAGCTTGGACAGGGCTATGCTCTGACTTTACACTATAAAATCGAATCAGAAATGAGGAGATCTGTAGGCGTACGAAACCCAAGCAACACAGAATGGCTGAATATTCTTTGAATAAATGCATTTATACAGCCGTTATTCAAGCAATTTGGGCACAAAATAAATTGCTTTAAGCTGTATAGTAGCAACATAATAGCTGAATAGTAGCTGAATAAGCAACAAGAAGCCCATAATAGCCCATAGTGTTATAATAGCCCAAAAATCATTCAATACAGCATTTGCCTATCTTGTCAGCTCTAATACCCTTATAACAAAGCTTTAAACTGAATAATTTGTGAATTTCATACTGTTATCTGGCCTATGTGTTGCCTGGGAAGTTACTTACGTAAGCCACCGGATCAGTAAGTTGAATTGGCAATGGGAAGGACACATAATACGCAGAGCCGAACGGCTATTGGGGGCGGAAGGTTCTCGAGTGGAGGCCATGGACCGGCAAGCACAGTGAAGACGACCTGATAAGGACCAAGGGTCGACGGTGGATCTAGAATGCTTCTGACCGGTCCTATTGGAAAGTTATGGGTGAGACCTATGTTCAGCATAGGAGACCTATGCTTGTTTCATCTATATCTGATCTGATCTTTATAATGATAGAATAAACAGACGTCAGCGACCTTGGGGCCTAAATTATCCCTAAAATAACTGGTGCAGAAAGCAACGGGAAACGACGATTTATGCCTCGTACGTCCCTAAATTTTTCCCACTTTCCAAAAATTTCTTCGTACTGCATCTCAAGAAAGTTATGAAACTAAATTTACATGAATTAAATGTAGTGCCCCATTTCTTTTCCTATTAAAACATACGCAGAGGTCTCGTGTGTACGTCACTGAGTCACGGCCAGTGTGGCACAAAATTGTGTTTTCATACATTGATGTCCTATACCAATATTTGAGTAGCGTATACAAACTGCGACCTTTCCCTAACATCGTATGTTTGCCGTATTTACATGTTAACTAGGCCTGACAAGGGTACAAAGAGAATATGAATAATACGTGGACTGTCTCCAATAATGTTAATGTGCACTCTACTTTCACGATGAACAACCTTTTATAAACAAACAGCTAAACAAATTTTATGTAGAACAAAAACAATGGTGTCTGTTTATTTATTTTTTTCATTTCATAATTTTTTCAATGGATTTGTTACATTGTTTTTATGTATTGTGCTGAAGTTTATTTCGGTATGAAATGTGACTAATTTCCATTCATGTGCATAGCTGTTGCACGCGACTTTGGCAGCGTAACTTTATACAATATAGCCTATTTTACACGCTGATACGTAACGTAGGTTTCTATAGATAAAATAATTTTTAAAATAGGTCCAGTGATTTTTGAGTATATTCATTAAAAACATCTTAGAATAATAACGCCTTAGAATAGAAGAGAAACATTATAAAAATACAAATCTTTAGTTATAATACTAGCTGGCGCTCGCGACGTCGTCCGCGTTGAAAAAAAAAGTATCCTATCCTGTGTCCTACACTATCTAAATGTTTATCTACCAAGTTTCATGAAAATCAATTAATTCGTTTAAGAGTTATGGAGGAATATACATACATACAATAACTACACTTACAGATTTATTATTAGAATTGATTAGTATAGATGAAACTCAACATAATAATATGGTGACAGAGAACAGGGAAAATTTTCATGAAATCGTTATAATCTTATGAAAATCGAAGCATACAATGGATTTAAAAAAAATCTAGTAGGTATATTATTTCAGTATTTAAACAGGCTAAATATTCCATGCGTGTGAAGCCGCGGGCATCAGATTTTTTCTAAAAATAAAGACCCAACGCCTAGAAAATGTATGATAACTGAATAAGATCAAGGTTCTACTAGAGTTCTAGCACCCCTTTCGATACATCACTGCCCTTTACACATCAAATTTAATATTGAAAAAGATATAGGAATAGTAGCTGACCCGGCAAACGTTGTTTTGCTATGTAAAAAAAAAATGGGGTGGGCCACCCTTATCACTTAGGAATATAAAAAATAGTTTACGACCTATTCTCATGACATGAATATACACAAAAAAATTCATAAAAATCATTTAAGCCGGGGGAGTTTCGTTATAAACACTGTGACACGAGAATTTTATTTTATATATAGGTATAGATATGAGAACGTATACTAGATGAAGTTATGCGTCTAACATAATACACCCATCCACAATGTATTCAGAAGCGTTCCTCTCGTATGCCACTAACAAAACTCATTTGTTTTCGATACCGACGCGATATCCAGACATTCCCTTCACTTCATTTCGTCGGAAGAAAAATTGTTTTCCCCTGATATGGGAGCTGTCATAGAATAATACTGCGGAACACCAATCTTGATCAACTCCCTTCAATGTCATTTATTTTCAAGTTATTACTTGATAGGAATATTTTTGTATTTTAACAGAGGACAAATTATTTAATAAAAACATTGCAACACACGGTCAAACGTTCAAAGACTACACAATTTATAAAAAATCCCGGGACTTCGAGACACGAGACACGCAGTCTATGATAAAGGATGCACTAGACTCAGGGTCTCAAACAAAATCTATGCGAAAAAGGGTCCACTGTATTTTATATACATGTTATCACTTTCTATCGTTAATTTCTGATAAAAAAATGAATAATGTAAATGTTGCATAACTGATTTGAAACTTAACATTTAGTAATAATGGTTCAAGTCGTAACACGTGTTCTCCTTAAGGACAACTTTGTGCAACTAATTTGAATTGAGATATCACCCCAGGCTGTGATTGCGGTGATATTCTTCTATGCCACTTTTAGTGAAGCAATCCAAAATCTAGGGCATCCTTTATCAAAAAACGCAGTAGACATTTAGCTCTTCCTCAGCTCACTAAAACAAAATATTAATTGTATTAATATTACGACGACAATTTTACGGACTTTTTTCGTAACTACTTACGAACACGTTATAACAATAATGTAAACAACAGACATTTACAGTGGATAAAAATCCACTGTACTTAATGCAACAAAAGCGACACACCGCTGCTTAAAAACTAGAGCCATAAAACAAAAAAATCAAAAATATTTTTATTGCAAAATTACAATCAAAATCCATCATATTGTATGTTGCAAAAATACTTAATATGTACCAACTTGTTTCACAACAATAATGTTTGTTTAAAAGAGGTGGTCTGTTTGTTTTAATCTATGTCACGAGGATATTATCGAATCGATGCGTAAAATAAATATAGGACGAGGCGTGAGTGGCCTTGAACACGATCGTGCAAGGGTTCAAACCTCGTGATTGACATACAAGCGTTTATGCCATTTTTATACCAACTCGACGCGCTCTTATTCAAATTAGATTGAGTAAAGTCAAATATTTGCATAAAAATGACAGTTTTCATGTTTGGACGGGTCGATTACGGTCGGGTCGCGGAATTAAAAAAAAAAGGTAATAATAATAATCATTTATTTCAGATAGTTATTGGATGTTAATCCATAATTATTAACTATTAACAAAATAATAAAACAATATACATCTATGTGAATTAATCTATGCGATAAATGTTATAATATCCCTACTAATCTTTACTAATATTATAAATGTTAAAACTAGAAAAATTATACACAATTTAAATTTACACTATTCACATACACTAAACATAAATTACTACACTACTACTATACATAGTGTAGTAATTTATGTATATCTACGACCGAAATCGCTAGCGAGAGATGAGCGAGAACGTAAAATATTTGTATGAAAAATTGTACAGCGCCTCTAGCGGTCACTCAAAGAACTAAAACCGGTAACATGAGTTGCATAAGTGAAAAACCTATCGAATGTAGTCGCTAATTTGACTGATGCTCTCGAGAATTACCGTAACGTTAGTAGTAAAATCATTCACTAGCACATTGAAGAGTGAAATGTTCGTTATCGACAGAAGTAAACTAACGTAAGATTTCGATAGCAACTCATGGTAGTGCTACAGGAGTTTTTTGAGTAATCATTACATACATACGTACAAATCTTTTCCCTCTATAATATTAGTATAATATGTGTGTGCAATTTATTTATTTATTACGTCTTAGCTTATTGAATAAATTATTCAATTGAAAACATTTGGAGCCAACTGCTTATTTATTTATTTATTTTTAAGGAAAACTTACAGTGATATTTATACTTAAATTTACTTAATAACTAAATGACAGAATAACTTACACCATTTACAAGTTTCCGCATATTGAATCTATGTAATATAAAAAAAAAACCGTTTCAAACCATATCAGTAAATTGGAAACAAACTACTACTAATAAAAAGTACAGCTTTTTTGAACTTAATTAGATAAAATTACGAGTATGTACGAATATGTACGATTATGATTATGTACGAGTATGTAACGAATACAATTTGTTTATAAAAAAAAGTAGTTGTGGCACACAGAAGGAAGTGCTGTGTCGTTTCTCGGTCATGTAATAAAATGGCGACACATGTCTGTATCCTAAAGCGCGGTTGGGATATTAAGTCAGCAGAATTGCATATTTGCAGAAAAGAGTCTGTACGTAAACAAAGAAAGAAGCGGTATCTTGATATTAGTAAAAAATAACTCAAAAGAATAGAATTCGCCAGATGTTTTGTCGGGTGACAGGAACACTTGTTGGTAGGTGTACTTGAAGTGGTATGTTAAGGCGTGTAAGCGTAACAAATAAATAAACCCACTTTTCAAATTTATTATAATATGTAATTTTACATAATTATGCAAAATAAAAATATCTAAAACTGAGTAATATTTACAAATTGTTTAAGTAATGATAGCTTAGTTTTAAATATAAATAGATAATGAATTTCTATTTTGCATATTATTATGTAATGTTATCTCTTTATAATATTTAAGATACGTAATGTGCAGCTTACTGCAAGCTGTTCGGCACGAATTGAATTCCCATATGAGAATGCCTTGCTGTACGAAATCACCGAGACACATCCTTATTTACTAACAATTGGCGACCGGCCAACCTTCTTTCCAGACTAAAGTGTACTAGTTAGCAAAATGGAGGCCTTTAGGACCCATAAAGTCAGCTTTTATTTGTTCCGCTTATTTCTTAAATAATTTCAATGATCTGTATTAATTTTTAACAGAAAAGTTTAATTTTTGGAACATCAATATTTTTATAAGTTTTTCACATATAGTTTTACAAATATCTCACTTCTGCGTAGACTGTCGACCGCTAGTTTTAAAAAAGGACTGCTTAAAAACTGTTCTATTGAGAAAATTATCCCAATATTTTAAAATATTTTTCAGACATTATCTGGATTATAAAACTACAAATAATATGACGTAAATATCTTATTAGCAAACTAAACACATCATTGCATTATGATCCGTCGGGAATCATAAATTTTGACTCCAACGTGATTCTGATTCTGTAACGCTCATAATTTATTTGTAAAAATGCAATGAAAGTCAATGGTCGATTGTCGTATAATCTTTATACGAAAATCAATTGGCGTATCTCTCCTACTATGATTGCTTGTCACCTACCATGAAGTTGACATTGACAGTCAACCTGTCTGTCGACCCTACCATAAAAAAATGTTAAATTGTATTTCTTTGAATATTTTTGTATTTTTTTCTGAGATCCCATAGTGTAGAATGAAAATAGTGTACAATGAGTATCAAGTGGTGTAATTTTTTACAATGTCCAGTGCCATACCATTTAATTGAAAAGCCCGACTTTGTCAGCATGTCCGTCGAGTTTAACTTAAAAAAAAAAGAAAAAATTCATTCGAGCTCATTGAAAATGTTTCAATCAATTCAATGCCTTATCGACAATCGAGCAGAATTATCACTGGATGCTGGGACAGAAAATAGTATTTTCATAAATACTCGTACAATTCCCTATCTATGATAAATTAATTGAATATAAACTTATTATTTCATTTCCTTTTGTAATTTTTTTACAGTCGTCAACGAGATGGCGTACGGTATCCATTTGATCAAACCAGTTTCAAAGGAATCATTTGAGAGATTAAAACTTAAATTGGCTTCCATCCAACCGCAAAGCATTTCTAATTCCTGATTGGACAAAACAGAAATACCTTCCTTTAATAGCTGACTATAACCATTCTCATTCCTTCCGACGTGTTTGGTCATAGATTAAAAATAAATTTAAAAGGATCATCATTAATATTTTTTTAAATAATAATAATAATAATAATCATTAATATTTGGATTGGAACCTGATGATAATATGTATAATAATATACACTAGATGTAACTTTTATATAATATGAAAATCTTACTCATTTATCCCTCTTTCAATATATTCTAAAAACGAATCAAAACGGTCTACTCATTTTTGAGTTTTTGAAGCGTACACAAACCAACTTAACATTTTATATTTATATGTATATAAAGATTACTAAACTACTAAACAAGCAGGCCGCCCCCGGCTACGCTCGGGATTTTTAGCTAAATATAAACCGTCTTCGTTTAAAGCTCTTTCCTCTAGTGAAAACCGCATTAAAATTCGTTTATACTATGTGAAGAATATACTATGGTTTTTTTTTAATGTGTGTTTGTTTTATGCAATGTTTTAATTATAACCCAAATCTTTTCAAAGTTCGAGTAAATAGGTATCTTCTGGGTGAGCTCGATCCATCATGGGCCTCATATTCGCTACACGGCTAAATGCTACCCAAAAGCAAACCCTATCTCTAATAAAATAGATTCTAGTTTAAAGCCTACAAGTTGTCTCTTCTATAAATAATATTTTTAGTCTACACACCTCAACTTCTTTGGCACGTTGTAAAATGAATGGCTGTTATTTTATAGCTTTTGAAGCGCTTCTTCTCCGGAGAAGGACACGTTCTGTACTAGTAGTACTCAATCAATCAGTAGACATACTTGCCAGTAATTCTAATATAAGACATTTGACATTATCCTTCTGCGAGTGTGAATATTGTGAATAAGTATGTCTTTAGTTGGTATCTAAGCCTTTTCAAATAAATAAATAAGGCATTTGAGAAACAGAATTGGGAAACTTTCACGTTTGAATAGTGTCTTAGCTGTTTTAATGCATAAAAGTTAAAATAGATACATGCCTAAGTTTATTTAGATATAAATTTGAATACGAAGTTTTATTTCATAGGTAAGTAGTGACCCATGAGCTTCGCAGGCGTGCGATTATTTTTTGTAAAGTATATATAGAAATATTCCTCGTTTAAGTATGTAAAAAAATATGTATGTATGTAATGTATGTAAAGTATGTATCTTTGAAAAATCCATATTTTAACACAAATTTTAAAGCAACTTTGAGGGTGAATAAGTCACTTCAAAAACTCCAAAAATCTTTCCACACAAACATTGGTGAGTTACTCAAGAGTTCAAATAACTTTACACGAAATAGATATGCAGTAGTTTTCTTCAAGAAAAAATATTTTCCCAAAGCTCTCTTTATGTTTTTTTTCATAACAACATTGTTCACCTACTGCAAGTTTTTTTATACTGTGGTGCGGAGTCTAGGGATTTTATTACGTCGCGTGTTACGTTACGTGTCGCCCTTGTGTTGGTATTTTTAACTGTTCCAGTTTTCTCACGAGCACTGATACATTGTTTTAAAGATCTCCACGAATTTCGTGAACAAGATAGACGTTTATTAGCTAACCGCATAATCTGTCAAGTACTTCATTGACATGAAAAGTTTCTTTTATCTTTTTGTTTCTTTTACTTTTAGCTTCTTCTGTGTTCTTCTATTTATGTTACTTCGGTGGTATAAAGAGGGAAAATTACAGCAGATATAGCGTGTTTGGGCTTAATATATAGAAAATCGGGGGTTAGTTTATTATTTTTTATTATAGTAATTATTAGGGAATGCCAAAAGCCATACTTTTCTCTCCTCTTACAGCTGTTAAAACTTCATTATTAAGTTAAAATTAAAAATTCATTATGACCTGTTTTCTAAGTTTTGTTAGCATTAGTATCTATTTGTTGAAATTTAATTTTGTATTTCAAAATTTATAATTAACATCCGACTGTGTAAAGGTTACACAAGTTATATTCGATGTATGTATAAATTTAATTGAAAGGGTCGCATTTGTTCAATTATACAGAAAGATCGCTCTTCATAAGTCCCTTTGATAGTGTTTTGTAATAGAATCAAATGGAATTAATTAATGTTCTAGTTTCATAGTATACGTGTTTCAAGGAATCTCTTATTTTATAATGAAAACCCTCTAACCCTTATTAGTTACGAATTAAAACGTAGAATATTTATAAAAGTGGAATTAATTTATCGAATACCTAATCCATTATTTAAATGAGAACTCCTTTAGGCGCCGTGGGCACTTTTAGTATGGACTCAGATTAAATAATAGTTACTGTATGGAGAAAAAACGCTGAACTCGCGTGACTGTCACGCCTTGATATATTTATATGGATATATCTCTCTCTGTGTGTGTGTCTCTATGCGTGTTTGTGTGTGTTGTGTGCGTGAGTGTGTACGTGTGTGCGTGAGCTTGTTCTTGTGCGTATGCGTGAATGTAGTCGTGCGTGTTCGCATGCGCGCGCATGTGCGTGTGCGTGCGTGTCCCTGTGCACGTGTGTGTAGCTGTGGGCGTTTGTGTGCGTGTGCATGTTTGTGGAGCTGGTAGCTCTGGAAATAGTAAAAAAATATTCAAGGTCACTAACTAGGTTATTATTATATCATTATCTGTACCCCTGATTATACAGAATATACAAAATTGTATACAAAATTTGTATACCCCCTGTATACAAAATTTCATGATGATCGGCTCAGTAGTTAAAGCTTAACAAACAAATAAACAAGCAAAGTCACTTTATTATTTCTAATATTTTTTGTCATGCAGTTTATATCAAGATAGAGGATAATAGAAATGGATCCTATATAAAAATCCTACATTAAAATAGGGATATAATAAGAATGGATCCGTTAAAAAGAAAGGTTTAAAGATAAATTAACATTTTCAGACTTCTTAACGGCCATAAAACACTACAGGGTTTTTATATTAGAATATCTAATTCTTCCAAATAACCCCAATTAAGGAAGGAGTGGCATAATAAAAGATAAAATGAGTTCCATTACTGAGGCACTCAGTCAACTGACGCATTTTAATTCCTCATTGTGGACAGCCCTTTTTTAGAGCAATACAAAAAACAATGCAGTATGTTACTTAAGAATTTATACAATATTCTTTATTTTATACTAGCTGATGGACGCGATTTCGTCCTCGTTACTTTATAAAATACCAGCTGATGCCCGCGACTTCGTCCGCATTGAAAAAGAAGAAGTAGACTATCCTGTGTCCTGTACATATTACGTCTAAATGTAGCTTTTTAAAGGTGAAAGAATTTTCAAAATCGCTCCAGTAGTTTTTGAGTTTATTCATTAAAAACAAAAATACAAAAATACAAATACAAATAGTCTCTCTTTAAAATGTTATTTCTTAAATATCAAAATGTTAAGTTGGTTTGTGTACGCTTCAAAAACTCGAGAATGGACCGATTTTAATTCGTTTTCACACATGGAAAGAGGGATAAACGGGGAATATTTTTTATATTTATCTAAAAATGGAACCCCGAGCGAAGGCGGGAACGGGTCGCTGGTCTAGTATAATTTTATGTGGCAGGAAACATTCCTTTTCGCAGTAATACACTGTAGCACTTGGAGCATCTATTGAATTACTTGTGTTAATAGGCGTGATAGATGCGTGATAGCCACCTATCATCATAATATTAAAATTCCTATGGCACGTCTACATTTTATTTTTTATTATTTTTTTACAAATTATAAATTATTTTTTATTAAAATTACATTTTACAATGTTACATCTGGACATCTTCATACATTAAAGTTGATTAGAGCCATATTCATGCTATGAAATTTTGCAACATAAACATAAAGAAATAAAAAAAATTAGGAACATAAAGTTTCTTCCTAAAATATTTCATTTCTGCTTCATTTTACTAAGGTGAAAGAGATTTGTTACTGTTTATTGAATATACTTTCCGCTTTCCTAGACGACTATTTGTAAGCGAAATGTCGGTCATATTTTAACAAAAATAACTCATTGAACATTTTCCGCTGAACAAAGAAAATCGTGGCAAGAATGAAAGGGTTCTTTGCGTTTTGAATCACGCTTATATAATTATGAATGAAATCAGAGCTTTTGTTTTATTCGTTCATAAGCTGATGGATTTATTATCATCAACTACTTCCAAATTTATAATTCTCATGGGACATAGAGCATAGAATAAAAAATATGGTTATGGGCTTATGGAAATATTTTACTACAAACTGCTACAACTCACAAAAATAATATAATTAAAGTAACAACCTTGTCTTATATGGGTTCTGATGTTCTATACAATTCTTTTTTAAATGAAACAACATAACATTTCTCATAGAGTTTCCAAAGCTGATAAAAACTCGTGAAACATCGTAATTACTACATTTGCATACAGTGCGAATGTGCACAAGGAAACAGGTTTTTAATTGCCTTTGTAGTCATTTTATTTTCATGACGTACAAATGTAAAATTTCAAGTACATACTCGTATATATAATGTATTCCTAAAACGAACTGAATCGGGTTTAAGCCACAGAAATTTGGAAGGTTTCAGAGTGGTACGAATTTTTTTCTACGAAACAATTTTAATTAACAATCTTGGAGGCCGAAAATAATTGCCGCGCATTTTTCTCCATAAAAAAACGTATTTCGTGACACTTTTACCGTTTCGTGTATTAGAATTTATTTCAGACTGAAATCTTTTTTCAGGGCGTTGCGTTTAACTGTAACTGTAAGAAATAATGGGCGCCTTTTAGGTATATCATTTATATTTTTAATTTTCAGTCTTTAAACAGATTACTTACAATATATTTAAATTGTAGATAAATTTAATATAGCAGAATTCTAGACAGTTATTAATGTAGCATAATTAATTACTTAATTTAGATTAAAAGGTAAAATAATATTGAGATCTCTTGAACTAAATAACTCTTAACATAGCAAATTTAATGTAAGACATTTCATGATTTATTGTACTCTGAGTTGTCTCTTCTCGTGAAGAATATTATTAACAAGAAATAGTACAGAATATTACAAGAAAGTGGTTAAAAGTTAATCTAGTGGAAAAGGGGTTTTGAGGTGATCGGGGTCTTAAATTTATTTCTTCCCAAATAACAAATAATATTGAGGAAAAAATTATAATATTTTTCGTTTCCGATACATTTCGTATTTATCACTTCCGGCCGTTACTCGGAAATGTTTTTGTTAGAAATTTCCTATTGTATGTTTAATTCATATTATATATTATTTTATATGCTGCCAGTATTCTTCAAATTATTTTGAAGAAATATTACATAATTTGTATCCTGTCAACATTAGGATCTCTTCTTGATTTATTTTTCATTTTTTTGGATCAAACTTTTTATCCTGGAAAAATGCTGAAAAATATTCGCGCCAATGTCGTCGTGGTGGCGCCACCGTCGTTACAGCGATAACGCATGGCATAGGCGTTATATATATATATATTATTTTTTAACGCGAACCAAGCCAGCCGCGGGCAACAGCTAGTATAATATATATTTTTTATTTGATTTACAAAACTGCTTCCTTGACACAAAATAACCAAGACCTTTGCATTTATCATTATTCAACCGAAATACTGTTCAATTTGTACGTAAACAAAGTTGTTAATCACCCCTTATGATTAATATTTTAGGGGTTCGCGAACAAATAAATTCTCTTTTAGTTCATTACGAACACATTCCACATTCGCAATCTTTAGACTTTTACGTGCATGAATGTCGGTCACAATTTATGCATTGCGCAATACGGTAGAAACATAAATATTTTTATGGGGAGTTCTGGCTAAAATCGTGGGCTCCCATGGTCAGGACGCGAGGGGAAACGAAACACAGGGAGGGGAGGTATATCTACGCAAGCTCGCATCGTATGCCACAAGCTGTCGGTTTTCAGCGCGCTGCGATCGTGTCTATGACTGGCGATTGGTCGCAAGAATTATCTACGTGTTCGAAATTTAAAATTTCCCTAGTGATGTGTGACTACTTGTTGTGACTAATTTCAATTGAGTGCTTTGGACTATGGAGTGCTGTGTGTTCATATGGGAATTTTTTGCCTAATCAATGGTGAGTTTTTTTTTTTGTTTTAATTTTTAATAATTAAATGGGTCGCTTATAATTTTACTGTAATTTTAAATTAACAATAACTTAGTCGTATAGTTGTGTGGCATTGACTCCAAAAATTCAGTGTGCATATAAATACTAATATTATAGACAAAAAAATTTACGTTTGTAATTTTATTTGTAATTAATAAACTCAAAAACTACTGGGCCAATTTCAAAAATTCTTTCACATATAGAAAGCTATAATCGGCGAGTAACGTAGGCTATATTTTATAAAGTTACACAGACGAAGTTGCGTGCAACAGCTAGTATGTTATAGTCTTGAATTGTTTATTAGTAGATAATTAGATATGTCAGATAATAAGATAATTATATAGATATGATAATTATGTTATACCATTGAAATTATTTTTTATATGATTATTTTATTGAGAACTAGGTACTTAGATTCGTTATTTCTCAATAATAGTAATAAAATTAAGCCCTAAATTCTGACGCTATATGAATATTATTACAATATTTTTTTTTTATTAATATAAATTAAATATTCATTGATTGATAAAATTTTAAAGTTCTACGGCGTAGCAAAGGGACTTCGTAGCAATAATAAATGCAGCCGTAACAAGCCTAAATACGTAAAAAAATGAAATAAAGATTCATAAAAATTTCAAAAAAGTAATTTTAAACTGGAGTTCATTAAGTAGTGAATAAATTTGAACTAAACAAGATTATTTTACTGTCCAACAATAAAAAACCGACTTCAAACAGGAAACTAATAAGTTACTTAATGAAAAAATTAACAAACGCACTAGTCGCCACTACAATTTTTGAAGATTCCCCTCGATTTCTCTGGGATTCCATCATCAGATCCTGGTTTCCTTATCATGGTACCACCCTTGGGATATCTCCTTTCCAACAAAAAAAGAATCATCAAAATTGGTTCATAAACGACGAAGTTATCAGCGAACACATAAAAAATAAAAATAAAAACATATAACCTATACGGTCGAATTACGAACCCCCTTTTTTGGAAGTCGGTTAAAAATACGACAAACTTTGATCTGCTATTGAAATAATAATAATTTCGTTAAATGTTTACAAAATGTCAAAGTGCGCTACGTCGTAGCACTCGTAGCAGAGGTACTTTGTGTAGAATGCGTAGCGCTACGCAGCGCCGCACCGATGATGCCGTAACATAGTGTTGTACATGCTTACATCCTTCCCCTTACATAATTATAAAACAAAGTCCTTCGCCGCGTCTGTCAGGTTCGCGATAAACTCAAAAACTACTGCACCGATTTTCATGCTGTTTTCACCAATGGATAGAGTGGTTCTAGAAGTTATATAATTTTCAACGCGGGCGAAGTCGCGGGCACCACCTATCTACTAAAAATAAAGATACAACGCCTGAAAATTTTATAAAAGCAAAGGTGTCAAGAGTTATATTGCTTTACACATTTAGTCAGGCGATACACATCCCTTACTTTTAGTAGTAAAAATAATAAAATATTTAATTGTAATCAATACTAATAATAAAGCTGTAAGTGTAGGTATTGTATGTATGTATGTATGTATGTATGTATGTTCCTCCATAACTCTTAAACGAATTAACTAATTATCATGAAACTTGGTAGATAATCATTTAGACGTACAGGACACAGGATAGGCTACCTTTTTCAAAGCGGACGAAGTCGCGGGCGGCAGCTAGTTAATAAAATAAAACCGTAGTTAAATTTGAGTGTACTCATTTGAGTTGTTTCCGCCTCACACATTTTATTTGAAACTGGAAGTAGTAAAATCCGATCATTCTATTCGTTTAAGCCTTCTCGAAATAGGCTATTAGCGAACGTTTTGCAATACAAATATTTGTAGGCAGTTTTATGGGCGTTCAAAGGGAAAGTGCTGCATTGGGGCTCTCTTAGGACCGATTGAGGATTAACTTTGTATACGTCTGATATCGAACTCTCAAGGGATCACTATAGATTGAATTGTAACTTCTATTTGACTGTGATTACTATTTTCTTTTTATTTTAATGTGTAACGGTCAGTCAGAAGGTCCCTTTGGTGCGTAGTTTACCTATGATTTTTAAAAGTAAGTTATTTAAAATTTTCGATCAAGTTATTAAGTTAGAGCCCGTATTTATTTAGAAATTGATTTTATTTTATTAATATTTTATAGTGAAAATATTAATATGTTAAATAGTTAAAATATAAAATAATAAATAAAACATTTAATAGTTAAAATATTAATAGAATATTTAAATGTGGCGTGTAAAACTTAACTTATGTGTAACTTCATATTGATACTCTAATCGATAAAAAAAATTAAAAGTGATTAAAGTATAAATAATAGTATAAAAGTGATAAATAGAATAGTAGTGATAGGGCACACTGCGTTTTGCAGTCGTTTGGGCAGCCCGTCTGGCGGCAGTAACCACCACCTTACAGAATACCACCGTGAAATAACAGCATTATGTGCTGTTGTGTTTCGGTGAGTGAGTAAGGGATGCCAGAGCCCATTACCCCATCCCTCGCTTATCCCTTATCCTTAATCCTTCTATGGTCGGCAGCGCACTTGTAGCACTTATGGCGTTGCTTGTGTTATAGGCGACGATAGCCACCTACCATCAATTGGACCGTCAGCCTGTTTGTCTACCTTAACATAAAAAAAACTGTATAAGGTAAGTTTTGTTATTTTTTTCTCAACTATGTTCGAATTCCGACCAGTGGGCGATTACTTATTAATAATTAATGTACTTAATTAGCTTCCAGTGTCCACTACACCCACGCGAACCCGGAACTAGTTGATAGTGGGCGTTACATATTAAATGAACAGCCATGACTAAACAGAAACGGTTTTTTTGTTGTTAAAAAGAGTTATATGGGATCTATACCTAGTATAATGATGTAATGTATAGAGTAACATTTTGTCTGATTTGCGGTTAAAACCGGGCGTCTAGAGAAACATTTCTCTTGCCTTTTATTTTGATTAATTATCAAACTTCATTAATGTTGACGGCCGACCGTCGTTACGCTTTTCAACGTAAAATTTCTAAGTCCGACATTTTCTTTCAATGAACTCTTGGTCTCATTACGAAAAAGTCCGAGATAATAATCTATTTTTAGACTCCTATTATGGAAGCTTTATGTGATTTTCCGGTTTTATTTGTGACTAGTTGGTGCCCGCGACTTCGTTCGTGTTAAAAAATAAAAAAAAGTATAACACCTAATATAATTATTTGTGAGGACGGTGGCGTTCGTCGCCAAATTTTTTTTATATTTTTTAATGATACCCAGGGAACAGAGCTTTTTTTTGGATGTAAGGTTATTTCAAGGTGAGTGCAAAGGTAACAGACGGACAAGCAGACAGTGTTACTTTCACATTTATAACGTGACCGCGACTTTTCCGCGTTGAAATAAAAAAAAAAAAACTTGCTGACATCTGCATTGATATTACCTACACTTATATCCCTGAAAAGTGTATGAAAAATTTCACGGTTTTCCCTAAAGTAGTTAAGGCGTGAAAGGGTAACAGATAGACATGCAGGCAGAGTTACTTTCACGTTTATAATATTAGTATGAATTCTTTAACAAATAGTCTTTATTATTTACAGGTTTAGAAAGAGCTTTTTGACAATACATACAAAACTATTCTTCGACAAATAATATTTCCTGGGAGTCTCTAATTTAAAAGCTGTACACAAAAGAAAATATATACTGTTGACCACGATTGTCCATTTGAAAAATGAGACTCGGATTAATTTATATAGAAAACTATAAAATGGATTTATTGTGAGCCAAAGCTTTATTGCTAAGAGTTATGGCCGCGCAGACGTGGAAAACAGTTTGTATTAGATCAAACATTTTTCAGGGACACTTTGCTGTTGACGTACTGATCGTTTATGTTATTGTGGGTTTATTTTTAAACCAATGAAAATATTATCTATATCTATACTAATATTATAAAGAGGAAAGATTTGATTGTTTCTTTGTATAGAATAGGCTCCGAAACTATTGGACCGATTTGAAAAATTCTTTTACCATTAGAAGCCGACATTATCCATGATGAACATAGGCTACTTTTTACCGCGGGAAAATGCTTCATTCCTACGGGAAATCTAAAATAAAAGTAAATACTAGCGGCTTGTGGATACTTTACCATCTATCCAAAATACATTAGATGGCGTTTTATACTTTTCTACGCGGACGAAGTCGCGAGCACCAGCTAGTGCTTAATATATATTTGTAAAAAAAACTATAAGAATCATAACTTATGCATTACAACAATATCTATACATATTGTTAAATAAAGTCGCTGTCCGCTTCTGTCTGTTTCTCCGCTAATTTTTTCTAAATAATCGTTTTCATTAATGGTAAGAGCAATAAAGGAAAGTAGTAAAAAATATCGAATATTAGCGAGACCGGGGACGGGCCACTGGTTAAAAAATCCGTACTAATTCGTACTAATATTATAAATGCGAACGTTTGTATGGATGTTTGTTACGATTTCACGCAAAAACTACTGAACCAATCACCATGAAATTTTGCATACACATTGTCTGGGACACCAGAGAGGACATAGTGTACCTTTCATCGTTCAACGCGGACAAAGTCGCGGGCACCAGCTAATATTTTAGCGACTTCGGACAAATGCAATTTTTATGGCAATTTTTTCAATTTCTGTTTTCATAAGAAGCTTCTTCGGTTCTTATATTTGATACCCATATATAATTTTAAAATAAAGATATAGACAACTTTGTACAGCCTTTCTCGAATCCTTAAGAAACGACAGAAAAAAAACTCAGTCGTAGAACTAAACGTAAGAAGTGAAAACTACGCCATACTTAACCAACTATGGACTAAGTTAGGCTTATAATTATAAACCAAGAAGTACGTACTAATTTGGATAGATGGAGCTTATTTCATACAAATAAACGTCACTGAAGGTGTCGCTTACAGAGCGTGACGGTTTCAGTTCACTGTTTTTTCCACATAATTATTAAAAGCAGCCAACGCGCCTAAAGAAATTTTCAATTCAAAAAATAATATACACGAAGAAAATTGATTTGAATCAGTTTCATTTTAAGCTGACGATGTGTGCAGACCTATCGTTCAATTTTCTTATGTTTAACTTATCCCCCTGAGGAGCCTATGTAATCGTACAATATTAAATATACATCTGAGACCTTAAATTCAACCTTCAATAAGTTTGAAAAATAAATTATAGTCTGAAACGGTCTTCACTAAACAAAGAATAACGAGAAAATAATGTTTCTATTGTAATATGTTATGTTCGCTTGAAATCTATTCTTTGGAAACACCATCTGGGACTTTTTATATAAAAATGTATAGTGTTCTTTATGTAGGTACTTGATCCACAATAATCCACATTGATCCCATTTCGCATATGTACGAATTGAATGTATACATTGATTTATTTATTAATATGAAGCAAAATGTATTTAATAAAAGCAGGGGTCCCACTAGGGAAATCGCCATGAAAGCGTGCAATGTGTACCACGGCCTACATTGCGGAAGATCAGTCTCTCGTTGAAGAAAAAAATAGACAATATATAAGTTTATATTTTTAGCTTATTTTATAAGCTTATATGAATGAGTATTTTTTCTAATGAAATAAACACTTCATAATCAATAATTATTATAATAATTGTTTCCGTTATAAGAAAAATAACCTGGATAAATAACCGAGTCTGAATCATAGGTAATTTTGATAAAGCCAAAACTTTAAACGAACAAAGTCATGGACAGAAGCTAGTTAGTCTATAAAAGGGTAGCTTCGTTTATATATCGGTGGGAAGCCACGATCTAATTGGGTAAAACGTGGGTGTAGCTCACGTATCGAGGCGACCACAACGCTTGCCCCAAGTGAAGAGATTTCAGCCGTTTAGAATGTCAATTTATAAGAAATTATTACAAATTTGAAAATATAAACTATGTGTTTACAAGGGTTTTTGTGACAAAAATTATAGATAAATTATAACCAATAAATGTTAACCATAAATGATAAATGATAATGATAAATGATAATTATAAATGTTAACCATAAGTCACCACAAATATCAAAGAAAAAAAATTGAAATAATAACTATTTCACTTTTTTGTCACAATTGTTCTCTGCGAAAAAACTTTTTTTTAAATTTTTGTCTGTCTATTTGTTATAGCTAATCTCCGAATCAGCTAGACCGATTTTGACGGGACTTCCACTGGCAGATAGTTGAAGCTATAAGAAATAACTTTGTCTACTTTAATTTGACACATATAAAATTAAGTATCTCATATCTAAAACGTGAAGGGTCTGCACGTCGCTATTAGTATAATAATAATAAAAACCAGTCTTCAATAAATACAGCATGATCATGATATTCAACAGCTTTTAACTTGGACCATACAGTGCAGTGGCCTGCGGCGTAAGTGAGATTTACGCTACAACTAAATTAGTTATTTTTAATTGTATTTAGACGCTAAATTAGTTACTGTATTTCTTTAATAAAGTTCAAAGTTGAGGAAAATCAGTTTATTCCGGTTATTATAGAGATTATTCCATAGGTTTTGCTGAAAGTTTTATATTACTGAAGAATTAAATTAAAATTGCTCATTGCACTTCGTTATGGAAAAATGTGTTGGCTATTAGAAAAGTATTCTTCGCTGGCAGTACATAATTAAAAACTCTTATACGAACAAGTTCTCATGCGGGTATATAAGTCCACTTATATCATCTGATTCTGATATCTGTATTCTGATATCATCAGACCTTATTACGAAATGATTATTATGACCTGATTATTATTATTAGACCTTATTATGAAGGTCGTCGTTGCGGACTTCATATAGGGACCTCAAAATAGACCACGGGATTACAGTCATCAAAAAACATGCAGAGGCTCACCGAAAAAGACTTCATCATCGTGTGATTTATGAGGAAAATGAATAGCTTTAACGACAGAATAGCAACACTTCTGTCGTGTGCGACGTGATAGTGAGTGTGCAGACGGTCGCTTTATCAACTGATTAGATCGTATTGTTAGCACCATTAACAGGCTGTTAGCACCCCCTACTTCGTGTACATTAATTAAACCACTTTATGTTAAGTCCAAATTATTTTATCGTCCGACCGATATATCAGAATTACAATTCCAACTGTAAGGTGTACCAACATACGACGAGGACCTCTTTTCGCGAACGCGTTCGTTCAAATGTCTGATATCTTTTCAATATCATTCAATATCATACCTTTTCAATCTCACCGAATGAATCTGAATGAATGAGCAACTCATTCTGCAATGTCATAGAGCAGTTTTTACTATATTCAGTCGACATAAATAGCAGACGCTAACAGTAAAAGTGACAGTAAAAGGATGTCCTTTCTCAGGCATGCCTTTAGTTAAAAAAAATCTCTCCCTATTATTTTAACTTGTTGCCATACGTTCCGTCACTTTTTATTTAAATATCTACTCCTCAAATTTAACTTTACCTAGAGATGTCAATAGCGTTCAGTTAAAAAAGGAACGGCCCAAAAGATTCTTTGATGAAAACTCCTCGCGTAAAAACAAGAAGTATTCGAGAACAAAGGAATGGGGAAACAGTTGGGGAATCTGGAAGCAAACAAACCGGCCTCTATTATGTACCCTGATTGTCTGCAGCAGACAATTGCTGCTGCCCTTGACATAGTAACGTGATTAAAAATGTTCAATTGTGACACTATACCCTACTAGTTAAATATTGAAATAGATTTTTGTTACATATTATGTATAAGTTTCTTTATTTTCACAGAGTTGATATTGACAGTTGATATGTAATTTTTTATGTATATTCGGTAGGTCTGACAATAGGTCGTAAACTATTTTTATACCCCTAAATAATAAGGGTGGCAATTTCTGTTCTCAGTGATTACACAGGTCAACACGATTTTTGGGTCTGGCTTCTGCATATGAAATTTTGATTTCTTCTATGTTAAAAATAAGGGAATAAATAATTTTTTTGATCAAAGTTTGCTTTTGTAGAAACTAGAGTATTTTTTTAATTTTTTTAAGACAAATGATAGATTCATACATTATTTCCATACTTTTATATTCAATTACAATTAGAAAAGTAAACAATAGGAAATATATGTAAAATAACGGAAAAATTAAGTTCAAAAATGAATATTTTTAGTGTTTCTCTTATGTTTTGTTTGTATGGACTATCTCGTATCTTACTTATCGTCATAAATCAGGCAAAAGCAAACTTTAAAAGCTAAAAATGAAAATGTAACTATTTTTAGATGTCTACAATCAGAATTTAAGCATTAGAACAGAAATCCAAAAAAAATAATTTTTTGTTGACTGATGTTATCATTGTCATTGATTTTATTGTAATGTCTGTAAATGTAGGTATTTTATGTATGTATGTTCGTCCATAACTCTTAAACGAATTAACTGATTTTCATGAAACTTGGTAGATAAACATTTAGACGTGCAGGACACAGAATAGCCTACTTTTGCTTTTTCAACGCGGACAATGTCGCGGGCGCCAGCTAGTCTTTAATAAATCTAAGAATTCTGGCTAGCACTCAATACATTTGAGAGTCTTTCCAATCACGCATACGCTGCCAACTTGAATTTCTTTGAATATCGTTTGCATTTTTTTGCAATTTTATTTTCTATAAAATGGAAATTGGCAGCATGACCTAAATAAATGTATTTCTATAATTTAATATCGAGTAAGCTGCGAGTAAGCTACGCAATTATTTTTTATACAAAATAAAAAAATAATTTATATTGAAACTATTCTAAAAATATCATTGAGTTTAAGGGTTTTGGAATTTTTCCTCCACATGTATGCTTGGTGGTGAAATAATATCACATGAACATTATGTATTATGATTATGATGATGATGATTTGTCATTATTTTACTTAAATGAAATGACAAAATGCGAATGAATACGTTTTCCTAATTGAAAGCATCATAAAAAGTGCTGTGGTCAAATTCTCGTTAAGACGTCGCCCTCATTCTGAGTACGTGATTCAATTAAGCTCGATTAATTTTGTCCTCAATAAAAAGGTCGATGAATTTGTGGAACGTACCACTTACAAAAATTAAAGAAAATTAACCGAATATTTAAGAGTGGAAATAAAAATTATTTTAAATCAAAGATACTTACTTTAATGTTAATAAAGTTTTTGACATTGGAAATGTCTTTTCGTTCGCTTCAGTATAGGCCCCGATTTCACGAAAAAGTGCGATCCCCTTATATCTCGGAGAGTTGTAAAGATATGAAATTCAAAAAGAGCTCAAAACACGCGTATTTACGAGAGATGTAAGGTGCAAAAATAATTTTTCGAAAAAGTATAAAACGAAAGATGTTATTATGGCCGAATTAGTGAAAAAAAATTTGAATTATTTTCCGAATTTTTGATTTTGGCACTCGATAATTTGGAAACGAAGAATGATATCAAAAATTTGAGAAAAATTCCTGTGGACAATTTGACAATTGTAGTCACCTACAATTTGAGTGTAAAATAAAGACGATCGGGTTAAGGGTAACTTAACTTAACTTAACTTATCCCTGTAACTTAACCTTTTTGAAAGAAGTCAACAAGTCAGAACAACATAATTTCGAACTCCGTAGATTCATTTCCAATGTGCTCGATAGTCGTGTGAGGCACGAAATCTGTGTTTTTTTTATGTAACACATAGTTTTTTTAAGTAGTTAAGGCCGTTTAGCCTTAAATAACAGTTAAATAAAAGCCCTGTGCTTTTGTGTTTCGGTGAGTGAGTAAGTGATGCCCCCCTATCCCTATCCCTATCCCTTCCCAATTTTTTATCCTTACTGTAGTAGGCAGCGCACTCGCAGCACCTCTGTGTAGTGTTGCTTGCATTATAGGCGACGGTAGCCATCAAGTACCATCAAGTCTTTCGACTTTAACAAAAAAAATTAACGAATCACAATAAATAGACAATTATATTTATGCTATACTTTATTTAAAAGTATGATATAACAATACGTATAAACAAACGACACTGATAAACCAAAAAGATAGATGTGTAAGCATGACTCAGACTCATGTACTTTACGGAGACACTGGGAACTTGACCGCAAGCCCTAACTAGTTCAGAACTCTTGCCACCATGTTGAAACAATACAGTTATTACACAGTATGTACAGTACATAGAGCGGTGGCTTTGCAAACACTATTTTAAATACTCTAACTAGCTAATTGCCCCTGGCTTTATACGGATAGCCAATATTTCTTTTCATAAGAACCTTCCCCAGGCTTAAACGAATATCCTTACATATTATAAAACAAAGTCCTCCGCCGCGTCTGTCTGTATATATGTTCGCGATAAACTCAAAAACTACTGCACCGATTTTCATGCTGTTTTCAAGAGTGAAGGTTTTAGTATATAATTTACAAAGTCGCGGGCAGCAGCTAGTATTAAATAAAAAAGACGAATTGATTCTCGAATGGTTCTCGAGTATTCAGCTTAGCAACACATTTAGCGATTCATTTTTATTTATATACTAGCTGTTGCCCGCGACTTCGTCCGCGTTAAAAAAGATAAAAAGTAGCTTATCACGTGTCCCGTACTTCTAAATGTTTATCTACCAAGTTTATATTAAAATCAGTTAATTCGTTTAAGAGTGATGAAGGAACATACATACATACATACAGAAAAAAATTCTAAAAATCGTATATTTAGTTTCAGTATCATGTATAGAGGCTATATACACGATATTTCTGAAAACAAAGTAAATTACTCCATGACCGACCACTACAGATGTATTATTAGTATTGAGAATTGATGATACGTTTTATAGTAATAAAATTTTATGAACTTTTTGTCAAGATATAGTTACTTAAAATTACTGAGCTGATTTCAAAAATTCTTTCACCTATGAAAAGCTATATTATCAGCGAGTAATATATATAATTATATAATAGTAAGTAGGCTAACTTTAATTTATAAAGTTATGCGGACGAAGTCCCGTGCAACAGCTAGTAATGTAATACTAGTATATTTACTTTACAATTTTTTACAGAATTTTGCGAGATTAGCTACTCTTATTTCATCTCAAAAGCGTTTACTTGCCAAGTATTTACGATAAGACCTCATCTTGTGCTATTACCGTCTACACAAATTGAACATGAAACCAACTAGACGTATTTAAGCAATATTTCCTACTTTGCAAGTTTAATTAAACGTTCGAAGGAATTTCTTATTAGATTTTGATTCATATTTCGTTTTGAAGGTTTGAGAATAGAATTCAAAGAGATTTTATTTATTTAAGAACTAGCTTTACAGCCTGTTAAAAAATGTATGGATAAGTTAAGGCTAAGTTCATATGACCGCGTGGTTAGTAGGTCCGACCGCGCGGTCATGTATTGTGAACTTAGCCTAAGTGACAAACACAATGAAACTATAAATTTTTTAAGTTAGTTATTTTAATATTTGTATATATTTTCTAAGATCAGAAAACATATGACTGTTATTTCAAATGTACTAAATATGGTGTAATTGTTTTTTTTTCTCAAATAAAATAAAATAAAATAAAATTACTATCCCTATCCCCTCAAAGTCGGATAATATTAAAATTCACACCTAGCTGTTAAGTTCCAATCAGTTCAACCCTCTAATAATTCAGTTAACTCAGATTGAAATTATACAGTTACCTAATAACAACTGGAACGTGTAATTTTCAACCATACTGTTACTGATGTTATGTTTTATTTATCTTATTTAAATGAGATAAATAAAACATTAGGTACACGCCGGTTTATTCGGAAACGTCCAACATGTTTCAAACAACTTATGTACTTTGTAAACATTGGGTGTATAATTGGTGTTTCATATTTCTATGATAATTCTAAAACGGGAGCGGATAACATAATATAAGTATTATATTTTATGCAATTAAAAAGTAAAAAATATCTTTGGGCAACATGTGTGACCCCCTTATGGAAGATAATCGTGAATTCTGTTTAATTTTGTTGATCTAAAGCAAGGCCAACAAGAAAGCGCAAAAAATGAATGAAATGAAACAGTTAGCGCCGGCCGCTTCGTGTGAGGGAAAAGGACAGACAGTCGGGTTTGTTTACATTTTTTGCGTTGTCTTCTTGGCTTTACTTTAATCCTCTATCTCTACTATGCAATTAACCCTTACTTCTGTTAACTTCCTTAGGCGCAATTGATAGTATCTGTGATGCGCTGTAGACTTATTTTTTATATTGTGCTAGCTGGTGCGCACGACTTCGTCTGCGCCCCACTTTTTTAGTTATTCAATCTTATATATAAAAAAAACATTAAAGCAATTATCTAAAATAATATTATGTTAAAAAATATATATATATTTTACATTTTTATTAGATGATAAATATCTCACGAGGTCTCATGGCATTTTTAAATGTCTCTCTCACTATGGCAGAAAATCATGGCAACGTATTCATGTCAAAAGAGCGTTTACTTAACTTGTCAACAAGTTATTTGATTTTATTTTAGGTCCATGTAAACATAAGCAACGCAAAAATTGATGTAAACAAACTTTCTAACCAATTGCAGTAGGCTACCATCAAAAAATCGTTTTATTTTCGACGGCACAAGGCTTAAGTGCTTTACTAAGGTCACAATAACAATCTTTATATAATATTTTGGTTTGTGAGTAGGTATCCCTATAAAAAAAACATCAAAGGTTAAGAAACACTCGGTCACCCGTTACTGATTGTATGTCCTTTCGAATATTTATATCAAAGGAATCCCTCAGGCAATTCAAGTATTTGAATATAGAAAAAAAAAATTATTATATGATTTTTTGGGTTATTGTTGAAAATGTAATTGCGGAACTCGTTATAAAAATAAGAGCACCTGCAAAGACTGAGAAGTCATTAAATTTTTTTAAAAGTATTTTTTAAAAAAGCCTTTAATAAAGTTTATTTTATAATATGTGCCACTGAAAGAGATATGAAATAATAGCCCTTACACCTTAGTAATTTTAAGGCCTTATTCCCTTGTAGTTATTGACTGTCCCTAGTTAATGGTCTTGGAGAGTTTCGAGAGAGTTAAATGAGTAGTTTTACAGCTGAGAAAATATTATAATGTACTAGGTTTACTTACTAAGAAATAAAATTGAAGTGTCTGTTTGTATTTAATATCAAAATAATTGCTTTTTACTGCATGTTTAAATTACAATTTACATTTATGATTTACAATATACAGTACATACTCCCAACAAAAAAATTCCGTAGTACCGCTTTTGGGAGTTAATGGACAACTCGCTTGCCCGCCCAACGGGCGAATTGTCGTGTATTTTTTACCTATTATTTTTATAGACAACTTGCCCACTAGTTACTCCTTGATTCTCAGCCGTCTGGTTATAGCCTCTTGAGGTGTTGATCGAGGTTCTTTTCTATAAGATATTTCCTAAAAAAAACAGACTTTTTGTCAATTATCAATTTATAAAAACGCATCACTGATCAGTGACTACTAAAAAAGGGACAATGAATTTAATATTTGAAAATATTTATGTGAGGAATTTTACAGACCTTATTAAAATTAGCAGTCCCTGTGTTTCATAGAAATTGTAACAAAATTTCAAATTAAACTTTACACGACCGTAATAAAGGTGAGGTTAGCTTAACCGGTGTGGCGTGAATTATCACGTCACCGTACTAGACCCACGAGGGCTATGTGTATAGCCTCCGAACATAACAATAGGGCAGGTAATAATTAATGAGTTTAATGTTCGTATAACGGTTACGTTATAACGTACAAGTCGTTATCTAAAGCCTAGACTACAAATGGACCGAGTTATGTAACAATGATCTTGGTCCGCATTAAAATGAAAATTGAACTCATAAACTTGGTACTTTTAATTCTGTCTCGGAGCTTCCTCTAAAATAGAAAAGTAAATTGTAAAACAAAATATTATGGACTGTATCGCCTGTAGGGCGTATGATTGTGACAGGGTAATTTGCTTTCTTTATAGTATCTATGTAAAGTCTAGAAATGTTTAAGTTAAGGATTTCAATTATAAAACATTGTGCTATTTTATACTAGCTGCTGCCCGCGACTTCGCCTGCGTAACTTTTTAAATTATATACTAAAAACCTTCCTCGAGAATCACTCTATCCATTGGTGAAAACAGCATGAAAATGGGTGCAGTAGTTTTTGAGTTTATCGCGAACAGACAGACAGGGGTCGGTCATGGAGTAATTTACTATGTTTTCAGAAATATCGTGTATATAGGCTCTATACATGATACTGAAACTAAATTGACCATTTTTAGAAAAAAAATCTGTATGTATGTAGTTCCTCCATAACTCTTAAACGAATTAACTGATTTTCATGAAACTTGGTAGATAAACATTTAGAGGTACGGGACACGTGATAGGCTACTTTTTATCTTTTTAACGTGGACGAAGTCGCGGGAAACAGCTAGTAAATAATAAATCTGTAAGTGTAGGTATTGTATGTATGTATGTTCCTCCATAACTCTTAAACGAATTAACTGATTTTCATAAAACTTGGTACATAAACATTTAGACGTACAGGACACAGGATAGACTACTTTTTTCTTTTTCAACCCGGACGAAGTCGCGGGAACCAGCTAGTATAAAATAATATAACAAATCATCAATAAGTGCGATTGTTTCTTTCTATTCGGACTGTCACGATAGAACGTCTACTACATTTTGTACAACCTAATATCTCATAGTACCTGGAAACAGTAAAGCGAATCCCACCCTAATCGAATAAACCAGTTATTCCCTGGATGCCGTCCCCTGCGTCTCATAACTTACCATCTAACATACAATAATGTGTACATAGGTATATATATACCTTACCGAAATACAGTTAGGATGGTAGAATATTTTATTTAAAGGACATTTTTTATCTTAACATGCTATTTTAATATATTTGTAAAATAGCCCACTTTGGGCTCTACAAAATGAGAATTTTTCAATATAACAACATAAACTTCCGTTTTATATTTATTTTGTACAATTTGGAAAAGTTTATAGTATACAATGATTATTTATATATTTCAAAGTAATATCAAAATTTTGTCTACATTTATACGAAATCAGAAATATTCTAATCTACTCTCGTTTTATATTTAACTTAGTCTTCAGATTTCGAGAAGTTTTTTAATTGATTTGCAGAAAGTTTTTTTTTGTCGTTTGGTAGCAAAGAAAAATAACTTATTACTAACTCACTGCCTACTTTATCGAGTACAGGTAGAATTTTAAATTTTAGTGAACAAACAGAGATAAATCTAGAATAACTGTGTTTAAAGTCTAAATGCTTCAGCTCGTTGGCCCAGAAAGTCATTGGAGTGATATTTAGAGGCGTTAATTCTCTTTGTACGAAATACCAGTTGCCTAATGTTTAAAGTTATTTGATTAATTTCAAAGCGGCAAGCTAATGCGTTAATACGAATAAGATTAAATACTTAAGTGCCTGATTTTGACACTAAACTTTAATTGAATTATTAATGTATGCTTATATCCATACTATTCTTACTTAAGGTCACACTGGTCAGCTTTTCCTCCATACAAACTTATATCGATTTATATTATCATTAATTAGGTTCGTTGCTATACAAAGTAAAGAAAAAAAAAAATGAATTTAAAAGATAGGATCGTTGAAAAATACATATTTTAACATAAATTTTAAAGTAACTTTGAGGGTGAATAAGTCACTTTAGTGTACAAAAACTCCAAAATATTTTACACACAAACATTGGCCATTTATTCAAGAGTTCAAATAACTTTACACGAAAGAGGTACATGCAGTAATTTTGTCAAAAAAAAAGTATTCTCCGAAGGGTCTGTTTATGTTTTTTCTATGCTCATTTTTTATATAAGTCATACTACACTCGACTGCTCTTCCCGCGCTGTGTGCTGTGTGAGACAGGATTCATTTTAGCCACACCCACCGGTGAGTTCGAGGATTAGTTTACCCTTAATATCATAAAATATCTAACATACTGACGTCTTATAATGATTACATTGTTATATAAGTTTCGTCCTCTAATGAGTTAAAAGACAAATGCGGTACTTCCTTTCTACAAAATGTAACTTGGAACACGTTTATTCGGAACGCGTGTTGTGCCAGGTTCCAAATTAGGCCAATCGCAGGACGTACACGGATTTCGCCTTCAATAGTCGGCGATTTTCACAATAGATTCTATTCGACTGTGCAATAAACGCTTGAAAGAGGCGTTCGCTTGAAAGAAATATTCTCTGTGTAAGTTTAATATTGTTATATGAAATTTTAATTCAGTTAAAGTCAAAAAATCATAAATTTGATTTCACAAACAAAAAGAATATATATTTATTTAAAAAAAAAAGGCTTAAGAAATCACTGACACAGCTAGTAAGAGCTTAAGGGGAGATATATTAATTGGCCAAACCAAATTGTATAAAAAAACTTGCATATTTTACAAACGTACAGTGTAGATTAGTTTCATTTTCCTGTATGATCAGTCATAAAATGTGTTTGAAAGTTTATTATATTATTGGAACTCCACAAACGAGTTCAAAGACATGGAAATATCGGTGTGAATTTCACAAGGAAATAGCTATTACCCCAAAGCGCCTATATTCACCACGTCTCTACCTAATGCTTCCTACTCATGTAAATGGCTATTGCATTTTCTGCATTCGCACGTATTCAACCGATAGACGTAAAATTTACCTTATGGCTTTGTGGTTAGGTCTAAATTGGAATGTTTTTAAAAAAAAATTTTTTTTTTAAATTACCATCAGTATGTGATTTTCTAGTTCAGACATTGAAACTGTGATAACTAAATTTTCTTTTAAATACATATTTTTCAAATACTAATAACATTATATATGCAAAAATTTGTATTTTTGTACGTTCGGATGTTTGCTCAATCAATCTGAACGGATTTTGGTGTAATTTGGCACACAGAAGATATTTTAATATTTGAATTACTAACAAGGTTTATATTGTCAGTATCATCTTCAGTCAGTCAGTTTATTACTCAAATAATTAGGTAAACTTCATGTAAAATTAATATTATTACATTACTACGCGCTGTAACAAGAGTATACTTATAAATGTGGGCGATATTGGTTTATATGTAACCTGACGCTCTGAATCCAACATGAACATGATTGTCTGTATGTAAGATTGATGGTTATAATCCATGGAAAGCTCCCACTGACACCATATTCGGAAGTGAAACGACTTCCTGCCCCTTTCCCTCATACGTTTTTGTGTCGGTCCAATTTAGGCGACCCCATTGACACAGTGATATATTATTATCTTACAATGTTCTGTGTGTATCAGTTTTAATAAAAAAAACCAGTTATATTATACATAATTAATAATATCACATTTATATTTATAAGTTTTGTCAGCCGTTGATTTTGATATTTGATTCTAAGCTCAAAACTAAGAGGAGAGTTGATGTCGGAGAATATTCTAATGAAGAGAAAAATTCGTATAATTTCTGGGGAAAACTTAAAAACTTCATTTTTCATTTCCTCGTCGTCCTGGGCAGATCATATTTCTATTAAAACTGAGAGGGTCGCCTCACTCTGCTCCGCTTCGCTCGGCAAATTTATTTCCATGTAAACCTAACACGCTCCTCCCCGCTTTGCTTCGCTCCGCTCCTCGTCGCACCTATTTTTGACTTTTGGTGAAAGATTTTTGATTTCATACTTTACGATCTGCCCAATTCTACGATCTGCCCACGACATATATAAAACATTTGAATTAAATATTAAGAAAATAACCCATTTTATGAGTAAGAATCCATTACCTTTAGACAAAACTATGTCTGTTGGGTCAGCTGGTATCATCAATCAATAGCAATCAATACTAATAATAAATCTGTAAGTGTAGGTATTGTATGTATGTATTTATGTATGTATGATCCTCCATAACTCTTAAACGAATTAACTGATTTTCATGAAACTTGGTAGATAAACATTTAGACGTACAGGACACATGATAGGCTACTTTTTTCTTCTTCAACGCGAACACAGTCGCGGGCACCAGCTAGTAAATAAATAAATAAGTAAAAATAAAATCGTTTTTCTTCTGTAACAAAAGAGAGCACTTCAAAAGAGTAGCAAGAGCAGCACTTCCCTATAATGTAAAGGGATGCCGGAGCTCATTACACTATCTCCTTCTGAATTCACCAGCACACTTGCATTCTCCCTTAGTTTCGCTTTTGTTTATAGGCGACGGTGGCCGTCCTTATAGGTGCACACTGTCATACGTCTGCCTGTCAATCTGTACATTAAAATAAGTAACATTAATTAATGTCCTAGGTTTAAAGACTATTGTAAATATAGCGCGGAATGCGGAAGATTCTGCAGTGGAAAGCAATGAGATTAAATGTACAATTTATATTTAGGCATTGCACATGCGTTCTAAATGAAGGATGCAAGCCTGGCATAATAAATTGTGTTTAAATAGAGTACAAATAATATTATATGTGCGGATAATTCGTTTGAGTTATGTTAATGGAGATTGAATCCGAGCTGCCAGGCGGTTGAGATTTGTAGAATGTTATATTTTTAGCACGAATTTTAGCAGACTAAGGGCTTCTTTTACCATCTCTGAGTAAAGTGTCAAGCATACGAGTTTCACCATCTTATTACTCAATGGTAATTTCAATGAAATTGAAACAAGATACTCGTAACATTTACTCGACAATAAGCTTTACTTGAAAAGTTACTAATCAACATTTTAATTGTAGTTGGTGAAAGAGGCCCTTAGTAGCATTTCCTAGAAATGGGTGTCTGTTTATGTGGGAATCTATACGCATGTAATGACACTAGAGAGTTTTGTTTGTTAACCAAACTTTTGAACTTTGTAACCGTCCTTATCTTGTCAAAATCCTTCTTTTTCGGACCAAGCGCTTTAAAACATCAATGCGCATTGCCAAGGTATGGATAACCCAAATCTTTCAAAGTTTAAGTTAATAGGCATCTTTTGGGTGAGCTCGCTCCATCATAGGCCTCATCAGCTATGCAGATGGATCTAGGCCAAGACAAAACCCATCTCTAATAAAAAAAAACCTACCATTTCTTGAGGAAAGTTATTATCAATGAATACTAATAATAAATCTATAAGTGTAGGTATTGTATGTATGTATGTTCCTCCATAACTCTTAAACGAATTAACCGATTTTCATGAAACTTGGTAGATAAACATTTAGACATATAACACACAGTATAGGCTACTTTTTCTTTTTCAACGCGGACGAAGTCGCGGGCGCCAGCTAGTAGTCTTTAATTATGTCATCACGCTATGTCACTTGAAAGTCG
The DNA here is from genome assembly GCA_918317495.1 of Synanthedon vespiformis. NCBI lineage: Eukaryota > Metazoa > Arthropoda > Insecta > Lepidoptera > Sesiidae > Synanthedon > Synanthedon vespiformis. Next base: position 1,178,983 of record OU906966.1, read on the forward strand.
AGGCGGGTGAAACCGCGGCACAAAGATTTTATTAATAATATAGTGTTTACAAAATATTGTAAATAAATTTAAGTGGTTTTTATATGTCGTTATTTTCAGTTACTTCTTTTTCAAAACATATTTTTAGTTGCAGCTTTGATTTCGTTTCATGTTTTTATATGTGGTGTAACTGTCGTTTTGTGACAGAGATACTGCTTTGGTGTTCACTAGGTAAACATCGTATTTCATTTCATGTTGTTATAGGAAAGAGAAAAGCAAAGATTGTTTTGTCTATGTTTGTTTTTCAGTAAGTTTGTCTCTTGAGACATTTTAAAATCGAGAACTTTTCAAGAAAAGTTCTCGAACTAATTGGAACTAGTTGGAGTAACCCTTTAGATACCTACTCAAGAGTAGGTATCTAAAGGGTTACTCCAACTAGTTCTACTATTAGTTCTGCGATTAGAACAGTTTGGACAAAAATCAAAGTAGTTCTACTGCAGAGTATGACAGATTCGACTCCAATAATTTTAATGGAGTAAAATTATAATGATAATTAAAAACTATAATGATAAGGGCCGCGTGTGGCTATTGGAAAATTATGGGGAGGCATATTATTATGTCCAGCAGTGGACGTTCTACGGATATAATAATAATGATGATAAAATTTATTTATTAGAATGATCTATGACTATGGGATCATAAATCCTATAGTTACCATAATTCCATAAATCCCAATATGCGAACATAAGTCCCCAACTATTATAGGTTGACCCGTCTAGCGAATATAACAATTAGATTCTTGTTTTTACTACTAGTAAAATCTTACTAATAGTATACCTAAGTATAGTTTTCATTACAGTATAAAATTTCCCTGAACAAATTGTTTCACGTTTCAACGGCTGAAATGAAAATTAATTGTAATTAACGAACAAAAACGGACCATTTAAGAAAACACAATCATGATCAAAGCGCTCGCCTTAAGTTTCTTTAAAATGTTAACCGCCCAATTTAGGTCAGTATTCAACGAGTATTGTGTCCGAGATGTAATAAAACGCATTGTTTTTAAGACTCGACCGTTCCGAGCGAAAGAGGTCGTCGCCCGGAATAGTCGACAAGATGGCGTTGTGCCAAAACTGGAACTAATGTCAAAATAAACATAGCAACCGTACACGATCCTTGTACAATGTATGAATAACATTTTATACGCACACAAACACGATGTTTACGCAATCGAGGCATCAAAGAAATGTAATAGGCATTTGGACATTGATCGCTATATTTCTAAAAGGGATATTCGTAGCTGTCAATGTCAATTAATCTCGTATCGGCTCGAATAACTACATTTTGACGTTGACGTTACTGGTGAATCGCAGTAGTCTGTGTTCGTTAAACTAATTTTAGAGGTGGATATTGTTACAAGGCAATCTAGGGCTATGAGATTAAATCATATTATGTTAGTATCCTGCAAAGGAAGCATTAAGAGCTTGTAATGATAAAAAAACTAGTTCCTATTTCTACACCATAGTAGAGCTCATCATATCTTAAGATTTGGAATTATTAAATTGAAATTCAAAAATACGGGTACATTTTAAATTTATCAAATCCGCTTAGAAGCGAAGCGTCAAGTGAGAAAATTCATATTCCGCGCGACTAACTTCATTTCAGCGTCCAATTACTTTACATTTTAATAAACACCAACGTTTTTCCTTCTCATTTTTTTTAAGGAACAGGAGGGTATATCAAAAAGGCAGAGCCTACGAAGGGATCAACGCCTAAATAAATATAATTCATGCCGCCCTAAGGGCCATAGTTGGGGATGTCGGCGGATATTTTGACAGGGGGAGAGCGTGAACCGCAACTTAAGCTAAATACACATTGGCACTAAATCAAACATAAAAATTTAAATAAAGTCGATATTCATGTTATTATTATGTTAAGGCGGACTGGGTCAAAATATTTTTCGGATGGATAGTCAAACAAAACACGCCGAGAACTTTTGTGAATATTTAAGGGGGTGTGTTTGAAGTCTTTGGGCTTGAAATATGGAAACTGAAACTCAGTGAGCTGTTAGTGATCCCACCTTAAGTGGGAATAGCATTTAAAAGGTGACGAGGTGTCGGACAAAATCACTCACTTGAGACGAGGCGCTTCCCTAAAACGATTAGCGAAAAGGTAATATGGAGAGAGCTTCCTCTTTTTCTTTATTTCATTGTTTACCTTCTCAAAATACAAAATACGGTTATTTTTTTATCTTCACTGCAGTATAATTACAATTACGAAAATTACGGCGTGGCGAAAATCCGCAGCCATAAATTGCTTAGACCTTTACTAAAATATTAAAGAAAAAAAATATTATGTATAATTATAATATTTGTATAATTATATAATATAATAAGATTTTATTAAATTGTATGTATTTATAAATTAGCATAATTGAAAGAAAGAATAGTCTCTTTTTTAGTGCCGGACTATAGCACTGCTTTCATAATAATATCCTCTTCGAGACCATTATAATAATTATGTATATTACCAATCCTTATCCTTTATCCTAAATACTACCAAAGTTGACAGCACATATGTATGTGACAGGTATTATATGATGGACTTTCAGCTTGTCTGTCAACTTTAACATAAGAAAAATAATTCATTATGTAGATAGATTTGTGAGATTATTAATTAATCCATACTAATATTATAAATGCGAAAGTAACTCTGTCTGTCTGTCTGTCTCGCTTTCACGCAAAAACTACTGAACCGATCAGCATGAAATTTTGCATACACGTTGTCTGGTACACCAGAAAGGACATAGGGTACCTTTCATCCAGAAAAAAAGGACTAAGTATTCCCGAGGGATCATATAAAAACATAAATAATTGGGCGCTACTGTCGCATGGCGGCGCCATCGCTGTCACAGCGATATGACATGAGATGACATTACACAAAATGTGAAACATTATTGATGTATTTTGTCTAAAATTGTCACTTGGTTGTCAAATATTTATAGGTGTCGTTCAGAATTTTGTTGTACTATGAGGTCCGATCTCTAAGACCGATTTTTTAGATTTTTTTTCGGTAAGTAAGTGATAGTTGCAAAATAACGTTTGCCCGGGTCAAGCTAGCATATATATTTTCTTTTTCAATGCGAACGAAGTCGCGGGCACCCACTAGTTATAAAACAAAGACCTTTATATTATTTATTATTTTACTAATTCATTTCGGTGTGTGTAAACTAAATCTACGTGAAATTGATTTTTCGTCATTTCCGTTTCCAGTTTGCGGAAATACACGCTCATAATTAATGTAACCCGTCATAACATCAAACATTAAAGAGACATTAAATATCAATTAGGGAAAGAATTATTGTTTAGCATGAAGTGAAATTGATTATCTCTTGTCTAGTCATTAATCACGGCGACGAACATCATATGCCTTGGAATTTGAATGTAACATTTCGACGTTAAGAGTTTAGAAAGCCATCAAATACCTAACTTGATATCAAAGACATCAATTATTGGTAAGAGAATTTGTGTGACACACTCAGCTGTGGTCAGACAGTGAATTTGTCCGCGTAACTTTATAAAATACTAGCTGTTGCACGCGACTTCGGCCGCATAGCTTTATAAAATATAGCCTATGTTACTCGCTGATAACGTAGCTTTCTATGTGTGAAAGAATTTTTAAAATCGGTCCAGTAGTTTTTGAGTTTATTCATTAAAACGGACCAATCTTCTCTCTTTATAATATACTAGCTGATGCCCGCGATTTCGCCCGCGTAACTTTGTAAATTATATACTGAAACCTTCCTCGAGAACCACTCTATCTATTGATGAAAACAGCATGAAAATCGGTGCAGTAGTTTTTGAGTTTATTCATTACAAACAAAAAGAAATATAAATAAATAAATTACTATATAGATAAATTCATTATGTGAACGTGTGATTGACAAGCAAGCGGTCTTATAAAATTAATAATATCCCACAAAATTATTTAGATACGTTACACAAACAAGCTTTAATAATGGTCATGTTATAAATATTTATGTACGATAATACCTTTTAGCCCATTAAGGATTATATTTATTATTAAAGTAGGCACGAAATAAGCCCGTGAGCCCAGGTACAAATAAGATTAAATCGATTCACACATAAAACCCTGTATAAATTTGGTTCGGTGGTGAAAATGATTGGTATTGCTCCATCTCAATACAACGAGTTTAATAAAATCGACAAGTTTGCGCATAAAAATTTTCGCTTCTCTTTTGTTAAACAAACTGAATATGCCTTGGCAAGTTACGGCAAAAATATTCCGATTGCCTTCTCTCCCCCAAGTTTCTGCAAAGTTCTGAATTTATGCATCATACGTTGCGAAGGTAAATATGCCGAACACTGGATGTAGATTATTGTTTTTTTTTTTATATATAATAATAGGTATATATTTGAGTTTCTATTACAATGATACTGAACAACGAACGAAGCGAAAGGATAAGGTATCCGTTAGATAATATTTTTTAGTATATTTTCTCCAATACTGAGTATATATAATTGTGGGCGATGTTTTCTTGATTTTCTGAAGTTTTCATAAATCCTCATACACAAGATAATTTATAAATATTATCATTTTTATCATGATAATTTTTAATATTGCTATTATTTTTATTTTTCACTAGCTTATGCCCGCAGTTTCGTCCGCGTTGAACGATAAAAGGTACCCTATGTCCTTTCTTGAGTCCCAGACAACGTGTATGCAAAATTTCATGCTGATCGGTTCAGTAGTTTTTTGCGTGAAAGCGTAACAAAAAAACAAACAAACTCACATTCACATTTATAACATTAGTAAGGATTTGCTTCTACTTATATGTCTACAATTAATGTATAATATACCTATGAGATTCTGGGTTGCTTTACTAAAAGTGGCATAATAAAATATCACCGCACTCAAAGCTTAGGGTGATATTTCAAAATAGTTTTACAAAGTGGCCCTTAATGAACACGTGTTACGGCTTGAACCATTATTACTAAATGTTAAGATTCAAATCAGTTATGCAACATTTACATTATTCATCTTTTATCAGAAATTAACGAGAGAAAGTGTAGCATATATTCGCTTTTTCGCAGTGATTTTGTTCGAAACCCTGAATCTAAAGTATCTGTTATCATAGGTTTTCTTAGTTATGTTTCAAAATAAATGTTTTCTTCTTACATTAGTAAGTAAAAAATATTATACGAGATAAACAGTTCCACCAGTTATATTATGTGGCTACTTTAATAACTGTCGTCGGCGAGTCGACATAATGTTTTGATGTGCGATCTGTGTGCACCAGTGGATTTTTTTAAGTTATTTAAGTGGTTTAAGTTATTTACTAACACATTATTATGTAATTGTACCTGTAAATTTCTCTACAATAAAATAAATAAATAAATGGCATTTATTTTTTCCATGTTGATCCATGTTGATCCAATAGTTCGTTTATGGACGAAGTGCTCAGGTGTTGCGTACAAGGTGTAAGGATAGAGGTTCAGGGTGCGTAATGCGAAAGGTCGCTCAAGACATAACGATTCCGGGCGGGGCGTGTTTCCACGTAAATGGTTAGCTCGGTAACTTTTTTATATTCGGTGTGAGAAATAGCGCAAACTTTTTCTCCAGAATATTGTTCGTTTACGTATGTATTCAGTGGAAAGTATTTTCGTAAAAGATGTGAATATATAAATAAATAATAATATGAAAAAGTCATTCATGAAAACTTCAACTGAGGACTTAGTTTGTTAGTTAAATTCAAAAGTTGTTTCAGATTTTTCCTAAATTTTCTTTTCCTTTAATTGAATGAGATGAGGATTGGAATGAATAACTAAATTACATGTTATGTTGAAATGAATATTTACATCTAAACTACATCTTATAATTATTATGTAAATTGTGTTACCTAATTTATCTACTTATTGTGTACCTACTAACAAACAAGGATGCATTTTTTTTGCAAATTATATACGCAAACAAACATCATTCTTGTTTGATTAGAAATTGGTCTAGAGTTTTGCTATCGTATTACATATATATAACTATAGGTTATATATAATACATTGTACATACATAAGGTGATGAGTGTGAATATATTAATCACGACGGTATGAAAACCGTTGTTAAATTAAAAATGAAGTACTTATTATTACTCAGGAAAAAAAACTCAGAAAAAAAAACTCAGAAATAAAAACTCAGAAAAAGCAAATAGAAACCTACTTACTAGAAAAACATTATTAACAAGAAAATTATATGAACATTGTAAAGTTGCGGGGACTTCTGTCTTTTAGCAGACGAGTGTTCGTGTTCGTTCATAAAAAGCACTCCCTTTGAACTTGGTGTTCCATTGAACGAGTTATGAGTATTTAGATGAATGGTTTAAGGAGATCATACATTTGAATGCCTCCTACATTTTGATAATTATGATACTTTGATTTATTGTATGAATACATAAATCTCACCACACAAACACAAATTATCTTATATAACAGACAGTTCAATTCACTCGGGTGTGAAGCCGTTTAACTTTAGCATTGTTTAATGGTCCAAGGGTAAAGCGTTGAGCGATGTTTCTAACAAATATCATGTTCCTACCAGAAAAGTTAAAGAAAAATCCTAAAAAACAAGCAAAAAATTACGTCTCGAATCAGTTCTGCAATTGTCTTATACTGTGACTAACTGTGTTTCTCGCCGTTTAATTTAAAATTCAAAAGCATGCACATTTCGGTTCTTCTCGGTAAATCTCGGTAGCCTATAACCTTCCATATTTGATTTTCGGAAGACTTGAGAAATATTTTCTATTAAAGTGGCAGTTCTATGTAATATGTATGTATGTATGTTTGTATATATGTATTTATCTTTAATATGTGATTTTTATAGTTTGTTTAGTTTGTAGGGAATCGTGTAATTTGATAATTTTGTTATTATTATATAAATATTTTATTATTAAATAAAATATTTTGAATTTCAATTTGAATTTATTATTATTTTTTGTATAAATGTAAAATCCATACTTGGCTGTAGGGTGTGTTTTTGTTTTTGTCAGTAATTTTCATTTTGAGGGCTGGGCTGTGAATAAATAAATAAATACCACGCTTCCCTACACTTTAAATTTATATTTCTGTATGACATTTTATAGAAGCTATTCCAGTCTACCAAGTTTAGGCTATAAGTGAACTTTATAACGCAAACCAGGAAGTTGCGGAAAACTAGCTCCATTAAGCAATATGTGGAGTTCTTCGAGAAGGCTCCGTGCCGGTTTTCTTTGACTGTACACAGACTATATGAATCATTATAAATAAAGATATAAATATGGATATTTATATGTATATACTATAGCTATTGCCCGCGACTTCGTCCGCGTTAAAAAAGATAAAAAGTAGCCTATCACGTGTCCCGTACTTCACTTGATTAATATAAAGGACTCTTTCACCATCTATCATGTAGGCTAACCGCCATTTAAAGTCAACGGTCACCGGGGATGACGGTGCTGATATACCTTTGTTTGTACGGTAAAAGTTCCAAATAATAAAAGAAAATAAAAAAAAATCGCCTATCGAAGGATTCAGTAAACCGAGCGCATAATTTAATAAATAATTTATTTCTATATTATTAATAATAATTAATAAATTATTTCTTAAAGTAACTATTCAACACTTTACTTGTAGTTGGTGAAAGAGGCCCTAATAAGTGCTGCAAGCGAACTTACTTATCGAAACACAAGACGTGTACATATGTATATTGTATATTTATCATATATTATACTCACATGATACTGAAATTAAATTGACGACTTTTAGATTTTTTTCTGTATGTATGTTTCTCTATAACTCTTAAACGGATTAACTGATTTTCATAAAACTTGGTAGATAAATATTTAGACGTATAGGACACAAGATAGGCTACTTTTTTCTTTTTCAATGCTGACGAAGTCGCGGGTACTAACTAGCTAATGAGATAAATAAATTACATTGAGCACCGCTGACGTCTGTCGCTTTTCTTGTAACCTTCAACCTCTAACCATCGAGTAACCGGCCGGAACCTATCGGGCAAGACAAATATCCCAAAGCGAGCCATTAATCCTTCTAATCTTGACTGAAAACCTCCGGAGGAGTGTATGAATGCAATGGTTCGCCGTATTAATCAAACCAATCCGTTTTAAGATTTGATCTACAGCCAGCAAGAAACGTACCGAACGAATACAGTTTTGCCCAAACATTTCATTCCTCTTGCCAAAGTTCTCTTGAAGCGTATTTTTCAATTCAAATTCGGGGACAATAAAAGCTGACTGCATAAAAGTTTTGTAGACGTTGAAGTGATAAATCAACCGAAATTTTCTTTTAAAAATGGATTGATTTATGTTTGTTATGTGATAAGTAGTCTTTTCTTGGACTGAAAGAATTATGGATTTCCTACAAATGTGCCAAATTTAAATACATTTTTTAAGATTAATAAAGGTTGTAAAATTGATGGTTAACGACTATTATAAAACACAAGTACAATACATACAGTGTCAAAAAAATCCACTATACCGTTGTCATAACGACGACGTTCAACATATGAAAATTCTGTTTTATTTTTAGTAAAAAAAAATCGGTATCAGTTAGAATTTTGGGAAAAAAGTATAGGTATAAGATCATTTCTCTGTTTAATTGTAAATTTGTGTAAAAATTTCGAGTCATTTGGTCGGCTAGTCTTCGAGTTTTTGAGATTTATTATTTTATTATTAACCGCTCTTTACTTGTAGGACTTACAAACATTACCTCTTTATAATATTAGCATAAATAAATGTAAAATATAGACTACAATAATAAATATTTTATTTATACTGTTCACAATTTTGTTTTAATAACAATAAAACTTATTCAACTAATTGCTCCTTGAATAACTTGCATTGTCCAATTACACGTAATACCTTGAAGAAGTCCTTCCATTGTTAATAACAGACACTAATTAATGTTAATTCTTGAATTAACATTACTTAGTGTCTGTTATTAATGTAAATTTCTTCGTTTAATTCTTGAATCAATAACCTCAATACAATAGAAGTTAAGTACATTTTATAACTTTATATTTCTAGAGAAAAACGTTGGCTATTGAAGAAGTAATAAGTTGTTTCACAATCTCTTATTACCTAACTGAAATTAACGCTTGTTTTTTTTCTAAGTTTAGCGTTTATGTTTGCGTGTTTGTTTTATTACTAAAAGCTATTCTTGCAATTATTTTTTTCCAGTAAGTATAATTTTCAATAGGAGTATAAATCCGAAATAAATCAGGGCCAACATAGACGTTAATCTCCAAACCGAATTTTCTTTGACTGGGGTCAACAAACGGTAATTTGGGCCCCAAATTAGGGATAGGCTGCAAAAAGCGAACACGTCATGTCTAGTTTCTCTTGTCATTAACAGTTGGGCCTTCCGTAGGCGTTGGTAACAAGTTCGCAACTAGGCCCAGTATTAGGTCAGAGCGTTAAAAACTTTTTCCTTCATTTATCCACCAGCTATCAACACAAACGCAAGAAGGAATGATTAATGCAATGTTATCATACTTGATATCGCTTTATTGTACTTACCGCCTTTTGGCTACTTTATTAATTCACCTTAATAACCTGTTACTTTAATATATATTTTTAATAAGGCTTATAGAATAAAAAAAATATTAAATTGAAACATTGCACTGATACAGAAATCTAGATATCTAGTATTGATCTAAGTGGCTAGACTGCTATGTAAAACAACTTCAATATCTAATAAATTAATTTCTGAAGTTAGTTAATAAAAACCCTCCGTGTAGACTTATAAATCTTAGACGTCAGGAGTTTTGGCACACTTGAAGCCAATTTGAAATTTCCAATCTCATCATAATAACGTATCAAAGTTGGTTCAAGGAAATATGCTCACGTTTTTTATATTTAGATCAGTTGTTAGAGAATAATCGACCCTCTTATTAAAAGCATTGTTTGTGTTGTATTGGGTATGCGTATACTAACATCGATTTTTGTTGTTTCAGGCAAACGCCAGATGTAAACAAAAAGCCGACATGAGATGAGTATGCGTGTGGCGTGGGCCAGGTGGTACTGGATTGTAATACTGACGACTTGCGCCGCAAGGACCGCCAGTGATTGGCTAGACTGCGCTCACATAGTGGCTTGCAGATGCAAATGGTCATCCGGGAAGAAAACAGCAACGTGTGCCTCCAGTGACCTACGCCGCCCGCCCTCTCTCTCACCAGACATTCAAGTTTTGGATCTTCACGACAATCCACTTAGAAATCTTCCAATTGAAGTTTTCGCGAATATCGGCCTACTGAACTTACAAAGATTAAATTTGAGAGCGACGAAACTTAGGTCCATACATGCGGATGCATTTTTAGAATTACGAATACTTATAGAAGTCGATTTGGCTGACAACGATCTATCTAATTTACCAAGGGAAATTTTCAGAGGCAACGAAAGATTGCGTTTAGTTGTGTTGAGCAACAACCCACTAACGACATTAGTCTCTGATCAATTTCCGCCTTTGCCACATTTACGCATGCTTATGTTAGATGGTTGCAGATTAAGATCGATACACACGAACGCTCTTAGGAATTTAAAGTCGCTAGAAACAATAGATTTAAGAAGAAATCAACTTACATTCCTTCGTTTAATTACATTTGCTTTACCGGCGTTGAAAACTGTTTCTCTTTCTGGTAATCCTTGGAGATGTGATTGTCGCCTACGTGAATTTAAGGATTGGTTTTTGGAAAGCAGACTTGGTACCGAGGACTTATACTGTATGGAACCAACTGTAGAGTCTGGGCACAAGTGGCAAAGTGTCCCTAGTGAGAGTATGGTCTGTGCGCCTGAAGTGCGATCGAGCACTTTGGTGGTAAGAGCCGAAGTTGGCTATGCAACTTCGTTTGGATGTTGGGTCCATGGCGTTCCGAAGCCTCGAGTCTCTTGGTTATTCGATGGAATTGATGTACATAATAATAGCACGGTAGATTTTGATATGGAGGAAACCGAAACTGAAATTGATGACGAGGAATCAGATGATAAAGTACCTGGTAGTGTCAGATGGGTTAACGTAACTCTTCTAAATGTAACTTCAAGCGCAGCAGGGGAGTGGACGTGTGTAGCTAGAAGTAATGGAGGTGAAGCTCGCGCCGTTATTAGTCTAGTACTACCTAGATCACAGACAGCAACTGCACGGACTGCTCCAGGAATACCTCAACTCCTCGGAGTTGTATTTGGAGCATTGGGTGTACTAGCAAGTCTTGGTTTTATCGCAGCTGTAGCATGCTGGCACATGAGAAGACGAACTGTTCCACCGAGTAGAAGTTTTACGGATCAGGAAAAGAGATTATTAGATGCATCTGTAGTTGTAAGTTGTGATCGTTCAATTGCTGATTTGGCATCACCGTGCGACTTTGAATTGACAGAGCGATCACTATCCATTGGTGATGAACAGCCGAGAGGTTGTGGTTTTGATCCTGTTCATATAACTATAGAGGGTACTCCTGGAGCATTTCCCCCACCGCCAGCAGAATTTGCTGTACCAGTACCGTATGGAAACATATTTATATCAGTTCAGGTTTCTGGAAGAGGTGAACCAGATAAATATCCTGATTTGCTTAGCGGCGGCGCTACTTTACCACGACGGAACAGGACATGTTGCGCTGCTCCCTATGATAACATGGGGCCTAGAGTTACAGCAGCGGGAAGTTCCACTTGGTCTTTGCCAGGAGCAAGTTCAGAAAATGTTGACAATTTAGAAACCCCTGTATTAACGTTACCACCTCCACCGCCCGAGTTTGTCTCACTTTAGCCTAGGCCCTTGGTACTAGATGTCTCCACTTTAAGGTGACCTGGTACCTTTGAACTCCTAAGTCAATTAGACTTATTACCCAATTTTACTGTCTTTCGGATAATTTTAAAATGATTATTTGTTTGTAAATAGTTCAATGATAGTATATATAATATTATTAAAGGACGATGTGTGACATCCTGTAAGATATACGTAAGGTTGTTATCAAAATTGAAAGTTGTATGATTTGAATATTTCTATTATAAGGACTTGTTACCCACGAGTTGGGATATTGAAGCGAGAAAGTCTAGGCCGTTGTGTTAATTTATTAGATATTCCTCTTTTTATGTCCTTTGCATAAGTGTCTTCCCAACTTTTGTAAATAGATACTATTGTTTATTACGAACTTCCCAAACATAAGACTGACCCTTTTATCTTGTTTTTCCTCTTTCTATTATAACTAAGTATAGCATATGTATAAAGCTATATACTTCACCTAGTGTCAGGAAAAATAGCTTAACGTTTTCTTTAAAAAAGCAAATAATGTACAGAAAATAAACCGATCACATAAAGTCCGCAGTTTTATTGGCTTCAGCTCTCTCTATATTACACGATCCAACATCGTTACAATCGCATTTACCGTATTTATTGCCTCAGGGAACTACCGCCTTCTCCAAGATAAAATAAATCTTTAGATTTAATGATTGTCAATCAGAAACAAGGATTAATTGTTGTTGAAACGAGAGATTAAACGTAATATTGCCTCGCTAAAATACTTTTCCACCAAAAAAAAAATGCAATCAAAATACTTTTTAGACAAAAGGGAATAATTTATTAGACTGTCCCAGAATTCTAAAGCAAGGTTATTATTGGTGGATCTGACAAAACAATTTGTAATGGAGCATTATCTCTTTGACCCATTTTCCCTCGACCGATTCACAAATTCATGTTATAAATGGCGTCAATTATTTAAGCCCACTCCACCCTTTTTATAAATTCCTTTCATCTATAAAAAAGCGTGCCCACCGCATATTAATATGAAGTCATTTAGACATGAATGAAGTGTGGCACAAAAACGAGTCTATTAATTTTTAGCACGAAATATTTTTTTACTTATTTAAACTGTTTACATATTTTGACGCTTGGTTAAGGTAGCTAGCTCCTATCGAATGGACCATCAGCCTGCCTGCAGACGAGGAAGAATTTATTGATGGATTTGAGAAATTTTCATCCTTGTTGTATCTTTTTCTATAAAAAAATTGTTATACTAGTCCATTCCTAAGTGGCGAGCTACAGAACAAACAATTTCCACTTAGTAAGAACGTAAGGACACGAGATTCAATCATCAACTTCTACGAACCATTCTAATGCCAGTGAAAGGAAATCTATTTGAAGATTGGAACAATGAGGCGAGAACTCAATGTTCTATATGAGATAATTGAAATCGTTACGTCGAGAGGGAGGTAATTCCTCTAAATGTGCTGATTTATATCTTCAGGGGTTTTGTGGTTAGGGTGATGATATAATAGACGCCAATTTACGAAATGATATTCCTTCAAATGACAAATGATGACAGTTCTAAGCAATAACAGTCCAGTGAGGCCAATGCTTGGTTACCAAAACGGGAGGGAGAGGTTCGAATCCTGGCTTGCACTTTTGAAATGTTTTTAATTTTATGTGTTAAAAATAAATATGGTTCAGGGAAACATTTTGAGAAAAATAATGTGCCTCAGAAAAATAATACATACATGTAAGTTGCAGTCATTCTCTGTGATTTTAGTATTTGGTTGTTACATTGCAAGTGTAAAACATTTTCTTGTATTGCACTAGTTTTTGCCCTCAACTTCATCCGCGTCCCTTTTTATTGGATAATAAGACAATTATCAAATCTCTATTGCTCATATATTTTTGTTAGGCCTTGATTTTTTTTGGATAATTCCTCAGGAACTGCCCATAGGCTGGCCTTTTCTGTATCTCTGACAACTAAAATTTCACGATGATGTTAAAACAAACAAACTCGCTTTCGCATTTATAATATTAACTAGCTATTGCACATGACTTTGCCTGCGTAACTTTATAAAATTTAGCCTAAAGCCTTCCTCGATAAATGGACTATACAACACAAAAATATAATTCGAACCAGTATTTCTTGAGATTCTTGAGATTAACCAAACAACAAACAGTAAGTATAGATTAGGATTAGAATCCATACTATATTTTATATATAATATTATAAATGCGAAAGTAACTCTGTCTGTTTGTCTGTCTCGCTTTCACGTAAAAACTACTGAACCGATCACCATGAAATTTTGCATACACGTTGTCTGGTACACCAGAAAGGACATAGGGTACCTTTCATCCAGAAAAAAAGGACTAAGTATTCCCGAGGGATCATATTATAAAAACATAAATAATTGGGCGCTACTGTCGCATGGGGGCGCCATCGTCGTCACAGCGATATAAGATGACATGAGATGACATTACACAAAATGTTCCTAGCTGTGAAACATTATTGATGTATTTTGTCTAAAATTGTCACTTGGTTGTCAAATATTTATAGGTGTCGTTCAGAATTTTGTTGTAGTATGAGGTCCGATCTCTAAGGCCGATTTTTAAGATTTTTTTTTCGGTAGGTAAGTGATAGTTGCAAAATAACGTTTGCCCGGGTCAAGCTAACATATATTTTCTTTTTCAACGCGAACGAAGTCGCGGGCACCCACTAGTGATATCATATAGCAAGATTTTCAGCCTGAAATTCACATTCGCAAAGCGTCATACTAACATGGTACTGTGTCAAAACCATTACAGTACTTATTACATTCTTGCTACTCATATTATAGCACACTTTACCGTTCATACTGAAATGGTCTTCGTCGTACTACTTTGTGAAATATTAAAATAGTCGTAACGAATCATCTCTGAGCTGATCTTATTAACGATGCATTGTTTCAACATTTAACGAACATAGTTTATATATCGGCAGCTAATAATAAATCTGTCAGTGTAGGTATTGTATTTATGTATGTTCCTCCATAACTCTTAGACGATTTTCATGAAACTTGGTAGATAAACATTTAGACGTAAGGGACACACTTTTTCAACACGGACGAAGTCGCGGGCGCCACAGCTAGTCTAAAAATTTCGTGTCACGTTTTTGTGCGCGATGAACTCCTAAACTACTAAATCGATTTTGATTAAAATTTTTTTCAAATTCAAATTCAAATTCAAAATAATTTATTTGCTGAATATAGTTACATAAGTTGTTGTAGATTAAATAAATAATGTCCACATATTCAACCGGCAAGCGGTGTGCAAATTTAAGAAGCGACTAAATTTAACAATTTCTCCAATTTATTGTATTTTTATGTTATATTTATATAGGACGTAGTTTGCATCGTTTGCACTATATAGTGTCATCATTTAGGTATTCATTAAGTGAGTAATATGCCTTTTCCACCAGAAAATTTTGCAGGTGATTCTTGAATGTAGCCAGATTCCTGATATTTTTTATATTATTTGGAATTTTATTATACAAGTGTGGTGCCACACAAAAGACGCCTATCTTTTTCATTCGAGATTTGGCAGGGACCATACAAAGTTTATCATTATGGTGTGGACGCTCCATGAACTTAAATAATTGGGAATTTTCCTTTATAAACACTATACATTCAAATATAAACACTGAAGGCATGGTCAATATTTTCAACTTTTTGAAATACATCTTACACGAGTCTCTTTCTTAACAATGTGTAACTTGGTAAAACTTAAAAGCTAGGCTATATATTAATAGCACCCCGGCCGAAGCTGGGAGCGGTTCGCTAGTAGTATTATAGATTATAGTGGAACTGGGATGAAGTAGGGAAATGGTACTCAAGCAATCATGAAATTCTGACTTGAAAAATACACCGGATACGTTTAATCCAGAAAAAAAGTACTGTATCCGTGGTTGACATTCTCTGTGTGTCTCAATCTTTATGAGCCCCAGGCGATGAGTCGTTTACAGCGGCAAATGTGGAAAACTTGTAGACAAGAACTGTAAGTACTTATATTTAAAAGTAATCAATACTAATAATAAATCTGTAGGGGTTGGTCATGGAGTAATTTACTTTGTTATCGGAAATATCGTGTATATAGGCTCTATACATGATACTGAAACTGAATTGACAATTTTTAGATTTTTTTTCTGTATGTATGTATGTTCCTCCATAACTCTCAAACGAATTAACTGATTTCCATGAAACTTGGTAGATAAACATTTAGAAATATGAGACACGTGATAGGCTACTTTTTACCTTTTTAAAAGCGGACGAAGTCGCGGGCAACAGCAGCTAAAACTTGAACAAAAAACGCAAGGTCGCGAAATCATGAAACGCGAAATGAGTCCGCAGGTAGAAAAACAATCCAGTTATTTTCAGTTTGCTTATTTTTCTATAAATTGCCTATTACACTGGCAACATTAGAACGGTTGGCAATGCGTTGCTTATACCTTGGAAAAATTGAGAAAAATTGTAAAGATGGGATTCTTATCAATCATCAATCAATACTATATAATAATAAATCTATAAGTGTGGGTATTGTATGTATGTATGTTTTTTTTTTTCATTTTGGCTCCTATATGTACTCATTAGGATCCATTTTTATTGGCATTCAGTATCGAGTCACTTTCAATCCCATTGTCATACAATTATAATAAGATTCAAAGATTTTCTGAGTTTCATATGCACACTATTACGTTGGCTGTCCGTATTATATAAATAAATAAATAAATAAAAATAAATAAAAAATAATTATTTTACTTACCGTGACCACTGACCACCATAACATTTTTTTAATCGATAAAATTAAAACATATTTAAAATAACATTAAATACCTTTATTATAATAATACCTTGCATTTATTGACACAAACGATAACCTTATTATCAAATAAACTATGTACTACGGGTATGTAACTGGGTTTTATCGTTCATTTCTTACTTGATAGATATATTTTTAACTTGTGAAATTATGAAATCGTATTTTCGTAATTTTCAAAATCTAACTTTGCAAGTAGATCATTATTACCACAGTGATAAGTGGTCAACAAGAGCTCATTTGTTCATTTTACGAAATGGAGACTTAATAATTATATTTTTATGTTATCATTAAAATGAAATGGGATTCAAGGGCTGTAAATAATTATCCTACGATCCTTTGGAAGCCAAGGGAATTAAAAAAATACTTTAGGATCCCATGGGATCCTAGGGCACCAGCTAGTTCTTTTATAAGTACGTACCAATTTTCAGCCGGATTTTTATGTTTGTAATGAAACTCAAAAACTACTAGACCGATATTGAAAATTCTGAAGTTTTGAAAAAGTATTATATAAAATGAATTAAGTACTCTTTAATTTGGATAAATTTGGGCTGACTGATTGGTTGACTCTTTATAAATACATTTATATGTTATACTAAAAAAATAATAATATAATATATTTCACCAAAATTCAACGCTATATATCCATTAAAAAATATGTGCAAAGAATTTTAGTTACATTTCTTATTGCTGTAGGTAACATGACTTCAGACTTCGTATCCTGTAAATAAATGAAGAAAATAACGAACATATGCCAACTCTGCAATGCGCATATCCGTGATTCGGGTACCATAACATATTGTATTCCTTCGTTTACACCAAGGTGTGGCCACAGTATAGACTGACAAGCGATTCTAATACTTTTGAATTGTAGATTTATGTGGTAACTATATAAGGAAATAATGAAAGTAATTTCATTAAACCAGTTTGGTGGAATCACCTGTAAAGTTAACATAAATATTAACAAAATTATAACACAACTAGCTGCTGCCCGCGACTTCGCCCATCAAAATCGGTTAAGCCGTTTCGGAGGAGTATGAGAACTAACATTGTGGCACGATAATTTTATATATTTATTATATAACAGGAAATATCATAAGAGATCGTCAAATCTAATTAAAATTAAATTTAAATATTGAAACGAAATTATTTTGTACATATTTCAAAGATGTTAGCAGTACATAATTATATTAATTATTAAATAAAGAAAAATGTACATGTATCATATAATTGTATTGCTTTTAAAACTTCGTTATGATGAGATTGAGTTAATTCCAATGATTCTGGGGAGATTATTAAAAATTTAAAAATTACAATGAAACTTTTCAAAAAAAATAGAATCAGCTAAAATCGGTTGGAGCTCGTTAAATGTTATAGTTTTTATAGTTAAAACTACAAAATATAATTAATATTATTTTACTGCTTTCCGCTGATAATGTGACCACACCATAACATTTCCACGACACTTGTAATGCTTGCCGCGGATTTATGTCGGGTTTTTATGAAATTTGTAAGAGTTACGCGACTTCTTACACAAAATCCGCAGTTATTATTAGCTTTTGTTTGTATGGTGTTAATTTTCAATCTAGATCAAGAATTAGGGCACTGCTTTTGGTTTTGGATTTAGTGGGAGCTAGTCTAATAAGTTAGGCATTATCTTGAATTAAAATTTTAAAATATTATTGCCAGAGTAGAGTGGACCAACTCTCACTTGAATTTACTATGTAATTTAAATATTTTTTATTTATATTATATTTTTTATAATCATTGCCTAAGTACATAGTTTAATGTAAAGATCCACAGGCAGACTGGCGTAATGGTAAATTACTATACGAATTTTGATGCGGTTTTCAGTAATAGAAAGTCGGAGGGGAACTGCGAAGTCGGGGGCAGTCGCTAGTAAAAATATTAGAAAATGGTTTTATATTTAAAAAATATAAATCCTTTAAGAAATAATCCTTCCTTGTAATATAAAAGTATCATAGAAGTCGATCTGAACGTTGAGTTAAATGCAATTTCATAAGAATTTCAAAAGGAAATACTCGCTTTTGCATGCTACTCTTCAGTTACGGAAAATACGTTTACACGACTTAATATGTAAATTTAAAATTCGTTGCCCTACTTTCAAGCTTTGAGAAGTAAAGACTGTGTGAATAGGTTTGTATAGACACAAGATTGTTAATGAAAAGAAAGTGTTCTGCATTCCACAAAGTGATCATCATGAAATTTTGCATACATGTTGTCAGGGATACAAGACAGGACATAGAGGGTACCTTTGGTTCAGAAAAAAGTACTGTTCCCAAGTGATAGTCTAAAAATATAAGGAATTGGGCGCCACCATCGTCAATACTAATAATAAATCTTTAGGGGTCGGTCATGGAGTAATTTACTTTGTTTTCAGAAATATTGTGTATATAGGCTCTATACATGATACTGAAACTAAATTGACCATTTTTAGATTTTTTTCTGTATGTATGTATGTTCCTCCATCACTCTTAAACAAATTACTTAACTGATTTTCATGAAACTTGGTAGATAAACATTTAAAAGTACGGGACACGTGATAGGCTACATTTTATCTTTTTTAACGCGGACGAAGTTGTGGGCAACAGCTAGTTACAATATAAATTATAAATATAGTGTCAAAACCGGCTTCGCAGCGAAGTAATTTCATTTTGTAAATTATACTTCTAAAAACCAGGAAGGTATGTGTAATATATAAAAAACTATATTCCGAGCTAAGCCGGGAGCGGGTAGCTAGTTTAATAAAAACTACACCTAGATAGAATATAAAGATACAGAAGGTTATTTCAAAGTTGAGTAATATTCCCAGTCACAATCTGAAGGAAATGAGAAAGAAATAATGGAAAAGGTTTTTATGGTCTAATTCTACCCAAATAGGCTATCATTGTAGCATAAAAAATCTGCTAAAAATCAGAGGTCATATGCTCAGCAGTTATGAAACAGTTACCAAACAGAGTTTGTATGCTGCTGTTTGTAAATGTATTATGGCTATGCAACACAGCTACGAATTATTGTGACGTCACAGGAAGGAGCGTTTGGATTTTGGCAGAAATTTGAAGGAAACGTGTGTCAATAGTTTATATTTTCAGCTTAGTTTTTGGCACCGAAAATGCTTATCCTGCTTTTCAGTATCAGATTTCTAAGTTATTCTATTAAAATGACTAAAATATTAAACAGAATTTGACGGTTTTAATTATTATCTCTGGGAGATGACTGTCCAGTAGCTGTTTATGATAAAGTTAACGGTAAAAAGTAACTACATATATTATATTATTAAAAGGACAATGTCCTTTTCCAGAATTCCAGACCGAATTATTTTTAGAATTGAAATCTATAACAAAAAAAAGTGTAATGTATAAGAAAAGTAAAGAAAACATAACGACATTGAAAGTTAGACGTGAGCGTTTAACTTTCTATGTTGTCATGTTTTCTTCACTTTTTCTTTACAAATGTTTTGGCTCCATCAGAACTTCTCCGATATTTTGCCAATTTCAGTTGTAAAAATAGCAATATAAAATAGGCCAAATCAAAAGTAGATGACATATTTTTTTCAAAAGCTAGTCTTCAAGTCATGTTTAAAACAGTCAAAATCAAAATCAAAATATTTATTTATCAATTAGGTTTCTACAAGAAACTCTTTTGATCGTCATTATAGATTTAAATTTAAATTTACCAGGGTTTCGGAAAAAAGCCAAGATGACGATCCACGAAAGAAACTCAGGTACTATTCTTTTTGTCATCATTAAATGTAAAATATACACTTACTTAATATTAACAAACTTAAATTATATAATATATACAATTATAGTTTTACAATACAAAACATAGTACGAGCTCCGAATAGCTTAAATCCAGGCTTCTTTGTCGCTTAAATAATCAGTCAAGTCTCAAAGTCGTCATTTCAATGGAAACTGAAAATGTCAATGAAATATACCATCAAAACTGAAATCTATGCATTAGTGAACCTAAAATTTAAAAAAATAGCAAATGTGTGTTTTTATCTTGTTTTCCAATGAAAGTATTTAACATCAGGAATTAAAAAAGAACTGTAACTGTTGATTCGTAAGTGAATGATGTATGGCTCCAGAACATTCTTAGGGCATGGCCTCAATGGACGCTCTTGTTGAGCGTGCAGCCTAGCGGGGCGTCCAGCGTGCATGACAAACATACGCGCTTCTACATTAAGGCCGGTTCCAGTGCTCTCCTGACGGTCAGTACTGACGATACGCACGACGATGCGCAGACGTAACGCTCTGTAATGACTTGTGAATTTTCATACAAATGACAAGCGCGTCGGTCGCACGTCTGGCGTTGATTTTTTTATATAAAGTCTCCGGAACAGTATTTTTCTCTGGGTGAA